>JAOSBP010000007.1:25558563-25584320 GCA_027563825.1 Erythroxylum mucronatum | reverse complement strand
CTGTGGACCAGACCGAACGTTAACACTCTCTGGGTAATATGGAAAAAACAGAAGGGACGCGGCAATATCTCCGTGGATTCTTTGTGCCCCTGGAGACACTGTAGACCAGACCACACGTTAACACTTTTTTTTTAATGAAAAGAGCTAGTAACAACTAGCTAGAGCTAATAACAGGATTAATGAGCCGAGTGTAACTAACACCCATGCGATCATTATTGAGAGTGTGCAGTATAATGTCCGGGGTTGTTGAAAAACCACCATACCCAAAGATACCTCAGGTCTGAGTCGAGCCATAGCATCAGTTGTAGCGTTTACCTCCTTAAAAACGTGATGAATCGTGACGTGCTAACTGCGAGACATCAGCTCCCGAATGCTACAGATGAGTGCATTGAGCCATTGAATCACCGACAGGTTATCACTCTCAACCTCGACCTTATTGATGCCCATACTCCAAACAAGTTGCAAGCCATCTAGTAGTTAACACTTTCTGAAAAAACAGCTGGGACGCGGCAATATCTCTGCGTTGTCCTTCGTCCAATTTCCAAAACTCAATCACAAATGTCAACTCGGTGATTACCATAAGCCTGTATTGATTAAGACATAATTAATCATAACTTGCTATGGTATAATAGGTGTTATTAGAGAATATTTAGACTTTTGAGGCCAAAACCTTCCTCGGTTACACGCATTATAAGTATTCTTATTTTCTTTATAACAGTAGAATTACAGTTTGTCAATTTCATAGCCTAAAATTAGTATTATATGTGTCGGTACGGTCCTGACTCCATAGAATAGAAAACTCAGATAGAGAAAAGGCCAAAAGACAGCTATACTGTTCCTGGTATGATATAAATTAACTATCCATTGCCGATTCGGTTATATAAACGGACATTTTCATACTAGACAGCCATAAAAGCTAGTATTTGATGCTTATAACTTCACTTTTTCTTGTTTATATGCCAAATCCAATTTTAAAAGAAAGCCTTTTTATGAAAAATGAACCATACGGGGCTTCCATATTGACAAGATTTTCTTACCAATTCCATGAAGGTGTCCATATTTAGTTACGTGGAAGCTAATCAATAGCTCTAGATTGATAAGTATAATTTTAGTTGTATAGGGTTAAAAGGCTATGTAAAAGTGGTTAAACTACAAGTTGGTTATAGTACTGTCATTTGAACAAATCCACCAACTAACACATTCACCTCAAGAGAGCAAAAGGTTTCGTAAAGAATAATGAACAAAACCAAGAAACTGTGGAAGACGAAAGTTCCATGAATTCAGGAACAAAATGAAGGGTATTTATATTTGGTGAAAAATAAAGGAGAAACAGAAAATCATTAGTTCGATGGACGTGTTTATAAAATCAATCTCTTTCTTAACAGTAAATCTCTCTCATTAGCAAAAATCTCTACATCATAATAACACACTATTAGAATAGGAACACATCTCCTTTTTCCTCTCTCCTGACCTGAGGCAGAGCGTAGAAACAGGGGAAGGAATTGCAGAAGTCAAAAAAACACCAACCATGTTATGTTGCAAGGTGAACCCATTGGAGTTTCTTCTTCTTGGTTTTATTTTCTTCCTCTTTGTCGTTGCAACGCCGACTCGTGCCACCCCTGCGACATTTCATCCTCAAACTCTACGTTTTCCGGGTAAAGTTTTCATCTTTTCCCTTTTCATTGTGTTGGCTTATGAGTTGTTTATGTTGAAAAGTTTTGATTTTTATTTGTGTTTTTGTGTATAAACTTTCTCTGGTTTTGCAGAGACCTTCCTTGGTGGGAAAGAGAATGAACCGTTGGTGTCATGGGACAAAAGGAGGCATCTTGCAGAAGAGAACTCATCTTCTCTTATACTGGCTGCAGACAGAACAAGAAGGAGAGACCCTTTAAATGATTTTAAACTCTACACTGGTGGCTACAATATCAGCAATAAACATTACGCGGCTGTAAGTTTGAAACATTTTTTCAACTTAAACCAATTTGAAACATTTTTCTTCGCTGGGTTTCCTTCTTTTTGGTTGGAGAATGTTTACAAGTTTTGTATTTTTTAGCTCTGTTTCTTTTGGATGGATGGTGAGGTTTACAATGATCCTTTTTAGCTCTGTTTCTTTTGGATGGATGGTGAGGCTTACAATGAACATATTTTCGCTGGTCCTTTTGAATAGTAATTGCCTTTTGTACAATGGGCCCAAGATTGTACATCTGATGGTCGTTGGTAATCGCGTTTTCCCGATTGTTTTCTGCTGTACTTGAAATCCTTTTTAAACGGTATTGTCCTCTTGGTTCTATTATTACCATTATCATTATCATTTTAATCGCCGAGAAAGGTGAATAGTTACAGCTTTAATCCGAGATGATTTAGGCCATACATATTGGCATTTATCTTTGTTTCTGAAAGTATGGTTTTTGTTCTTCATTTGTTTCTTTCCATAATTGTCAAATGTTCTACAGATTTTCTGATCATTCAGACTTTCCTGTACTAATAACCATTTCAATATTGCAGTCTGTGGGTTTTTCGGGGGCTATCTTCTTTATCATTGCTGCAGTTTGGTTTGCGCTCTTTGGTTTATGCTTATCCCTTATCTGTCTCTGTTATTGCTGCTGTCGAAGAGAGCCTTATGGTTATTCTCGACTCTGCTATGCCCTCTCGCTCATTTTTCTCATTCTCTTCACGATTGCCGCAATGTAATGAATCTCTCTCGTGATCCTTCATCTCTTTCTCATTGTCTGTTTGAATGATTGATTCATTCACTTAATAATGTCACTTTTCCAATTTCAGGGTGGGATGTGGTGTTCTTTATTCCGGTCAAGGGAAGTTTCACGGTATTTCGACCAGTACATTAGAGTACGTTGTGAGCAAGGCACATGTTACTGCAGAAAACCTCAGGAATGTGTCAGCTTACCTTGCCACAGCTAAGAATGTTGGCGTGGATTCAGTTTTTCTGTCACCAAATGTCCAGAAAATGATTGACGATATAGAGAAGAAGATCAACTCTTCTAGTAACACACTTTCTACACGCACTGAGAAGAATTCACGAGACATTCAAGATGTTTTAGATACTGTGTGAGCAAAAACTTTCAAATTTGTCTCTAGGATTAGTTGCTTTTTAGCATTTCAGACTGCACATATGACAACACATGCTGATGTTTTTGCAGGCGAGTTGCTTTGATCATTCTTGCTGCTGTGATGCTTGGATTAGCACTTCTTGGATTTTGTAAGTTCTTTTTTTCTGCAATTTTTTTTTCTGTGTAGGAACATCTAAATCTTTTAATATCACAAACTTCTCTTATTGTTAATGCTATGACATTCTTTGCAGTATTCTCCATTCTCGGAATGCAGTGTCTTGTGTACTTGTGAGTGATTTTATTCTTTACCCTTTTTCGTTAAACAAGTTAAAATGAGAAACAATAGCACTAATTTTATTTTAACCACTATAAAACTGCAGCCTTGTGATCCTGGGATGGATACTTGTTGCGGGTACATTCATCTTATGTGGTGTATTTCTTGTACTCCACAAGTAAGTTCTTATTTTCTGTCTTTTTGGGTATAGAATTCATAGCATTTATTTAATTATGGACCTGCATTTTCAAATATACCTTATGATTTTTTAGACCTTGTTCAGATATTAAAATATTTGCCTATCTTTCACTTCTGAGCTTGGAATGCTGATCTGGTCTTGTTCAGAGCTTGTTCAGAAAAGAGGCCAAAGCTAATGAGTTGTGAACATTGGCCTGCTTTTGTTTTTATTTATTATGGTCAAACAATTTCATAAACAAGCCAATTGGCTATCTGAAAATAATAGCATTCCTTTTGTCCTTTTCTAATTGTACACTATGATATGCAGGCATTTGGAATGTGTTTGTAGGTGATGGTTTAAACCATTGGATCTGAAACTTTCTGAAATGAGAATAAATGTTTGTTTGTACATGCCAGTGTGGTTGCAGATACCTGTGTTGCAATGGACGAATGGGTCCAGAACCCGACTGCAAAAACGGCCATGGATGATATAATTCCATGTGTAGACAATGCCACTGCTCAAGAAACCTTGTTGAGGACCAAGATAGTATCATTCCAACTTGTGGGTGTGGTTGATGGGATCATCACCAATATCACCAACAGAAATTTCCCACCTGTAGTTGGACCGCCGGTAAACTATAATCAATCTGGTCCCCTTGTGCCTTCTCTTTGTAACCCTTTCAATCAGGACCTTACTGATCGACAATGTGCTGCTGGTGAAGTTCACTTGAGCAATGCATCCCAGGTAAGTAAATACATTAACATATCTATTCCTGCTCTCTTTCTTGCATTTGGAAGACAAGCTAACTCACCCTCTCAATTCCATCTCAATCAATCAGGCATGGAAGGGTTACATTTGTCAGGTTTCAGCATCCGGTAAATGTACGACAACCGGTCGTCTAACTCCAGACGTTTATAATCAGATGGCATCTGCAGTGAACATAAGTTATGGTTTATACCGATATGGTCCGTTCTTGGTAGATTTGCAAGACTGTGCATTTGTCAGACAGACATTCACAGACATCACCAACTCGTACTGCCCAAAACTGAGGCGATATACCGAATGGATCTACATAGGACTAGTCATGGTATCTGCTGCTGTAATGCTGTCTTTGATCTTCTGGGTAATCTATGCAAGAGAGCGAAGGCACCGAGTATATACTAAGCAGTTTATGGAGTGAGCACAAAAGACTGCTGAAGAGAGATCATTTCAAGGGTTATCTCCTGGTTCTAGTAAATACCTTAGGCAACATATGTTTGTTATTCCTTTTTTTTCTTTGTATATTATGCTAATTCTTAGCCTTCGTACCATCAGAACATCTGTACTCAGAAATCTCATGACAAACCCGGAAAACGTTGTAAGGAGACCCATTTGATTGCTATTTATTTATAAATTATTAAGGAATATGTTGTCTGGTTTTCGTTTTAACATATTAAGGTGAAGATAAAACGCTCTGCTTCAATGTTAAGGAGTTGGAACTCGATCTTCCATCAATGGAACACCTAGAAAAGAAATATTTCTAATTTAATAGCTTTCAATCATCATCGCTGCAACTTCTGAGCAACTTCCTACCCTTCTTGTCCCATCCGTACAGATGTTCATTTAATTGTGTAGAAAGAGTAACTCACAAGTGGCAACATAGTTCAGAACCAGACAAATCGAAGCCTGTCCCCCTACGACCACGTCCATGCGCATGATCAACTCAGCTCATGTGACCAGTTGGGTTTGAATTGAAACCCAAGTGTATGGCTGGCTATGTATTGGATGAGCAGTCTTTATCAGATCCGGTTAATACCCGTGTTTTTAATATTTCTGTCTTCTGCGTGTCCTCGTTTTTTGATGTTTCCTAAAATAAGGACTTCCATGGAGCTTCATAGACTTAAAAATAAATCAAGAATTATTAAATTTTTAGATAATATTGACCTTCAACATCGTGTTTAAGTAGAAAAATGTTAATTAGCCAAAATTTCAACATAATTTGACTGACGTGCCTAGCTGTCCTTTTTGTTATAACTAGATTTTCCAATGAATCGGCCTAAATGAAAGATTCAAGCTTGACCAGGTGCATTTATAGGGTGTAATTATGTTGATAAATTGTATCAAACTCAAGGTCCAAAACATCCATGAACACTATAAAATGCCTAGACACGCCAAACCTGTCATGAGTTTGCGTCAAAAGATAGAAAATCTCTCAAGAACATCCTGAACTTTGTTAATACCAATGGCTTCTAGGAATCCACTTTCCAATTCAAACTCGAACGCACAACACCAAGCCAGGACTTGTCTCTGTTCGCCGACCACACATCCTGGATCGTTCAGGTGCAGTCTGCACAGGAATCTTCGGAGGTTTCCCGGTCGATTCAAGGTCCACTTGCCATCGAACAAGAGGGAACTGGCTGCCCTTGAGAAGGTAAATTCTTTCAGGGCCATCCTTCTGCAGGTCATCAAACCATCAAGTCATGACCTTGGCAGGAGAAGGAATTTTCAGCCTAGGCCTTCCAGGTTTTGTTTAATGGAGGGAAATAGGGATGGGGTTGTAGTCTCTTGACCATTCGTAGCGTCAAGTTTATAGCTTATGTAGTCGGCTTTGCTTATTAGAGAAAAAGCTTCTGCAGTAGTTTACATGTATATATGAGGAGAACGTATGAATAGTATCGATGTAGATTTTGCATTTATATGAGATTAATGAAATGAGTAAGGAACTGGGATTTGATTATTCTGCGGAAGTTCTGAATTTGTATGATGATCTGGTGATGGAAAACTTTGTTCGGATGCAAATAAATCTGGAGTTTGATGCTACCAAATCAACTGTTACTTCTGCAATTGTGAAAGATCCAATCTTTTTATGTATTAGAGGTCATAATATTGCAAATACATGGTCGAAAAATTCAATCCTTGAACTTTCAAGAGATCGATGGATGTATATTTCTAATCTGGGTGTTAGCTTTGGTCTATTCTTTTCGTGTTCTTCTCTGTTTCATTACGGAAAAATACAGAAAAAAAAAAAGGTCTTGACGTCTGGTCTTGTTATCAGATGACGATCTTTTCGTGTCTTTCGTTTCATCTTCCGTGAGGAACTGATCCTGCGTAGTGCACACGTATCCTACTCGTTATTGCTTACGGAACTTCGTTTAAAAGAAATGGTCTTTTCGTGTCCGTTTAGAAAAATGTAACCGTGAGTTGAGGGCAGAGTGTAAGTAAGCTATAAAGAAAATTCCAAGCACTGATGATGAGGGCAGGACAATGAGAAACCAGAGCGACCAATGAATGAAAAGAAAAAAAGAGTATCCGAAGAGCTTTAAAAGCAGTTCTAAAGAAGGGGGTTGTGTTTATGAGGCCATTTAATAACAATGAAAGCAGATTCCTCTCAGGCCTCAGCAACGGTAGAGCCTTAAATCATGGGGTTGTCAGCAACTGTGGCCACTAATTGTTGCTTGACAATGCTTCAGCGTAGCTGTGGTAATTGGTTACGGAAGTAGAAGGATTGAAGGGTTTTAAGGGGGGCAAGGAGAGATAATTGGACCGGATTTAATTGAGTTAATATACAACTACAATGTTATATATCAATTCAAAACCTTAAGATAATGAGTTAGGAGCTCATAAACTAAATAAATCGATACATATTAGACTAGTTCTCCCTTAATTGATAGCTTATGCGAAGCCATTGAGTCACACCATGAATCACTCATTTATTGGGCTTCGCCAACCTAGCTTTGATACTGATAAAAGTTTTGAGAGGACTTGCAGAGAAACCAGATCTAATCTTTATAGGTTTATAATAATCTGGATATGATATTTCAACCCAAAATTTTAAGGCAATGAATTATCAGTCATATTTTTGTATATAACTCATTTCACTTCTTTATTTTTTTGATGTAAGATAACTCTACTTGTAAGTTTTCAACGAGAATTGAGATAATAACACGTAAATAAATACTCCTAATTTTACAATATTTGACTATTTTTGTGAAAAAATTTCTCCATCCTATTTTTAAAGTGTGTATTAAATAAATTCTCAAATTCATATAAATAAATACTCTTAATTTTATAATTTTTTACTAAGTTTGTGATTTAAAATTTTAATTAATAAATTTATAATGATTACTTTTTCAAATGTATATTTGATAAATTATCATAATACATATAATAATTTGTAAATAAGTTGACAAATCAGCCATTGAAATTCTGAAATTCTTAAGTTGAAAGGCCTTTGGTAGAGTTTGAACAAAACCACCCCTTGTTGAAACTTTACTATCTGCAGAAGATTAAAAAGGGTTCAGAGACTGTTAATGAAACCAAATCAAAAAACGTAATTGTTCATTCTGTGAAATTCTTATAAACTAGTCAATGCATGCAAATGTTGGAAGGATAACTGGTTCCAACTTGGTTGCTTCCTTCTGCAGCACAGAGAAACGTAGCTGAATCGTGAAGCTTCCTCACGTCTAAGATCTAAATCACATAGTTCTTGTCCAAGCTTCGTTGCATCGTTGGTCGGTTCCTGTAGAGCAGGCTAGACCACTAACAAAAATTCTCGTCTTAAAATGACGGCAAGTCGTCCCACCTCATTACCATCAAGCATACTTGAAAAGGGCCTACACATGGCTCGAGAAAACTGTCACGCATAAGACCAGTTCGAAAAGTCTCCAGGTCAAAAAAACGAGACATTGAAAAAAAAGAATGAACTGGCCAGCGACTAAAATGCATTGAAAGCTGAACCCTAAACCTCCAAACTTGTGGGCTTCCACGCCACGTGGGAGAAGATTCTTCTGCTATTCGTTCTGGGCACCAGTCATCAGTATTCAGCTTAGGACCACCGCCAAAGTTGAAGCTGCTTATGCCATACCTTGCTTGGAGGCCAAATTAACCTAACCATATGCAAACAGAAACCCTTTTGTCTCCTATGAGTTTAGGGGATGCCAAATCTTAGGTTTGCGGGTTTTAGACTTAAGGGGCACTTGTTTAAATCGATAAAAAATGTACTTGAAAAGGCTAAGCCACTCCATTATTATAGGTTGATGTGTTCATACATATCCCCCAATTTATTGGGGTCTCGTCTTTGTTTTATCTGATGGAGCAATCGTGTCCAGAGGTGATAAGACAACTCTAATCAAGAAACAACAAAGAACAATAATAAAGAGCATCACGTTCACTAATAAACATGATTAACTAATAAACATGATTGGGGATCAGGGATTAGGGATTAGGGAATCTTGATGAAGCAGACAGAGGATCATTTAGCCGATTTCACGAACATGAATGTTGGCAATTCATAGATGGGGCATTGCATCTTCTTTTCAAAGAGATGGAATGGAAATGGTTGACTCCATTGTGTGATCTGTATATTGCATAGCTTTCAAAGAGTTGGAAGTTGTGTGCTTTGCATATATATCGCATTTATGGTTCACTTCTTTTCATCAATTATTCGGTCCAACATTTTGAAAGCTCTATTTTCTTTTTATAAGGATAGAATTTGTTGTTTTTACTTTTTGAGTAGATATTAAATAATATATATGTATGTATGTAACAAATTATAAATTATATATCTTAAATAAATTATTTGATGAACAACTAGAAATTCAAATAATAAATTCTATTTAACTAACATTTTAATACTTTTATATGTCTTTATTTTGTAAATTATTTTTAAGTTTTATGTAAATTATAATCTTTTCTATTATTACTCAAATTTATAATTTTGTAAATTATTTTTTGATAAATTTAATCCATCAATTAAACCATCCTTTTGGAAAACTTACACCTGAACTACCAATATGATCAAAGATAAAACTTGATGTATTTTTATAAAATAAAATAATAAAATATGAACCAAGCTAGCTTTCGACCTTTATTAATTGGTCAAGGGAATCGAGTACTGGGGTCTCAGGATCCTACGTAAATCAACCAAAAGATAGCTGGTGGTGTTCAGTCTTCTCAGTGCCCGAAGCTAGAGGTTCATCCTTTGCATTCAGCTATCCGTGAGCTGTTGTCCCGAAATTGGGTGGTTCGGGTGCGCCATGTTTTCAGGGAAGCCAATTGTTGTGCGGAATGGCTAGCTTCGTATAGTTATTATAGTCTTCTTGTTGGTGTTCATTGGTTTGGAGAGGCCGTTGCGAGTATCTCCTCGCTTCTGACTCGATTGAGGTGACCTTGCCCTGCGTCACTACTCTGTAATTCTTTCTATTAGGCGATTGCCCCGTTTCTTTGACCAAAAAAAAAAACCTTTGTTGTTTTTAAGCATTATCTTGTTTTCACCACTGACCTCTTGCTTCCCATGTAAGGTTAGCAGGTGGGCTACTCGTCAGTCGTCACTAATGGTCCCCATTTGCCTAATCTAGTGCCTTCTGTCTATGTCCATGTTTGCTTACAAGTTACAACTCAAGAAATCTGATGTAATCTGAAATATGTATAATTAAATTAAAAATACCCTTTTCCTCTTCTTTTTTTCCCGCTAAAAGATATGCATCAGATTTTATTCAAAGATCATTTCGTATTTTTTTTGGATCTAAATTTCAAATTTTAGATTCTATCATAATCTTAAAAGTAATCATTAATCTTAAAAGTAAGTGGCAGTAGGCTATCTGTAAAGATCTTAAAGGCTAAAAGCTTTCGGTACTCAGTAGTTTAGTACTACTTTATTTGACCATAATCTTACAAAATCTTAAGGATCTTAAAGATTCTAAAAATTGTAATTTAATGTTCAAAATTAAAAAATTCAAAATACGATTTAAAAGAAATCATAAAAATTTAAAATTTAATTGAATAAAAATTAAAAAATTAATTAAAATTTGTTAGTTTATAATAATTTATTAATTTATCAAAAATATCTTATTAATTAATAAACCGACCAACTTTTAACAACAACAATTATTAAAATAAATTAAAACAAAAAGTTAAGATTTTTATAATTGAGCTGTCCGAATTGATTTAATTTTTTAATCATTAGTTATTTATGATCTTCAAAAACAAAGAGTTTAATAATGTTATTTTTAATATTTAAAAAGCAGACCAGAAGTTAAACAGATAAAATAAAATTTATAGTATTAAAAGGTTTAATTATTATTAGGTCGTCATAAAATCGGAAGATTGTTAAACGACAATTAAAGTTTATTTTAGTTTTTAAAAAACAAATAGTTTATGAAAATTATCCGGATGATTAATAAATTTATCAATTTTTAACAACAAAAATTATTAAAATAAATCAAAATTTAGTCGATTAAAAAATTTTATAATTGAACCGCCCAAATTAGTACTTCAGTTTTTTAATCGTAAGCTTTCTTATTTGTTGCCAAAGATACTACAAATAATTCCCCACAAATTTCAACATTCAATAATGTCATTATGTCCATATTGTTGAAGAATAAATACAGTTAAAATTTGGTAGAAACGGGGAGAAGTATTTTCTCCTTTTTCCATTTAAAGTATATTGTCAATTACTCATTATCAAAAATTTTATATTCTAAAAATGGTGTTTAATGACAAGTTGATCGGTTAATTTAATAAAAAATTGTAATTAGCATTTGATTTGTTAAAAAACTAATATTATATATACACAGTGACGGAACTCCCCATGACCCCCCTTTCAATTTTTTTTTAAATTTACTTATATAATTTTTTAATAAATAAGAATATTTTTTAAATATTGGCCCTCGGCCCTCCTTAGAGTTGGCCCCCGACCCCCGGCCTCCCTTACACTTGAGTCTGACTCCGTCCTTATATATGCATTAATGATAGGATGACTAGTTTGGTGAATTAACATTAGACTATAGTCTCTGGATATAAGCTGTAGTGGTAATAGAGCTCAAACATGAATGTGGGAAGTTTGGAAGGCAATCAATCAAGTCGAGATCTTGTTACTTGTTTTACAAGTCTAATAATAGCAAATTGGTATTGTAAGCGGAATAACTTGGAAAGCAAACAATACGTGCAGAGAACCTAAGTCTTAATGATTGATCTCACCTTACATTAATATGATGCACATTACTTAGATATTGATATATTCATGTCTTCTTCCCACTCACGCGCAACTTGGGCATAGAGGAATCATACAGGTAGCGAGAAGTAATTATTGAGGGAAACTATCATATCAGATTAAGACAACTTAATTTGAGTTTAAATTCGCACTATTTTATTTAGTTATTACTTAAATAGCCTAACCAATTCAACATGCTAATATGGTTATATAATTCCTAGGTGGGTACAAATAACACATGGACAATAATAAACTATGTTAGATTTAAATTTAAATTTAATACAAAATTAATACATACAAGCTCACGTTTAAGTTAAATTAAATTCAAACTTAATTAAATTTAATAGAAATTTCGGTAAAATTATATCTTTGTGACCAACAGGTGATCATATATAGATTCAAATCAAAAACATAATTTTTAAAATACAAAAGGAATGATGCGTAGACCTTCTCTTAATCTTCGTAATTTAAATTTAATAAATTTTTCTCCCTATATGGTGAAATTAAAATTTGCATCAAAATTTGAATTTAACATATTCATTTGATTTGAATCCTTTTACTATCATAACAAAGAAATTAAATAATTGATTTTTAACTCACAGAAAAAGGGAAGAACCGAAGAACAGCTAATTAAAGTAAAGCAATCTTTTTTGTTCTTACTTTTATACTGTTATTAAAGCAAAGAAATGTGACATATCTAAGCTTCTAAGTCCAACCATTTTGTCGACGGAGGTGATAAAGTAAGATAAAGGTCACTCTTTCAGTACTCATAATGCGCCACATTACTTACAAAAGGAAGAAAAGATTTTTTTAAAAAAAGGAAAACCTTCTTGAACACGAACTCCATCCATACCCTTATAATAAAGTTGTCAAATCTCGAGAAACTGTTGGAACAAAAATGGCAGAAGACAGTCAAGACACTGTTAAGAGTGTTTTACGAAAAGACGAAAAGGTCTGATGGCTTGTGGGTTGATTCTATAACCAAAACTGTGTGCCCAACACGTTTATTAGTTGCATGTGATATTTTATAATATGAATGAAAAATTAGGCGGCATATCATAACGTCAAATGATTTATAAAGAGGAAGGGATGAATTTGTGGATACCATTTTCTCTCAAGTTTGGGGGAACACATGGACGATACGTGTCAATTTTGTTTGCGAGCAATAAAGGACTTTGGGAATTTTCTAAAGATTGAAGGGAACCGGTGGAATGGGTCGAGATTGATGTGATATTCTCTGTCAGCAACATTTGACTCATTGAGGTTCTCTGGTTCGTCATGACTAGACAACAAAGAAAGAGCCATTTTAGGGCAAATTGCCGGAGGATTGGAGGACTATTAGTTTTTCGAATTGCAACTTAAGCTGGAAATTGAGAAGATTAGGGAAGTTATTTTTATTAAATATAAAAATGTAGAGAGCAATTAATTATATACTCAATAAAAATCTCATATGCATTTTATTATCATACACATGTAAAAAATTGTGTTTACATTATATAAAGATTCAAGTTTAAAACTTTTAAATTGAATAAGATTAATTTTAATTAATAATTTTAAAATTTAAATACTCAATTCACTCTTCTTATAATTGCATTTTAAAGTAACTGTTTTTTACAACAATTTTATATTAATAATAAAATTTAAAATTAATATATTATTTTAATTGAATTAGATCATTTATCTGTAACACGTACCAATATCTTAGTTATATATCTCGGATTGAACGTGAAAAGACAAGAAACGAAGAAATGCGAAAAATACTTAATTTTGATTCCACAACTTCAAACAAGCTTTTCGAAGCCGAACGAGCGCAAATTCACTGTCGTCTTCACGGAAACTTCTCACTGTAGCACGATCAACGTCTTCCTAAAGTTTTCTCAAAGTATAAGCTCTCTTAATGAGTCAAAGAATCCTTATGCTTACGATTAATAAGAGTAACTGCAAGAGACTTTAACCTTTATGTATAGTTTCGATATCATGCTTCTCCATTATAAGCCCGATATAGGTCTGATCCACATTAATCGGGATCCATTTTCTACACGAATTTTCATCCATTGATTTAGATCATTTATTGGGTCACTTTATTATATTTATTTAGATCAAATTATATAACTTAACTAATAAATTATTGAAAAACTGAAATATTGTACAATTTTATGAGGAAAAGTCAAAAAATCTAACATTACCGTTTAAACTAGATTTTAGTATTTAAAGAAGAGTAATTAAACATAACACTACAATAATTAAGTTAGGGTCGGTTTGTAGAATTTAAAGTAAGGAATACGTTCTAACCCAAGGGGTGTGGTTGAGTGGCAGAGACTCATCCATTTTTAACCAAAGGTCAGGGGTTCGATCATTGACTTTGGGTATGGAGCAGCCTTAAATCCTTGGGCCAGCTGTTCCATCCTGTGAGGTGCCTACAAACCAGCGAGGGAATTAGTCATTGGATCCGCCGGTGGATACCCTGATTTAAGACAAAAAAAAAAGAAGTAAAGAATACGTTCGAGTTGAGCACCAAGTTAAATTTAGTTTTTTTCTAATTTCTTCTAAATTTCAAATTTGTTTTTTTTTTTGGAAAAGGCGAAGTCTTTCTGCATTTGATTTTAAACAACTAAAAATACAAGTTGCGGGTCCCAAATTTGTCTTTGAAAAATTGGGGTGCCAGTTCAGCTTCAATAGGCCACATCCCTGTCCAGATGACGACATAAGGTTTTGAGCAAGCTGTATCCAAAGTAGAGAGTAGACCGCCACTTTCAGAATTACCATAATTACGAGGAGTTGATGTCGGTTATGGTGGTTATCCTCTTACAGGTGGAGATTAGCTAAACATCAGTTCATGGTCTAATTGATCGGACCAACTATGTCTTACGTTAAACGTTCATATGATTAGTCTAAGGAATACAAGCCACTGCTTTGTAAGGTAACCTTTGTAGCGTCTCTTTGGCCAATTCAATGTTGCGCCGGTCTCTGTCGTCGGCGAGGTCTGAGGCACCACCGTCCGCTTTCGATGTTATTAAGTAAACGGTCAATGGGAAAGGTCAAGAGGCCATCGTCCAACTTACTACTTAGGTTTTGTCAAGGAAGGTTCTTTTTATTAAATAATTTTAACAATAAATTTTTATAACTTTATTCATTAAGTATACAATTTATTATTAATTACTCACATTAAACTAGTTACTTAGAAACATTCTTCCCACTAATTAGCGATACGACTACTTGAACCTCTCTAAATCCTTAGGTTTTAATCGGCTGTTGTTATTGTTGTTTAAACTTATTATTTAAAATTAATTCAATTATTTACATTAAATTTAATAATAATAATATTATTATTTTTAAATAATTCTTGTAAAATACGTAATTTATATATTATTCCATGTAATAAAAATGTATTCTATTCAAAATATAGTAATTATAGTTACCAGTTTTTAGAATAAATTTCTAAACCCTTCTAGAATTATAGGTGTTTAAGTAACTTGGTTAATACTATAAACAAAACAATTGAATGGACTTTATCAACGACTCTTGAAAATTCACCCTCTCCATTAACAAACGACAAAGCAGCAACTCTTGAAAATTGACCTTTTCAATTTACGACATTTCCAAATTGATTTCATGATATTTGCCAATCATGTAAACTTTAAATTAACATGATCACATTGAAGTCTTACGAATATCATCATTCAAAATACATAAATTCTAAATCACGCGTAATGACCCAAATGCAAATAATTTCAAAATTTTAAAATAATTTAAACATAGAATAAGTAGTATAAATGTTACAAATATTATTACAATAAATCGGTAAATTTTAAAAATATTTTATGTAAAAAAGTAAAACCGTAAAAATTAGAGCTGCTATGTGAAACAGTCACATCATAACTTTATTTGTGCCGTAACTCAACAGTGTCTAACGGAAACTAAACAAGAGCCCACAGAATTTACCAACAAACCAAGCCAACACACACATAGATTGCTCCAAAACAAGATTCCATCTACAGAATAGTTGTCAGTGTTACGGTGGAATGAGATAAGGGCGTTTTTGTCAATTATCCCACTCTCTCTTCAGCCCATAGCTTCTGTCCAAAACCGTCCGATCCAATTAACTAACCCCCAACCATATCGCCTACCTTTGATTTATTTACAACTTTTCCCTCCTCTTCTCTTTTTTCGCATCCTCGTCCCTCTTCTTTTAGATTTTTTTTCATTTCTGTTTTTATTTATTAATTTTCCTTCTCCGTATTAGACATGTTTTTTAATTTAATCCATGGGATGGAATAATAAGGACAACTGGCGATTAGTGCAAGATGGGGAATATAATTATTTTACTTGCCTAATTACATATTATTTTCCATTTTATACTTTTTGTTTTTATTTAATTTTCCATTATTTGGGATCAATTCGAAGAAAATTTAAAAAAAATATTTTATTGAGGAATGTTGTAGCAGCTGTAAAAAGAAATAAATATAAAGTATTTGCAAGAACTTCTCGGGTTTCGCAAATTGAAAGATTTCTAAGGGCAAAAGAGCAACAAATAAAACTAAAATGTCATATACCGAGATCCCAGCAAAATATCACGAGATGACTCTGTCCACGTCATTACTCATCTCCCTCCCTCAATCCCTATAAATACATAGCTCGAGTTAAGCTGGGTTTGCCGAATTAACCAGCCAACCACGGCTTATTAGAATAAAAAGAAAAAGTAGCCTTTTTATTTCTCTCCCTCTCTAGAATCATTTCCATTTCTCTCTCGCTCTACTGCAATCCCTCAAAATCAAGGATGGCTGCAGCAACTGTGGGGTCTTCTAGAAGGTCCTCGAACGGACCGGTGATGCGGTCACTGTCGCCGTCCGGCAGGTTCGGCTTCTCTAACCCTCAATCTTCGGCGACTGCGTTCGCTTCTTCGAGCTCCAGCTTTTCGTCTCGTTCAAGCACCTTCTTTGGTCACAGTCAACACCACCAGAGGTCCGTCTCTCCGCCACGCGTCAATATGTACGGAAATACGCCGTCTGCTCGGTCCGTTCGGTTCTCTCTTGACCGTCCGATCTCTCCTAATCGCTCAATTTCCAGCGTCAGTCCCTCCCGCAGCCGTCCGCAGGTAGTGAGGAAGCAGAGTGCTCCTAAGAGGACCTGCTTGTGCTCTCCTACGACGCATCCAGGTTCGTTTCGGTGCAGCCTTCACAAAGGCTTTAACTCTCCACACGGCGTGAGCTACGCGCCGAGCAACCGTCTGAATGCGCGTAGATCAGCGATGACGAACTCGCTGGTGAGGATCGGTGGCGTGGAAGGAGATTTGGTGAAGAGAGCTTTATCGGCGTTGATTCGGCCGTCTTCTCACCAGCAGCGCCGACGCGCCGACTTCCAGCCACGACCGAGTCGGTTGTCGAACATGTCCAAGGCGGAAGATTCGTAATTCCGGTGCTTTCCTCGGTAAACTTCTATTTCATTAATCTCAGGTGACGGAGGGCCCCGGATTTCGGCTAGAAGGTGTCAGATCTGAGAGGCGGAGGTGGCGCGTGAGATTCGGGACGGACAGTTATTTTTGTTGCTATCCGAAGAATCCAATAACAGGAGGACCTTGACGGACACGCCCATAGAACCTTTTTTTTCACTGTATATATACATAATATCTATAAAATCAAGTTGGCGCCGTTAATGGCTTTTTGAGGAGCCTTCAGGATTAAATCCAATTTTCCAATCACATGCATCTAAAATTTTGCTTCATTTCATTCACCTCAAATAAAAAACATTAAAATTGAAAATTCAAGAATCTTTGTTCATTCCAAACCCATTCCAGTTTCTTATTTCTGGTTTGGTTTGTATTTTCACTCCGTTGTCTTTTCCGTTTGGTTTTAACGTTTTATGTTCATTCCGTTCGTAGGGTTCGTCGTCTTTTTACGTATTGAGATGCGTCCATTCGTATCTCCGACTACTTAAACGTTGTGAGTATCTCCTCTTCTTTATAACTTCATTCCTTCCTCTGTTTTTACCTTTCTTTTTCTGCTTATTTCGATTTTACCATGTCTGTGTTATAGTGTTTTGCAGGTGAAGGATTTGATTGATAGGAAGGAACACTTATTAGACAAACCTAAGCTCTCGGAATTGGAGGAGGAACCGAAATTCAAAATGACAATAAATTATCTACGACTTAACAATCATTGACAGCTGGACTTTGTCAAATTTTGGTAATAGACAGAGAAATTGAAAAGCAGCTATATTAATTACAGAATAGAAAGACAGACATGAAAACTTTGAATTCCTGATTTTATTAGGATACCAATGCCCCCCTTTGCCTTTGGTTAGTTGAAACTAAACACCAGCAGTAATTGGGAAGGAAGCTCACACAGATTGGCAGTTGACCACTGCGCACCATTATTTCTAGAGATAACATAGAATACTGTAATATTAATGACCCATTTGGCTACTCGAGTCTTGTTTATAATTAATTAGGTCACCAGCAACTATCTGAATTCTGAAAGGCTTTGTTTAATATCGTAGTAGTTACTTACATAGTGTAATGGGCATGTTAACTAGACCCTCTAAAGCCTTATTTCACTCCACAATACCTATTATCTCTCCTTTTTGGTACTTTTGACCCAAAATTTAGAAATAAACGGGGCCAATCAAAATTGAACTTATCCCTTATATTATATGAATCGACTTTGGGATCTCCATAATCCTATCTCCTATCTTGCTTTACTTTTTAACATTTGTTTTCTTTCAACCTTAACCAACAATTACTATAGACAAAATACTGTTGGGGATTGAATTAAATAGCATAATTAGTATCTTTCATTTGGTGGGACAATGAACCACTTTGTCTTAGATGACGATACAAATTAGAACAGATGTTATTAGAAGACATATACCAATTCATTATAATGAAAGCTAAAATACAATAATTATAATATAGAATTGATCCCCACACATTGAAATGAGACCGCATTTGCCCATACCTATCAAGAACCAACCGTATCACTCACCTAGAGCATTGCTCCTACCAGAGGATAAGGTTTTGAAAAGGAGAGACGATCATGCAAGGAATGCAAGGACCTTTTTGGGTTTTGGTCACTGTCACTGGACTGCTATTATACAGACGTCAAGCTCACAAGAAGAATAAATTTAATTTTAATAATTGATGGGTTAATTTTTTTCAATTATTATTAAATGTATAGTTGTTTTCTTATTGTTAATGGTTGAAAATGTAATTAGAAGATAATAACATACACGTAATACTTATGCAAGATGAAGAAGGATTAATCCTAACTCACCTTTGTGAATGTCAACATAAGTTTCTGTCAGGAATTCCTAAGTATCTACACGCAGGGCTTTCAATCCGAGTCAGGATAAGAGCAGCTGCTAGAAGTTTGAAGATCACTAGTTTCAAGTCTTAAGCAAGGAAAAAAACTAGGAAAGAAGATAAGTTCAGGAGATGTGGCATTTCGAGATATGGCATTTCGTAACAGTCTAACAGAACTATCTCAAATTATTGGAAAGAGGAAATTTAGGCAAATAACATAAAAGAGCTCCTGATATACTTGATTATTCATCTCAGCTCTTGTGTTTTTAATTCGTTCACCCTAATTCTTGTGTTTTATAATCTCATTCAAGATGTCCAATTAAATTTTTCGGACAAAATTACCCTTGGATTATTTGAAAAAATCTGTATTCAAATAATCCAAGGGTAATTTTGTCCGAAAAAACTCAAATAAGCATCTTAAATGAGGTTACAAAACACAAGAGTTAGGGTGAACGGATTAAAAATACAGAGACTAACATGAATAATCAAATATATCACAAGCTGTTATTTGCTGAAAATTTACCCTTGTACTCTCTTTTCTTGTGGCACCCACAAAGAGCCCACCTTCATCTACGAAAAAAAAGAAGAAAGATGACAAAGATGGCTCACAGCTGTGAGGCGGCAAACCGGCTAAACCAGCAGTTGGGACCATTTACTTCCACTTTTATTACAACAAGACTATTATAGCCAGTGGAGTGATTACAGAGATTGAATGTTCAAGTCGCGATAAGAAAAGTTCTTGCAAGTGTCACGTAGAGATCTATAATAAAACAAGATCAGTGTGATGACTGTATTTGTTAAGTGGTTATTATTTTATCTGGTATGCATTATCTATAACTCAGTTGGGAGCTAAATTCCACTTTACACGTCCGATTCTTACCATCACTATTAACCAGAAATTGCCAAACAAAGTTGGTACTTTTGTTCCTGTCCATCAAGTTGAGAATCCTTATATACATGATCCTACTCAGAAGTTCATATAGCTGACTCAGAGGCAAGTGTTGGATAACAAGAAAATCTGCCCAAGAATGGAAAACTGTTTACTTACCAATGTCTGTGGGCTCCAATCTGTGGATAGAGATAGTGGGTCTTGCATTGTAGTTTTTGGTTTTATCACAATACTTAAGACGAGGTGAGACAGGTTCATGTGGATGGACCCGCCATGTGCGATGTTTGTACTTTGCTGATGGTGATGTTGCTGCGAGGTTTTGGAGTTCTCTAATCCAAAAAAGGATAAGGAGTTAAGGACGATGGGGTTATAAGTTAGTTTTTCGTATTGGGGTGTGCATGTGATGTGCGTTGCTTGAGTTGGCAGTTTCTCGGAGACCAAAGAAGATGAAATGCCCTTTTCATCTCACTCCCATGTGAGCAGGAACGGAAGTTTTTGGAGTTTTTTGTTTTAGCCTGCAAATGGTAGTGAATCTAGTGATTATTCAGATGTCAGGAATCAATTTAATCATCTGAAACAAGAAATGGCCTGCCCTTACCCTTTTATAAACTTCGTAAATGCCAATAGAAAGGGTAAAAGATTTTCATTTCTACATCAAGATTGATTCTCTTAAGAGCTGCATAAACTCCATTAATGGTCAGACATTTTGTTTACAAGGCACCTCCGATCTCTCTGTTAAAACCTGTTTAACTATAATTTGATTATTCACACAATATAACAGGACAATCCCCTTTTGTGACTTTCCTCTGAGAAGAAAGGCAAATAGGTCTGGTGGCTTTTCGCAGGATTGCAGGCAAGTTACAGACATCCTGATCCTGGACTAATTTGTTCAGGTTTCGAGGTTCTTGCACCAAACATGAGACTGCCGAACAGGGCTGTCTCATTGTCAGACAATTCAGCCTACGAGTACTCCTGACAAGAACCTTTAGATTATTGCATTGGGCTAAACAGCCATATGGAGACTTGTTTGCTTGTAGAATATCCAAAGCCTGAAGGTGTATAGTCCACATACCAAACATATGTTCTTGGGTCCAAGATTGGCCATCGAATAGTTCTTCTAGTGACGACTTGGTGCATCTTCGAGTCTAATCAGTAGACAGTAGATTTAGTCAGACGGAGTTTGTGGTATGGATTCCATGTTTAACATGATACTGAACGAGAAATTTGATGTTACAGGAGTAACAGGACAAAAGACTAGGAAACAGAAAATCAATAAACTTAACTGAGTACTTACGTAGAATAAGCTCTGGTCTAATGTTGTACTACGGGATGTTCCTATCATAAATTATCAGAGAAATACAGATGCAATCGACCCTTTTCCAATGCATAGAAAAACACTGCCTACAGCCGACTGAATGTCCTAAGATGTCTTCCAGATACAGATAATCAGAAACCAGAACAATCGCTACATTTTTTCAACATAAACCCAGAACCAGACACCAAGAAATAGGCAACAAAGCTTTCATTTCAAGTGGGTTTCATGTCGTGAAAAAGTGCTGACCATAGAGCATGTTCATCGAACTTGCCATTCACAGTGTTTTCCTCCTTGCTATTATAAAGCTTGGGACTTGGAGATTTTGCATCCCGAGGGCTAGTAGCTACTTGTGGGCTTCTGCAACTGACAATGGACTTGTACAGCAAATTTCCATCTAAAGCTCCACTCAACTTTGGGCTTCTATAAGCTGACACCAATTTCTCTTGCAACAGATTCCCATTCAAAGGCCCTGAAAGCTTCAAGCCCCTTTCTGCTACCATCATTTTTTCTAGGTATCTTCTGTCCAAAGGACCAGATTTCGTCTGTTTCGACCTTGCTCTGATTAGTGGAGGCTTCTGTGCATCTCCCTCACTCTTGCCCTTCATGTTCGTTGCAACCCCCCGTGTCCCTCTGTCTGATGGCTGTTCTGTCACTGCCTGAATTGCCAAATCTTCCCGATCAAATACAACCAACTTGTGGATGTACTTCTTAATTGTTTTCCTGGTTTTGCTGATGGCCAAAACAAGCTTTGAGATGCCATTTTTTGGACTTTGGACAACTTCTTTCTTGGCTACTTTGAGTATTTCCAACCGATGCTTGGCCACTGAAATTCCCATACTCTGAAGAAACTCATGGTCAAAGTAGGTTAAGTCCTCAGCTTGGAGCTCATTACGAGAAAAAGCAAGGCCATACTCGTAGATAAGAGATGGCTCAAGACCGGTCTTTGACAACCAAGAGTACCAGTCCATGATTGGCTAGTTTTGATTGTCTATCTCATGATACAAAATGTCTACGTTGGTAATAAGTATATGAGTATAGGTCTGCATGTGAAGTGGTCCTTGAGATATATACAAAAGCTACAAAAGCAAGTAAATGTGGTGGGTTGAAAGAGTTAATCATTTTATGATTTTTTTGTGTAAGGTAGTTGAGATTGAGAGTGACACAACAAGAAACATGAAATGGAGATTGGAATATACTCTGGTTATGTCCAATAAGTAGGCTTTATGGACATCAACACTACATTACATAACCTTCTGAATCGCTAACAGGAGAGGGTACTAAATTTCTCTCAAGAATTCTAGTGAAAAAATCACTTCTTGCTTAGCTCTTAGGAAGACCATGTTAGCGTCAAACCCAAAAAATAGAGAAAAGGAAGCAGAAAGATTTGTGCTGCGGAAGACTTTCCATATGTGTACCAAATCTATACCAAACTTCTGACAAATTCAAGGTACCATGTGAGAGTAAGCAGGTGGAGAACTGTACATAGTGGTTAAAGCGTCGAGCCAGCCGCCAATAATGAAACCTGTCATAGCCTATGATACGTACATTAAAGCATTTCAATTAATGTGTTGCATTTTCTCTTGTTAGGTAAATGATTAATACTGGGGGGACCAGGTAATCTTCCAATATCCAGATCAGTTAAGAGGGTAGCATTATAGCATGGAACTCTAGGTAATACAACGTGATTTGACTCAACATCAACTGCATTTAATTAACATAATATACGGCCTGTTCAGCTCTACCTCATTGGGTGCTTATTAATTTAAAACGTCAAGTTGGATTTGAAAGGTTACTGGCTAAAACATATTAGTTAAAAAATAAAAATTTATCAAATATTAGTGGCATTAAATTTGTCACATAATTTTTATTCAATAATTTATTTAAAATGCATAATTTATAGACTATTTTTATAATTTATATGTATTTAAAATAATTTGAAAATTTTAATATTATTAAAAAAACTCTTACGGAGTTGTATTATGAATTTCTAAACCTTCTCTTCTTCTTCTATCCCTTTGAATGTGTAAACACTCTTCTTAATTAGTAGATAATTAGTGAAGTACATTAAAATGCAGGCTATGCTCTGTGTTTATCTCATGACCGTCATTAATTTCGATTAACAGATTTAATAAATTTCTTGACTTTCCGATTAATGATATGAACTAGTATATTGTAAGAAGAAGCACCAATTATACCTTTTTCCAATGCAGCAAAAAGCAAAAAAGGAAGTCAAGTATAGTCCAAGAGGGACCTAGATCTGTTTGATAATCAGTTTAAATTCTAATATTGCTCTCCCGTTTCTCAATCTTCCTAAACTCAAACGTTTGTATGCTAATGATGGGAATGAGATGTACGTAGAAAGTAGCGGTGTTAATAATAATTTGACTCCTAAGTTTCAGTTGAAAGTTCTTGGTTTGTCTTTGTCCTCTCCTATGGAGAAGGAGGGTATTTCTTCCCAGATTTCCACACCATCTGCATGATTTGAAATATCTTCATCTTTCCTGTATTCAATTGACTTGAAATTTCTGGTTACTTGATCCTAATGCAAAGTTGAACGACTTGGACATTTCCAACAATCTAATTTTTTTAATGGCAATATTGCATCAGAGATTGGAAAGTGTTTTCCAATGATACAAACTTTAGTCTTACCCAGAAACAATTTCAAATAACTTGTCTAATTGTTCAATCGTAGAAGTATTAATCATGAGCATTACTTGGAGAAATACCAGAGAGGGTTGTGAACATGTCATCTTGTTCAGTCTTAGATTTGTCAAATAATAACTTTTCGGAAGCTTATCCTCAATGTTCATGTTGGAATTTTAAAGCAAAGAAGATGAATGAGATGAGATAAGATAAAGATTAAACAATACGTAACACTCCCATACTTCTATTATTAAACTTGGTTGTTTTATATAGACAAAATACAAACAACTAAAAAATAGATTTTTCAGACACCAAATTGTGACTTACATAATATTTCTAATAAAACCCCAAAAGGTTTATTATGTCATACTAGTGGTTTATAGTGGATCTTCTTTTTTTTAATCCAAATTTGAAATCTTTAATAATGTCATTAAGATCTTTTTATTATTGTATTTACATTTAAACAAAGAGATGATTACAATCATTCTTAATCTCCAGTTTTAAAAATGAGTAATTGGGAGTTAGTAGAAAGACGAGAAATGTGGGTGAATTCAAGCATTGACTAAACACAGCATGTCAGTATGTTATTAAGAGCCATCATTGGAAGAGTGTGTCAAAGCCTTCAACTTAGGAAACCACACCATTTCTCACTCAAATTTTATATGAATGGTACATTCCTGCTTTCAATTTATATCGTATACAAATAAAATCCTTTCACTTAAAGTAAGAGACTCAGCACCCAAGCTTTAAGAAATTTTTGTGTCCAACCAGCTTCTAAATTGAAGTCATAATCCAAGTTCCAAAAGATTTGGAAAAGATGGTATCAATTTCATAGTTGATCTCCTAAGCACGACGTAGTTTAGATCATCTTTTCTTATTACTCTGTTTTTATTCTATTTTATGAGCAACTCTTTATTTACTTTTTGTGAGTCTTATTTATTAAATAAATAGATATTCATCGAATAAAATAAGAATAGACTAAGAAAAACTAGTGATCTATTTCCGCCACGACGTGTGTAAAGCCATGTGTATCACATAAAATGTCGGCAGACTAGAGTACAAGTAGGCACTGGTCTCAACTCCTCTGGTTGATGATATTCTAATCCTTCCCAAGTTTCCTTTGAAACACAGAAAATTCATACATACAGATACAGAGAGTAATAACAGGTTGCAAGTAATAGTGCAATTGCACTAGGCCCCGTTTCTTTGAAACGAAGAAAACACATACATGCTCGAAGGGGCTACCACTGAAGAGCACAATAGCATTTGGGCTGTTATTAGGAAATGGGCAGGACTCCACTGAATTCGAGCATTCCTGTGGTTGTTGGCCAAAGGCAAACTGCTTACAAACCATCAAAGGGTGCTTTGTTACATTGTTACGAATATCGGGTGTCACCATTGTGGACAAACTGAAACCACCCTCCACGACATTAGAGATTGTCCAAGAGTCCAAGCGTTCTGGACCAAATTTCCCTCGGCTTTAGAGGATACGGACTTCTTTCTGCAAGATGAGATGCAGTGAGTTCATTCCAATCCCATGAAACACCACCAGGTAAAGCATTTTGATTGGGCCTCCCTGTTTGGTGTTATCTGTTGATTCCTGTGGTACTGACGCAACAAAAGTGTGTTCGACACGAGATTTGTTCGGCCAGCTGTAGGGGATCGAGCTGTTCTGGAATACGTTGACGGAATCGAACGTGCACGAGTAGCGGAAAGTTGTGTGTTTCCGAACTAAGGTTTACCCACGGGTCGGTTCGTGGGGTGGACAAAATTGCCTGAAGACTGAGTTAAGATTAATACTGATGGGGCTGTTACACAGGGTGGAACGATCTCTACTGCTGGAGGGATACTTAGGCCCTGTTTAGTTGGATGTTAATTAATAGAATGGAATGGAAGGGAATGAAATGAAATGGTTTATAATGGAATGGAATGTAATATAGTAAAAAGTTGTTTGGGAAGGATGAAATAGTTTATAATGTAATGTAGTGAAATATTATTTAGAAGATGGATGAAATGGAATGTAATGTATAATAAATGACTTTTATATCCCTTATATTAAAATGGTTGTTGCAGGAGGTTTATTATTTTATTATTAATTATATAAAAATATTAGTATTAATTATT
>JAOSBP010000007.1:25501544-25520358 GCA_027563825.1 Erythroxylum mucronatum | reverse complement strand
GGTAAGTTGTTGAACCATCTTCGGGCTCCTTCTTGAAAGGCTGTACAGAAGGCCTTACATTGAATGGCATCAGGGACACAATGCAGGTTCATCATCGATTGAAAGTGTTACAGATAGTCAAGGGGATTGGTCTTTCCAGTATATTTTTCGGACGTTGGTATCTTAGTATCGACCGCGGGGAGGCTATCCAGGATCTCCGGGATGAAAGGAGAGTTGTACTGTGTTGATAGTTGATCAGGACGGGAATTCATGGCTATATTGATTCAATCATTCACGATTTTTTTAGGGTTTCAGCAAAGTGCCGATTGGCCATCACACCAATCTGCCGAGCGGGGGTTTGCTGTTGTTCCGGTTGAGATTGTAAGATTTGGCGAATCAATAGATTGGCCGCTTCCTCTATTTGTCTTTGGGTGAGAGAGATTTGTTGTGGTGCAGGAGGACTCGCGTTTAGGGGGTGCTGAATATGAGGGTGCGAATTAGTTCCGGCATTGTCCTCCAGGGCTACGCTCTGTTCTTCTTGATCATCCGGGTGTGAATATTGTGTGTGGTTATTCGGCTGTAGCTCATCTGCGCTATGGTTTTGGGTGATGGGTGGAGGACGAATCTGGGGATCATGGTGCGTCAAGGGAGGGGCAGCGGGTAATCGCAAGCCCATTCGTTGCAATGCAAGTGCCACGACGGCGGCTATATCAGGATTGGCTGTTGCCGCCTGACTGAGCTGAGTGCTTCTGGATGTAATGCCCAGACGCCCTACCCCACGGTGGGTGCCAACTGGTTCTGTCTGATTTTGATGGGGCTGGACGCTGTTGTTTGGATCCATGAGTCTGATTAGCTTTATCTAAAGAGTACCCGCAAAACAATAAAAGGCACGCCAGGGGTTGATTGCTGGCAAGCCCCTCCGACGCTCAAGTCAGTCTTTTTGGTGAGGGCTTTGATAACGATCAATAGAGAATATCAGGGTTTTTAATATCATACCTGTCTCCGGGTGAGGTTATGCCTTATATAAGAAATTCCTGCTAGGT
The DNA here is from genome assembly GCA_027563825.1 of Erythroxylum mucronatum. NCBI lineage: Eukaryota > Viridiplantae > Streptophyta > Magnoliopsida > Malpighiales > Erythroxylaceae > Erythroxylum > Erythroxylum mucronatum. The sequence continues at coordinate 25,519,336 of JAOSBP010000007.1, read as the reverse complement.
TTAGGTCACTGTTTATGAATGGGCCGACCGGCCCACATGCCGTTCTGGGTCTGGGCCTAGGCCTAGCAGGATCGACCCAACCACAATGAATATATAAGTTTCATTAAAATTTATTGACTAAAAATTTAATTGATTTGATAAAAATTATGTCAATCAATAATATAAATTATTGGATAAGAGTCTAAATATGTTATAAAACTTAATTTTTTTACTCTTTTTTCTATTTTTAAATTTAAGGTCCTTACTGCTTCAAACATACACGATAAGAGATCACCGCCATCCGAGCAGTTCTATGAAACAAAAACGTTATCAAGTCATTGTAACTTTTGTGAATAGGAGATGAATATGGACTGTTGCGAACGGGAGAGTTGTCTGCAGCGATACAGCGGGGGGTCTCACTCAGCTGCATTAATCTCCGGGAGCTCAATATAGTTATCCTTGTTTGGCAATATTTTTTTATTATTGCTTTTTGTTACTTGTCGTTTGGTTAAAGGCACGAGAATATTAATATTTCTTCAATTGAAAATGATATTGTACAAAAAAATTAGTATTATTGCAATTGTATTTATATTATTCAATTTTTTTATCTTTCTTAAATGTAGATGAGATGAACAGTTAATATTTTTATATAACTCTTCAATTTCTCTTATTTAACTAATTTAAATTATTATTATATAATTTTTAACAATTCTTTAACTTGTCAATTTTAGAAGAAACTATATTATATATAATATATATTTAAATATTACATAACTAACTCAATTTCTTTTAACTTTTGTTTAGAATATAAGCAAAGATGAGCTATGATTATATAATTTTATGAAACTAAAATTGTAAACCTTGTGTCAATTTTAAGTTAATTTTTATGCAAATATAATATTATTATGCAATAAGGATTTTATATAATGTATCTTAATAGAACACAAAATATATAATACAGCATAAATTAATGAAAAGAATACATCAAAAATTTTATGGACCACTAATTGATTTAGAAAAAATGACGATTGGTAACTTAAGAGTGCACGGCAAGACTTAGAAATTCTTTTCATGACTAATCCAAGTCCCTTTTTTCTTTTACGTATCTTTTCAGGTAACTTGTAGAATGGAGAGCATTTCTTCTTCGTGTCAGAGACAAAAGGTTCTGTTTGATTATCTCCCGTATAAACCGCCATTAATTTTTGTTGACAAGCTTAACAAATTCCTTGACTCTTCTATCAATGATGGTTCAATAATTCAAATGTGGTTATTGGAAGAGCAAACACGGCTGGACCACTAGCTATTTGCTTCTCTAAATTATTCCAAGTCGTCTTTGTCCCTCCAGATAGACTCCAGGAAATGGAAGGATTTATCGCTTATTGTACAACTTTCTTTAATTTCTAATCAATAAAAAAGCAATTGTTTTTTATCTTTTTTAAGTTTCTTCCACTTGCTTTAATTTTATGCACTTTGAACACCGTATGATATCACAAATTAATACTATTTTCTCGTTATAAGCCAAAGTCCCTCCTCCTTACTCATATATGTGTGTGTATATATATATATATATATATACATGTCCAGTTACTTTAATTCAACTTAATTTGTTTTATTAAACAAGTTTTTTTTAAAATGATTAATCAAGTTCTAACATATAAATACTTCAAGTTTTGAAGAATTTAATTACCAGAACAACTTTAAATTAGTTATAGCCTTTAACACAGATATCAGTATTCACAAATTTCTCTTTATAAATATAATTATGTGGTGATCAAACCAATTTATTTAGGAAAATGTATTTGGAGTTGGATCACTATATGTTATTTCAAGTCCTCTTTATTATCCCTCTAAATTTACAATCAATAAAAAAGCAATCATTTTTAAGTTTCTTCGTTTTGCAATTCAATGTTTTTATTTATTTTGAATTTCCCTAAGCTGTACTTCATTTTTTTTCCGATATTAAATAATAATTCATTTAACTAAATATAATTTGTTTTATATCCACATTTTCTTGGTCTTCAAAAGATCCACGTAAGATGGGCCACTATAAAGTCAGTCAACATTTAGCACCACAGTCTAATGTTAAAAGACAATGTTAGGATGAATTATTGATCAAGAAGTCAAGTCTACTCCAAACGTACACGTTAAGAGATCATCATTTATAAAGTCAATCAACAGTTTAATGTTAAAGGACAATGTCAGGATGAATTATCGATTAAGAAGTCAAGTCTACTCCAAACGTACACGTTAAGAGATCATCATAAGAGCATCAATTATGAAAGAAAAAGTCACCACGTCAACATTTTTTACTTTTAAACTTTATATTTATTAGTTAATTATTTGAATTTTTTATCAAACTATTTTTTAAAATAATCTTACAAGATGATTCTTTTTTAAATTGCGATTAATAATGTCTATAAAATCTTTTTTTTTTTACCATAAGAAATAAATAGACCTTCTTACATATAAGTTTATCAAATTTCTCCCTCTAACTGAAATTTGAAGTTAAAGAATTTAGTATTATTGTAATTGAATTGAATTTATTTAATTTTTGATCTGTCTTAAATACAGAGATGAAAAGTTAAAACTTTTATATGACTCTTAAATTTCTCTTATTTAACTAATTTTAATTATGAATATATCATTTTTAATAAATATTTAACTTGTCAATTTTATAAGAAACTAATATACTTTATATTTAATAAATATATCTAAATCAACAACTTTTTAACTTTTGTTTAGAATATAAGTAAAGATGAATTATGATTATATAGCTTTTTAGTACATCCTTATCACATTTTATGAACCTAACATTGTAAACCTTGTGTCAATTTTAAGTTAATACAAAAATAACATTATTATGCAATAAGGATTTCATATAATGCATTTTAACATAATACAAAATATTCAATACAGCATAAATTAATAAAAAGAATCCATCAAAAATTTTATGGACCACACACTTTTTTAGATAAATGACGATTATGTAAGATTGGTAAATTAATGAAAGGAATCCTACTTTTATGTACTCTTTCACAGCAAGAATACAATTTCAAATTCATAAAAGTATAACAATCATACCACTACTATAACAATTTTCGTATGAACAACTATAATATATCAACAAATAAATTCTAAACTTGTTGCAAAAAATCCTACAATAATTAAAGTTCAAGAACAATTCAAGACAAACACTTATATGCATTTTGTCAAACACTTGGTGTGCAAAAAATTCTTCATCCCTAATTCAACACAAAATCCCAAATTTTTTTCATTAATTTCCAACATTCAACTAAAACTATCATTAACAATCACTAATTAACATTTAAAATCAAACAACAACTCCATATTAACCAAAAACAAAATCCACCGATCGTAGAGGAAGGAGAGGAAGGTTTTCCAAACAACATTACCTTCGGTTAACACTATTGAAGCAGACGACGCCGGCGACGCAAGTCTCGACGATGACAGCACAGCAGACGGCGGCGATGGATGGAGACGGTGGCAATAGACGACGGAGAAGGAAAGGAAAAGAAAAGGGTGAGGCGCACGCGAAAGTGGGAGAGGGGAGAGTTTCTGAAGCTTTAAAAAATTTTTTAAACGTTTCCAACTTCACAAAGCAACATCGATTTGTTAAGTTTTTTAAACAACGATTGGGTTGTGTCATTACCGACGTTCTTTTACTGATGAAATTTTCGCAGTCGGTAAAGTTCTATTTGCCGTCTTATTTTTCCGACGAGGTTATATTCCGTCGGTAATTACAGACGGAACGTTTTCGGTGCCTAAATTTCCGTCGCTATTCCGCTCTTTTCCTTGTAGTGTGTGAAGGTTCAATTTTTGTCAGCATAATCACGCAAACAGATGATTTATATACATAGAAATTATTTCCTTTTCAAAGGCTATCTTCAATAGCTTTTGAATACGATATGAATTAAGAACAGTTGATGATTGGATAATTGAATGGACTCTCGTAATGGGATATGATGATGAAAGAGGACTTATAGGAAAGCATAAGAAAGCGCAGCTAAAGATAACAACTGATTAGGAACTGACGAAAAACGGCACTAAGGATAGATGGGCTAGAAATTGTAATAAGCAAATATTTTTGTTTCTTGTAATCTAATTATCAAAAGGACCAAACTTTATAAAATTACACAATATGATTGCATATACTTTTGTGAATATCCTATTTATGAAACAACCGACTTTGGCTTGTCAAGTCGAAATGACTAGCAGCTCATAGTATGGTACATGAGAATTTATAGGATAAATAATGAAACCAATACGCCATTTAATTTTCTGGGTTTGGTGGCTTTTTGTGTGTTGCTTTCCTGTTCAGAATTCTGTAGCTAGCACCAAATCTCGTGGGAACATGTACTCATCGTGGGCATTGGGATTTGATGACACGCGCTTATGAAAGCCCTGAGAGAAACAAACTTATATTCGGACTCAAATACTGGTCACGTACAGGACAGGACCACGCAAAGTTTACGTCCGCAGCAGGTTCTTTAGAACTAGAAACAATGACGTTTGATTGGGGTTGAAATGGCAATGGCAGTGACATGTGGTGACTTCTGGGTCCCATCTCAGAATTGATGAGATCAGATTGAGACACAATAAGGGCTGAATCCGATTTAGTTTTAACGGAATGTTGGAAATCACGAACCCACCAAATCTTGTCAGCACAGCAAAAGAGACCAATTGGAATGATTGTCACTTTGCCAGTAATGCTGGTATTGACTGGTTTTTGTTTCTTATTATTTATTTGATCCAGTGGAAAAGGATGTCCCTGTCCCCTACCCAATGCATGGGGATCAGATATTGATACTGACAACGTGGATACAAGCTACTTATAAATGATCGTATCATAAACCACTGACGTGTCATTGCCGGTTTCAGTGAAGAAAGTACCTCCAGGGAATTCACAAAACAATATGCTTTCTTAGTCATAAAAAGCTTTTCCTTGTCCTTTACTCAAATTATATTCATATGAAAAGAAAGGCAATCTTTATCTTTCATGACAATGAGGGTCAACAGAATCAACATCCAATACTTACTTTTCAATGAAAGTCATAACAGAAGCTTCTGTGCTCTCTTCCTGTGTCCAACGCCTAGTTACCTATTTTTCAAGGAATCTCAAGTCGTAGAGAAGCTTTTGTTTATTATTCTTAAAAGCCAATTAAACCATTGTAAGTCTACAATTGTGCATGCTCCTGTTTAACTCCAGAACCTGAAACAAATGTATTATCCAAAGTGTTTCATTGTCCTGAAGTGCTTGGTCTTCAACAACTCAAGTTGCATGTTTCCCATGCTAATAACAGGAAGCCCTGAAAAGGATAAGAATAATATAGTAGATAGAACAAGAGGGCAAAAAAAATAAAAAAGATGCTTCCATAGATTACACTAGATTTGCCTACTTTAATGTCACAAGAACCAGATGACATTCAAACTACTGATCCTCTTTTCCTATAAGTTAGTTTGGATACTTCTTGTCCCTTGGAAATCCATTAAAATATACATGGGAAAAATATATACTTTCTCAAAAATGACAACGACAGGCCTCAATTGAAAACCTAAAAGAGCCCTTATGTTACTTGGCGTTGATCAATGCTGCATTCCATTTCACTTCACTTCTTTCTTGCACACCAGCCAGCGTGTCAATATAATAAAGGGCGTCACAGGCAGGGACGTGCAGTATTCCCTGGAATGCAGGATCTTGATCTACATAGGATTCAGTTGGACATATATAGTTCATAATCATAGTGAAAGACATTGTGCCTCATCAGGTAGATTCTTAGGGCTTGGAAGCGCTGCAAAATATCTCTGAGGAATTGGTCTAAGAATGCCAGATGCATCCATGTGTCCCCGGACATGAAACTTGGCAAACCGGTTGATCACAGAGAATTTTTCTAATTCCTTAAGTTCCAACCTGACGTCTACAACAGATGTCTTGTCCAATCTACATTTTGAAAGGATAGCATTCAGAAAACATTATCAGTTGAAGAAGTCACTAGTAATTCATCTTGTGATGATTAAAAGATTCAAGACTAGTTATAGTGCAATACTTATCCCACACCTTTGGAAGTCTTTTTCCAGCTTCTTTGCCTTACCAATGAAGTTGTCCAGAACCTCCATGAATTGTTGATCACTTCTCTCGGAAACTTTCAGCTTTTCTGCATAACTGAGTAAGATTTGTAGGCAATGGTAAGCTTTGAAGGAAAAGTAAGTTCAATAAGCAATCGAAGAAGTATTCTGTCATGATTTGCAAAACACTATGTGCTTATGAAGAGTGACACTCACGTGTTGCCGTAATCCACTGCCTCAAACAAGTCACCTGTTTTGCTGTCAGCGATGCTACATGCGTCACCCAATGATACTCTGGAGACCAAGTATGATATGGGATCATAATTTGAGGCTGCGTCAACAGAAAGAAACGATGCTGGTGCAGGACAAAACAGTTGTTGCATTAGCTGTGTTGTCAACACTAGCCTTCTCTTTACTCGAACTACTGGTTGCACTTCTTCAATCAGTTCATCTTCTACCTGTAACAGATAAGGAAATAAGAACCCAATTTTAATGTATCTAAGAAAACAAACTCTTAAACCATTAACATAGTTCACCTTCTCGATCAGTCGATTTGTTGCTTGTGCCCAGTCTTCTTCAGAGGTGCTGCAAAAGAAAAAGTAATGCATCATTTACATGGCAAAGAAAAAAGGGCAACAACAACACAGAAAATGCCAAATAACTAAAGCTAGATTAAAACTTCCAGTTAGCGGAACTTTAAGTTAGCTTTTGTCAAATAGGGATTGTTCCAAAAAGAGGGAAAAAGAAAAAACCAAGCACATTAATAATAACAGAAAACCATTATTCTCCTAGATAAAAGTGAAACAGAAAACAAATGAGGGAATGATGAGAGTAAAAAGAAGGGAGGCATTAATAATATAGATACCTGATATTTCTAACCCTTTTGGAATCTTGAGTAACTTCTTTGTGCCATGGTAGAGGTTCAATGGAAATAGTTTTCCGCTTTTTTGGCCTAATTATAGCTAGCTGTTCCCTTGTTTCTTCAGGTAATATATAAGGCACTGCAAGTTGTTGATTTGCAATTGAGGCGGTATTTGCATTTGGCCAAACCCTCCCACCTTGATCAGCATCAGCAGCTGAAAGTTGTTCGGCAGAAGTCTGAATATGCAAATCCTGAGATGGTTTTCCAAGAGAGAACGGTGAAGCAGCTGTTTTTGCTAGTCCAGAGTCAAACATTGGGACCATTTGTCCATTCTGAAGAGATTCATATTGTTTCAACCAAGATGGGGCCACCCTCAAATTAACCTGGCTATAATTTGTGTGGTTCGACTGCAGACCTTTGCTACTAGATTGAGTCTGTGAGTCATTGTGGCCAAATGTCACCATGTCCTGACAAGGTCCCACTAAAAGAGCTGACTTAGAAGAAGCTGTTGCAATTTGACTATCTTTTACTTCTAAGAAGCTTAGGATTCTGGTATCCATGACTCCAGATTGATTAGGCTGTAAGGCTGCATTTAGTCCACTATCCAAAGTTTGTCTGGAACATAAACCATTGTTATCCAACTGATTCCCAGTAGCATGCTGAACTTCTGTAACACTGTTTGTTGCCTACACTTGGTTAACAAAGGCATAATTATAAATGTGATCGGGTAACTGAAGGAAGCCATCGAGATGTTTTATAATGAAAGTTGAAGCACATTTGTTATTATGACTTACCCTATCAAGGTCATGGGGTTGGGAATGAAACATCAACGAGGCTGAGGTATGAACAATTGCATCTGAAAAATGGTCTTGATCTTGAGATATACCACCTGACTGAGAATTGTCAAATATATCTGGTGTTGTTCGCTGCTGTAACATTTCTTTGCCAGGACCAAATCCGAAGCTTCGAAAATTAGAAGATCCACCAAATTCTAATGATTTATGTCCACTTCTTACACATTCTTGGTCATTCGACACACGATGAGCCTCAGAAGAGCTTGTCAAAGAATTATTTGACAGATCCAGAGACGAAGATATAGACGGAAACTTGACAGTTAGTGCACCAGATGGTTGTCGCTGACTTGGAACATTTCTCCATACATTATGAGGCTTTGTTAAAATTTCACTCTGTTGAGACGAGCCTGACATTGCATTCAGTTGAGGCATAGGTGAAGCCTCCAAAACTGGAAACCTTTCTCCAAAAGGCTTGGTTGGAATCTGATCATGTGCATAATGAGTGGAGGATTGGGTTAAAGCTGAATATTTACCAACAGAACTAGATAATTTCACCTGCCAGGACTGAGACTTTTCCGGTACTTCAGATATGGACTGTGTTTGAAACTGATTTCTTGTCTGAAGCGAATCCAATGTCATGGAAGTTAGGGAATTTCCTTGCACATTTAAATTTGAAGAGAAGCCCGTTTGTGAAGAGGTAGGGGATCTATTAACAGCAAGCATTCTTCGAGACAATTCATGTGAAGAAGACAAAGATTGGATAGAAGATGAAGGACCTAAATATGTCTGATTTTTCTCCAATGATTCGGGATTAATTGGACTATAATTTAAATTGCCAACATTCTGTAACAAAGCCTGAGGAGAAATAAAATTGTTTGAGTTGGGCAGTCTTTGAGATGGAGGACCCAACCTCAAACCAAAGCCTTGGGAAGCAGAAGATTGAGGGTACAGTTGAGCAACAGATGTATCACAGGAATCTCCTCCAGGCATCTTGGGCAATGCATTAGATATCATAGATCCAAATGGTTGCATAGAGCCATCATCCCTTGATTGATCAACTTTTTGAAGAAGCTCAAGAATGTGTTCACTGCCACATCATTTCATTTAAAGATTACTTGAGATCAATCCGAAATGGAAGTACTAAATCTAACAAGCTAATGTTCTAGACTCAAACACTGACAACTTGGAAATTAAAGCTGTAAAACATGAGAAGAAAACTTTAGAATCAACAAGAGGCATTTAGCATAACAGTCTGTAAAACCAACTGGGCATTTGCATAACAGTCTTAAAACTAGGTACCCTGTCTGTGCAGTGACATTTGAGCCATCTGGGAGAGTTGATTCCTCAAAGATATTTGAACACTGATTATGATTGGTCTCTGGTGCTCTATTGTTTTCTTGAAAATCAGGTAAATAACCCTGTAAAAAAACTTGAAATACTTGTTATTGACAGAAGTAGTAGCAGTTAGACGTAGAAAAATTGATGACGGTAAGTAAAATCTCCACCTTGTCTATAGTCATGGAACTGCCAACGACATCGTCAAAAACTTTGAACTGCCCTGAACTTCCTTGTTGATGGGAGCTCAATCTTTTGGAGATATAGAAATCACTAGAATTCTCCCTTTGGGAGCTACTCGGCTGCTTTATATTTGTTTCATTGGTTCCTCCATGAGAATTATGCTCACTATCAATTTGCTGCTGACTTTTCTCCAACCTCTCATGGTTCTTGTTGTCAGTGGAAAAATCAGTTAAGGTGACTCCCTGCAGCTGCTCACCACTACGGTTGTGTCCAAATATCTGCCCACCCCACACATTTTCAGAACTCATAAACAATTGAACCTTTTGCACTTCGTCGACTGATGGCTTATGATGATTGTTGTAATTCACTATTGATACATGTGATCCACCAAGGGATACATCTTCTCTGTTTTCAATTGACAACTGGATATTAGGTTGTCGAAAACCAGGGAAACTGGAGCTCATATTGGAATCAGTAATCAATGGAACAGGTTTCGAATTAAAGGAAGAACTCTGCAAATTGTTAACAACCCAGCCTGTCTGATGCTTCTCACTATCCACAAAACTTGAGATCTGATTATCAGCTGAATGATCTGTGTTTTGGAAAGTCAGGCCACTCCATTCCTCCTGAATGCCAGTATCACTACTAGAAGCTTCTGCCACAGCAGACTGCATTAGAGCGCTCCAGCTTCCACTCTGAACAGAAGGGAAAGTATTTAATGAGTCTGCGTGTTCCGGAACATTGCCAAAGCCTTCAACACTCATATCATGGTGACTTCCAAAAGCATCCCAGATATTATCATCCCTATTGTATAAAATCTTTGCTTCCATAGGGTCCAGGGGAACCAAACCTTGAGAAGGACCAAGTTGTTTTGCTGTTTTCTGGATAGCAGGCCAACTGGTTTGTTCGTGTCTCGCATCAAATTCTTCAGGGGAGGCATTTGCTTGTTGAGAATTACCTTGGAGATTTCCAGGGAAAACTCCACCATTCAGACTCTGAACTGGAATTTGCCCAGAGTCTTTATCCTGAAATCCCTGCTTTGCCATCAATGATCCTTGTGATAAGCCTACTAGGTCCATGGGAACAGAATAAGGATCTCCTACAAAGGAATTAGCAATTGAAGAATGAATTGCAGATTTTGGGACTTGACAACCAGCCAAACTGACAGAATTATGTGACATTCCTAGGAGAGGGGTATGCTGGCCTATGCTATCTGTTGTGTTGGCAATGGGCATGCCATACAAATCAAGCTGCTGAGAAGCCATACCCATGGACCGATGAGCCAGAAATTGCTCCTGAGGAAACATAATTCTAGTAGGCATTCCTGGTGCAAGAGGACGTGCTCCTTGCTGCGTCCAGTTCTGAAGCATTTGTGATGCATCAGGAACAGGTTTTCCACTGATGAGGGGCGAAAAGTGACCTCCACCACCTTGCTTGCCTACAGCACAAACCTGGTTCAAGGAATTGTGTTGCTTCACATCACCTAACTTCTCAAGTTGTTGCTGTCTCTGGAATTCTTGAAGTTGTTTGAACATCATGTGCTGCTGCAACAATTGCATATCCTTATAACTAGACTGCTGCATTGGGTGAGCCACTGAAGCAGCCTTCTGTTGGTCCCTCAGAAGTTGCTGCTGTCCTCTGTAGACGTGAAGATCACTAGAGGCTTCAGTAATCTCTGATCTCTCTGAATTTGCTGTTAAGGTGGGACTGTCAGCACACTCATATTCCTGTTGAAATTTAAAGCCAGATAAGCTTCTTGAAGTCAAAACTTGTTGATCATAGCAGGTAATATCACCAAATACTCCTGGTTGGCTCCACTTTGACAGGGAATTCTGGCTTCCAACCAGCGAGTCATTTGAATTCAATGGAGTGTTTATGGCAGGGATACTGGAATATTTGTGTTGTGGATTTAATTGAATACTCTCATGATACAGTGCAGCACTTGACTTACCACCGCATCTTGCCACGCAATCTATAAATATCAAAGTAGTTATACCATGAGTTTGGGAGAGAATTAAATAAGAGACTCAAACTGCCGTAAAATTATGCAATTCCAATTTTTCTAATTTCAAGATAAGAGGAAAGCCAATCATACAAAGACCATAAAACAGTGTAAACAATTAAGTTATTACAATAAGCCAAGAGTGTACCCAATTCTGGCAAGATGTAATTTCTCAGATTGAAATTCGGTGATGACGCAATCCTTGTTGATTTTCCAACCCACTGACTGTAATGAAGAGTTGGTTTATTGCCAACAGCTTGAGATGGATACTGTCCCTGGGAAGAGATTCCTAGCTCATGCAGACTGCTGATACTGTCTTCAGCTTCGTTAGCAGGCATTAAATATCAGCAAACCAATCTCTTTCCAGTTAATTGTTCAAGAAGAAAGCATGTCTATCCATATGTGAGATCCTTAAACCAAATAACCCCAAATAAAACCAAAACTTCTATGACTGCACTATGACTGAACTTCTCAAACCATCATCACCTGCAGAAAATCAGTTTAAGTAAATGAGCTTCATTCAAAAGGTCTTATGTAGTAATCTGTAGTGGAAAAATAAAAGAAACTTACATTTTTAACAAATCAGAATCGCCAAATAAAATGCGAAAGCATGACACTAGACCACAAAAGTTTAATGCTCTAAATCTATTTGAAAATGAAAAGAACCGTGGATACTAAAAAAAAAGAAGAAGAAGTAAACTAAGAACACTCGCTACATTGAACTAAAACACGATATAAACGAACCACATTACTGGAAATAACTTGAATGCCAGCACCAAAGGTGGACCCTACCACTCTTGCATCAAAAAGTCGTAATCCTAAGTAATATTACAGGCTTACAGCCATAATTCCCTCTTTAGCATCGCAAGAAATTAGTAGCTGCCTATAAAATATGAAATCTCAGCTGTGAATCTTCTTCAAAACCAGTAGACCAGAACTAAAACGTCTTAGTCACCTCACTTGCTTTTCCATATATAAACTAAGTAAGTTTCAGGATATTTTATAAATTTAATACCTGAAAGTAACGAAAACCAAACTATTAAGAAAGGTTACTCGAAAGCGGAACAAGAGTGGAAAAGAAAAGGTAGAACTAGGAAGCATTTATTCCCTCCAAGCTATGGAAATTACGATAACTAAGATATAAAGTTAACCTAAATATATTAAGCAATAATATTTCAGACCTAGATAAGAATAAAAAGATACAAAACCAAAACCCCTCGCAGAAAAAGCCCCAAACAAAAAGGAAAGGAAATGAAAAGCACGACACCCATGTAGAAAAAACCACCAAATACCATAAACAACAAACCTTGAACAACAATTTACGACTCAATTCCCCTAAAACTCACAGCAGAGTGCACAAAATCAACACAACAAAAAAGACTCATTCCAGCTAGAATAGAAACAGAGCAAGAAAAGGCCATGGCAGACAAAAGATTCATTACCAAAAGCCGAGTGCACCAAGAAAGAATCAAGGACACGCCCTCAAAGTGATAGTGTGATCTGGGCAAGCCAGAATATTTAGGGTTCTAACCGAGGAAGAGTGTAACCAAGTGAACCCCAAATGGAGTCATTTTCTATTAAAATTCAGGACACCAAAAAGGAAAAAAAAAAAAAGGAGCAAGAAAAAAAAAACTGCAAGCAGATTTCCTGGGTGGGTCTTGACTCTTGACTTCCAAGCTCTCAATTTCACTCCCTTCCTTTTACTACAGAAACTACCACACTATAGCTGCATCTCTTTAGAGCTCTGTGTGTGTGTAAAAGCTGAAGACCCTTTCTCTCTCCAACTTTCTAACTCTAAAGACAATGGGAATTCGGACCAGAGCCTAGGATATAGGGATCGAAACTGTAACAGTGGTTTTGTCCGAAAATCATAAATAATTTCAACTCCAAAATATATAACTTATTGAAAACAGCTAGAGGAGAGAAAATGGAACTGCTCTACTCCACTCCAGGTTCGGACCCGAAGCTGAGGTTGGAACCTAGGCTCTGTAAGTGATAATTTTAGGGTGTATTTTACTCGTACGTAAATGGCTGCTCCTGTGGCGTCTGATAAAGATACTTAGATGATCAACAGTTACGATTTGGGGTGGATGACTGGACGTACTATTGAATTGGTGGATAACGGTGTGAACGGAGGAAAAAGTGGGCAAAGAGGATATGCGGATTCCACGCGCTTTTTGGCCACGCGTGGTGGTATGAGAAGTCTACCTTTTTACGCTTTTTGGTTTCGGTTGGGACTTGGGAGCTTTCTGTTTTTTTTTTAAAATTCAATATTCAAGATTTCAAGTGTTATTTTTTATGGAGGAGTCAGATTTTCAATTTAAAAAAAAAAAGGAAAAGCAAATCATGATTGCAACCTTATCGTTGGTTTGGATTTTGGACTAGGCTTTAGGTTCCAATTTCATATGAAGCCCAATGGTTGTTTCTTATCCAACACAATGCATTATGTGACCATGTTTCTTGTAACTCTATATTTGGACCAAAAGGTTGATCCCCAATTTCAAAGATCTCCAGTCGCAGGCCCGACCATCGCTGGAGGAATGAACCACGGTTTGATCTTGGGCAACCCCCTAATAGAGCGGTCACTTTCTCCTGTTACTAGGAGTCGAACCTAAGATCTTGGACTAATTGACCTTGCTAGTTTGCCACCCAAGCTACCCATGCGGGCTTGTAACTCTATACTCTTTCGAGTACCATGACATCGTCATATCTATGTAAAGAACAGCATTGACTCGGAGGTCGAATTCTCAGTTGCCAATAGAAAACCAAACCATTTTCTTACAGGACAATGAACACATACAATTGTTCATTTCACTCATTAATTGAAATTAAACCATAGACACATACAACTCATAAGGAGTTGTTTAAGTTTCCCTTTCAATGCTTTTAGTTTTCTTCAGTTACCCAAGCAATGAGCGAAATGAAACAGAACAAGGTAAGTAATGCTTTACTCCCCTGCCATATTTCTTACTTTCGTGTAGTAGTAAGTTCTGGCTGCATTATGTCTAGATTTCTTATCACTGTTCTGTAAATTTGCCTTTCACTAAAATGCTTACATGCTTAGCTTCCAAATGAGTTATGTTTCAAACCAAAGATCTGAACTAGACCAAGACAACCTTCACTTAGTTTCTAGTAGAGAACATAAAGCTTTTTAAACTCATTAAGATTGTTCTCTAATAAACACAAGGATCAGAAATGGTGTGAAGGTTGCCTCGAGTGGAACACCAGTCAAGTGAAACTCTTACAATGTGGAAATATGTAAAATATCAAACAAAGGCTTATGCTGATTATGAGAACTTTTACACATTCAGCTTATTGTTCAGAAGACCCTCTGGCATGTGGCATCCACTTTTCTCTATGCTGATGTACATAATTCTGGAGTGGAAAGCTTTCCAATTTCCTCTTTTCAAAATTAAATACGTCAGGCAGATGTAAAAGTGCGGCAAGAATAATGGTCACCTTACTGATTGAATCAGGCTACTGTCTTAACCACAGTTGGTAATCTGATCCTTTATCGACAAACTTTTGCCAGCTACCATCCAGGTTATTTTCCTTTGAAGGGTTCCAATCAAAATGACCAAGCTTCACTGTTAGAGTATCACCAACATGTGCAACATAGCCTTCATTGTTGGCATGATATATCTTCACGGAGCTGCGGCAATGGATTCCAGCCCTTCTTCGAGCCTCAATCAACTCAGTAATGATATCACGAAGACCAAAATCATAAAAATGATCATAGAAGACAACAGGCTGGAAATGAACCCAAAATAAATTTGGTTAGGAAGCAGAAATGATCACTTCCTTTCCATACATATCCACATATTCGAATATCTCAAAAGGGCCAAATTCTAAGGAAAAGTAACACCATGTCAAAAAGCTAGCTAGACAAACGTAGAACTACTACATGGCAGCCAATTATCATTGTTTAGTCTCCTTATAGGAACTCATGTTAATAACTGGAAGTTTTCTTAAGTGTGAAAAGATTGCTTTCATTACTAAAGTAGAAGAAAATGATGAATTTGTATAATCCAGATGTTAACTGCAGAAAACTATGCTCTGATATAAAAATCCACACAAATGAAAGTCAATATTTATGTTCTGCCATAAGCCAGCAATTTCAGCATCTAAACTAACCGTTCCTGGATGAGTTAAAATGTATGCGTAGCCTTGAGTCAGCTTATCACGAGGAAATGGCCAATGACCCTGAAACAACAAAGATAAGCAAAATTACAGTTTTACTCCTCAACCTTGATTAACAATTTATTTATATATGATACGCATGAAGAAATAAATTCAAACAAACTCATTAAGGGCACATAAATGGAGAAACTGGACCAAAAAGGTGGCCAACTATATGTACTAGAAAAGAGAATTAAGGTCAGGCATCTATCCTCAGTAAGCACATACGAGATATGGGGATGCTGTTGAAACTTTCAACTAATCAAGGATTTCAATTAATAATAATCCCATCAAATTGGTGGTTGGAGCACACAGAAGCTACAGAACTTAAACATCATTGGAGAATGCTACCAGTTCTGATATATGGAATGAAAGATTCGTATTAGATTTTGTAGTAAATATGTGGCATATAATCTGTGCCGTTCACTTTGACAGACAAATATAAAGCAGTTATCTTGAGATTCCCACCCTCAAAAAATTTTGAGGTCCAGAGCTTGGATATCCTTATGAATGAAGGTGATCGTTTACTTATATACAACTACATTATTCCAGTTTTTAGGCAACACTTTTCTCCCCATTTTTTGTAAAGATCCGAGGAATTTACACATACAAAAATGAACTGGATGCAGGTGTTTAAGAATGCTGATAATGCCTGCCCATGACTGCTAATTAGCAAATCTAAGAGCCATTATGAAATGAAAAAGAATATCACCTATCTTAAATCGACACACAACACTATACCCTTGTGGGAATGAGAATAGACAGCCATGCAAAATTACATTTCCATAAGAGGAATTGTTCCTCTGTATTCACAAGAGAAAGACAGAGAAAGGTGAACCTGAGTTGATCCTGTATCATGGTTCTCTAAGAATGTAACTGCACGGGATGGCCACCATCCCATAACTCCTGTAGGTTTTCCCTGTGGATCTATTAATCTCCAGTACTGGTTGAGTAAAGCAGAGTGAAGTATTCCCTGTATAAAATGCAAGGACCATCATTGTGGAATAATGAAAGAGATGCACTATAACAATACGAGTTATGAGGTAGAAAAGGTTGACCATATCATAAATCAGAAAAGAATTGCAAATTTACCACTTTGTGAAAATAAACTTAATGTTGGAACATTTTTTGATCAAACATGGAACACATATTAAAGGTTTCAGGATTATGAAATATCCTAGAAATGAGAGTTAATGCCAAAGACTACCTTAGTTGTAACGTCAAATGCCGAGGAAGTGCCGCCTGTTGCATTGATCCAGTTGACAATCCTTTGCCGATGAGCATCTAGGTTTTTAGCAGGTCCAGATTATTAACCAACAAAATGATTTTGTTGTTTACTTATCAATCAGAAGGGGGAAAAAAACTATTAAAACTAAAGACCTGAGCTCTGAGTTTCCGAAGATCACCTTGATTATAACACAAGTTACCATGTTCATAAGCTAAACTGTCCCAGTATTCTCCTATAGCAAAAGCAGGATTTGAGGCTTCGACATATTCTTTGACATATGTACCAGAGAAACCCCTGCAAACAAATGGCGCAGTCATGATGCCAAAAAAATACCAGAAAAAAGAGAGTTAACTCCAAATTACTTTTAAGGGTTTCCAGTACCTGACAAAGTCAAGGCGCCAACCATCAAACCCAAAATCACTTCGAAGCCAGTTTAGCCACTCCTTTATATCTCTCCTGACAAATTCCTGGGAATGGTCAACGTTTGGAGCTGCATGGAAGATGTCTCCTGCACAGGATATTAACAGATGTCTAATCAGGAGAGAAAGAACCTCAATAAGAATTTCTCAAACAAATCCTCCACTTGCAGGGCTGGTTTTGATACTAGCTGATTCAGAGCAGCCCTCAGTATCACATGTGGTGTTTTTTAAGAAAAGTGCAACATGGATAGACAGCTGAATTATGCAAGTCACTGTGAGGAAATGGCTTCGCAAGAACAATTCCTATCTCGGCAAATATTTAGCTTACACAACGGAATGCGGAGTCCAATGCTCACAACATTAAATGTTAGTCAAAAATATGCCCTAAAAGGTTCAGAATACACATCAAGTTTAATCTTAAAGCAGATCAAATCAGGAGATATTTAAGACATTTTGATGAGGACCATGGGTTGTGAAACATACATCTCAACCCTGTTACTAATAGGTTGAACATCCTGCAAGGAATCAAAAACCTGGGGCATCTCTTTGTGATCCAATAATAAATTATTTCTACAGTTTACATACCACTTGAAGGATTTCCACGGCCCTGAAAATTTGGATCGTCGCAGACAATTGCTTCAGGGCCCCATGCGAGTTTTCCACCATAGATGTTCCAAACACCATTTGGACTCTGAAATCAAAGAGAACATCAATTTATCAAGAGATG
>JAOSBP010000007.1:25472820-25491839 GCA_027563825.1 Erythroxylum mucronatum | reverse complement strand
CGTACCAACCATTAGTTTTAATTTCATACCCATATCTTTTTTCTTATACCCTCCAACCAAGCACCCTTTTAATAATAATCATTCCTTCCTGTTAACCAATCATACAATATTCATTCTCGTTATGTTATATTCCTATTACCACTGCGAACCAATTGCACCCTAAACAATAAATTGGAACGACGGGGCATGATACGGTAGCCTATCGACAGTGACCGATCGCTACCCATATCTAGCATTCCCATGGAACCAGCAGCCTCCGTTAACGCCAGCTATCGGTAGGTGCAACTATAATGAAGACCTAGTAGCAACATGGAGGAGCAGTCATGCTTGCGTCTCGCCATTACATGCTAGCAGCGTTCAATCAAACACTTCCTCATGTCGCAAGCTCAGCCTCAGTTGTATCTCTCCTCTATGGCGAGCCACAGCCACCAGCTGCACTTCTTCTCCGACCAGTGGTAACTGCTCACACCAGTCCAAAACAACTCACGACAACGACTACTAAACCCCCTAGTTTCCAGTAGCAATACAAACAAGCACCAACATTACACTTCTTTATCCAATCAACACCAGTGGCTTCTCTAATCCACATAATACAACCAAACCTCCGGCAATATCCAAGACGACTCAACAACAAAATCTGATGTGTTTGTTTTCTCAACCACAAACACTAATATATCATCTAGAAATTTGGCTTGGAGCTTATTGTGTGTATTGAATTTCTTGAATTCATAAGCAAGATGTGAGGACTTATGATCTCATTACAAAGGCTATTACGACATCCCTTGCACCTCCCAGCTTAGACAATATGTTCCCAATGACTTTGACGGGAAGGTGCTCCATCAGCCTAGTAACCGACTAATGGTTCCAGGTGTAGAATTAGTGCTTCCATAAAGCAATACTAAGTTAAAGATGACCATTCTCTATGACATAAACTCCCCATTCTTCGTCAATCAGAATAGTGAGTAATTGATGGCAATGACAAAGGTTTTGGCCCATGCATAAATATCGTAGCAACTCAATACAAAGAACAAGCAGTTGAGACTAGTTAATCAGCGAAGAAACCTCATAGATAGATCAAAAAGAACAGAAGTAATCAAAGTTAATTCAGAAACGAACAAAAATATGGACATTTTGACGACGACGACATAAGAAATCAATACAAATCCACCTAAAAACTCTAGGCAAAAATTAGTCATGCAGGCTTCATCCACATCACAGAATTCCATAAGATTTCCCAACAGTGAATCAACAAAATCAAGTGTCGGAGCATCCCCAACGATAACAAAAGATCAGGAAGTGAAAAAAAAAAACGCAAAAACCTCCAATCTATAACAAAATTTTAAAACAAGTACTTCAAAATAGAACATTCATCGATTCAATCACACAAGCCCAGAAAAGAAGAAAAAGAGAAAGAAGGATGAGGAACGAAACGGAGGTCATCACAGATTTTACCATAAATCAAAAGTAAACAAATGGGAAATTTAACAGCAGAGAGAGAGAGAGAGAGAGAGAGAGAGAGAGGAGAGATTACGCGGACAAAGAAAAAAAAATCAATCCTAATTTAGGTTAGAGAACGACAAGTTTGTTGTTCATTTGTTAAAACGAAGTCATTTCAGTTCAGCTTTATCAGGAAATGAAGTCATTTCAGTTTTATCATAAAACGGGTGTTTTAATAATCAGATTGACTTATGTTAATCAGAATCCCTTGGTACATCACAGTGTTACATTAACAAAGACAACGGTAAGTCTAACGCCGAATTAAAATTAAAAATTTGGGTATCTTATTTTTAATTTTTAAAATTCAAGTTATAATTAAAAAATTGTCGAAAGTTTAAGATTTTTTATAATTAAATTTTTAAAAATAATTTTTATGATTTATTATTAAGAGATTTAGGGAGTACCCGAATGCAAATTATTATTACGTTAATCTAAAAGTTTACTCAGTACACATCTAAATTGTAACGATTCTTCCGTTTCAAAAAAAATGTTTATAATTTATTAAATAAATATACACTTTCATCAAATTAATACTTGATGTATTTTAAATTATTACGTATAAATTTGTCAAATTTTTAATAAAAATTGATCAAATAAGTGTAGGCATTTATTTAATAAGAAATTTGGTTAATACTTTTAATGCATAAACATCAAATTTGTAGAAGCTAAAAAAGTAATTTAAATCTCAACATTTACACTGAAATTTAAATCCACAATAATATTTTGGAGTGTTTAAGTTAAATCTTATATAGAGGTCATTTGTCAAGATGATTTCTCTCTTTTTGTATGTATACACAAATTGGTCCATTTGCGCTTTAGGATATAGTCTTCAACTTGAATGCTCAGAAAAATTAAGGTCTAATTTAAATTTCAGGGTAAACGGTTAATTCTAAATTGCTCTTCCGGCCAAGTTGTAAACTCTAGCGAATCCACGAGAAACCTGAAAGAGTAAGGAATCACACGTCAACTAACAATGAAACAACGACATATGCAAAGACCAATAGGAAGGAAACATCATAGTTAACAACAAACGATGCTTTATGGATCGATGACCATTATATATATAAACCCCAAAGCTGCAGTCTTTAACTTGTCTACTAAGGAAAAAAGCCACAAAGTTTTTTCCTTTTTCCAAACTTTTTCCTTTATTCTTTCTTGTTTCAATGTCTTCAATGGCGAAACTGAAGGTGGCAGGGGCATGGGTAGGTGTTCTTGAGGTAGAATTGGATAATTGGACGGTGCCCATGTTGAGAGCGGAGGTTGCAAGAAGATCAAACTTGGCTACTGAGTCGATCAACTTGATAAGCGCGGGGAAAGTTTTGAGAGATGATGATGGAAGTCAAAAGCTTTCTCAATTGGGTCTCAAAAACAACTCGAAAGTTCTTGCTAGTCGTGTTGCTGTTGATGAGGGGAAGTCTTTGAAGGCAAAGTTTTTGGCCGAAGAGGAACGCATCGCTGGACTTGCTCGACTCAAGTGACATTCTTTTCTCTCCTTTTCTTTTATTTATTGCTTGTTTTAGTTTTTCGTCTGTTTGTTTTGCGAGTTATTCTTTGGACTTGGTTCGATGAGCTTACTTTAGCCACAAAATCAATTTTTTCTTCTGTTGGTGTTGGAAAGGAAGACTTCCCGTGTCTGGTTTTTATTCTCAAACCATTATGCATAACCTTTTATCTTTTTCGTGCATAACAGTCTGCTTATTTTGAAGTGCAATGATCAGTTTGCTTCTGGGGTTCCAACGCGGACCACTTATTTTGACCTATCTTGCGTTAATCGTCTTCCTTGTCAGGATGCAATTCTGACTTGTTTGCAGATTAGCAAAACAAGTTCTTTGGGCTGGCTCTCAAGAATTTGTATGTCTATGACTTGTTTAGTGGATTGGGGGCTGAGGCTGCTAGTTTGCCGAGTTCCCAGCAGGGAGTGTTAGTTGATTGATAAAGTAGATTGGAATGGAGTTGGATTGACATTGTTCAATGTGTAGTAATTCAGAGTTTTGCTAGGAATTGTGAAGAAGTTTCTCTTAAATTGAATTGCTTCATCTGGTAGCAGAAGCCCTTGAGGCCTTGAGTTTATCACATTTAGTATATTTCCTGGTTAGATGTAGTTCTTAAAAGTATGAACTGATATTTCTAATTTTGTATCTAGTAGATTTATGATTAACATTTTAAATGTATCCCATTTTTCTGCCGTGTGATTTAACAACCAGCTTATAGGAGAAGTTTTTTAACTCCATATTAATATTTTTTCCTTATAATTTTTGCAATGATAACTAGACAAATGATAGTTTTATAAAAACCATTGTAGAAAAGGGAAAGTAAACAACTACCTTATTGCATTAACATTTTGTACTTTGAATAAATCCATCTCACAAAGGTTTAGAAGACGACCTCGTTTCGACCAAATAATCATAGGACAATAGATAGGTCAAATTTCTTGATAATCTCTTGAACCATCATATATAAGCACCTTAAAACTCACACACATCTGCAGCCTTCTCTCTAAAATCACATAGGCATAATGGGGAAACTAAGAATAGCAGGGACATGGAAAGGCGTACTTGAGGTAGACTTGGACAAGTGGGATGTGTCCATGTTGAGAGAGGAGGTTGGAAGGCGATCAAACATGAGTCCAGAGTTGATCAATTTGATATTCGCTGGCAGAATGTTGAGAGATAGTGATGTAAGTGAGAAGCTTGTCCAATTAGGTATTAGAAACAACTCCAGGATTCTTACCGGTAGTATTGCTATTGATGAAGGTGAGGCTTTGAGGGAGGAGTTAATGGCCAGTGAGGCACGTAGTCGTAGGTTTGCTCGAGTGAGGTGAGTTGTTTGTTTTTCTTAAGTCTCACTCTCTCAAGTTGTGTTATGGCTTTGTTCTGCAATTGTCCGGTCGGTCTTAACAGATTTAGGGTCCAAAATGTTTGATATTATTCTGTTACTATTTCTCTCTCTCAATTTTGATCATCTATGATTCATATACAGTGGGTTGTTATTGAAATTGACACATTTCTATGTAGGATCTGGTCCTGGACCGGAGCTGATATGATTCCATAGTAGCATGTGGAGCCTTTTTTTGTTTTGCCATTGATATCTGCTTTAAGGATATCGATGTTGTTAGATATCTTGCTAACATTTTAGTAATCACAGAAGTCTTTTCCTTTTTTAGCATTTCCTTTCCCTTTTTGCATGCAATATACATTAAATAATTGAATTAGCAGAAATTAAGGTTTAAGACTTTTAAGTCAAAACTTTGTATCAATAAATAACCAAACGGGCTTTTCTACTTTTGCTATTTCAGCAGCTTGAAAACCAAAATGTGCAAACTGAATTCTAGACTTTGTATATGAGGTAGATGAGTTTTGGGCATATCAATTGAGATTTTGCACTTCCTACTGACAATCAAGAAGTGTTGCATATCAGTTCTTAATTATGGAATTGATAATATTTTGGTATTATACCTCAAATGGAATTGTGATATCTCTTGCTGAGCTCACTAATCAAGTTTTTTGTTGGTTATCCTGTCAACAATGCAGGGAAGCTGCCACTGCATTGTCCAAGAGACATGCTCATGGATCTTTACCAGTTGAAAACTTTGATATAGAGCTTGAAGATCAGAGTGGACAGAAAGTGCACTTCTCAGAGACAGATCGACAGTATGATGCCCTATAGATTTTGTTGTTACTTTTGCTAGCTTTTATTTGAATGTGTTTGTTGTTCATTTTTCACGTGAAAAAAAAACCCTGACGTTTTTTGGAAGGGGAATAATGATGGCTCTGATGCTGCATGCAAATGGAAAGCGTCTGATAAGAAAGCAAATGTTCAAAGATGCATTAGAAGTGCTCACCATGGCAGAGGTGAGTTACATATGCATATGTTTAAAAAGCAAACACAATTCAATATAGTTATCTGGTGAAACCATTTGGCGTACATCATTAACTTGATATCTGATACCAACAGGCAATGAGATATAGATTCAATGGCTTTGATTATTTTGATAAAGTGACCTCAGTGTGATCCTCTGCCTCTTATGTATTATTCATGTCTTCTTCACTTATATATAATTTTTAGCAAACCTTTTGAAGAAAATGTTTTTTATTTGACTAGTGTTGTCCGTTTAATAATTTTCCAACTCTATCAAGAAATTCAGTGGTTGGGAAATATTACTAATGCTGAATATCTTTGACTGAATATTACAGGAGGCTTTCTCTCTTTGCAATCCCAAGGCCATTGAAGTGAGTGTCTCATCCTTTTACAGATTTGGATGATCCAATGTATGTAACCTCCTTAAATTTCTTAACTCTAAGTATCACTGATCGATCACTTGCGTTTGGTCAATATTTTGGTTGTTTCAGTTTATTGACAATGTTCCGATACTACAAATAGACATGGTCTGGTGTTACTTTATGCTCCAAGATGTTGCTTGGCTCTCAGTGGCAGGAATTCGGCTTGAAAAAGCTAGAGAAGGACTTGAGCGTGCTCATGGCAAGGATGCCGAGCGTTTCAGACTCCTTCAAGCTGGCCAATCTTCAGGACTGGCATTGTCAGTAATGACTTTTTCAGCATGTGAATCTTATCAGCTTTGTTTTGAAATTTAAACTGAAGCTGTCTGCTCTATTTTGTAGATATCTGAGACTGGAGCTTTTGGAAGGAGTTGTTGCCTACCACAATCACCAGTTTGATAAATCTAGGAGGTTCTTGGTCTCTGCACAAACAAAATTCCTGCAGGTTAGATGTATTTGTGCTCTCCTTGTCACTGTCGTACCATGAATTTGGCAAGTGCAAGCTTGTTAATTACCTGATTTCTTAACTTGGCTGTTTCAACTGAAGGTTCTAAATGATGTTACCAAGAAATAAAAAGTGTATGTATGTGGATGGAACTTCTGTATCCTTGGTCTTCTGCCAAAATTGAATCACATATTCCAGATAAGAATGTATGTATCCACAATGTGATCTTTGTGCAGTGGTTGCTTATAGGATGCAAACTTGCTTTCAAATACAGAATTATGCCTAGCAAGAAGATTGGGAAATCATATTAATGGAGTATTACTGTTCCGTGCATATACCCATACATGTTCTCATATGGACGTTCACATTCTTGTGTTTGCCTACCCCTTTCTGAATAATCGTGAATATCTTTTTATCTTTTGTTTTCTTTTCTTCTTGATGAAACTGATTATTTAGAAATAAGAAAGTTGCAGGTAATCGGTATCTCGTCCTTAATTTTTCTTTCACTTAATGTGTTTGTTATGTAGTTTAACTGCTGCTTTCCTATATACTGAAACTTCTATTATTATTTTCAGCTACAAGTATCAGACGAAGCCTTATCACTTGTTATGAGCATGGGATTTAAGGAACAAGATGCAAAGAGGTCTCTGAGAATGTGCAATCAGGTTGTTGAGAGGGCTGTTGAGTTTTGCATTGAGGAGAAGGCCAAGAGAGCACAGAAACATGAGGATGATATTCGGCGAAGAAGTGAAATCAAGTATGTTCCAGTATTTACTCTTTTTTCTTTATTGTCAAACAATGCTGTTGCTTTAATGTGACAAGTTTACAGGGAGCAAAAGCAATATGGAGTAACACCCTTAAAGAAGGCAGTTGATCTCCAGAGATTACAGGAGTTGGTCTCCATAGGGTTAGTAGTCATTTCGGTATCCATATTGTTTAAATTGAAACTTCCATATCGGATTCACCCAAGTTTTGGCAGATAATCTGTCTATGATACCTCCTATTCTTTTTTACATCGATAATCATCATATAAGACCCTATCAAGATCTCTTTGATTTTTCAGGTTTGAGAAGGAGCTTGCTGCTGAAGCTCTTAGAAGGAATGAGAATGACACTCAGAAGGCATTGGACGATTTGACAAATCCGGAGGCCAATACCGCCTTACAGGTTCGTTAAGTTACTGTCTGAATGAATTTCATTTCGTTTCAAGCTTTTACCATTGGTTTTTCTACAGCGTGATATAGAGACTAGAAAAAGGAAAAGACAGCAACAAGCAGCGGATAAAAAAATTGAACAGCTTGTGGCTATGGGTTTCGAGCGACCAAGAGGTATGATTGAGGTGTCTAAATTTCCTGGCTTAATTCCTAGTCTGATTCAGGTATAGAATGAATGCTGACATCCGGTATGTCTGAATCATACCTTTATAGTGGTTGAAGCCGTTCGAGCCGGTGGGTCACTTCAACAAATAATGAATCAACTGCTCACACAACCTGAAGCAAACCCCACAGTTGCAGATAACAACAGCATCAGTATACCTGATACATTATCGACCGATTCTGCGGCCGAAGGTATCGATAGAAACGACTTGGTTAATGATGAATTTGGAGGAGGTTCATCAGGCAGCAAAACTGAACAGCGTGATGCAGAGATGGAGGATGAAATTGCAGAAGAAATAGCAACTGCGGATGCTTTTTCTGACTATGACATTGAAGTAACAAGAGAAGGTGAAGCTATAGCTGAGTACTTATCTTTGCTAGATTCAGCAGGAGACAAAGGAAAGGAAGCATCGTCTTCCAAGTGAAGAGTATGCATGACAAAAATGACAGAACTGACATGCACTTTGTGCATACATGTAAAGAATCAAGCTTTAAGTATTTACCCTAAAGGTTATGCACAAGCAATTAGTAGGGGTTGTAACAAAGACCATCTTTAAGAATGGGAAAGGAACTTCATCATTTCAACCAAAGCCTGGGTTTCGTGATTTCATTTCCACTAATGAGAAATCACAGAAAATTATGGCTTGGTTCCGGGTGATTCATTTGCTCTTGGTCAGAATGTCGGCTTTCTTCGCATGGACCTTCGGAGTCCTATTCGTCCTTAAGATTCCTCTCAATCGTCGACATTGTGATAATTATCTAACCTCGAAACAAATATTTATAATGGTAATAAGTCAAGGAAAAATGCTCTCGTCTTTAAGTAAATAAAATACTAAAAAATGTATATGTAAAAGGAAAAAGCTATTACGGTGAAAATTGTGCCTACTGACTAAAACTGTTATCCCGGTTTGCATCTGAATGTTAATGACCCGTTTGAAAAATAAAAAAGACTAAGTATTTGGCAATGGCAAATTTCAGATAATGCTTCATTCGTCTGAACCTTAGTTGGATGGATTTTCACTCTGTGCTACCATTAGGATCTGTTTATCTTCAGTTTTGTCTTTCTCAGCTCTAGTTCCCTTGTGGTCCTTGGAGAAAATGTTGCAGTTAATGGTGTGCCACACTGGTCTCTCTTCTTGGAACAATCTGCAGTCAAAAGTAGATGGCATTGCATCAATATTTACTAGACAGAATTAACTAGTATCATAGAACTGAAGGACCACGAAAAGAAAATAATAAATAGGAACACGAACTTCCGTAGTGCCAACATGGTTCTTGTCAAGAAAACAGTGTTTAATCTTTTCAACACCACCAGAGACAGCTCTCTATTATCTGTATATAGTGTACTATTGACCAAAAAGGATTCAGCTAAACCTCTAAGATCTCTGAATAAAGAATGATACTGTTTAACAATATCAGATCTATCCCTTCTGATCTAGCATCACTCGTTCTACGACCCAGGTAGAGTTAAAGAAACTTACGGATGCTTGCAAAGCATCGGGGACTGTATTGTAAGCGCATATTTGCAAGTAGATAGCTCCGTGATTGAACTAATCATTGCTCTAGGCTCAGAGCATACAAATCTTACCTGTGCATTCATAGATGGGAAAAAATACATAAAATTAGAGGAAAAAGCAAAGAGAAAAATTCTCACTATAAACATTTCTCTAGTACGTACTTCAGTTTCTCGGGGATGATTTGTTAGATCGCAGGTGGTTCCATTTGTATATTGATGTGCATGATACCTGAACAAATAGTAGATTACAGTGGTCAGTACCTTGTTCCTTGAAAGCACCCCTCCTAAGTTTATTGAATGTATGAAAAAACCATACCTTTGAGATGCATCTTTTGAACGAGGATCTTTTACAGTAGAAATGTCGGACAGATTCTGGTTGAAGGCAGCTGTAGCCTCCTCATCATAGACACCCAAGACAAATTCTTGAACCAACTATAATGAAAATATTTTCTCTCTGTCAGATAATGCACGACAATATGGAAAATGAATTAAGAAAAGCACATTCTTGAAATCTAGGCATAGACGCACAGTCATAGGTAATGGCTAAAGGGGTTAGTGCTGCAGAACAGGTTTTTATCGTTCCAGTAATTAGTAAATGAAATAAATCATCCGAGACCATACAATAAATCAGATGGCTACTGCAATCTCTACTATGACAAGCATTGCTACAAACACGTAATGGGCATATATCGACACCATGTTAAATTAATTATCAGGAAACTCAACCACTACCTTCCATAAATCAAAAAGAACATGCGTGCAAGTTCAATACATGTATATCAGCATGCTTACTAACAAATAGAGAAATGTTATGTCAAGAATATGAGAATCAATTAACTGTTTACCTTATCATCTTCTGTATGTATTTGCCTCAACTTCTTCTGATAGCAGAATTCATAAGACCACCAACCCTCTTGCTGCATCAACCACCAAAATAATTCATGGATGAAAACAAAAGTTTATTCCAAACCAAAAGACAAAATAGGCAAGCAAATAAGTGCAAATAGTAGTTTGCCCATCCAACCCCCTTCTCCCACCTCCCAAAAAGCACAAGGGTCAACTCAGTAGGTACAAGTGTTTAAGACATTTTCAAGGTGACGGGGGAATCAGACACTAACCCTGATAAAACACTGGTCCTTTAATACTTCAAGTAGCTCATCTGGTGTCTTCATGCTAACCCGTTTCTCAGTTTCCACAATAATGCTGCTAATATTTAGCTGACTAACTGGCTTTCCAGTCTTGGTTTTCTCCACTTTGGGTAAGAAACATAAATATCTCTGCCCATTTTTTTTAGGCATCACAACTGATTCTTGGTCTTCATCCTGCAAAGATTTTGGCAGCCATATATGTCATAAACACTGAGAATAAACACAGAAACATTCAATGAAATAAACAAAGAACAAGGAGAGATTGAATTAAAGGTTACAGTGATCTGAAACAGAGTGAGTATTAAACTAGTCGTAACACAGTTTTTGAAATTGAAGTCAATAGGCACAAGGAATACGATCTCTATCTTTTAATGGAAATTGTTTCCAAATTTGAAAACAGCATCTTTACTAGTTAGTGGTAAGGCTGCGTACTACAAGACTTCCCCAAACCCCCTGTCTTAGCGGGATTTATACTGGGTATTGTTGTTGTTGTTGTAATTGTATGTTATCCATTTATTTGTGTTGCTTTCCATCTACTATGCTATATCTCTACTAGTCATACCTATATATCATATCAATATGATACAGAGAAATGGCTTGCCCACGGAGATACATGTAATAAGATGGTCAAAATAATGCAAGCAGCTAGAACCACAAAAAGGGTACTCATCTGCTCACTGACTGAATAGAAAAACCAATATACATGAAGAACCATAGTCTTACGCACAGGATGATAAGGTGAGTCTTCTGGATGGAATTCAATCTTATACTTTGGCTCTCGGGAGGTGCGACTGAACGTCCCACCTGCCAACACAAAAATCTTTAAATGTGTATCCAATCTCTAAAGACGCATAGGAATCGACCACACCAATCAAAACAGGAACATCACACCAAGACAGGAACTTATTGTAAACTGGTCAGTTCATGTGGAAATTTGCAGTAGTAAGTTAAGGCTTTGAGCTAATAGCTGTACAACGCAGCAATGGTAGATACATTTTAGCATCTCGAAATAGCTAAAACTTCTACAGCGAGGCACAATTAAGCACGAATTTTACAGTTAGTAACCGTTTAATTTCTTCGGCCATACAATCCTATGAACAACACCTTGTCTTCAAACAGACGATGAACTTCGGTTCCAGAAAAAGCAAAAGACATACAAAAGCAAGCACATAATTGACATTGACCCAGCTATACTAACACTCATCAAATTCATTTCAAGCTCATACTACATGTACGTTAATCACCACAAACATAAGTTCCCCGATATCACCAAAACGCCCTCGAGTAAAATATCCAGAAACACCTAGAAAGCTAACATAGAAGACTTCAAATTTCGACGACTATCGGCAAATTTCAAAGATTTAACAAGGTTTTGAAGAGTGAAAATATAAATTATTGTTGAAGTTTCTTCTTCAAAGCAAGAGCAAATTGCTGTACCTGCATGAGGTGTGAAGATCTGATCAGCTAAAACACAGCTGTAGAAAGTGTATACAACTAAAGTCAACCACAAAACTTTCATCTTTAGATGTATCAGGGAAAAGGGTTATTTTTAATTTAATTGAAAAAACACTAAATATATTAAAAATCGAAGCTTTTGGGATGTCGACGGTGAAGGAAAGAAGAGGAGGAAGAAAGAAGAAATGTGTACAACTCAACTCGTCGTCGGTGTTATTACACGGTGGCCCTGCTCTATGCTGACCCACTAAGAAACTGCCACGTCACCTAATGTTTACAGTCCGTTGGACCGTGCTATGGGAATGGGCTGGGATTAACACAATAACATAACATTGATGCTTCCGAACGACCAAAACTGCAATTACTGAATATTTTCCAGAACAAAATTGAGTCTATTATTCAGATTTAAACAAGGCCTGGAATTAATTTAAGTTAAAATATCAGATGAAAAGTACAATGGAAGTTGCTAGTCATGTGAAAGTACCAACCCACCAATATGAAAATCATTTGTAGTTTAATAAATGGATATCTCATATGAACATGCTTTTAAATTTCAAGAGGGTTACAAGCTGAATCTCACAATCAACTGCTATGAATGAATTTGTACAAAAATAAAGCTACCTGGAGGAGCAAAATGGGGCAGCATACAAACTTGGGAACCAAAAAAAAAGCAAAAATTATTATACAAGCAATCATCTATATCAGCTTGTTCCATGTAAGAACACAAATCATTCCGAAGTTGCAACATTCCTGGCACTGTTCCGACCAAGACCAAGTCCCAACCCCAAAGGGGCACTTTTTGACTTCGTGTGTTTACTATGGCTGCAATGGAAAGAATGAGCATGACAGTCCTGTATTTTCTTCTCTGAATCTACATTAATAGCAACATGGCCATTACCATTGCCATTGCCCTGATGCGAATGTGCATCTCCGTTTTGCAAATTTGTACTCCTTGTCATATGCATCAAACCTATACCCTCTGAATCTGATGAATCTTCAACATATTCTACATCTTCGTTGTAGCCGTTGATCAAGAAGTCTGAACAGTTTTTTTTAAAGCCATGATCATATGGGTTTCTGAAGTGACCACCTGGACCTCTCAGATAGCTATAGCGCATCGCGTTTGCCATTTCATTTGTTGTTATATTGCGAGATATCTGAAGTATGATGTGGATCGGTATCAGCACAAGAATAAGTGTTCAGAACATTCTCCATTAAGATATCTTCTGTGCAAGAAGTTTCATTCATAAGTTTTCATAAGTTTTGCACACAAGATTCGCTGCATATAACGCAACTTTGAGCAGCCTCAGATTTTATTGAACCCGCAAAAGTTAAATCACAGTGAAGCTCGGATTAGATCTCACACACCTTAATAGGCAAACTACTAACACTAGATGTTCACAAGTGCAATTTAATAGCACTTCTCAAACCACAAAAAAGAAAAGAGAGAGAAATGGAACTTATAATTAATAGATACTAGAATTCTAGCTTTCATTATTAGCAAGAGGATGCCCCAACTTACCTGAGAAGCTTGTACAATAGTCAATGCTGCCACACCAAAGAACAGGAACAGATCCACAATCAAGAATGATATTGCACCGCCATGATGGATACCAGCATAATTTAGCCATGATCCAAAAGAAGAAGGAGCCATTGGATCAATCAAAACCCCTGTGTATTAATCATCAGTACATAAGAATATTTTGAAAGTTGAAACCCCACCTCTGCCCAACAAAACGAGTAGATAAGGGGAAAAAATCAGGCAAAAAAGACTATAAAAAGGCTTTAAAAATCACATACTTGTGAGAGCCACTGCACCGGTTATCAACATAGCTGATACTTCTAGAACCAGAAACACAAAGAAATCCCATTTGTTTTTCTGCATCAGAAACAACACACTAGATCACTGCAACAGGGACCAAGTATACCTTATGCAAAGATATGATACTGTCAAAGAACAAATCTAAACCAGTAACCATATGAAAATCAAATATGATAACTCAAATGCATGGCAAATTTAACGCCTAATTGTTTATTAATTGACATAAGATTCAAGGGGCCACTATCATAACTTCAACAGCAGTGGAATTGAAACCTACCCAGCCCTTAACCAACCAGAAAATATTACCCCACTTTTTCATTTTCAAGAAAATGATTCCAGGTTTTTGAATTGTAGTTTTATGATAACATTACCCCACTATGGATTCACATTCCTACAGTCAATCCCTATCAGTTTTATTTTCTTTGAACAATTCTTTCCACCATGAGAAACAGTTAATTCCAAGGGCCAACCCCTTCTTGTCTTCTCAAGACGTTCATCCTTCCTCACCTTTCAGCCTTTAACACTCTGCCCTAGCCAATTTTTCAAATTTGGGATGGTTTATGCCCTGTACTGAACCAAACAGCCTAAAAGTGGTCAAGCTACCTAAATGCAAATGAAATTATTAGTTGTATTTGTTCAATCAACAACATAAGAAGTAGAAATATAGGTGCAAATAAATTCATTTACACACCTTTCCAATGCAATTGGAAACCCAAGGGCAATGATGATCAAATTGTTCAACACACCGATCACATGTGGAGCAGTGCTTTGCACGTAAAGGTCTTACTATCTGATCATAATACAACATAAAAGACCAATAAATTCTCAAAACGTGAGTATCAGCAGAAATTACGCCGATACAAGATATTAACAAAGTAAATGGAGTAGAAATCAGCACAAAGGATTACCTTGCATGTGGCACAGAGCTGGGACCAATTACCAGCTAGCAGGGCAGGGTTGTTTATCTCAATCTTCAATAGAGGTTCCTAAGGAATAGAAAAATAATGTCTAATACCATCTTGGAGAAAATACCAACAAGACAAGGTCTACCAGGGGAAAGTAATCTTCTAAAGCTTAGTGTGCAAATAGTTGGAAGACAGTTGAAAGGTGGGTAAGAAGAATGTGAACGCACGTCATCTTTCATATTTTGAGGATCGTGTACATTCATTCTAATGAAACCCGGGTCCTTCCTGCAAAGAAGCAAGGAGAAAAAAATTGAAACAAAAAGTCATAAGCTGCGGTAACTCAAACTTGCACATACTTTTCTAGCTTTAAATTTTTAATATTCCTTTTTTATCTTGAGAAGCAGTTGGATGTGATGGAGAGAAGATATAAACACAAAAACATTCAATTACTCAACCAGTATTATAGCATGCTCTATGTAATATACCTGCTACACCTATAAAACATGACTAGTCCAGCAATTGCCAGAAGAACACCTAACCAGGCAAGAAGGGCAAAGCCCGCCGTTAACCGTGGCAGACCTGAAGCTGCAGATCAAATATCAAAAAGTATCAAGAGCAAAGAAAAGCCATGGCAAGCTAAGGTTGAAAGTAGATGAACCATCATAATCAAGATATAGCTAAGGATAAATACCCATAATAACTGCATGGATATAGGTTATCAACATAGCTAGGATTATAAACCAAAGCACATGCGCAAGTCCTAATTTTGAGAGACGTCCCAGCCGACTGTTCCCATCACAACGTTTATCAAATAACCTTCTAGCATTTCCCTGCAGTTCAGTTTCAATGTAGCACATAAGTTACAACTCTTAAAGCACAAGCAATTTGGAAAAATATAATCAAAATATGAAATAAACCTACCTTGGAACAAAATTGAAACAAAATTAAATGACAAAATAGAGCAACATCGACAAAAGTTGTTTGGCATGCAATTTTATTGCAAAGGTGGGAAGCACTGAGCAGGATATAAGTATTTTGAAAGAAGCACACTTCGTACCAGTGATTGTAGCATAACATGCACAGGTGAGTTTCATCAAAAAGAAGAACAGGGTCAAACCTACAGACAATTGCTATGTTTACCATCAGAGGAACCTGCCAAACATTAGTTGTCTTTCCAAATTTCTCAAGTTCTAAATGCATTTAAAACAAAATCCTATCACTCTGATGTGGGAAAAGGATTGGAGAGCATCACACTGTTTATTTGTGCAATAGGCCTTTGAGAAACTCATATTCAGCATATGGTGCAGAAAAAGTGAAGGCAGCCATCACATCATGTCTAGATAAGTAACCAGACAGGGAGTAACCACATAACTAATGATACCTTTAAAACTCACATAAAGAGGCCCTGGGAAAAAGATCATATTATGTGTCATATCTAAACGATATAAAAGACTTTATAGCTGAACACTTACAAGAAAAAAAGCAACTTGTCTGTGATTCTTGTCAGAAGCTAGCTGCGCAGGTGTAAGGCCAGTATTATCAGTCACTCTCAAGTCCTCCTTCTTACCGGCCTGAACTAACACCGTGCATGCCTCCAAATTGCCCCTAATAGCAGCCCAGTGCAGTGGAGTGCAACCTGGATATTTAAGATCAAAACACAGATGAGACGTAGGAACACAAGCCTCTAACAGAATTTCATCAGTATAGTCAATCCCTTATCAAATCTTGATGTGAAGAAAATTAAAAAACGTAAGCTTGGACACTTACCCTCTTTATCCTGGCGCCCTCTATAAGCATCGAGGAACAGTAGAAGACGTATACAATCCGCAAAACCTTTATAAGCAGCCCTAAAATTCTCCAAAAATAAACCAAAAACAAACAGGAATAATCACCTAAATTGCTGATACCTTAGCTGCCATTCTTCAGGAACAAGATAAAATATTATAGTATAGAAAAGGCAAGCAAATGAAAATGACTTAAGATTCAAAATAACACCACGTAAAAGCTGACTAAGATAGCAAATGAAAATGACTTAAGATTCAAAATAACACCACGTAAAAGCTGACTAAGATAGCAAATGTGCAGCATGCAAAACATTAAAGAAATTTTTCACAGAAACAAAAAGATTATATGAAAGTAGCTTAATCTAAAAGGAATTTGACAGCACTGTGTTTAGGCATCCCAAAATGATAATAGGCTCTCTCACAAATAAATATAGATAGGCACTCTCACAAATAAATATAGATGCATATGATTTAAATTTTCCTTATATACCAGTGTAAAGGACTTCTTCCATCATTATCAGGAACATCAGGGTCAGCATTCCACTTGGAGACAATGTGATAAAGAAAAGCCGTCTGACCATATTGAGCAGCAACATGTGTTGGCTGAAGTCATTACAAATGAACAATTAGCATGCTTTGTCCTCACAGGGCAACT
Source organism: Erythroxylum mucronatum (assembly GCA_027563825.1). Taxonomy (NCBI): domain Eukaryota; kingdom Viridiplantae; phylum Streptophyta; class Magnoliopsida; order Malpighiales; family Erythroxylaceae; genus Erythroxylum; species Erythroxylum mucronatum. Next base: position 25,474,960 of record JAOSBP010000007.1, on the reverse strand, counting down.
AAGAATTAAGGAACCAACATCCTTCACCTTCATAAAACTAAAACTAATACTAAGAAAACATGTAAAATGTTCACTCATTTCAACAATAGAAGACCAATCAAACAACTAATACTGTAAAGAAGCTATTGCCATCAGTAAACTTTAAATGGAACCCCGTAAAAGGAAAAAAGGGCAAGTTAACAAGCATGATTACTCACCCCTCTGTAGCAATAAGAGTTTCATAAACTAATTCCCTCACATCTCATGACATGCAATATATCAACTATGGCTGAAAAATGCATCAAGGTATATAATGGATCTGCTATCTATATGGACTTTAATCTGAGTTTCCAATTAAAATGTAGGCATCTGTAAATAAAATTCCCACATACATTCCTCTTCATGCATGGATCTATTGTCATGCATTAGATGAAAATTTTTTCGCATTAATGTAGTGATGAATCACTAAATAGCATAACTATTGTATTTAAAACAACCCTGATTTCAGGATCACTTGAAATCAAAATGAAGAAGGCTAAACTAATCTCCCTTAAACGAGCTACTTATACACTACTTACATTAAAATGAAACACTAACCTGATAGCCATACATATCAGCAGCATTTACACAGCCACCCTCTCGAAGTAAAACCTCTGTGACCTGGATTGCGCCCCGGACTGCACTCCAATGCAGTGCTGTTTGCCCAGTATGATCTGCTGCATTCACATCTCCTCCATGCTGATAAAATAAGAAAACCCATTAAGTGCAACTAGCCTTAAACTCTCTACATCATTGTGTTATTAACTCAAATCAGTCACCTACTAAAAGACAACTAAACCTACTTGACAAAAAACTGATAAGAGATGTGAAACCGTGCTCCTGTGTCAATAATCATCCGAACAATAGCGTCAAAGTATCTCTCCTTTTTCATCATAAGAAAACAACAAATGAACACAGAAACGAGACTGCCGTTAACCCCAATTCAGCTATCAATGAGCTAAGATGACCCAATGCGCCCTACTCAAGCAACCCACAAATTCGCTAAACAAATAAACCTTATATTAACTTGATATTTGAGCAATCAAAGTAACAAAATTTACGTATAAAAAAACTATTAAACCAAAAGAAAAGGAAAGGAAAGAAAGGAAACCGCTTCACCAGCTAAGCAAATGCAACACCACCAACTCCCTGACAATTCCAGAACGACGCTGCTAGCGATCATTCCATTAAACCCATCAAAAGCCCATTTCAACAAAACCATTCAAATCTCAACAAGCCCACGTCACATAGACAAAGAGACGGAGAAAAAACCGAGAGTCATAAAAAAGAGACAGAGAGACGGACCTCAATGATATACTGAGCAGCGGCAGTCCGGTTATTCAAAGCAGCCCACTGCAACGCATAGTAACCGAGACCGTCAGGCTCAGAAACAGAGCAACCCTCACTCTCAACCAATCTCTGAAGCTTCTCCAAATCTCCATAGGCGGCCGCTGTATAAACATCGTTTTTCAAATTCTCCTCCCCAACGACCCCACATTCACCGTTTCCAATCCCATCATTAACACCCACCGAATCCCCAGATTGCACCTCCTCGACGACCTCGATCTCCGACGACATTTTTCACCCAATACCCACCTCCCAAAAACTTTAAAGAACGTGCCTTTTTCTCGTTCTCTCAATTGGGTCGCCGGTGAATTTGACCGACTCGATCAAACGGAGGGCTTCCAGAAGGAGCCGGAGATTGGGGATTTTGGGCCGGGCCGGGTCGTTTTAGCCGTCCCGTCTTGACCCGGAAATTCTCAGAGAAGGAAATAGCAAATTGAGGAAGAGAGTCGAAGACAAAACCCCCTTATGGATTCCCTAACTTATTATGATCAGATTCAATTGTTGGCAACTTCCGACATATTTCCTATGTTCCCTCTTATTCATCGTTACTAAAATAGGCAGAACATGTTAAATTAACCATCAAATTAATTAATTTTGCAAAGGATACTCTTTTATTAATATAATAATTATATTAACAAGAGGCTTGAAATTTTTATATTGCTTTTTTTTTTTACGAAAATCATAAAATTATAAATCATAAAAAAACACTCGACAAAGAAAGGCTAGAAAAACTATCCCAAGCCAACAGGTTTATCCAGTACACCCAGATCCTACT
>JAOSBP010000007.1:25450824-25465686 GCA_027563825.1 Erythroxylum mucronatum | reverse complement strand
TTCCATGTAATCAATACCACTTTAATTTAATCTCACTTTGTTTCTAATTACGAATATATGTTTCAGGAAGAACATGCGTTGAAGTTGAAAATCAGATTTAAAATGTGTAAAAAGCTTTCTTGCATGCCAAATGTGGCTGTTAAATATCTTATTACTATTCTTCTTGTTCTTCCACAAAAGAAATACATTTCTTTCTACTATATTATCAGACCATGATATTTCTTTCTACTATATTGTCAGACCATGATCATGTAGAATCTGAAAGTAAAGAACTACAGAAGTGGAGAACTACAATTCAGAATAACGAGATTAAATTAGCTAATTCCTTTTCACAATTTCAGTAGAGGTGATGTACTAATTAGTTGTTATAGACAAGGAGCTGCAAGTTGGAGGCAACTAAAAACTAGCTCAAGGCAAATTTTAAAATTAAATTATAATCAACAATGCCATATAATTAGTTTCGGTCAGTATAGTACAAATGTAAGTAAGTGGACCTACAGACCAAGGACTTGCTAGTAATTGATAACGCATGCAAAGCTATGCATCTTCATCTTTCTCCGGCCTCTTTCTGATAAACGAACATGAATATCAACTGGAAAGCTGCCAGGAGGTGGTTAAACTCATAGATGATATCTACGATAATTACTATTCAAAAACTTGAACTATAAATACATACATCAACAGGTGAGCTTGAACTATCAAATCATGAGTTTGTTTCAATGCCTATGAAGCTATCCTTAGCCTTCTATTTCATTTTCTTTACTGGACAGAACTTTTGGGTCTTGTTTGGCCTCTCTCACTCCGTAAATTTATGGCCTTTGGATAGAGGACCATCAAGCCAAGTCATACAAGAGGTTGTAAACATAGGCCTTGATCCGGTTAGTCCAAATGTAGTGATGAAGAAGGCATAGTCGAAGAAGAACTTGAAGAAGAGCCCAATCTTATTTTGAAGATGCAAATCTTGTTGAAGCTCTTTGGAGTTTGCCAAAGTTTTGATTTATGAAGCCAAAAACCAATCATTTGAAGGAGTTATTTCGGCTAATAAAGGGAGTTTTTGCCGTACACTTTGACATAGTTTTGCAATTTATTATCTTTTCTTGGGTTTTGTTAGTTTCCAAAAATTAATAGGATTTTGTTTGTTTCCAAAAACACTAATCCTTTTCATTCATTTTCTTATTTAATTCCGTTGTCACGCTAGATATAGCCGAACTAAATCAATCATAACTTTTAAACCATTGATTCAATTGAAAAACTTCCTTCGTCAATGTTGTAGTTCACTTCTTGAACTTCAATTTAGCCTCAAGAATCCTAAAATTCCCAGCCTTTTGCTCAGAAATGTGCCTTGAAATCGTCTAACTATTGAACCAACAGTTTCAGCACTTTTCTAATCCAGAACTTATCTATCAAGAAAATTCATAAATTTTTTTTCTAGACATCAGATTGTCACGATTCATTTACCAAAGTTATAGCCAACATCCTATTCTACTATTTTGCTTCAAGAATCACCTCCAAAATCCAAGCTATTTGTCCGAAATTCACCTTACAATCTGCCTGTTCGTTTGTGCTCGGAAATTTCAATTTTTACAAAATTTTTACAAAACTTTAACCATCATACCTAAACACCATAACCGTCACTTCCAGCCACCTTAGACCACCACACTCCATCACCTTTCCCCTTTTCATCTTACATTAATATCTACCTCGCTGCAGGCCATTTGGAACTTTCTCATCACCCCAATAGGACTAAAATGGTCTCTACCATTTGGTTTAAGTGTTTGTTCTGCTGATAATTTCAGCACTTAGACACGAAAATATATATTGCTTTTTTGGCTCTTGCTAAGAGTATATGCCTGAGAGCTTTAGTCACAGTAGTACACTTGACGTAAACTTGTGGCAAAAGTTAAAAGGAATCTGGACAAGACAAACTGACTAAAATCACCTAAGCAATCCCCAGATAAAAGCCGATTAGGTTTGTTTTCCCACTCTTGTAAGTATCGATACGTCTTACATTGCGGTTGTGTGCGGAATAGATAGGACAGGAAGGAGAAGTCGTGAACAGGGTTTCTCGTGAATAATAGATATATTACACTTGACCGTGCAAGTTAAGGCATCGAGACAAAGTTCACTTGAAAGGTCCCTTGAACATGTATCCAATCTTTACTGCCTTAGGATTAAAGTTGTGAAAGTTGACAGCTATATCCCTCTACCATTCATCAACTAGATCTATATATATCATATGCCATGTCACCTTCAATCTCTTGAGAAAATATTCTGAAGCATTAGCAAGTGTTAACTTGGATGAAGACATGCAATTTCTTCTCCAATTCGTTCTCTTGAGATACCTCCTGTTCGAGCTTGCCAAGTGGAAAATGGACAAAAATGGTTGAAGATCAAAACAAAAAAGATGATGGTGACCTTTCTTGCGGCATCAAATTATATTTAAAAAGTCACATTCAATTTTTCATCAATTAAAGCTGTGACCAACTTCAGTGGAATGGAACGAGATTTATGGCTAGTTTTAATGTGTATATACCTCCCATTTTGGTCAAAAACAAGAGATAGTAACCTTATCAGAGCCACTGTATTGAAATAAACTTCAGTTACACAGCTACTCCATTCCTTCTCAGAATCTATAACAGATATTATTGGTTGTGTGTCCTCTGAATCTTCTGATGTAGTCGTGGCCCTACTAGGTAGCGGCTTGAATAATTCACTCCGCCGAATAATAGCCTTCTCTTATCTAACATTGAAGGGATAAGGTCTTTAGTTGTTCCAGTTCTTAACAAACTAACTAGACAAGTGTTGCCCAACCCTTTGAGACAGACACATGGAACTTTGGTCGTTTGGTTCCTATATGTTCTCAACAACTTTCTCATAGTTCTGTTTGACACCTGTGTCTTTGATAGCTTGGTAACTCAATTTCCACTCAAAAGAATTTCCTGCTCTCTGGGAGTTGGGTTGTTGGTAAAAAGTCTGATAGTTTGGGAGAAAGGAAGGTGATTTGTTTGATCCTCATCATTTAAACTGGTAAATAGGTGGATTAGTTGAAATTTATGACATCTCAACCGAAATAATACCAAAAAAAATATAATTTATTATGGATTTCATATTTAATAAAATTGTAGGAGTGTAAGAATATTTCTTGAATTAGATATAGATTAATGAAATAGTTCATGCTGAACAGCAAATCAAAAGCAAAATTTGATATTTTTGCTATTATGAAGATTTCATAAGTTTTTTTAATTTCTTTTTCTTTGAACGTTTTTTAAAAATGCGATAAATATACACTTTTTTTATGTTTCATACCTATTTATTGTGCTTGCAAATATTAATAATATTAGTTATAATAATATTTTTATAACTTCATGCAAAGATTTTTCTAATGAAGAAAACAGATGTTGAGGACAGAACCTTGGTAACTTTCAGTAAAAAGCTGAAGGAGATCCTGATTTGTCTTTTTGTTTCTTTTTTCTTTTTCCTCAAGTCCAATTAATTGAAAATATTTTTTTTATTTATACCAATACATGGGGTATTAGTTGTATAAATCCATGGTTTTCATGTTCATGCCTTCCACACTTACCTTCTACTGTTTCCTTTTTGGCACACACACGTGAATAGAGCTCGAAGTTTAAACCTTTACATCTAAACAAAGTAAAAGTTTAAACCTTTGTTTCCTTTCTTATATCATATTTTATAGCCACTCCCTAGTAAACCTCCCTAGTTGTGCCCCACCTCTGCACTTTCATGGCTACCTTACTCATTCATAGATAGAGCCTCAGATCTTAAAGCTTGCAACTTTTCTCGGATTGGTTCTCAGATTTGTCAAATGGGGTTGTTGTTTCTGGTGTGTATGTTTAGCTTCTGCTTTGTTTCTGTGAGTTCACAGGGTGTTGCTGCGGAAGGTGGCGATGTTCAGGGGACAGTTTTTATCGATGGGAAAGCTGCCATTGGAAAGATTGATGAAGACTTCATTTGTGCAACTTTGGATTGGTGGCCTCCCGAGAAGTGCGACTACGGGACATGTAGCTGGGGCTATGCTTCTCTGATTAATCTTGTATGTCTATTTCAGTTCCATTTTTCATGTTTCTGAAGTTACCGCCAAGTACATGTTATAGATTTCTTCCGTGGGTCTTAAAGTAAAACACATGCAAGTGGGGTGAACTAACCTATTCTTTCTGTTTCATCTCTCTCACTATCGTTTTGTGAATATTTGTGGACGAATTTAGAATATGACTTATGTTGCCCTTCATGTTGGTTTGGCATTTGGGTGATGCTTTTAGGTTTGATTTGCGACCTGTTATAACTCTATGCCTCGAAAATATCGATGAATGCGTTTTGGACTAGTTTTTACTTCACGAGTTGATGGAGTGAAGCTGAAAGCTTTACCCATGGAGGTCATTATTCCATCCATTTTCAAAGAGCTCCCTCATAAACTACAATTACACCAAAGTTTTCCGTGTCCCTTTTTGAACAATCACGATATGAACTCACTATGTTAATTTCAATTCTGTTAAAAATCAAACTTCATTGTCCAGAAGCTTTTAAAAATATTTCTTACAATCTGTTCCTCTCTAAATTTACTTCAACATCTTCTTGTTTTTCAGGACCTTAACAACAGAATATTACTAAATGCTGTAAAAGGTACGAACTAAGAAGCCTATTTAGTTTAAATTCTGTCAGCAACTCTCAACTGCTATGCAGTTAATAGGCTTATGTGGTCAATGATCCAGCTTTTACACCGCTAAAGATCAGATTAGGAGGAACTTTGCAAGACAAGGTCATATATGACACTGAGGACAATCACCTACCATGTGTCCAATTTGTTAGAAATACCTCTGAAATGTTTGGCTTCACTCAGGGATGCTTACCCATGTACAGATGGGATGAGCTAAATGCCTTCTTCATGAAAGCAGGGTAACAGAAATCTTTATTCTTCCTTTGTTTAACTTTTCTTCCCATTTGTAGGAGTGAAACATGAGATTCATTTTTCTATTAACTTCTTGTATTCAGGGTAAAAGTTGTATTTGGATTAAATGCTCTTGTTGGTCGATCCATACAACCTGGTGGCTCTGCAGTAGGAGCTTGGAACTACTCCAATGCTGAATCTTTTATTAGATATACTGCCCAAAAGAACTACTCTATTTACGGTTGGGAGCTAGGTTGGTATGATCTTGGACTTGCCTTTTCTTCGCTGAAGCCATTATGTCACAACATTGTTGGATTACTCTATGAGTTCTGCTACCAAGTTTTGATTTATTTTCTTCGCTGTGGAGCAGGAAATGAATTGAGTGGCAGTGGAGTTGGAACAAGAGTAGCAGCAGACCAGTATGCTTCTGACACAATCTCACTATATAAGATCATACAGAGAATTTACAGTGGAAGGGACTCAAGGCCACTAATCATAGCACCTGGAGGATTCTATGATGAAGCTTGGTTCAAAAAGTTCCTTGACATAACTGGAGATTCTTTAGATGTGATAACCCACCACATATACAATCTTGGTCCAGGTAACTTTAAGAAAAATTGATTTCTAAAGTTTGAAGCTTAGAGAAAGAGGCCTGATTTGACAAAATTCCTTGCTTTTTATAGGTGTTGATGAACATCTTGTTGAAAAGATCCTGAATCCCTCTTATCTTGATGGCGAGGCTAGTACCTTTAGTGGCCTGCAAAACATCCTCAAGACTTCTAAAACTTCAGCTAAAGCTTGGGTGGGGGAAGCCGGGGGTGCTTACAACAGTGGCCGAAACCTTGTCAGCAATGCTTTTGTTTATAGTTTCTGGTAAATATGATCAAATTTTGAGATGATTTTCCTTTTCATTTCGAGGTGTGATTGACATGTAACTGAGAATTTCATCAAACAGGTATCTTGATCAGCTAGGTATGGCATCAGCTTATGATACGAAATCATATTGCAGACAGTCATTGATTGGTGGAAATTATGGCTTACTCGACACTACTACTTTTGCTCCAAATCCAGACTACTACAGGTAACTGAAAACACTGAGCTTCTTCCATTTAAATCTAAGAAACTAGAAGTCAACCTTAAAAGCCACAAAGGATTGGAAGGTCTGAGAGAATCCCTCCATGTTGTCGCAGTGCTCTTCTTTGGCATCGACTAATGGGAAGAAATGTTCTTTCGACAAGCTTTTCCGGGTCAAAAATGATACGTGCTTATGCACATTGTGCCAAACAATCTGTAAGTCAAATTTGTACTGCGGTGTAACCAACCAGCATAACCCTTTCTCTGTTCTGATTAAATCCATTGTCTTGCAGGAAGGAACCACCTTACTTCTAATCAACTTAGACAACATCACGAGAATTCATGTCAATGTAGCTTTTAACAGTACTTTCACACTACCACCCGATAAGCATGGCCATCATTGGTCTCGTAGACTTCACAAAAGAGAAGTCATTAGACTGCCTCGAGGTTCAGCGACTGACTCAACAAGGGAAGAATACCATCTAACAGCAAAAGATGGAAACTTGCATAGTCAAATCATGTTACTCAATGGAAAGATTTTAACTGTAAATCCGTCTGGGGACATACCTCCCTTGGAGCCTGTATATGTAAATTCGTCAAAACCCATTGTTGTTGCTCCTTTCTCCATTGTATTTGCTCACCTGCCTCAGGTTCTCCCTGGTTGTGGGTAGATAGGGTTGGATGGGACAGAAATTGGTTCCCTCTAGATGATTGATCAATAAGAGATAGGATATAAACAAACATCACATTCTCTTTTACAATGCAACTGTTTCCGATATATTGCTTATTTGCAGCTAATCCTTGAAGGAATTGTGTACTAACTTACACAGCAAATCATCAACTCGAGGACTAGTCAATACTTTGGAAGACTCACTTTCTTTGACATTATCTCTCTCTTTCATACTACGGCAGACACTATACTTCAAGCTTCGTGTAGCAGGCAGAGTCCAGAGAGTTTACAAAGAGGATCTTCCGGTAGTTGGTGAAGATTAAGGAAGGTGAGATTGAGGAGGGTGAGCGAGCGAAAAAGTTGTCAGCTTTAAGTGAAGGTTTTGCCATGTCTTCAAAAAGAGTGGTACAACGCTCAGGACAACCGAAACCAGGTGAGAAAATGTTAAAAAAGACGCAGAAGTTGGGTTTTATATGATGTGTGAAAGGCTGAAAGCCTGAAAGGAGGACAACCATTGGAAAGACCAGAGGATAAGCTTCGTTTCTGTGCCATGCCACGAGTTTTTTTCAACTCCGGGACTGTCTGTTTTTGAAACTAATCATTATCTAACAATCAGAGAAGGCTACTGAACTTAATGGCCCATTAAATCCTATGTGAAAAAGGATTAGAACACGTTGACTTTAGATTGCCAATAATGAGACAGCAAAGTACTACATGCATAAATAAATTATAGGAACTAACGTTTGCAATGACATAAAGGTTCTATTTGTCAACTCTCTGTTTCTTATTACAAGGACCTGTCAATTTTTCAGGTACATAATTGCAGTAATCTCAAGTATTGTGCATAATTTACCTTCACATAACCGGATCGCTTGGCATTACTTAGATTCTAGTTTCTGATTTGACAATTTATCTGATGGCTGAGATTGTGAAACCCGAAGCTACCAACTTGGTTTCAATGTCGGACCGTTATGAAGTCAACGATCAGTCTCATATTGCCCCTATTCATGTAATTGATCTGAGTCTACTATCCTCACCCCCTCCCCTTTCTTCTGAGCAAGGACTTGCTGAGCTTGAAAAACTCAGACAAGCTGTCTCTACCTGGGGCTACTTTCAGGTCTACCGTGCAGTTACGAAATCATTTTACACACTTCAATTCAGAGACTTGATGTTTCTTAATGATACTTTAGTTGACTTACAGTTTACTTGCAGGCAATAGGACATGGGGTTTCAAGCTCGTTACTTAGCAGATTATGTGATGTTACAAAGCAATTTTTTGCACTTCCACTCAAAGAAAAACAGAAATATGCTCAAGGAGAATCGAAATATCGTCATGGATATGAAGAAGAGCGAGATCTTTCAGGCAAGCAAATTCGTGACTGTTGCGATCGTCTTTTACTTAATCTATTCCCAGAACGATCGAGAAAGCTTGAATTTTGGCCAGACAACCCCAGTGAATTTAGGTACTTTGCGATGTTCATATGCTACAAACTACATAATAAATCATATAGATAGTGAATAAAGATCTCAACTTTTTGGATAGTACTTTATTTTTCAACCAAGTGTATGGTTGTTGTCTTGCCATATTATGAGGTCAACTGCAAATCTTGCAGAGTTGTGCTGAATGAATACTCGGAGAAGCTGAAGGTTCTAGTAGTTGTCGTCCTTAAGGCCATGGCAAGGTCACTGAGGTTGGAAGAGGATTGTTTTTTGAAACAATACAGGGATAAAGAATTCATCGCAATAAGGTTGAATTACTATCCCTTATGTCCAACCCAAGACTCGGTTATTGGTCTTAGAGCTCACTCCGATGGATCAGGAATATCTGTTCTCTTACAAGACCACGTGACAGGTCTTCAAGTTTTTAAGGATGAGAAATGGTACGATGTTCCGATAGTTCCTGATGCGCTTCTAATCAACGCTGGAGATCAAATAGAGGTGCAATTTATGTCTCTCTTAACACACTTGATCTACTTTCATGTTTAAATATTAGCAATCAATCAAAGATTAACTTTGTTATGTCTCAATCGTTAACAGATAATGAGTAATGGGATAATCAGGAGCCCATTTCACAGGGTATTGGCAAGCTCGAAGAAGGAGAGGATATCAGTGGCAGCATTTCATTTTCCCAGTGTAGAACTGGAGATCGAACCAGTGCCGGAATTGATAGACGAAAGTAGGTCACAAAAGTACCGGAAAGTCAAAAACTACAGTGCATTGGTCATGGAGTGTCGCCAGAAAGGAACACAACCACTGGACGCCTTAAAAATATAGTTCCCTACCAATGATTTAAATAGCACTTACCTCAGTGATTGCTGCAGCAATATTATGTTTTTGTTTGGATTGCTACAACTGATTATTAGAATAAACGTAAGAATTGAATCAATCAAAAGACTTCAATGCCTCCTTTTCATCAAACACGAAAAAACAAATGTCTCCCGTTCTAGATGACACATCAAGACTTAGTAAATTGATGTGCAGACAAAACAAGAAGCCGGTAAGGTATTAATAGGTATGGATTGGAGTAGTTGAACTTGTCTGAACCAAAAAGGGCAATGGATATCCTATGCAATTTGCTAACCTTCCCTAATAGCTCCATAAATTGTTCATTGAAACTTCAAGTCTCCATGGAAGTAGCTTAAAGTTTCAGAGGGATCGATTCAAAATGGCAAAAGACTTGGTTGTTTTATTCCTTTACTTCTCCATAAGCAAACCATGGGATGACAACTTGTTTCTTGGGCAAAGTACGTGAAATTGGAAAGTGGTTATTTGCAATTCCAAAGAGAAGCAGAAATACTCCAAAGAAGTCGATAGCTTTGAGGGGTATGGAAATGACAACGTTATATCAGAACAGCAAGCAATTGATTGGACTGACCGGCTGGTACTGTTTGTAAGCCCAGAAGATCAGGTTTTTGGCCAGAAAAACTTGAAGCTTTCAGGTTAATCACATTCATCTAAGTTCAGGTATATACAAAACCTAGTTCTTTACTTAAATTTGTTCTGCTAACCTTCTAAGATTATGCAGAGGTTTTTATTAATCAACCCTTTAATGCCTCTGATCTTCATATTACTAAGGATTTCTGTAGTTCCTGAGGATCCAGTAGCCTTTTTCTTCTTTACAATTTCTCACCAGATTCAACCAAGGAACAAATTCTAGTCTACAAGAACGAGACAGAAAATCCTATACCAGAAAAGGATTCTAGCTTGTTTTCAGAGTGTATCGGGGGAGATATGTAAAGTATGAGGATAGAGACTCACCATTAGCAAAACACTTATACAAGCTCATTTTATGATTTTATGACACAGATAATGGGCAATGGCATATTCAAGAGTCCAGTACACAGGGTGGTGACAAACATGGAAAGGGAAAGAGCAAGTATTGCCATATTCTGCGCTCACGAATTAGAGAGAGATTCAACCAATGGACGTGCTAATTACTGAAGCAAGGCCAAGATCATACAGGAAGGTAAAAGATTTTACTAGCATCTACTTAAGCAGCTCTGATTTAATTTTCTTCAATTTTCTGGTTTGTGGGTTAACTTCTCAAGCATTTCCATTGCGAAAAGGGAAATGGGAGAGAATAACTGGAACTGATGTATGGAAACTAAGCTATACAAGAATTTGTGGCTTAGCTTTCATATACTCTGTATATGGTTCTGTAGTATATATTAGCATTGAAAATCTTAACAGGAATGGATTAAATTGAGTGAAAGTGAGGAATGGTTGCACAGAGAAGGTGGATATATGTTATAGGAATTATGAGAACTATATTGTTTTAGTCACTTGTTCAAATCATTCTGAAGTCTGAACATTTCAATAATATCCCTTTAGTTAAAAATTCAAAATTTAACAGTACATTCACAACTTTAGAAATTCAGCAGTACATGGAAAAGTTGGTGAAAAACATAAAGAAGAAGACAGCTTTTATCCTATTGGCCAGAATGACTATAACTGAGTTTCAGTAATATTCACAAATTTTAAGATTCAGCAGTTTCAACTCAATCACACAAGTGCTCTGAAAAGATGGTCATAATAGGCTTAATCATAGAAACTGTAATGAAAGGAATGCCATTTCTAGTCCACTGGCAAGATAAGATACAAAGATCAGTTGTTTGAAGCAGTAAGATGCTCCAGAGAAGATTTCATTGCTGAATCATTCTGAGACACTATGGACATTGGATATTCCTTCAGTGCCTGACAATTGCCAAACAGTTCTCTGCTCAGAACATCATGCAATTTCCCAAGTAGCTGCTTCTTCAATGAATCAAAAACCAAATCTAACCTCTCCAACTGCTCCATTGCATTAGCATTGTACATGAATAGGCCATAATACAAATCAAAGCTATCTCCAGCTGTATTCTCCACCAAATTCAACAAAGTTTCATAGCCTTTGATATTTATTGGCGTTGACTCCAATCCCAACTTCTCAAGAACTCTGCCTATCGTGTGTGTAATAAACTGGGAGCCAGCTGCATGACGATCATGTTCTGCACATGACATTGCTACCATTCTGCATCCTTCTCGAGCAAAAATATCAAGAAATCTATGGCAACGCAACATTCTTTCCTCATCTGTTCCGATCCGGACCTTGTCAAAAACGAAGGGAAGATGATTCCACCCTTTTTTGCCACTCTCAGGTCCAAACATAGGATGAGTGCAAAGAATATCAGAATCTGGTGACAAATGCTGAAGAAACAAATTCCTAGGGAACTCTTTCACTGATAGTACATCAACAAAAAGAGTACTCTTCCTCAACCTCTGAACTGGGAATAACTTGAGAACATTTTCTGTTGACAGAATTGAGGTACAAAAGAGAATGACATCTGGATTCTCATCGCAGAGTTCAACTGCATTGGAGAAGTAGGAAACCCCCAATTCTCGTGCCACGTGAGAATAGTCCTTTCTTGAATATGTCAAAACTTTATGGCCCTGCTGAACCATGGTTTTTGCAAGAAATTGACCAAAGTTTCCAAATCCTACAATGCCAATCTTGAGTTTAGAGCTTTCATCATTGAAGTCAGAGTTCTGTCCTCTGTACTCATAAGGTTGAACAGCATCTCGAAACCTGAAATTTTCAACCACTAATTAGTTTTATGAAGTTGAATTTATTCCAACAAGCTCTCCATTCCTTCACCAAAACCCCAACAAACAGGACTTTGAATATTTTTTTTAAGCTTGTCATATTAGATCAACCCTGAAAAGGACCCTGGATTTAAGGACTAAGTTGGTCTGTCTACAAAGATTTTGATTTGTTCGTAAGGATCACTCTTTATATAGGTTCAACAAGTTTTCCTTTTGATGCATTTCTTCTTTCAATCGAACCTAGATGGTATCTTATCCTCAATAAAGAAATGACAGAACAAGAAAATAACTTCAAATACAAATTTTTTGCAGACACTTACTTCACAGTTACTGAATCAGACCCAAATGCTGCAATATCGCAATGACCGCTCTTCTGACTCCAGTTTGAAGATTGTTCCTTCTCCACATTCCTAAGCAACTGATTCGTCAAAACCTTTTGTAACCTTCCTAAGAGCTGCTGTTTCAAAGCTTGAAAGGCTGAATTCAACCTCTTCAACATCTCAAGCGCATTTTTGTTGTACACAAACAATCCATAATATAAATCAAAGCTATCTGATGCAACGTTTTCCACCAAATCCAGTAAACTCTCGTACCCTTTTGTGTTAATCGGCGTAGACTCCAAATTCAGCATCTGCAACATCCTCCCAAGTGTATGAGTTATGAACTGAGATTCCGCTGCGTACTTGTCATGCTCTTGGCAATTCATCTCCACCATTCTGCACCCTTCTCGAGCAAAAATGTGTAGTAACTTGGTGCACCTGTTGACCCTCGATTCTTCGTTTCCGATTCTGACGCTTTCATACACAAAATTGACACCTTTCCATCCTAGTTTTGCGCTTTGTGGGCCAAACATGGGGTGGCTACATATAATGTCGAAATTGCTTGGCAAGTGATCGAGAAGAAGATTCTTGGAAAATTCTTTAACCGATAAAACATCAACAAACAATGTGTTCCGCTTCAGTTTTTGTAAAGGCAGAGACTTGAGGACCTCCTCGGTTGAGATTATGGAAGTACACAGCAAGATCACGTCTGGGAGTTGCTCGCAGAGGTCATGAGGATCGAGAAAGAAGGAGACGCCAAGCGAGCTAGCGTCAAGTGAATGGTTAGAACGAGAGTAGGCGAGAACAGTGTGACCTTGAGACACAAATGTCTTAGCCAAGAACCTACCGAGGTTGCCAAACCCGATTATGGCAATCTTCAGGTGGTTGCCGTGCATGCTTTCGGACTGACACAGGGTCGTCAGAGGACTGCCGTCACCCTGGCTTGTGATGGCGGTGGTGACAGCAGCAAAGGTGGTGGTGGTGGTTGATGAGAGCGATGGTAAGCTGAGAGTAGAAAACGAAGAGGACGGTGCAAACACATTAGTGAAGAGAGGTTGTTTGGGTGGTGACACAGCCAAAAGACAGTGAAAAGCGTGTTTAGAAGGTGGGAACCAGAGAGATTTAAGAGAAGCCATTGTTGTTCAGAGGTACAAACACAATCTTGGGGTTTGATTTCTCTGTCCGAATAAGAGTTCAAAGATCTCCTGAACTACCTTAGAAGTTGCAATCATGTAGGGATATATATACACATAATACTGAGCATGCATTCGATGTAACTTAAGATTTGGTGCATGCATTTGAATTAGCATGGAGCTTGCCTTCTTTAGGTATCTAAACACAAAAGGAGATTTTGCATATAATATTTGACTTCATTATTAGTTTTTTAGGCAAATGAGAATTAAAAATATATATAGTTTTTACAACTAGATTTAAATAAATCTAACATAAAATTTTAAATATTCATAATATTTTAATCCAAAATTTTGAATATATTAATGCCCTTTTTTTTGTCCTAGACCATGGTATCCACCGGCGAACCTAGTGACTAATCCTTTCGCTGGTTTGTAGGCACCTCACAGGGTGGGATAACTGGCCCAAGGATTTAAGGCTGCTCAATACCCAAAGCCAAGGATCGAACCCCTGACTTTTGGTTAAGGATGGATGAGTCCCTTCCACTCAACTACACCGAATCTCCTTAAGTAAAAAAAAAAAAGGCATATGAATGGCATAGTGTCATGACTCATGCCTTGAATTTTTATAACTTATCACATATTAAGGATTTAACAAGTTGCAAATAAAATCTGACTTGTGATTGAATGGTTAAATGTTAAATAATTTTTTATTTTAATTATCTATTTTATTAATTTATTTAAAATATATGAGTCCAATATATTTAAACTAAAATTTAATGTGTATTATTACAATCATAGTTTACTAATTAGATCAATAACTTGTTGGTGCAACCATTAATTGGTAAAGTATATATACAATGACTTGATAACTCTCATAGTTATTGCAATTAATGTTAAAGGCTGTTCTCATAGATCTTGTACTAATGCTTAAAATGTTACAAAAGTCAGAAATTGAAGTTTAACATTATGTTTTACGCTCTAAGTTTTAGAATTTCAGTTTTAATTATAAATTTTTGAAACTTCAGTTTTATGTATTAATGTGAATATATAGAATAATATTATTAATTTCGAAAATTATAGAAGTTGATCACTTAAATAAGTAGTATATATCATACACCATTTCGATCATAGAGATTTATTTAAACAGTGGCATGCATGCTTATTGTGGCATCCAAAAGGTGGTAAATTTTCAAACCCAAGTTGTGTTCAATAACTGCGAGCAACAAGGAACCAAGTCAAGCTATAGTCATACAAAATAATGGGCAGCAAGATCGAAACAAGGACTCTGGAGATACTTAGAGTTTAGTACGTTATAACACGGACCTGATCTTCTGGTTCACTTACTCTGGACCAACCTTGTGTCAACTCATTCCAGCCATTCATTTATGTAGAGTAAATGGATCAGAAGATTTGAGGGGTTATAACACTCTTTCTTATTTTAGTCGTCATGTTTAAAATGATTTTGGATGTAGATTTTTTCATTTAATAGAGGATTTTATTGTGAAATAATGGTGAAAAAGGAGGGCATATATATATATCTTTTTATTTAATTTATTTTTCTTTTTCTGGTAATAAATCTTTCAAGTCAAACTTTATATATATGTATTTATATATACTTTGAATATCTTAATTAACAAATTGAGGAGATTTACTTAGTACTTTGAATGATAATGCTTG
>JAOSBP010000007.1:25433059-25444502 GCA_027563825.1 Erythroxylum mucronatum | reverse complement strand
TTATGACTAAATGAGTCTTTATTTTTTTGATAAATAGATTGGGAAGACATTGTTAGCACTTACTCCATATAGGAGTCCCTCTTTTTTACTATATAAGGGTTGTGAGTATAAATCTGATTCGAATCTTACACGGATTCGGATTTTTTGAAAGTTGTTATTAATAATAGTTGAGAAATTCTTACATCATTTGGTGATCAATGGCCAATGAAAGCATTTAAAAAAATTATGTCAGGCCGGGTTAAGTCGGGCTCAAGCAGGGCAGTCAGCCCTAGTAGAAGCTGTCCCACCCTGCCTAGCCCGGCCGGCCCATTGCATCCCTAATTTGCACAGACAATATAGAGTGAAATACATTATTTGCAAAGGAACTTGGTAAAAAGGGACATGAACACAGGAAGATCAGATCAAAAGAAACGGGAGAAAACAGGTACACAAAAATGCTTGGAGAATGAAAAGTGGTAAGACATGAAAGTACAGCTCCAATTATGTCATTAGATTGACCATGACCATGACCTTGACCATTATCATCATCATTCTTCGATTGGTCCTTTGTTGTCTAATCAAAAACTTTTTTTGGGGAAGTTTTATGTCTACTACTCAACATTAGGGGAGATGACTTCAAGAGCGAGCTGCAATGAGCTACAACTCCATTTTGAAGATCAATGGTAAACGGGGGTAAGAAGAGTCGGAGGAATAGATAGATTTTTCAAATTCTCAGAAGATCTTGAAAAGCAAGCCTCCATGTGTGGCGAAGAATGGAGCAAACACAAGGGATTCCACTGCCATTAGTTTGATCAAGATATTGAGTGATGGTCCAGACGTGTCCTTCAACGGGTCGCCAATGGTGTCCCCGATAACGGCTGCCTTGTGTGGATCGGATCCTTTAGGGCCAAGGATTCTAGCATGCTCCGAAGCGCCAGCCTATTACCGATATGAACAACAACATAGTTGACATTAAAGATTAGTGAAAGCCCCAAAATGCAAATGAATAAAGTCTTGTCCAATGTGTACCTCAATGTATTTCTTGGCATTATCCCAAGCACCACCAGTGTTGGATGCAGAGATGGCAATCTGGAGAACACAAAGCATATGCAACTCTTAGAACATATGCTAAATACTAATCAGCAAGTTCACATTGTCTAATTAAATACCAAGAAGAACATGCACAGCAAGTCACTGCCTTGGCATTACCTGTACACCTGACACGAGGGAACCAGCAAGTACACCTGAAAGGGTCTCAACACCGAAAATGATCCCAACAATAAGAGGGGTGAGCATCACGAGTGCACCAGGTGGGATCATCTCCTTAATTGAAGCATCAGTGGAGATCTTCACACAAGTAGCGTAGTCAGGCTTTGCTGTGCCCTCCATCAGTCCAGGGATGGTGTTAAATTGCCGGCGCACTTCTTCAACCATCTTTAGAGCTGCACTTCCAACACTCTTCATTGTCATGGCAGAGAACCAGTAAGGAAGCATTGCACCCACGATTAGACCAATGAATACTTTTGGAGTCAATACATCAACTGTTGTAATAGATGCCCGGCTAACGAAAGCGCCAAAGAGCGCAAGGGACACGAGAGCTGCAGAACCAATGGCAAAACCCTAGAAAAGGAAACAGAAAAGATTTATTAGAAGCCTTGGGAGAAAATTATAAACTTACTAAAAGGAATACACATGAAGAGCCGCCAGAAAGTAGTAGAAACGAAAACTTATTATAATCCATATACCATTATGCTGTCATGTGAAAATAAATGCAATCTTCAAACAAATCTAACACACAATAAAAGATTCATTCTATAAGAGACCCGCCTATCATCCAAAAGGGAAGTTATGTATCAAAACCAAATAAAAATCAAGAAAACACAGCATTCATAGTCATGATTATGCATTTTTTGGGGGAAAGAAGAAAACTATTGTAGGATTTTGCAAAAGGTAGGCCAAAGAAGTGTGCCTCGTCTTACTTTCCCCACTCAAAATCCCTTTGTTCTCGTTTTCAATGGGTAAACCAAAGACTAAAATCTAAAATTCACCGGGACATGTTGCCATTGCCATGGCAATCTGTTTTGACAATTCATCACTGAAAAATCAACTGAAAACAAAATTAAAAACTTTTTTTTTTCTATATCGCTGTAAAGCCCCAAAATAATGCACATATGAGTATTAATTAAATCACCCAGGTTACACTGGAACATAGTCACAAACCTTCCCAATAGCAGCAGTAGTGTTTCCTGCAGCATCAAGAGCATCAGTTCTCTCCCGAATTCTATGGCTCATGCCAGCCATCTCTGCAATACCTCCTGCATTGTCACTAATGGGACCATATGCATCAATTGCTAGTCCAGTGGCAATGGTGCTCAGCATTCCCAGGGCAGCTACTGCAATACCATACATTGCAGCAAAGCTGAAGCTAACAAAAATGCTCACTGCAATGGCAAAAATGGGAATAATAACTGATTTATATCCCAAAGCAAGCCCAAAAATAACATTTGTGGCAGCTCCAGTTCGGCATGAATCGGCAACGTCTTGAACAGGGCTGCAAATTGATGTACAGCATAGGTCAACAAAAAGATTGAGAAACAATTATGTAAACGGAAACAGTAGCAAACTTTACCTATACGCATTGCTTGTATAGTACTCGGTCACAAATCCAATGACAAGTCCAGCCCAAAGACCAACAGCAACACATAAAAAGAGTTGCC
Source organism: Erythroxylum mucronatum (assembly GCA_027563825.1). NCBI lineage: Eukaryota > Viridiplantae > Streptophyta > Magnoliopsida > Malpighiales > Erythroxylaceae > Erythroxylum > Erythroxylum mucronatum. The sequence goes on along the minus strand of JAOSBP010000007.1, from coordinate 25,441,806 downwards.
TACAAATAGAATTCAATCCCAAAATTGTTAAATAGTGATTTCAAATTCTTAATGCAGTATTACCTAAATTATAATATGAGAACAATTCCATACTAAAAGATAACTCTTACCAGTTCTTGACCAGTTTCTGTGATCCAAAATTATAGATGGTAAATGAAGATGGGAGTGCCACAAAACTAACAATGGCAATTCCAATAGTCATTAAAACAGTGGAGATTATGAGCTGTTTCTTGAGTGCAGGCTCAATTTCCTTAACAGCCCTAATCTCAAAGAAATCAGTGGCAAACAAGGTGGTGATCAAACAGACTAGGATGCCCACAGAACTGATAATGAGAGGATATAGCATAGCTGTCAACTCATGATTAATCCCAAAAGAGGAGATGGAAGCAACAACAAGTGCAGCACAAGATGACTCCGCATATGAGCCGAAAAGATCAGATCCCATACCAGCTATATCCCCAACATTATCACCAACGTTGTCAGCGATCACCTGTAAGCAAATGGAAGTAAATAACACACCCAAATAAAATCACTTTACTTCACAAGATCAAAAATATATAGAGAGAGATTTCTTACAGCTGGATTTCTCGGGTCATCCTCAGGGATGTTCCTTTCAACCTTGCCAACAAGATCAGCACCGACATCAGCAGCTTTGGTGTAGATACCTCCACCAACTCTGCCAAAGAGAGCCATGGAGGATCCTCCAAGGCCATAACCAGTTATAGCTTCAAACAGACCACCCCAGTCATCGCCATAGTAAAGCTTGAAGAGGTTGATAGCAATGAAAAGCACCAAAAGACCATTTGCAGCAAGGAGGAATCCCATGACAGCACCAGATCTGAATGCAACGATAAAAGCTTTTCCAACTCCTTTCCTTGCCTCCAGGGTAGTTCTAGCATTTGCATAAGTAGCAATTTTCATTCCAAGGAAGCCAGAGATCAATGAAGTACACCCACCAAGTAGGAAGGAGATGGTGCTGAATGCAGCAGTGGCAAGAGCAGGTTTGCATGTCCTGGATCCATCGTAGGAGCATGGCTGACTCTTTGTGCTGAACCCCTCAACCGAACCGAGGAAGAGGAATATCAGGATTGCAAAAGCAAACATAAAAATCCCCACATATTGATATTCAGTGAAAAGAAAGGAAGTAGCTCCTGCAACATCCACACCCCTAATAAGCATGAAGGAATTTGCACAAACAAAATTAAGGAAAATATATTTTCCGAGTAAGAATAAAATTCCTAGCAAAAGATTGCAATAAAGAAGGTTTAATGAGGTGCATAAATCAATACAAAAAGAATTTTTCCAAACCAGTAATGTTGAGTTGTTAGACAGAAGCCTCTGAATTGCCTCTTCAATGAATTGAATTGTAGTGTAACTTCTTTATTTATTTATTTAGAGTGAGAAGAATGCAGAACTGAACAAAAATTCACAAATCTCCAAACATCAAACGTGAGTCCACAAGTGATACTCACATGGTCTCTTTATATCCAAGTTACAGACTAGAAACAGAGTTTTGATACCAAAAGGCAAGTTTAGTGCTTAGGCGGTAATATGAACCATAAGTATCAAGAGATATAAGTATAAACAAATAGTTGCTGAAATACGTATAGACAAGATTGAAAATGTTGTACTGAATCATATCCATAGAATGGAGGAAATTTTCTTACAAGTGCCCACCTTCAAGTTTGTGGCTAGTGATATTTAGATTTCAGGGCATCTTAGTCTAACCAAGAGAAACTAATCAGCATTTACTGAAAATCTCTACTCTTTAAAATAAAGATCCATGTAAAGAGCACGGCCAAGTTAAGATCTGCTTCAGGACATGTGCACTTCTATTATCCCCCTACAAGGGTGTCAAAGTCTAGATCTGCTTCAGGACATGTGCACTTCTATTTTTTCCCTACAGGGGTGTCAAAGGTCTAGATCTGCCTCAGTACATGTACACTTCTATTATTCCCTTACAAGGGTGTCAAAGTGTAGATCAGCCAAAATAACAGTAAAAGAGCTCTTCTTGAACAAGAAAACACCGCAATATACATCCATCATGGTAGGTACGGAACCCAATACTGCAAATAATAGGATTGAAAGTTGGTAGCAGCAGGTTATACTTAGGATCAAATACCACATTAAACGCTTCCATAATGAGAAAACGTCCAAGGTATTTGGATCACTCTGGCTACCCATGTGCTCAAACTATATTAATATTCATTACGAAAACATACTAACAATAAAAAAAACTACTGGATCTCATCTATGGTCTTTTTCGAGGGTCTGGACAAAATCTTGGGTATAGAATATATGCCGACTATAAATTAGAAATACTAATAAATTTAATACCCAGGTCACAGAATTAACCTCCTTCCCAGCTTGCCTACTATATTAAACCCACCGTAAGCATCCGAAATAGCTAACTATACCGCACCACGCGCTCTATAACTCTTGAAATAAGAATAAACTACATAAACACAGAAACAAAAGCAGAACAAGGAACCGGTTTCACGGTAAACAAACTCATTCAGTGACCAGTAGAATTTGAAAACATACAGTGACAAAAAAAATACAAAATCTGAACAAGGGAAAGATTTTTAAGCATGTTTAAGAAACAAATACAGTATCTTTACTCATTAGCCACCAAAATAAAGAGCTGCAACACCAAAAACCTGAGTAAAACAGAGATCCAAACTCAGAAACAATCACCCCATAAGGAATTCACAGAAAGGTGAAAACTTTACGCAAATGAACGCAACCCAAACAACTGTTATATACTCTGCGCGCGTTAAAAACTAGAAATGCAACTAAATCACCTTCAGAAATGGCGGTCTGAATCTCGGCGCACTTGAGAACAACGTTGTGCTCGTTAACTCCCTCTTCTTCTTCGATAAGATAATCACTGAAACCATTCTTTGCTCCACTGTTGGGCGATGACGAGTCCCTGCCGCCGCCGGGAGCGACCTTAATGTTGGAAACAAGAACCCATTGAACCAGAGCGAAACCAATACCGACCAGAGCACATACAGGGACCAGAATCTCAGTTCCGAGATCTGGCAAAATGGCCGAACCCATGATGAGAAACAACAAAACAACGGCAAGAAATAACAGAGAGAGAAGAGAGAGAGGGTTACTGTGATCGGCGGAGGTGAGAAGAATTGGATGGGGAGGGGTTTATATATAATGGAGCGAGAGGTGGCGAGTGCAAAGGCAAAGTGTGGTGAAACTGAGAGGAATGACTGAGTGTGTTTAGTTTTCGTTCGTATTCATGTGGAAAATGTCTAAATCTATATATTTATTATTTATTTTGTCTATTTTTATAAATTATTAAAATGATAAAGAAGATATTATAACATTGGAGCAGAACATCATCCACAACAACGTTGTAGATTGTAATGGCTAAGAAAAATTCTCCTCTGATATTTGGTAAGATGACGTGGCAATACCTTCCCTAATATTAATCGGATAAACTCTAACAAAGGCTTATGTGTGAGAGAGAGAGAGCGTAGTTTAAACGCATCCTTTGCTCGACTCGAATCCTCATTTATTCTTTTTTCTTTTTTTTGCTTTCACGTTGTTCATGTTTATATTTATTCCCATTTAAGATTGATGCAATTTCGCTTTCACTACATTGCATGATTCACCTAATCGTGTGTGTATGTATGGTGTACACCGGGCCCACCATTACTTTTCTTCCGTTTGGGCAGATCTGGACCATTCGCCAAATTTGGACAACGGCCCATCAGCCAATGAAACACCAACACGTACGACTCACAACCTTAACGCTTCTACTATAAGTTTCATTTTTGCGACGTTTTAATATTGTTTTTCAAAAAACTTAAGTAATAACTCGACATATGGTTGAGTGGTAGGGACTCATCTATCCTTAATTAAAGGTCAGGAATTTAATTCTTGTCTTTGGTATAGAGCAGTTTTAAATTTTTGGACCAATTGTTCCACCCTGTGAGATGCCTATAAGCCAACAAGGGGACTAGATACTGAATCCGTCAATGAATTACCTAGTCTAAGATAAAAAAAGAAAAAGAAAAACTTAAGTAATAGTCTCAATAGTTGGCTACCAAACTTAAGTTTTTTAGGTTACTGATGAATCTCACACGACTGGACCGGCATAAAATAAATGATAATCTTGGGCAAAGAGTCTTAATCTTGATTAGGTCATGTCTTGTCTTGGAGAGTCCGAAATCGTTAGGAAAGTATACCATTGGAGAGTGTAAAGAACAGGGTAAAAAATGGACGAGCATGAAACATCATACACTGACACGTTGCTTTAATTAAGCACACGGTATACTTCCTCTGTTCCGAAGTCTGTGTACCAAATTTCTTCAATATAGAATAGTGTAAAATATGAGGATGAGATCATCCTGAGATTCGTTTTCTCACCAATGTTTATCTCCATCATTCTTTATGTAACAGTTTTATTTAGGTCCTTAAGAAACAATGTTACGAAAATAATAAAAAAGGGCAACAAAAAAATAAGAGATATAATAAAACTAACCTTTATATTACATTTTCTCGAAAGAATACAATGAGAAGAGCAAAGTTTGAATGAGCTATATATAGCCGCTCTAATTTAAAAGTTAAGTTATATTCAGAATTCCACTTAAATTGAACTGACTAAGGTCATACTAAAATCGCGTCTATCCCTATCAGATTACATCACGTTTATCATTGGCCTGATTCAATGCTTTCCACAATAAGTCCGCTAATTGTGGTACATTCATTCGAGCATAGGCTAAGTTCTTAGCCCTGGATCGAATCAATCTCTATAAGGTCTGAAATTTTACCAAAATACGCACCAAATCTGACCCTAGTCGCCCATGTTTACTTTAATATTTTTACATGCTTCACTTATGCATGTAATCTAGTTAAAGGGCGTAGTAAAATTAGCTGAAAAATGCTCCAAAATTTAAAGGTGTAACAGATAGATACAAGCAAGCAATTCGGAACAGACAATCTCAAGCCGATGCTTGTTGCCTTGATGTGCTATAATAACATCAATGGTCAATCCTTTTATCTAGATTCTTATCTTCTGCCATTAAAATAAAAGAAATAAGGTAAGGTTGTTATTTTCAGTGTTGTGTCAAATTTTATATTGTTAAAAAGCGGTTCTTGGGAAGTGATTTTTCCAAAAACCTACAATATATTCATTTTTTTAAGATCTTTCATTTACTCCTTTGTCCTTACTATCTTTAGTTCTGAGAACTTATGGAGGTGGCTATACTGTACTGTGAAGGTTCAGATTGGACTGTCATGGCCGGTCAGTGGTCAGGGTGGGGTCCCGAGCCCACGATTCGTTCATTCGAAGGCTGCATGTCTTTTTATATAGTCATTAATCTGTCATCAAATTAAAAGAAACAAAAACGGTGAAAGGTCGAGGATAAGATGGGTATGGTTGTGGATCTTGGCAAGTGCAATTTGTCACGCAGCATCCAAAGGCCAAGCTGCCTGGTCAATTTGTGCATATGCAATTGCTACTCTCGGTAACTGAAAGTGAAAGATGCTGCTGTCTGTCTTAATCTTGTGCAAACATGCGAAGGGCAGGGATGAAAGACGGGTTGATTATGGCCTAATCCCGTTATGATTTAATTAAAAGGTTAATTATAAAAAATTCTCAATCTTCTTTAATTTTACAATACCAATTCAAAGTTTGAAAATTTTTTAATTAGTATTAAAATGAAAATTTGAAAAATAATTCAAAGTTGAATTTTTTATTAAATGTGACATACCACACCTTTTTTTTTTGTCACACAAATAGTATCATATAGGATGTTTGTTATTTAATAAAAATATATTAAAATCTATTTATCACTAAGCAAGTGGCAAGTCGGGTTCAATCATTTTAGTTTAATTTTTTAAATTTTGAATTAATTTTGTAAAATTGAAAAAATTGGATTATTTTCTATTATTAACTTAAAATTAAATTTGAGTTAACTTAATTTTAGATTGAATCTATATTTAGAAGATTATTTTAATAAATATTTATTATAAAATAAAATCATTTTAATTAATCTGAACAAGTTCGAGTTTGAACTCAAACCACACCTTTAAAGAGTAGATTCAATCCAATGTAACACTTTTTTTTTCACCTATGTACATAAGAATTTGGTTAAATGGATTTAATTAAAATTCAATACAAATATTTTTATAGATTTAAGTTTATATTTATTTCAACTTACAAAATAGTTTTGAAATATTTATATTGATTTATTATAAAATTTTAAAATTAAGTTAGAAAGTTATTTTTGACACGAAGTATAATATTTCGAAATAATATTATAAATTAAATAACATAAATAACTAAATATCGATACAATATTATAAATTAAAATAAATGTAAACTATTAATAAAATAGATATAATTTAAATATGTTTTCTATATTTTCGATTTAAATTTTAGTTATTCGCGATAGTGGCTAATGAGATTATATATATATAACTCAAATATAACTAGAACTTAATTTTTAAATTCAAAACTTAATTCATGATTTTGACATAATTTTTTAAATTCGAAATTTAATTTTTACAATTCAAAACTTAAAACGTAAATGTCGGCATTTCGTTTATGATGTTTTCATAAGTCTCGAATGACCATTCAAGGAATCTTTATCTCAATGTTGCAAAATAACATTAGATGGTATTTGTCGAACCTGCTAAGCGTAGTCGAGTCAATCGAGAGGGGTTACAGGATTAAAAGATTTTGTGTTTGAATTCTTCTATTTATACTCTTTTTATCGAGTCTGTCGTGTAAGATTTGTTTAGTGCGAAGTACTTGGTTGATGTGATTTGCAGTCTATTGCGTTAATTTAAAGATTTACTCAGCACGTATTTAAAAGATAACGACCACGAGTTCTTCTGTTTAAAAAAAAAGTATTTAATGAAAGATATTATTGTTACTTGTTTACGTAATCTCGTGAATAGACCAAACAATTATATGATTATGGACAATGTTTTAACTTTTATATTAAACATTAAAATGATTAAATTGATAATATAAGAGAGCTATGTTTAAAGGTTTAATTATTATGTCATAAAAACGATATATAATAATTTTTAATTATTAATTATAGAAAAATATCTATTGTCGTCTTTAAAGTGACGCGAGAAACAAATATGATTTGAAGTACCGAATGAAGAAGCTGACAACAATTGGGAAGGAGTGAGGAGGTAGTGGAAAGCAGCTTTCTCTGATAAAATAACGTTGTTGCAGCTTTACATTGAAGTTTGTTTTTGGTTTTCCTGAGCTTGTCGGTGTATAGGATAACTGGTTCTGAAGTGGCTTTCAAGTCTTCAATGTCCTGAGCTTTGTAGATGGTAGAGAATCAATGTCCTTTCATTCACTGTACATTCTTATCTAAATTTCTGCATCACGACAAGTACGCGAATGAGTCTGGAGAGCAGGCCAGACCGGATCCTCGTATTTTAAATTACTCTATCTTAAATTCAATTTAAAATTTTAATTATTTTAAACTCTTTTAAAGAAATTGTAAAAAAATTAAAAAATTTTAACTCTTTTGAATTTTAAGTTTTAAAAAAATTATTTTCTTATATTTTAAGTAAAAAAACGTAAAACACTTGTAATATAAAAATTAATCCAGTAATATTTATACAAAAGTTTAACTCAACTATTAAGCACAAACTAAGTTAATTAAATTTAAATTTAATTAATAGTTTATTATAACTATCTTTAATTATTAATTTAAATTGAATCCAATTAATTCATACCAGATTTTAAAATGAGTTATCGTATAAATGAATATTTGATTAATTCAAATCGATCGTTATTATTTTTCAATCGAAATTTAAGAGAAAATTTTTGTGTAAAATTAAAAACTAAATAAAGTTTTTCAAAAATTTTAAAGTCTTTCTAAAGATTTATATTTGTATTCGGTCATTTGATTAAAAATTTTGTTAAATATGACTGAAATACTCAAATTCATTAAATTCAAATTTGATCAAATAAAATTTTAATTTGTTAATTTTAAATTAAGTTTTTTTTCACGAAACCCAAATTATGAAAAATCATGCCTTTAGTTTTCCTACTATCGAAACCTGGGATTAGGGATGGTAATAGGTAGGGTTCGGTTTGGGTATTACTTAACCTATATCTATATCTAATTTTTATGAGTCAACCCATATTTATATCCACATCTATCGGTTTTACGATTTCCTACTCATATTCAAATTCATTGGATTATTCAGGTTTTTAGATATCCGTCAAGTTGTATAGCACATAAAAATATAACTTCTAAAAGAAGTAATAAAGAGCAAAAAATTTTGCGAATGCTCTAAATCAAAGTTACTTTAATAATAATAATTAAAGATTTTGATTTGTATGCCTTCAAAAACTATAAAATTGGAATAATAAAAATCATAATATCTAGTGCAAAGATAATATATATTTTTTACAATCAAGAACAAAAATAAAGACTGAAATATTCAAAGCTTCAAATTGTCGCTGTGTGAACTCCACAACATTAAAAACTCCATCTCCATATTATTTGCATTATTAAAAACTCTATCCAAGATTTCCGAAGTAAAGGGAGAGCTATACTGTGCTGTAGGGCGATCAGGGCGGAAGCTCATATGTTAGCCCCATTTTTTAAAAAAAATTTTAAGCATGATTAGAAAAGATTAAAGCATTAGTAGATTAACTTGAATTGGCTTTGATTAAGTAAGTTAGCATTAAATTAAGATAATGTAAATTAGCATATGACATTAATTAAATATGATAGCATTAA
>JAOSBP010000007.1:25416914-25430936 GCA_027563825.1 Erythroxylum mucronatum | reverse complement strand
TACTTCAGGGAACTTATCCCAAGGTTGGTCAAAGAAGAAATGATGGGAATTGTGGATCTGCTGCTGTCTGTGATACAGTCTGCCTTCAGGTATGTGTTTAACTGAATATATTCACTTGCTCGTGATTTGAGACAAATCTGATACCTAAATTGATGGGAATTGATAACTATTTGTTAACTTCGTTGTTTCTTTCTTCTGAGGTTTACCTTACGTAACTGTGTTTTGATGTTATTGAGAAAAGTTTTCTTGATCTTCCCTAAATTGATGGGAAGTGGCGGTGGCGGTGGTGGAAGTGGTGGAGAGAGTGAAGGCGGTGGGGGAATTGGTGGAAATGGTGGTGTTATCGTTAGACAAGCAAAGAGGTAGTCTTGATGTTGGCTTTTGTTGTTTTCTTTATAGGGTATCTTTGGATTCGAGTTAATTTTACTAAAGTTTGTATTGGCTGATTTTGTTGAAAGTGTGTGTTTGATGATGAATTGATGATGTTCTTCTTGTTTTGGGTGATTCTGTTGAATGTGTGTTGATGATGTTTTTCTTGTTTTTAAGTGGTTAGGCTGTAGAATGGTTTGGTTCTCATGGTATTGCTCCCGTGATTGTAACATGAGAATTGGTGCTAGCTAGTAGACAGTTCTGTCATCCCTTACCCAGTGTATGGTTACTGTCCTCTCCCCTGAGGACAGTGGACAAGGACGGAAACAACCTGTCCAAATTCATGTTTGGTTGCTGTCTGATATTATTTCTGTCCTTTAGACAGATGGAGAAGGACGGTAAAAGCAGTCCACGATAAAACTGCGGGACGTGCGTGCAAGTCCGTGGGACTAGAAAGGGAAAAGTCGTCCCTATCCTCCTAACGTCTCCTACGAACACAAAACAGCGGACAGACGAGAAGCACCCATTGAACAACCGGACAGGATCTTCGTCGTGCGGCTTCATCTCCACTGCTACATGGTATGAGCTTTCTTTTCCTGTACATTCTTCTCTTCTGTACACTGTGTACCGATCTTTGGTGGTTGAGTCCCTGTTGTTGGTAGTGGGTCTGAGATCTTTGTCCTTCTCAACTCGTCTTCTATCCAACTCGTCTTCTATCCAATCCCGGTCTTCTATCCAACTCGTCTTCTATCCATTTTTTTGGGTTCTCTTCTATTCAACTTTTCACAAATTTGCAGTAAATCTCAACTCGTCTTCGAAATAACCGAACCTTGAACTCGCCCCCTTTTGGTACGTTTCTTTTGCCTTTCTTTTCACTTTGGATTGTTTTCTTTTTCTTTTTTCTGTTGTTGGGTGTGTTTTTTTCCTGAGAAAATTTTGGAAAATGTTGATTCTTGATTGAGGTGAGACGGCTTATGAAGCGGATTGTGTAGTGAAGTAGGCACTGGGGTTTCCGGGGATTGTGTATTTTATGCTTGTTGGGATTTAAATTGAGAGGAAACTGCGAAAAGATTTAGTTTGTTTTTAATAGAATTTTCTTGCTAATACCTCTTAGCAACAGGCTGGTGGGTTAGGGTTTATTTATGTTTCTTCTGTCTCTCATTGTTGTGAAGCATAAAAGCTACTTTTATAGGTCTATTTGTTGTTGGTTGTGACGAATATTTAATCAAAGTCCAGTGCTTTATTATTCTAATCGAGCTGCATATGATTGGGATTTGATGGTGTAAAAGCTGCCGTAGCCTTTCTTCTTCCTTACCCATCTTATTTTATCTGGTTAGGAAGTTGTTTCTTCATTCCTGGAAAAATGCTGATGTGGGAATTCTATGGATATGAATCCTATAAACTAGAAGATGATGTTTTGGTTCAATGCTTGTGGTGGGTAATTAGTTGGAGGCTTGGATGAAGTACATATCATCATATATTCTGATTCTTAAAAATTCAAGTAAATTTGGGTCAGAGTTGTTAAAGCATTTTCTTTGTTTTTCGGATGTTAGGGACTGAGGTGTAGATGTTACCAATCAAGATCATTCTAAACTTCTCTTGTTTCTTGAGTTCTTAGTTCCGTGAAGATCACATTGATATGCCCCCATTGTTTGGAACTTTGGATTTCTTTAACCATGTTGATGCAACTGAAAGTGTTTATCACACCTTTGGAGTTCTGATTTCTCCAATGGTGGTTGTAGTATTTTCTAATTATGGAATTCCTTTTCAGATTTTTCATGCTGTTTTCACTTCTTTGTGATTAAGGTTTTGAACAAGCTTATCATATTGTTCATTACATTAGGTTGTGTACCAGTTTCAGCTATGCTCTTTTTTTTTTTGGCCCCCTCTTTATTGTAACTAATTGTATTTGAAGTGATCATTTTGCTTTTTCTAAATGTTGCAGACAACATGCCTTGCTCTTCTGGAGCAGAATTATTATCTAGAGAGGTCAGTCCTCTAATTTGGGCCTGCAAAAGTGATTTTCTGGAGAATTGATTGTCCTCCACTTTTCTTTTGCAGAAATCTTCGCGTTTGACTGAATTAAAGCCTCCCTCACCTGGAATGGATGTCTCAGATGGTACCGCAAAGCTATTGAATGTGCACTCACCTCTGTCGCATCAGCATTACAATCTCAGTCGTTCAATGTTCCTGAAACGTTCTCGCCATCACTACAGCCATCACTATTCAAGGAGAAACTCAGGGAATCATGGCAATGCATCAACCTCTCATGAGAAGACTGGCCCTTCAAACAGTGAGAGACTTCCCTTCAAGTTGACGAGACTTCCCTTGAAACAATTAGTGTCGGACTCCGGATATCAAATAGGTGACAATCTGCATTCTGTAACATCATGTTATGTTTCTTTTCTTTCTCATTGGATCGTCAAAGATTACTCATCGAAACAACTTTTCGGGATTATGTTGTATAATGCATATAAGTTTACAGTTTAATCATGTCAGCTTCTCATTTCTTCTCTCCCCCATGATCAGAGAACAGGGAGAAGCCATTTAACAGAGCTGAGAGGATCAGGTTTGGTTCCTCTGTGGTAGACGCAGTTTCATCCGATGCAGTGAAGATGATATGCGGGATTTGCCAGAAGATGTTAAGGCGCAAACCTTATTTTCTTGGGGACTCGCTTTCTTCTGGTGAACACTCTGTTGTGGCAGTTCTAGTCTGTGGCCACATTTATCATGCAGACTGTTTGGAGCAGAAAACAAGTGTTGAAGATATCTGCGACCCACCATGTCCATCGTGCCTGAACTTACTCTCTCCAGCTGAAACCTCAGCAGCACAACAGTGACGCACAGACATTAGCTTTTAGATAATGCTAACTGACAGATCTGATATGTAGAAGAACAACTCAGACAGAAACATAGGTGGTTGACTTAGCTCAAGTGAAACATCTGCTTTTGCATAGTTTTATGTCACTTGGGAGTCGCGTTATATTTCAGCACCTGTTAATTTTGTCCAGTGATGGATGCTAGCTAAACCATGAAAGTAACATCTAAGAGTGAACTTTGTAATAATGATCTCACATCTTCCTACAAGTTGACAATATCTTGCTATTTGCGTGCATGATCTGGCAAAGCAGGCTTTGGACCTTAAGTCCACTCCATACAATTGTAGAATGTAGATATTATTTAAATTTTATATTTTTAAAAAATTATATTAAATTAAAAATAGTATATTTCCTTGTAAGATAGCCAACATTTGCGTATGATAATGTATGATAATGTCTTGAGTTTTTAATATTACTCTCTCTTATTTTGTCTCGTGAAATTTTAGCCATTTATTTTGTAGGATTTATGCAGGTCTTATATAAAATTCACATAAATAATTACGTAAATAAATAACTAAAATTTATTATATATAATAAGATACCGTAATATTAAACAGAATATATGATATCATCGCTGCACGTACTTGAGAGCTACACCTTGCCGTCTCACTGTTATGGATAGCTGTACTCCAAAACCAGCGATCAGCTTTCCTTTTGCTTTCATAATTGTTTTGTTATTTCAACTGGGGTAATCACCGATCAGGCAAAACCCAATCAAATGACAGCTTTATTGGGAATCTAATCATCTATTCATGTGACATGAGAAGCTACCAAATTTGAACATGATGACAACTGGGCAGAGTTTTTTGGCATCGGATGATTTTGGTAGGTAAAGTTAGTATTGATGTAACCCTTAGTTAGGTCTTAAACACTTGGAGATTTTTAAACAAAAAATTAAACATAAAGATAATTAATTACCATGTCCTTTTCTGACAATTCACTAATTTTGCATTTTGGAATAACAAATTTAACCTAAGTTGGGCCTTTTGGGATCAAATTATCTGTTTATTCTATTTTATAAAAATCTATCAATTTAATAAATAAGACTCGTGAGTCTACGTTAATTGAGACTCGTCGTTCTAACGTGAACGTGACTTCCACAGAGGGCACAGGTTCACTTGGACTCACCTGATTGCCAACTAGACAATTGGCTACATATGGCTCACCACTGACATTACCGAAATGGAACCCCACTCATTGACTGATCACAGTGATTTTGCAGTCATGCCCTTGTACTTCCGTGACATTTCATTTTCATCCCCAAATCTTTCCTTTCTGACCAGTATGACAACAACTCAACTTCAATGTACTCGAATCTAAGTTGAGGTTGGAATATACCGTTTAAAATAATATTATTTTATAAAATTTATCTAAAATAATGTCCTTATTCTTTAACTTGCATCATTTTTTTATTGTCACATTTATATGTACGTCTATCAAAAATAATTTTTTTATTATGTAAAAATAAGGCTGCATATTATAAGACCTCCTCAAATCTTGCTTTATTGTGAAATTTCGGATTGAGTGTGATGATGAAGAAGAAGAATATTGTTTTGATTGATTAATTAAACCATTTGAACTTTATTGTCCCTCAAGAGGTGTGGCTAGATGGTTGAGAGTGGGGCTTAGTTTCGGTTAGGTCCTAGGTTCGATTCCTTGCTAGCCCCTTTTGTAAGAGTCTAGGGCAGCCGGGGTTTTACCTATGGGTGGAGAAATAGTGTGACCCTTTTGTGATGGGGTGTAGCCGCTTGGCCCTCTGATGAGGTGTAGCCACTTGACCCTCTAAAAGGTGAGCTCGCTTGGCCCGCCCGTGGAATTTCCTCGAATCAAAAAAAAAACTTTATTGAAACTCTCAATTATATTACATCTAAGGTATGGTTAGTTTATTAAAAAAAATAATATGAATTATATAATAAAGGAGAATAGATAATCTCATCCCATAATAAAGATAGTGAAAAATAAAAATAAAAATAACTTCTAGTCTTCCTTATATTAAGGATATATGGTATTTTATTAAGAGAACATATAAAAATATTATCCATCAAATTATAATAAATTGGATTAAATTGAACCGGACTGAAACTTATTACCATATCTGCCCTTTTCACTAAATTTAGTATGGACTGGCGGTTGAGTGAAGACTATAGCAGTCAATCTGAAGGAAACATCTGGCCCACTTCTTTAGAATTTGATTCCCTTTGAGCTAATTATAGTCAACAGTTGCTTTATATATATATATAAAATTAGTGGCTTACAAGTCATTTTTAGTTTACTCACAAATCATTTCTTTTGGTCATAAACAAATATTTAAAATAAGGTTAATTATATTAAACCAATTTTTAGTTTTATTTTTTCATTTTAATTATTATACTCTAAAAATTATAATTTAACAATCACATAATTTTCTCTGTTACATTTATTTAGTTTTTCAGTTATTTATATCTCTAAAATTGTGCCATAATAGAACTTCAATTTTTTAAATATGATATCAATTCGAGAAAAAATAAGTGAAAGTTAATAAGATATGATATATAAAATTATACAATAACTATAGAATATAGCAAGAAGTTAAACAAGGATTGAAATAAAACAAGTTTAAATTAGAGAGCTTTTAGTATATTTAACCTTTTCAATTACAGCCAATTTTAAAGATAGGAAAATATAAAAAATTGAAAGAAGTTTTAAAAAATAGTAAATGATATGATTAAAACTTGAGGGCATATTCCATTTTGATTAATTTTATGTTTTTAGAAATAAGCCTTAAAGTAACGATAAATGTTGTATTTTTATGATTATAAAATTATATGTTTAAGTTATGAAAACAACTTATTTGTAAAAATATAAAAGAAAGGCCTTAGTACAATATAATTGTTTCCAAATCCCTTAAAGTGAATAACCTTTTACATGGAGATCAGATCTCTTATTTTTAGTAATGTTCCTATCATGTTTCATTAAATCTCATCAATATATTTATGTAGTGTTTATGCTTTTTACCTAAGATTTAATAAAGTAAGGTTTTAATAGAATAATTGAAACTGAAGATTTGACGTGTTTTTTTAATTTAGACCAGGATATCTACCGGTGGACCCAATGATTAACCCTCTTGCTGAGTTGTAGGCACCTCACAAGGATGGGACAATTGGCCAAAGAATTTAAAGCTGCTCCATACGCAAAGTCAAGAATCGAACCCTTAACTTTTGGTTAAACATTGATGAGTCATTTTTACTCAACCACACCCCTCGGGTTAAATTTAATGTGTTTTACAGTTAATTTTATGCTTTTAGAAATTGAAACTAACTACTTCTTACTACATGAGACAATTAAATGACCCAATCAAATAATCATTTAAAAATACGTATTTATTACACATAAGCCGAATAATCCTAAGAGACAATATTACAATAAAAACAAAAAAAAAAACTTACTACAGTTATAAAACAGAAGATTCGAATCTACCTCCCGGAACATTCCAAAAATAATATGCGAATCTGACGGCTATAAAGTTCCTCATGGAAAAAGCATAAATAGTCTCCATCATAAGTCACAAAAGCATACTTCTTTAGAATCATATTCATAGCGTCAGAACAGAACCACAAACACAAACACACAAACATACACCTCACTGCACACAATTTCGGACCCCACAGTTTTTTTGCCAACTCAGACGTACAACAACCCTAACAGCAACAAATAACAATACCAATCATAAAATCTCCGTTGCTTCTGCCCGTCGTCCAAAGTCTCCACCTTTCCTCTCTCCGCCGGAAAATTTCCATTTCTGGCGGCGGGACGGAGGGTTAGCCAGCGTTTCCCATCTGGGTTTTCGTTGGTTTTATCTCTCTTCGTTTCTTTTCGATCCGTAATAAGTTTATAAGTCTGCTTGTGCTATTTCATTGGTTTCTTGTGTCTTTGGTCGTTGATTATATGAAAATGGGGGTGAGAGTGGAGTCTCCGAAGAAGGCGTCCATTACGGAGGTGTTGCAGAGAGTGTATGGGAATTTTAGCTCTAGCGGTAGCATCGGAAGCTTCAACGGTCACCACCATCACAAAAGGTACCATGTTCATGAGATGGAGGATGATTTTGAGGACGGTGATGGGAACATGGAGCTTGTTCAAATGGGTGCAGAGAGAACCAAGAATGTGCTCATCCTTATGAGTGATACAGGTGGTGGTCATCGTGCCTCCGCTGAAGCCATTCGCGATGCTTTCAAGCTCGAGTTTGGTGATGAGTACAGGGTATGCGTATAGAACTCAATTTTGCTATATTTCTAGAATTTGTTCTTATTTCTCATGATCTTGCTTTTTTATCGTGTTAAGGTGAGCACTACACGCGTTTTTGTTTCTTCTACTAAATTCTTATCTCTGTTTCTTTGTTTTGTAAGGATTCAGTCTCTGAATTTTCTTGCCTGTGGTTTTTTCTTCTGTTTTGAACGTTAGCGAAAGACTTATACAGATCTTTATCAATTGCTTATCAATTTTCCAATGTTTGAATTTCATTTTCTCGTTCTCCTCTCCCCACCTCTCTCTTATAGAAAACTACGATGACCAACTTTTTAATTTTCAACTTTTTTTTTCTCCCTCACGATCAATAAATTCCTCCAGGGATTTTCCTATTTTGGAATATCTCAGAAACAACTTCAGCTTTTCCGCTTGTTTCAGGTAATTGTGAAGGATGTTTGGAAAGAGTACACTGGCTGGCCATTGAACGACATGGAAAGACAATACAAATTCATGGTAAAGCATGTCCAGCTATGGAAGGTTGCATTTCACAGCACCTCTCCGAAATGGGTACACAGCTGCTACCTTGCTGCAATAGCAGCCTATTACGCCAAGTAAATACTTTCTTTTGCTATTTGAAGAACTTTCATCACCCCATTTACTTGTTTCCTCAAGCTGTAATTATTTATGCTGCTAGAAACTAAAGATGGACAATCGAATCAAGGATTCGTATTTAGATTCAAAGTACGATCGTAATTTCTAATTCAATTTTTGTATGATTTGAAGGGAAGTGGAAGCTGGTCTAATGGAGTACAAGCCAGACATCATCATCAGTGTTCATCCCTTGATGCAGCATATTCCTTTATGGGTTCTTAAATGGCAAGGTCTTCAAAAGAAAGTGGTTTTTGCAACAGTTATCACAGATCTGAACTCTTGCCACCCTACATGGTAAGTTTATAGGTCATTTCAATTGCAAATTACATCTTTTGTCTATCCCGACGTTACCAACACTAAAAATGTTTCAGGTTTCATCCTGGGGTTAATAGATGTTATTGCCCGTCAAAGGAAGTAGCAAACAGAGCTGCATTAGATGGACTAGAAGAGTCCCAAATTCGTGTTTTTGGCTTGCCGGTTCGTCCTTCTTTTGCCTGTGCAGTCCTTTCCAAGGTATATCTAATTGCGATCATGAATTTATATTAAGTAACATTTACTACTGCATTGGGTTCTGAGTAAGTCTGCATTTCGACTTTATGACTGTAGGATGAGTTGAGAGCAGAACTCGGAATGGATCCTGATTTACCTGCGGTTTTGCTGATGGGAGGTGGTGAGGGTATGGGACCTGTTGGTAAAACTGCTAAGGCCCTTGGAGAATCACTGCAGGATAAAGAGGCAGGAAAACCAATTGGCCAGTTGGTTATAATCTGTGGTCGCAATAAGATTCTTAAATCTACTTTGGAATCTGAAGACTGGAAGATCCTGGTTAAGGTGTTGTTTCTTGTTTCTGAAACGTGATTGATCATTTTTTACAAATAGAACATCATTGACACCTTCCTCTACATTCCTTCTTTTCCGAATTGCAGGTTAGAGGATTTGAAACACAGATGGAGAAATGGATGGGAGCTTGCGACTGCATAATTACAAAAGTATGTACGTTACAGAAAGTTTGCGACCCTTTTGCTCATTGTATGATTACCTTTGATGTAACCGATTTCGTGAACTTCTGGGTTATATAGGCTGGACCTGGTACAATTGCAGAGGCTCTGATCCGTGGACTTCCTATTATTCTCAATGACTACATTCCTGGACAAGTAAGTGATACAAGTTCTACCACTGCAGCTGTTTAGTGAAACCAAATAGTAATTTTATCTCATGTTCTTCTCCTTCTTTTTAATCTGGCAACTCCAGGAAAAGGGCAATGTTCCTTATGTTGTCGAAAATGGTGTTGGTATCTTCACCAGAAGTCCTAAAGAAACAGCAAGAATTGTGACAGAGTGGTTCAGTACCAAAAAGGATGAACTGAAGACAATGTCAGAGAATGCACTTAAACTAGCCCAACCTGATGCGGTGTTCGATATTGTCAGGGACATTCATGAGCTTGCCGAGCAGCGTGGTCCTCTTGCCAATGTTCCATACAAATTGACTTCATCATTTACAAGCATAATATAATTGGGTACTCGTCTGAGTTCAACTAACAATAATGCAATGTACAGCTAGAAATGGTAGCAGTATCATTCTTTGTCCAGGAAAAAAAAATCAGATGTAAATTGTTAAGCATGTCACGTTGTTGTTTTTGCAGAAGTTAGATTGTTGTGGAAGAAGGTGATTGTGTTGTTGTTTCTTTTGTCGTTACGTTTCAATGTTCCAGAGCTCTAATCTGCTCTAATCAACTGTTCTTTATGTGAAACATGTAATGCTTGACTTGGAATCACTTCTGACATAAGGTTGCTTAAAAGTTGAGAAATCCTATGAAACTGAAGCAGACAGACATGTGAAACTTGGTACAGAAGCAAAAGAAGTAAAAACAACATCTTAAGGCTGTCCTTCCATTTCTTTCTCTTCTGGGGCTATCTTACCTTCCAGTTATGGAAACTTTTTAAAGTATCAAAATGAACTGTAGAGTGTAGACTTAATTCATGGTACTCTGTGATGCAAAAGAAGGCCTTGGAAAGAACATGCGGTGCACGTTCCAGGCAAGCTATGATCAATGTTATGTAATGATTAGGAATCTGAATCTGGATGTGATTACCTTCTCAATTTGAAAATTAATGTTGGTTAGACGAAAATAAAGAAATGAAGTTATTGTCTAATGTAGAAGTCGTGTGGTGTGGCTGATGTGATTACCTTCACTTGGGGTAGGCACGTGAATTAAACCTGGCAGCCATGTGAGTGTTGCAGAGCTTTTCTGTTTGATATAATATTATTTAACTAAGATATACGAACGGAACAGTTAATTATTTTATTATCAGCCAAATCGATTAAGGATAATAAATTAAATAGAATCGGCCTAAAATCAAGGACCAACTTAATTAGATTGGAGTTTAATTATTATAACATAATTAAATTTAGATTCGAATTTGAATTTAATAAATATTTTTAATTTTAATTAATTATAATTAAATAAAAATTAATAGATTAAATTCAATTCATTTTTTTAAAAAATTTTAAGAATCATTCAACCACAAAATAAAATTTTTAATTCACCATCAAAACAAGTAATAATAATTGGAAAAAAAACAACTTTTGATTGCAAATTGCAACAAAACGAAAATGATAAGCAAAACATGTGGTAATTTGGTAAAATGTCAAACGAAGGGATCTTCTGTCGTTTTGTCGTGCGCCGTCGTATTAGGTCTCATACTTCGCGTAAACTTCAATCCATATTCCATGGAAGAAAGCTTCAACCACGGCCACGGCCGCCACAACCACCACATCAACCCCGTCCGAAATTCTAACCTTTCCTGTGGAAGAAAGATTCAATCCTTCATCCACTACAGTAAAGTTCGGGCAAGTTCAAGGACTAAAATGTTAAAAAAAAGAAAACACACACACACACATTTACTCTTACTTTGTTTCGCCTTCTGCTTGTGTCTCTTTGTTCTGATAATCTACATTACGTGAATCTTGAAGACAAGTTTACCTACCTACTTTGTTATTACGAGTAGTCACCGGCCTCCATGATTAAGACGAGTGTGTAAACTGAAGTTCATGTTTCAATAATTCAGATAACAGAGGAAAGTCCTTCGTTAGTTCTGCCCCAACAAAATTCTTGTCCCATAGAGTTTAAGGCAAACGTGGAAGAATTTTCCAAACCTTTGACAAACCAAAAAATGGAAGGTGATTCAAAGAAGCAACCATCTGCCGTTCAACGCAATGGATCAATCGATCCGAGTTCTAAAATTTAACTTAATCCAAACTTGATTAAGCCCTAATTGCAAATTATGTCTTACTAAATTAATGCTAATTTTTAATTTTGAAAATGAATTGATAAAGTAAACTATTTTAAATGAAAATTTATATTATTGATTTGTAAATATATTTACTGTAACTTAATAGATAAAGTGGCATGATCATCCACATTATTTAATTCAAAATTTTAGAGATGTGTTATCAGATTGTGATTTGAATGATATACGGGTAGCATGTTTACGTGGTATATGAAGAGAAACAGACAGGTGGTTGCGAAACAGCGGTTAAATCGAGCAGTTGGTAATGGTAAATGGTTTCTGCGGTTTCCGGAATGTTTAGTTCAATCTCTGGTGGCTCCGGTTTCTGATCATGATCCGTTGCTACTGGATACAAGCCCCGACTCTTCATAAACGGTTTGTCGAAGGTTCCGTTTCGATAATGCAAGGCTCCTTGATGCGAACTTGGAAGCAGTAGTGGTGGCAGGTTGGGGTGTGAGGGTGAGGTTGATCTTCTACATAAGAGAGACAATTATGCAGCAGAATTACAGATATGGGGACGACGCAGAAATAGAGATCGAAATATGAAGCGAGCACTAGTACAGAAACTTTTACAGGAAAGTAGGGATGGAACAGATGGAGGTGAATTGGATCGCCTACGAGCATAATGAAATCTTTTGCTTGAGGAAGATGAGGTGAGACGTCGACAGCAAGCAAAATTATTTTGGGCTCAATATGGGGATATGAACTCCAAATATTTCCATGCACACATTAAAGGGAGGCGGAAAAATAATTTAATACCAGGGTTAAAGAATGCTACTGGGGGGTGGTGTAGAGACCGGGATGATATGCATGGCGTAGTTTTTGCGTATTTTCAGGAGCTATTTCAAACAAGTGGTAATCGTCATAATACCGCTACACAGTTAATACCAGCCCGGGTGAGTGAGGAGGATAATGGGATGCTCTTAGAACCATTTACGAAAGAAGAATTCCGCGAGGCCGTTTTCCATATGCACCCAGATAAGGCGTCAGGACCAGATGGTCTTAACCCGGGTTTCTTTCAAAGGTTTTGGCACATTCTGGGAGATTATATAGTGGCAGGTTGCAGCTCTTGGTTTGAACGAGGTTTGTTTCCTTAAGCTCTCTCTGATACGTTTGTGGTCTTAATTCCGAAGATTCATCGTCCTGAATGGGTGAAAGACTATAGGCCTATTGCTCTATGTAATGTTTTGTATCGGATTATAGCTAAAGTGCTTGCTAATATGCTTAAAAAGGTTCTCCCACATGTTATTTCCCCTAGTCAATCGGCTTTTGTTCCAGGAAGGTTAACTACAGACAATATCGTGGTTGCATTTGAAACTATTCATAGTATGAAGAATGTTACGTGGGGAAGTGTTGGGTCGGTGGCTCTGAAAACTGATATTAGAAAGGCCTATGATAGAGTGGAGTGGAGCTACCTCGAGCAAATGATGAGACAGTTGGGGTTTCATGATAAATGGGTACATTGGTTAATGATGTGTGTTACTGGTGTACGGTACTCTATACTAGTAAATGGTGAAACAGTGGGGCCTATTTTGCCTAATCGGGGGCTTAGACAAGGGGACCCTCTGTCTTTGTATTTATTTATCATATGTACTGAAAGTCTTTCTATGTTGTTTAATCGGGCTGAAAGGCAGAGTTTGCTTCATGGGCATAGAGCGGGGTTTCGATGCCCTAGAGTTTCTCATCTTCTATTTGCAGATGACTCGATCTTTTTCTTTAAAGCCACAGAACAAGAAACGAGAGAGGTGAAGCGCATTTTAGAGGAGTATGAAGGAGCCTCTGGTTAAGCGGTCAACTTCCAAAAATCAGGTGTAATCTATAGTTCTAAAGTTTCACAGGATAGTAGAAACACTATTGGTAATATTCTCAATGTCAGATTACCACTAGGGGGAGGTAAGTATTTGGGTCTTCCATCACTTATTGGAAGAAATAAGAAACAGATTTTTTAGTTTCTAAAAGATAGGATATGGAAGAAGGTAAATGACTGGAAGAATAAGATACTTTCTAGAGTAGGGAAGGAGAATCTGATAAAATTTGTTGCTCAGGCCTTACCGGCTTATTGTATGAATGTGTTTCAATTGCCCTTAGGGTTATGTGATGAACTTCAGAAGACAATAAATAACTATTAGTGGGGAAATTCGGGAGAGGGTGCTAAAGGTATTCATTGGTATGCATGGCACAAGATGTGTCAGCCCAAGAAGAATGGAGGGATGGGGTTTCGGGATTTGCACTACTTTAATATAAGCATGCTGGGCAAGTAGGGGTGGCGACTTTTACACGGTCCTAACACTCCTCTATTTAGAATTCTCAAATCTAAATACTTCCCTCAAGGGGATTTTTTGGCTGCCGGGATTGGACATAATCCTAGCTACGTGTGGAGAAGTGTGTTGTTTGCGAAGGATATTTTGAAGAAAGGAGTGAGGTGGAGAGTGGGTAATGGAGAAACAATTAGGGCAGGTGTGAGCCCATGGGGAGTTTTGGGTGGAGGCTGGAACAATTTCTGTGAGTCCTACATTAAAAGTGCGTGAGTTATTCAGGGGAGATGAGAGGGCGTGGGATGTGGAAAAGGTGATGGGCATGTTTAGTCGTAGAGATAGTAGGGATATCCTTGC
>JAOSBP010000007.1:25376713-25394960 GCA_027563825.1 Erythroxylum mucronatum | reverse complement strand
GGAATGGAGTAATACCCCAAAATGGGTAATCAAATTCATACCCCTCCAATCATACTTCCCTACCAAGCATCCATCTTCATTCCATTCCCATTCCTTATTTCTCATACCTATGAAACAAGCACCCCCTAAGTTTCATTCCTCTACTAAATGGAGGGTACGGACGATTCTCCAAAAGTAAGATATCAAACTATTACCCTTATAATGATAATCAGCAAGTAACGACTCACTTTTCATTCCTTTCCTATTAACCCCTTCCCAAACTCATCAACCAAGCATTCCTTAATAAGTTAGATTTAAAATAATTGAACTTTAGAGAGAGTTCAATTTTGGAGTTCAATTTTGGGAGTTGGTATGATCCAATTTGATAAAACAATGTCATTTTAATATAAATAACCAAAAATTATTTTTTAAATAATAATTTTTATTATATTAATTAAAATGATATTAGTTAAATTATTTACATTTAAAAGATAATTTTTTATCTTGCAAACATAAACTAACTAAATTTAAGTCACAACAACACAAGTTGGACAAACATAAGCTACAAATTTTATATATATATTGTAATTTTGATATTGGAACTTTTAATTTTATTTCTTAAATTAAAAAATAAACTTTCCTGATATTTTTTTTTAATTTTCAAAATTATCTTAGTTGTTTCAAATTTATATCTTACTGAAATTAATGGATCTACAAACCACGAGTCCTGAAAAGCCCTTTAAGCCCAAGATTCTTCAACCATGATCACCTACTCTACACACACATACCATAGACCAACTCTAGCAATCAGCTTGGCAGGACACAAGATGGGATGAAGACATGACAATACGACAGTGAAATACACCACACCAAAAAACCAATTTACTGATATAGTTTGTATTTTAATTTTCTTTTTTCTTTTCTATATTTGTAAATTTACATTGTCCTTAAGAAACCTTCAACCGGAGTTAATTGGATCTTGGTAGATCTAACAAGTAACGAAGCTCAGGTGATAAACTTCTAATTATGGCATGCCTCGTGTCCTGAAATTGTGAATCTGAATATTCCCATATGACGATACAATCCTTCTCCTAAACGACAAACATTCCCTTGTACATCTAGCTCTTCTGTATAGTTGTGGTTTGGTTGGTACATCAATCTCTATACCTCTCCCTTAGAAGTTACTTCTACTTAGTTTGTTTCATGTCTGATTCCATTTTTGGGGTCTCCGAGGAGTTGTTGCAAAAGGGTCTATGAGAAGTTTAGGTTTTTTAGCTGTGAATTGAATAAAGATCCAGGTTTTGATTCGATACATGTTTTAGCTTGTGCCCATTTGAGCTTATACGGGATTTTGCTGCGCAGGAACCTGTGTTGGGTTATTGAACCAATGATGATGACAGAGGTTAACAAGAGGAAGTTGGTGTTGCCTCGTTTGGTACTAACATTTCTTCTCCTGTTTACTTCTGTTACCAATGTGGTCGCCGGAACGACAAGTAGATTTGTCAGATCGGAGTGGCCTTCCGTCGACATCCCTCTTGACCATGAAGTGTTCGCCGTTCCAAAGGGTCCTAATGCCCCTCAACAGGTGATTTTCCTCTGTGATTAGCCTATGCCCTATCATCTTGGTTTGTGTTGTTTATTTCAATATGTGAAACACATTATCTGCAACTCTCCTTGTTTGATCCAATGATAAGGTGCACATAACCCAAGGCGATTACGATGGGAAGGCTGTGATTGTCTCGTGGGTGACTCCTGATGAGCCAGGTCTGAGCCAAGTTCACTATGGCACGTCAGAGAAGAAGTATGATTTCACAGCAGAGGGGATATTTTCAAACTATACGTTCTACCAGTACAAGTCTGGCTATATTCACCAGTGTCTCCTTGATGGCCTTCAGGTAATTCACAGCTTAAAATCATTGAAAAAGGCACAAAGAATTTCACTACCTTAGGACTGGAGCCGGTAGCAACTTACTTATGATGGTTTGTGATCAACCTCTGAACTGGGTATCGAAATCAGCTGTGAATGTTCTGTGTTCTGAGTCAGCAGTTTCTTGTTTCTTGTTCCAGTATGATACCAAGTACTATTACAAGATCGGTAATGGTGAATCTGCTCGTGAGTTTTGGTTTCGAACACCTCCAGAGATAAATCCTAATGCTCCGTACAAGTTTGGAATAATAGGTAAGTTGTTCGTTTCTCCGATCTGCTAAATCTTCTAGGTGCAACTGCTTCAAATTTTGTTATATATTTGACACAATTCCTAGTCCATGAAGCTGGATGATGTTTCATGGGATAGATCTTCTTCATCCTTGTTTCTCATTGCTATTTGCACCGTTGCAGGTGATCTGGGACAAACATATAACTCTCTGTCCACTCTTGAACATTACATCCAGAGTGGAGCCAACACTGTCTTGTTTGTTGGAGATCTTTCATATGCAGATAGATATCAGTACAACGATGTTGGAATACGTTGGGATTCATGGGGTCGTTTAGCAGAGCGAAGTGCAGCGTATCAGCCTTGGATTTGGTGTGCTGGAAATCATGAGATCGACTATATGCCTTACATGGTCAGGGTTACTTAAACTTCTTGCCATCTGTGTTTATTACATTCATCTGTAACTGATGAATTCTGCTGGGAAATACCTGACAGAGTTGGTGATGTTGAACTATGATCTATGATGCTTAGGTTTTGCTTGGTTTTTGATGTTAATGTATCACTTTCACTTTCCATTTCAGTTCCTGAACTCTTTTAGAAATCATACTCTTTACACAGGGGGAAGTTGTTCCTTTCAAATCCTATCTTCATCGGTACCCTACGCCATATATGGCCTCTAAAAGCAGCAATCCTCTCTGGTATGCCATCAGACGTGCATCTGCCCATATCATCGTCTTATCCAGCTATTCTCCATTTGGTAACTTCTCATCGCTAATCTTCACAACTTTTAAACCATTCATGCTTGTCATGCACACCATAAGTTGTTAAATAAGCACATTGCCTTCTTGGTTCTCTACTATGGCGTCCTGCATCAAGTACATTCATTCTGTTTAAGGCGTGAGATTGTAACACATGCCATTGGTGTTCTGACCTTGAGCAGTGAAGTACACACCTCAGTGGCAGTGGCTCAGAGAAGAATTTAAGAAGGTTAACAGAGACAAGACGCCTTGGCTCATTGTCCTTATGCATGTGCCCATGTACAACAGCAATGAAGCTCACTTCATGGAAGGAGAAAGCATGCGAGCAGTTTTTGAGGAATGGTTTGTTCATTACAGAGTTGACGTTGTCTTCGCTGGCCATGTCCATGCTTATGAAAGATCAGTATGATTCTTCCTTAGACTTCCCATAATCACTTCAATAATTGAATTGCCATGAAAGAGCTCACTGAGTTGTTGAATTTCAGTATCGGATCTCAAACATACACTACAACGTGTCAACTGGTGATAGATATCCTATAGCAGACAAATCTGCCCCAGTTTACATCACTGTCGGGGATGGAGGAAATCAAGAAGGTCTAGCTGGAAAGTGAGTGCAGTTGATGAGTTACTGCTAAGTTCATGGAAGTTTCTTATGAGGTTTAATGTGATGGATATGTGCAATGTTATAAGAACTATGAATTGAATATGTGATCTAACAGGTTTAGAGATCCGCAACCAGATTATTCTGCATTCAGAGAGGCTAGTTATGGACACTCAACCTTGGAGATAAAGAACAGGACGCACGCAATCTATCACTGGAATCGCAATGATGATGGGAAAAAAGTGCCAACTGATGGGTTCGTGTTGCATAATCAGCACTGGTGAGTCCAAATCTACTTATTAACGCACTGGAGGAAGTTGTATTGATGCTTTTTCATTTCTGCGAACTGTGTTTGTGTGCAGGGGAACCAACCTAAGAAGAAGAAAGCTGAAGAAACACCATTTGAAGGATGTTGTTGGATGGATTGCCAGCTCCTGATGGAACTTCGAAGCCAAGAAGTACTGTACTCCACAAAAAAAAAAAAAAACCCACCATTCAAGCAGGTGCATGAAGCTTATAAGAACCACAAACTGAGTTGTAATGGAGTACTGTACAAGATGATGTTTCATTCTGTAAATTTCGTAGCAGTTCATTCTTCAGACATTCATAATAATATCCCTTCTTCTATAGTTGAGTGCCTGCTTTAATTTGCACTCCCATTAAAGCATTAGGAGCTTTCCCATTAATATAACATAAATGAAAAGGAACAAAAAAGCTTACTCTCAAAGAATTAAGTTTAGAATTTTGTGGTTATGTTGGGCAAAAATTATTCAATTTACATGTAAATATTCGTAAATTTGAGGTTATTTTAAATATTTTTTAATTATAGAATTTGGATACGTATTAGACAAATTATTAAGAATATATAATGACTATTAATAATTAATGGGTTCACGCATTCTAAATAGTTAGGAAAAAATTAACATTAAATAAGTTTGATTTAATATAAAAAAATTAACTTTGTATGCACCGGAAGTTTTTTGGAATATGAAATATTCTGTTTAAAATAGTTTTATCAATTTTTTAAAATTTGGAGTAAAATTACTTTAAAACTTAAAAAGTTTAGTCGATATTAAATTGTTAGTCGATATTAAATTGTTATATAACTTATTAAAGATCAAATAGAATTGAAAATTTTAAATTAATTAATTAATTAACAAACAATTTTTAAAAATTAAAATTATTAAAATAAATTTAACTGAAAATTGAAAACAAAAAAGGGCGTTTTTGAACGGGTTCGATTTTTTAATAATATTATTAATAAATAAGATTAAAACGGTTTAAAATTATGATATAAATGAGCAAGTTTGAAGTTCCCATTGAAAGCGTTGTAGATGAACGACGTGTCGTTTCATGAGGTTAAAATTAAAGATATGATCAGACCCATGGTCTTCTATACGCAGGGTTGATAGTTTAGGGAGTAATAGATAAAATGGCAATCCACGGTAGTGGTCGTTGGTGCTCTACTGTCACGCTTACCTTCCCCTATTCCAATACGACATCGTTTGAACCTCCTCTCCGTCTTCCGACTTCTTCTCCTTCTGCTCCCATCCGCAGGACGAGAGGTTTGAGGATGGTAACGCGCGCGGGGCCCAGCACGAACAGCTATCTTGTGGCGTTCCTACTCCCTCTGTCTCTTCTCGCGGGCACCGTCTTCGCTTCCATTAAAGTCGCTGATAGGCTTGACAGACAATTTCTCGAAGATGTGCGTGTGTTTCCTTTTGTGTTTTTGGTAGTATACTACTTGTTCGACGAAAGTCCTCCACGGGCTTTGAACGACTAAATCACTTGTGTTTGAATTCTTAGTTCTTCTGTGATGTTAAAAATAGTAAAATGGTTTCTCTGAAACAGCTTGCAATTAATCAAGCAATAAGGGAAGCAGAGGAAGAAGATGATGATGACGAATATGAAGAAGGAGACGAAGCTGGGTCAAGCTATGACGATGACGATGATAATGACAATCTTGGTGTTGTCGAAGCTCCAGCGGAGAAAAAAGTAGTGGTAGTAGAAGAAGAGCCTGCATTTCCAACAAGAAGACGCCTACGCAATCGGCCCAAACGAGAGGCCTAATCCAACACTCTTACAACTACCATTGTTGTTATTATATCAATCAGTTTGTTATTCTCTTTTCGTGTTAAATGAAAATTAACGAAGAACGAATTCTGTCTTATAATCTTCCATGTTAGGATTTTTCAAGATCGCCATGGCTTAATACACAAGTTAACCCAAGAATAATCCTAAAAAGTTATCTTTTAATAAGACAATACGTAGTCATTAATTTCTTAATTATGCTCTAATTAAACCTCGGAAACAAAAACAACTGATAAGTGTACCAATTAAATAACAAATACAACTTAAATGGTCATTTTAACTCAAATAAATGACAATAACATATTATTTAGTTCAATTTTTTTTAAAAATTTTAATATTATTATCAACACTTAATTAAAATCTGTTAAGTTTTTAAATTTTAAATTGGGAGAAAAATTAAAAATATTTTAAATTTAATATAAAATCAAAAACCTCGACTTGTGACCTATGTGATAAAGAAATCCATAATCGAGGACGAACTTGGACTGGGATAGGAACGAGGCAGATCTCAAAAAATTAGTGGTGTAAAGACATTGCATTCATTGCACAGAAATCTACAAAAGGGGACCACATACAATGGTTCATACACATAGAGTCAAAAATATTTGGGGTCCTTATTCCTTAGCTCTATTTAAAATGGATTCATCTTACAATTGCATACAAAAAATTGCCATAAGAAAGTGACAGGCTTCGTCTTTTGATTTTCCAATTCCCATTCCTTGTGGGACTCTCGGCTTTATGATAGTAAACCAAACTCTGTTTCTACCACAAATGATCTTGTCCTTTGAATATGAGAAGAGAAGAATCTCATACCTATAAGGTTTAGAATGGTACGGGAGAATGACTCGATTTATTCACGAATCATTTATCTGTTTATATACACGTACATTTGTATATTTGAATATTCAAAACTAAATCTATCTAATTCTATGATTGTATATTCGGGTGATTATAAATAGATAACAATGA
Organism: Erythroxylum mucronatum; assembly: GCA_027563825.1. Lineage (NCBI taxonomy): Eukaryota > Viridiplantae > Streptophyta > Magnoliopsida > Malpighiales > Erythroxylaceae > Erythroxylum > Erythroxylum mucronatum. The sequence goes on along the minus strand of JAOSBP010000007.1, from coordinate 25,388,409 downwards.
ATCTATTTGAATTTAAATCTTACTTTTATCCGATTATCTACATTTCGCAGGAGATGGGCTTGCGATATATCCTTAATAATACCTACAACTTTCCACCAAAAAAAATATATATATATATATGTTGTGTGCCTACTGCTTGTACGTGTGCAATATGTAGTGGAGATTAGGTCCAAACTCCAGAATTCGACTACCTACTTCCATCCCTTGGCTTCTTCCACCAACGAAGCTTCTCACCCACAAAATGTCTCACGATAAATTCTACACACCGAACTTGCCTCGAAGGTGTCTATCAATATCGTAATCTTACAACAATAACAAAAAATCCAATGTGAGTCCCTCGCATTTCTATAAAGGTTTACTATTTCGCATTCTTACTCCAATTGGAATTTTTTATTCGTAATTTAATATTACCAAAATTATTTATTATAGACTATATTTTCTGTAAATTTCAACAAAATTATATTATTTTTAATTATCCTCAAGCTTTCTTTTTATTTAGTATTTTCACTTAAATTAAGAATAGAAATATATTATTTAATTACAATATTATTATCATCATACCCAATTTAAAATTTAGAAAAGTTTGATGGTACGGAATCCTATCTCTTATGCACAGACCCAACCTATGCTCTTACACGTGGTGTATGTTTTTTGCGATCATTTTTGCAATTAATTGAATATTTTTCATATTCAATTAAGTGCTTCCAAAAGTTGGAAATAAAAAATTGGTCTTACTGGATTGGACAATAAATTAACGGTTTCAGTGACGCAATGCGCCACGTCACCCTCACAACTCGTCCTTGTTCTCCGCTAGCTGAAACTGTTCGTCACGAAACGGTCGTTCACTCTTATGACTTATCCACCACCAGGTGCTGAGGTAGTACTGCAGGGAAACCAATCCCAAATCTCAGATACGATGTCGTTGAATTCGCATGACCCCGAGTCTGTGACTGTGACTCAACCGCTTCTCTCTTCCTCTCCGTCGCTACGCTCCGTCACGAACTCCACCTCTCAGGTTGCCATCGTCGGCTCCAATGTCTGTCCCATCGAAAGTCTCGACTACGAGTATGATAAAGAAACTCACTGTGTGTGACTCATCGAATTTGAATTGTTTCGTGACGTGGTTGTTTTTGGTTTGCTTAGGATTACGGAGAATCACTTCTTCAAGCAGGATTGGAGGAGTCGCACGAAGATCAAGAGATTCCAGTACGTGTTCATGAAGTGGTTACTCTGCTTCTTAATCGGCGTTATTGTTAGTCTCATCGGATTCGCCAACAATCTCGCCGTTGAAAATCTCGCCGGCATCAAGTTCGTTGTTACTTCCAATATGATGCTCGCTAGAAGGTACTAGTAGTGCTTGTGTTCGATTTCTGCTTTTAAGCTTTAATCTTCTCTTGTAAGTTATTTTAAATTATTTGTTACTATTGTTGGTTTTTTTTGGAGTTAACCCTTTTTTTCCACCCTTTATTCTTTGTTTTACTTGCAGATTTGGAATGGCTTTTACTGTGTTCTCTGCTTCTAATTTTGTTCTAACGCTGTTTGCGTCTCTTATCACGGCTTTTATATCTCCGGCTGCGTCTGGTTCGGGTATTCCAGAAGTTAAGGCTTACCTGAATGGTGTGGATACGCCGGGAATTTTCTCCTTGAGGACTTTGGTTGTAAAGGTAAATGATTTTTCAGAGAAGTCTTCTCAAGGGGAATTTTATTGGTTGATCGCATTTTCACCGTCAATGAGGGAGTTTTTGTGTGTAGATAGCTGATCTCTAAAGACATTTGAATAGTAATATGACACTCGATATAGACAAGCTTAAGCTTTTGTTTCTTTACCTGAGTGTTGCTGTAGGAAGTTGTAGTTAGTGATTGTTTCCTTACTTTTGGTTGTTCAATGTTCCCAAAATTGGCGCGGGTCCATTAAGGGGTTATAGCTAGCATTCAAGACTTAAGTTGAAATACCCCAAAATTTTCAATCTTGATCAAGGAAATGAAGATTATCTGTAACATGGAAAAGTTTCTGCTTGTCAAATATAAGTGAAGGCATTTGCACTAAGATAATTCAACTAAACCTGATAGCATTATTGAAATAAGTAATGCTAACATCTGTTGGCATAATTTCCTAACTGTTCAATATAACAACCCCCTTTTATGCACATCCAGTGTGTATTTTCCTCCTTGATATATTGTTTAAACCCTGTCAGATATCTTGCTCAAGGCGATTTGTTAGGTGCTTCTTGTGTTTAGTAGATTGTGGAGGCGTGCAGGTCTTTTTGAGTCTTTGTTATCTTACACAAATGACAAGTGAAAGTTGCACATTATTTTTTCTTGTTTTGCAGATTATTGGGAGCATTACTGCAGTGTCATCGTCTCTCTTTGTTGGAAAGGCAGGGCCCATGGTGCATACTGGAGCATGTGTTGCATCATTGCTGGGTCAGGGTGGATCGAAGAAATATGGATTGACATGGAAATGGCTTCGGCTCTTCAGGAATGATCGAGACCGCAGAGATCTTGTTACATGTGGAGCAGCTGCTGGAATCACTGCAGCATTTCGGTCCCCAGTTGGTGGTGTGCTTTTTGCTCTTGAAGAAATGGCATCATGGTATGCCCCTCATGAGGGAAATATTCATTGAACTGCTATTGACCCGTAGCAATCATGTTCATTGTGTTCCTAGCCGACTACAGAAAATGATAAGGCTTCAAGTGAACCTTTTCCTCCCATTTACACCAACTTCATTGAGATGTTTTCATGACCGGAGGAAAATCTTTTTCTACATCTTTAGCTCTTGCTAACAATACGCTTTCATGAAAAATGGCAGAAAGCAGGGTTTCTTCATCAGATATTAATGCCATGATCTTTTTCTGCAGGTGGAGAAGTGCCCTTCTCTGGAGATCGTTTTTTACTACAGCTGTAGTTGCAATAGTTCTCCGAGCTTTTATTGACTATTGTTTCAGTGGGAAATGTGGACTTTTTGGTACTGGGGGCCTCATAATGTTTGATGCCTATTCAGCAAATATTACATATCACCTCAGGGATGTGCCTCCTGTGCTTGCCCTTGGGATCATAGGGGGTGTACTGGGAAGTTCTTACAACTTTCTTTTAGATAGGGTACTTCGCATCTACAACTTCATTAATGAGTAAGTTTTTATTTTAGCTTTTGAATTTTTCCCAAGCAGCTTCTCGTCACTATGGAAAAATATACTCTGACAATGTTCACGTTTACTTTTTTCTGTTTCCAGGAAAGGCATCTTTTACAAAATTTTTCTTGCTTGTTCTATCTCCATTTTCACATCCTGCCTTCTTTTTGGGTTACCTTGGTTTGCATCTTGCCTACCCTGTCCATCTGACACATCAGAAGCCTGTCCAACAATAGGCCGGTCTGGTAACTACAAGAAATTCCAATGTCCTGATAATCATTATAACGATCTTGCCAGTCTTTTTTTCAACACAAATGATGATGCTGTCCGAAATCTTTTCAGCAGGGACACTGACTTTGAGTTCCAACATTCGTCAATCCTTATATTTTTCACAACTTGCTTTTTCCTCAGCATCTTTAGTTACGGAATTGTAGCTCCAGCGGGTCTGTTTGTTCCTGTTATTGTGACTGGAGCATCTTATGGACGGTTTGTTGGACTGTTAGTTGGTAAGCGCTCAAGTCTAAATCATGGTCTCTATGCTGTACTGGGCGCGGCATCATTTCTTGGTGGATCTATGAGGATGACAGTTTCCTTGTGCGTTATTATTCTTGAGTTGACCAACAATCTGTTGTTGCTGCCATTGATAATGCTTGTTCTTCTTATTTCTAAGACTGTCGCTGATGCTTTCAATGGAAACATTTATGATCTTATCATGAAAGCAAAGGGTTTTCCTTATCTGGAGACTCATGCTGAGCCTTACATGAGGCAGCTGACAGTTGGTGATGTTGTGACTGGCCCACTTCAGCTCTTTCAAGGCATTGAGAAGGTTGGCAATGTGGTACATGTTCTCAGAAATTCAAGGCATAATGGTTTTCCTGTAATTGATGAACCTCCTCTCTCTGAGTCCCCTGTTCTCTATGGTCTAATCCTCCGTGCACATCTTGTCGAACTATTAAAGAAGAAAAGTTTCTTGGCTCGAGTGCCACTAGGTTCTGATTCCCTGAAGCAGTTCTCTGCTAGCGATTTTGCAAAGAAGGGCTCAGGCAATGGTGACAAGATAGAAGACGTAGATTTTACTGAAGAAGAGATGGAGATGTTTGTAGATTTACACCCATTTACAAATGCGTCACCTTATACAGTCGTTGAAACAATGTCACTTGCTAAGGCCCTCATACTTTTCCGAGAAGTTGGTTTGAGACACCTGCTTGTGATACCCAAGATTTCTAGTGTAAGAATCTTCATCCTCTTTCTATGTTCAAATTACTTGCCTTGAAATTTGCCTCTTCACTTCCTTTGAATGTTGCTCCTACTGATTGACTTATGTTTAGTATCTTGATCTTGCATCTACGTAGTTTTGAAATCCTTCCGTTGTATTCAGTGCTGCTTTACAGCTTTTGGTTTGAGATGCAAAGTACTCCACTTATCTTGAACAACTTGCAATGATAAACATTTGCTCATTATCACAACTTTTGTTGCTTTCCTGTTGATTTCTCAAATTCGGTAATGTTTTATTTGCTCATCATGTGCTTTCGACACAAACACGACTCCTTTTTGGGTTGGTGATATGATTTCCTTTGTGGTTATTATTATTTATGTTATCTAATATATTTCTTCTTCTGTACATGCAATGCAATTCTAAATCTAAATATCCCATATTCTGGAGCTTTTTGCTAATGATTAATGTTATACAGAGATCCCCTGTTGTTGGTATATTGACGAGGCACGATTTCATGCCAGAACATATACTCGGTTTGCATCCTCAGCTGATAACGAGTAGGTGGAAAAGGTTACGAATCAAGCTGCCACGCTCATTTAAGATTAGGTGGCTCAGTCAAGCAAATGGCGCTTAGCTTCAAGATAGGTTTGTGAATTCGCAGAATGAACTTGAAAAGAGCCAATCATCAAGGACTATTTTTCATCATTTTTTTAACCTCCCACTTTCAATCAGAAGAAGCTCTCAAATTCTCTGGCCTTTTTTTTGGTACAAAGTACACATATAGAGCCAGAACATGGTCTTAGGATCCTTTTGTCTGGGTTGGATACACATCTACAATGTATGTTTAAGAATTAGTCCAATGGGGATAAGGCGCTGATCAGATGGTAACGACATTCTTTAATCACCAAAATGATTCCTTTATGTTGTAGAAAATAATGGAAGATCGATATTTTGCAGAACTAAAACTAAATTATGTACTTTTTCTTGAGAAAAGAACTTTATGGATGCTAATATGCTATTGATTCGGATCTCTAAAAGTTGATTTGAACAGAAAATTAGTGAAACATCAAGGGATGATCAGCAAAAATAACTTTTACAGGTGAAGATCAAAGTCACAATAGTTCGCTATACAAAACCAAAGGCAATCCAAACGATCGAAGTATGTACGTCAAATGGGGCAATACGAACAAGTCTTGAAGGTCAAGATAGAAGTCATCTTTTATGTCTAACTTCAAATCTGGAATATGTCTACAGGAGTTGCAGACAACATATGATTCAAGAAGAAGACCATGAAACATGAGAATACTATATCTAAGATGACATACTACCTCTCCTCGTACTCTTCAGGTAGTCTGCCCTTATTGCCCACAACTGCTCTCCAACCACTTTCATGTCTGGCCGATCCGATCGGATAGGTGCTGCACAATGAATTGCCAAAGCAAACATCTTCATTAGTATGTCTGTGTCAACCGTCTCTTCCATCAGGGGATCCATCATATCAGCTACGCATCCTTCATTATACTTCCTAAAGGCCTATACAAGTTCAATACCACAAATTATGCAAGTTTCTTTTTGCATTTGAAGGAAATCAGATTCTTGTGTACTAAAGCCTGGAGAATAAAGATATAAACTTTACCCATCTAAGGGTCACCCGCTCGTCAGCAGGCCTCCTCATTTCCACCGGACGGCGGTTGGTCAGGATTTCTATAAGTAAAACCCCAAAAGAGTATACATCACTCTTTGGAGTGAGTTGATAGGTCCTCATATATTCTGGATCAAGGTAACCCACTGTTCCTTTAACTTTGGTTGAAACATGAGTTTGATCAGAGTCCCCTGCTCCAAGTCGAGCAAATCCAAAGTCGGCAACCTTAGCTCTCATGCTCTCTGTCAAAAGAATGTTGGATGATTTGACATCCCTGTGGATAATTTGCTTCTCTGTTATCATGCAAACAATGTGTAAGGCATCAAAGTCAGTAGGATTTGCACCTGTGAAGACTATAGTGCAACAAAATATGATAAGAAATGTTATCATAACACAGGCATTCTTATCTCAATTACCAAAAGATTAGACTCAAACTCTCATTTTCATGACTCCTTCCACATATACAAATAACAGCTGTACTGATTATAAACTATTAAAGTTATTCTCTGATTGGTTATTCCAGTTCTATTATTATTATTAATAGTAGTAGTAGTATCATCATCATCATCTCATATGTCCGTATTCTGTGAACAATATGATAAAACATGGATAATTTGTCTGACCTGCATATAGATGGAGGTAGGTTAGTGCATGAGCTATATCAATGCATACTTCGAGCCGTTGATTGAAATCTAGGATTTTTCCCCGCTGACCTACAGCAATTCCCATCAGAACTTTTAGCAAAAGGTCATTGCTTTGAAATATGTAACATTAAAGCTGCATAAGCTTACCATCCAAATGTTCTCTAAGAGTACCATTTGGCACATATTCAGTAATTATAAGACGCTCATTTCCTTTATCAACATAGCCAAGTAACTTGACCAGATTTCGATGATCAATTTTTGCCAGAAGTTCAACTTCACTGCTGAATTCAGAGTGCAGACTCTCAAAATGTTCCTACACAATGCTTGTCATGTCAACTCCAGATATGACAATCAAGACTTTGTGCCAAAGAGATTAAAATATCATCTTAATTTGAAAGAGATGAATGACTGAATCGATATAAATGAAAGAAGTAATCAAATGGTTCAATGCACCAGTAACATCGTTATCTGATTTGTTGCATGGGCAGCAAGTAAGTACATGTATTATCTACCACACAAATGAAGCATTAGTTCATACCTTCTTCGCACGTTTTATTGCAACAACCTGCCCATCTTCTAATTGGGCCCTGTAGACAATTCCAAACCCCCCTTCTCCTATCTTAAGAGATGGTGAGAAGTTTCTCGTAACTTTCGCAATCTGACGCGCGTTTAGATGAACTGAATGTAACCTACTGAGTTTTGGAGAATTGGCAAATCTCGAAGGACTAGGTGGCACACGAAGTGGACTCGGAGGGACTTTCTCAGCCGGAGAATTCACACCAAAAGAAGAAGTTGAAACTACCAGACAAGTACAAATTAGCACGTTGTGGACTATATCATGAAAAAAGAAATTAATAGCAGAATTTTCTGAACTTGGTAAGAGTTACATTAGCAAACATTTAAAAATACCAGAAGAGTCAATCATCAAAACCAATTGGCTTCATACTCACATGAATTTGGATCTTTTGACAGAACAGCATGGGTTGTCGCCCTCCTTTTCGGACAAAAACAGGGACAAAGAAAATTGCAACACATCACAACTATTCCAGTTGCAGCTATGCCAACTTTTTTGGAGGTTGAAATATTCACACCACCATTCTTGTCTTTTGAAGGGATACCTTGAGCATTAGTATCTTCGCTAGCCTCTTTCTATAAAAGTTTTCTTCCTTGCTTGAACAGTAATGCAGCAGCTAAGACAAGTATACAATTAGAATATCTCCGACACAATCTCGCGAAAGAGATAAACTTCAACAAAGGAAAAGAAATTTCTCATCTAAGCGCATACCTAATGAAAAGTTCAATTTATCACAGTAGCTACTTCTACTTGTAGAATAACTGTGGAGAACACATTCATTTCCATCGTGGAAGTGAAGAGCCTTACAAAGAGAATCTTCGTCTATAACATTACCATTAACCAAAAGCAATTCGTTATCGCTAAATTTTAAGTAAGTTACGTGATCACTATCAGAAAGCTTTGACCGAATTTCAAGGCCAGAGCCAGATATTCTGATAAGTTGCACTAATAGCAACCAAGTTAATATAGTTATAACCATTCTCAAAAAGAAGATGCCAAGATTCAAAGTTTGACAACTAAGAAACAACGGAATCATCTCTAGATTCTCAATTTGCAAGCTAAGTAAAGCAAAGTTATTGCCACAAACCTTCAGCGTCCGACCAATCTGCTTCACAATTAGTGCATTCAGCTAAGTTTAAGGAGTTCCCCAAAGAAGAAAGAGCGCCAGAAGTTCATAAAGCACCACTCTTTGTTTCCATCTTCAGAAATCAATAACCAAACAAGCTCAACTCCGGACAATTATTGTCAAACAACTGTCTTGGATAAGCTCAAACTTCAAATCCCACAAATACTTTCAAGGACTGAAACTACGCCAAACATGCGAGATTCAATTTTTCACTGTCCCCACAAAAGTCCAAGCAGAGTCTTCCGACCAAGTTCCGCAAATTCAGGAGCGTTCAATTGGCGTATATGTCCAAAAACTGACAAAAATATTCACAACCCAGTTCGTCAAAAAGCTCAGAGATCAAAAACCTGAATACCAACGGACCAAAAACTCGCCAAAAAAAAGGAATTATCTCACACCCATATCACCAGATCAACAAAGAAGAAGCTACAAACCTCCACAGCCCAACAACAATTACAGAGAGAATAAAGCAAACAGCTTGAGCACCAAACCAAACCTGAAGGAGAAAAAGCAACTAAAAACCTCCACAGCCCACCAAAAGTTACAAAGAGAATAAAGCAAACAGCTTTGGTACCAAACCAATCCTGAAGAGACAAAGCAGCTATCAGAGGCCTAATTAAAGTAAAGAAAAAGGCGAAGGCAGGGCCGCCTCTTCGGCTTTGGGGCAGGAAGAGAAAAAGCAATCAAATGGTGTTAACTATACTAGCTGTCTCTAGGAATTATTGAACCTGTTATATGCAAGTAGATGATACGAACCTTCAGAGCTGTACTTTGGTCATGATGCCACTCGGTTGGAAGTTTCCCCTTGCGACATTTGGACATCAATCCTCTTAGTCCTTGACAGCCTGTTTTGGAATTTGGAAGTATAAAACCAGTTTCACGTGTTGTTGAATATGTAGTTTCCACCATATTATTATAGTCCCTATCAAATAAAAATAGCTTTGTTTTTTCTTATACTGGACTTTCTAAGAACTTGCTTATAATGGTCATTGTTCATGCAATATTTTAATATCAATGTATTTTAAGTAGTATTTTAGATAATGCTATGAGAGTTTTCAAGTAGATGGTTCTTATTCTGTTTCTTAGAATACTAAAGTCGGCCCTGTTTCTCCCCTGTCCCTCCCCTGTTTCAATGGAACTAGTGATGTTTGACTCAAATAAAACAAAAATCTGAATTGAATGGCTATATTTGCTTACCAAATACCAATAGGAGGCGACAAATCTTCTGTTCTATTTATTGTGTTCATATTATGTTCTATAAATTTTTGTTCATCCATTTTTTCTCTCCTATTTATTGAATGGTTGAAAGCAATCGGAACAGACGATAAGAGTTCCCAACAGGAAGAGCCTGCAGAGTGGTGAATGAAACTGAATGGCATTGACTGATTGTACTTGGGGGCTTGCCCATAATTATGAAACTCATAAATGAACAGGCCTCTGCACTGAACTTGCATTTTTAGTTCTAGACCTTAGTGGGATCGGCATATTTAATAATCATCTTTACTTAGTTTGACTTGCAAACAATGTTTTTTTGAATTGAGAGTTTGAGACAGAACAGGAGAGAATTAAATAATTCCTTTTTCAAACAAAATCTATGGGCTTGAGCATTATTGAGGTTGAGAAACAAGGAGATGCCAAGGCCCAGTAATTAAATGGGCCTTTGGACTTTTATGGGGTAGTTTGTACAAGTAAGATCCAAACTCCAAGTAAATTGCTGTAAGCCTTATTAAAGGGAAAGCAAAGTATATACTTATTACTTATCAATGAAATAAACATTTTATTATTTATACCTGATTTATAAATTATTGACATTAAAACTTAATTAATATACATCTAAATAATAATAATTACAATTATATTTCTATCAAGACTATTAAAAAAAAACCTAATATCCAGTCTCAATTAATTATCCACATGAAATTTAATAATTGAAAAAGGTGATTACAATGGAATATACAATAATATAAATATTATATGTTTCCACTGATTCAGTTAATTGGTTACCATAATTTGAATTCATATTAAATTAATATTTAAGTGTATATAATAATTTATATAACTAATTAATTTAACGAGTGAATTAAAGTTTAATAACAATATTTTAAAATGATCCCGTTTGATCACACATTCTTTTTATAGTTCAGAAATTTATAAAAACTCTTTAATTTTAAAATTTTTACTTTTTCAAATTCAATTAAAAAATAATAAGGAAACACGTGTGATATGAACGTTAGACATAGACTAATAAACGTTAGACATAGACTAATAAATGTTATTAATACAGTAACTCAACTCTACTATTAAACTCGATTTAAACTAATTAAATTCAACTTAGATTAATTATTAATTTAAATATACCTTAGTCAATCTAGTACAAGTTTAAAATTGTGGCATTAACTGACACAAGCATACGAGAGTGTAATATTCATACGGTCGTTATTTTTTAACTAAAATATAAAAAAGGTACTTTTTGGAAAAAAATTCAAAAATTTTTATTTTTTATGTCTTAAAATATAAAAGAAATTTATGTATTTTATATTAAAATTAAAAATCGGATTCATTTATTTGGCTACCATAACATTAGTTAACTTTACGTGGTACCTTGCTCGGAGGTTTCAAGGTTGTAACTGTTAAGTGACCATTTCACCACAATAACTTAAGCCCTCAAGTGAAAGCTCTTTGGACTTGAAATTTGTACAGGCCTACTCTACCTTGTGCTGAATAATAGGTGGGTGGTAGGATTTGAACTCGCGACCACTTGATCATAAAGGTTCTGATACCATATTAAATGACCGTTTTATCACAATAACTTAAACTGTTGTGTGAGGCTAACTTAATTGATTTTATATATTCACTAATAGCAACGATTTGGAACATACGAGACTCTCAATGCATGCCATAAATGACTCAGCACAATCCAATGTTGTTTGAAGATTTTTTTTATGTATTAAAAGTTAAAATCAAGAACATGCAAACTACAAATATCTTAGAGTTGCATGTTCAACTTTCCTAAGTAATTCTTGCCCGTTCATCAATCTCTCGTGGCGTGCATAAGACAAAAGCAACCGGAGACATTCGCGGCCATGGCGGTGTTTACTTGTCTTCTATAGCCCCTTATCCATTCGCCTCCGTCACTTCTTGCTTTGTCATTATTTTCTTCCAAACTCAGGGTTTGGATTTGGATTTGGATTTCTTTCTCCAATTTTTGTATAAATTACGTAATAAATTAATATATTCAATTTGGTTCAGCCAGATTTCGCTGATCCGGAACATCCTTGTTTTGATCCATATCCTTGAGTAGTTCTTGTTGCTGAATACCTGCAAAACGAACAAAGGCACACCGGGGGTGGTTTCCCGGGAGGCCC
>JAOSBP010000007.1:25364074-25376613 GCA_027563825.1 Erythroxylum mucronatum | reverse complement strand
TTTCCATAAAGTTGGATAACTATTAATTACATTTTTTGATTTTCAATAAATTATTGGTTAAGTTAATAAAGTGACCCAGTAAATGATACTCCATCCTATTTAAAATAAGTGTCGTTTTAGAGCAATTTTAATTATTTAAAATAAGTGTCGCTTGTGAATTTTTATGCATATTTATGATTTTACTTCCAAAATTGTCCTTTAATTTCTCTCACATCTTAATTACAAGATTATATTTTCAAGGCACTTTAACATGTAATTAATAAGGTTATATTAGACATTTCATTAACTTTCTTAATAAGTGTGCATTCCTCTAAAACGACATTTATTTTAAATAGGAGGGAATATAGATTAATGGGTTGAAGTTCAGCTGAAAAATAAATCTTAATTAGTATAGACCGAACCCATATCGGTCTTATGATGGAAAAAGGAAGTTATATAAAGATTAAGGGGCCTCCTGCAGTTTCTCATATTAATTATAAGCATAAGGAATTTCTGACCCGTTAAGAGAGCTTATGTATTAAAAATTGTAGAAAGCTCTAAATTTTGTATTGGGAAATACTTTCTGTAAAGATCCTAGGAGATTTGTGATTGTTTGGAGCTCGAAATTGACATCGAAATTAGAGATAGAATCAAAAGCAGGTATTTCACCTTACTTTCGTTTTTAATCCTTCCATATATGATCCAAGTTAGGTAATGTAATAACTCCATCAGTGCGTATTACAGATTATACATTTCATTTGGTCTTCTCGGAAATATTCTCAATGATTCCCTTTCGATTAAATGCAGGCCACGGCCTTTGTTCATGTGCAACCATGTCTTGGTTTTGGACCTGATCACATGCCTTTGTCTTTGCTTACATTACTTTTAAATTGCTTGCAAGGATGATCTCACCCTTTAACAAATTAGACAAATAAAAACTTTGGAAAGGTATATTCTCTATAATATTCTTTAAAAAAACTGAAAGAGAAGGTGTGGGTAAGGTGAAGGTCCCATCAAGCCCAATAACATATTATAGCAAGCAAGACGTGAGCTTTTGATTAGTTGCTTTGTGGGGGAGAGCTGTGGAATGATTGCTTTCAATTATTTGTTTAATTGTTTATAATAAATTTAGGATTTTTACTAATTTACGTTAATTGTTAAGGATTATAAAATATTCATAAGTCATTTTTTAATAAATCGTATATAATAAAAATATTTTTGAAATATAATAATTTTAAGACTACTTATTTAAAGATCATTTGGAAAATAAGTAGTTGAATAGAATCTTAATATAAAAATAATAATATTATTTATTTATATTTTAAAATTGACAGTAAATTTAGTAATTAAAAAGCATCAATATTAATTTAATAAGATGATATAAGTCTCAATATTTTATTTCAATAAATATTATGTAAATTATTTCAATTAAATTATATTTTTAGTTTTTTTTGAAATGAAAGGGCAAAATCAACATTACATCATAATTTAAAAAGTAAACAAAAATATGAAAAAAATAAAATTACACAGTAACGCATTTCAAGGGACCAAATTGCGAGTGTGTCCTGTATTGGCTCTTTATCTCTTTCCGACTCTGTATCTGATTTATTAGTACACTCGAAACTCGAAAGCACTGTCTCATTTACAGTCCTTATCGTAGTAGCTTAAGAAAACCACTCCAAGACAAAGCAATTCGCTCTCTCTCTTCTTTGACAAGCAGAGTTGTGGGCTTGATTTCAAGAAGAAAGGAAAGGTGGTATCTTTTTTGTTTGAGCATTTTTGGTGCGAGGAAGCTGGTTGTAATGGCGGGCAACGATTGGATAAACAGCTACTTGGAGGCAATTCTCGACGTGGGTCCGAGCTTAGAAGATAAAAAATCCTCTCTTTTGCTCAGAGAACGAGGCAGGTTTAGCCCGACTCGCTACTTCGTCGAAGAGGTCATCACCGGATTTGATGAGACGGATCTTCATCGATCGTGGGCTCGGGTATGTGTGTGTGGTGCTTTGATTCGTGATACTGTTTTGTTTGTTGAACTTGACATTTTGTTTTGGGTGTATCTATGTGATGATCGTTTTGGTTTTGGTTGTGGTTTTTAGGCTCAGGCCACGAGGAGTCCTCAGGAGAGGAACACTAGATTGGAGAATATGTGTTGGAGGATTTGGAACTTGGCTCGTCAAAAGAAACAGGTTTTTTTTTTCTTTCTCATGTTTGTTTATTTGTTGAATTTCTAACTCTTGTGATGTATGAAGATCAAATTTAGTGTTTTTGTTGATATTAGTGGTTCATGGATTACTATTGAAAGTAGACATGTTCTTTTTTTAGTTTTTCTCGTCTTCTTTTAACCGAACTTGACGCTAGTTACTTGGAAATCCTCCTTTGAAGGGTTATCAACACTCATCAAGATTAGTTGTGAGATAGTAATATGAACGTGCAAAATTTTGAGAAAGCGACTTTTTGCTACTGCTAGATTCACATTATTTCGAGCTTAACTTACTATTAGCATGAAAGTTCAAGTTTCAGATTGGTTTTTGATTAAATATCAAATGAAAAAACTTTTGAATGATTGCCGTTTGGGCAATTGATAAAGTTATTTAATTCTTGCCTTTGGTTTCTCAAGTTTTGAGCATTCCGTGTGTGATCCTGTAATTGCTCATCATTACCCTTCTCCGTGTAGCTTGAGGGAGAGCTAGCACAGAGGAATGCTAAACGCCGCCTTGAAAGGGAGAGAGGCCGCAGAGAAGCTGCAGCAGATATGTCTGAAGATTTGTCTGAGGGTGAAAAGGGGGATACTGCTGGTGATTTATCTGCCCATGGTGATAGCAACAGAGGCAGACTGCCCAGGATTAACTCTGTTGATGCAATGGAGGCATGGGCTAGCCAACAGAAGGGCAAAAAGATGTACATTGTACTGATAAGGCATGAGCTGAACTTTAATTCTCTAGTGTCTAGATGTAGTCATCAAGACAGCGAGAAAAGCTTTAGTTGGTATTTCAGTGTTCATTATATTCAATCAGTGAAATTTTCCTTCTATTCAATGTTGTATTCAATATATTAAGAAAGTTGTGCTACCATTATTTAACCCTAGTTCCCAAGCTTTTGAAGAACAATTAAATTGAATACTAAACATGTATATCTTGGGATGTATGTTATGATTTTTCAGTTTGCAATTTGGTACTGCATTTTTAACTAGTAGCACACATGCAGCCTTCATGGTCTAATACGAGGTGAAAACATGGAGCTTGGGCGTGACTCTGATACTGGTGGACAGGTACTATTGTTTCTTATTAATTCTTTTTTGTTGTACATGGGCCTGTCTGCCCACAAGAGGTTGAGAAGTATGGGGCTCTGTTCCATAGGTGAAATATGTAGTGGAACTTGCAAGGGCTTTGGGTTCAATGCCTGGAGTCTATCGAGTTGATTTATTGACCAGGCAAGTTTTAGCACCAGATGTGGATTGGAGTTACAGTGAACCGATAGAGATGCTGACTCTTAGAAACTCAGAAGATTTTGAGGATGAAATGGGGGAGAGCAGCGGTGCATACATTATTCGAATTCCTTTTGGACCAAAGAATAAATATATTGCTAAAGAACTATTGTGGCCTCACGTACCTGAATTTGTTGATGGTGCACTTAGCCACATAATTCAAATGTCCAAAGTTTTGGGAGAGCAAATTGGTGGTGGAAAGCCTGTCTGGCCCGTTGCCATCCATGGGCATTATGCAGATGCAGGTGATTCTACTGCACTTTTATCTGGGGCTTTAAATGTACCCATGCTTTTCACTGGCCACTCACTTGGCCGTGATAAGCTGGAACAGCTACTTAAACAAGGTCGCCTATCAAGGGATGAAATAAATTTGACGTACAAAATAATGCGCCGTATAGAGGGTGAAGAGTTAGCTCTTGATGCCTCTGAGATAGTCATAACTAGCACTAGACAGGAGATAGAGGAACAATGGAGATTATATGATGGTTTTGATCCAATACTGGAGCGTAAATTGCGAGCCAGAATCAAGCGAAATGTGAGCTGTTATGGAAGGTTCATGCCTCGCATGGCAGTAAGTTTTGCACTTTGTGTTTATCTATCACATATTGTTTTAACAGCTTTAAACAGCCTTGTTAACTTTCTTAGTAGCACATCAGTTGTCAGAGTCTTCGATAGGTTTGTTAACCCTCAAGATGAAATATTAAATTTCAGACGGATCTGGGTGGGGTGGGGTTGGGTTGATTCCAATATGGGAGTGGAAACCAAACCATTCTATCTGCTAGCCAGATTGAATTAGATATGAGGATATACATACGGTATTCTATTGTTGTGACATTATTTAGCTTACTGTTGAAGTGACCATATGTGGTGCTTTGCAGATTATTCCTCCTGGAATGGAGTTTAATCATATTGTTCCTCAAGATGGTGATATGGATGGCGAAGTAGAAGGAAACGAAGACCATCCTACCTCTCCTGATCCAACCATCTGGTCCGAGGTTCCAATTTTTCCATTTTGGTTACTTGATACATTATAGACTGATTGGAAAGATACATTGCATTTTCCTCTCCCTTTCCCTTCTTTTTCGTGCTTCCTTTCCTCCATTTATTTTATCAAATAATACACCCAGTCTCAGTGACTGAGTTATCTGTACTTTTTTGTGATCTCATTTGTTACTGTTTCTGCAGATAATGCGCTTCTTTACCAATCCTCGTAAACCAATGATACTTGCTCTTGCTAGGCCAGATCCTAAAAAGAATATTACTACTTTGGTCAAAGCATTTGGAGAATGTCGTCCTTTAAAAGAGCTTGCCAACCTCGTATGATTTGTTACATTATGCGATACTATTTAATTGAGACATGGTCTTAAATGTTGGCTGGATTTGTTTTTCTCACAAGTTCATCTTATTTCTTTCTCTCCTTTCTGCTCTCACTTTCTGCATTCGCTTTCATTGACAGACTCTAATTATGGGTAATCGAGATGGTATTGATGAAATGCCAAGCGGAAATTCCTCTGTGCTACTTTCAGTGCTTAAACTCATTGACAAATATGATCTGTATGGGCAAGTGTCCTACCCTAAACACCACAAACAGTCAGATGTTCCTGATATTTACCGTCTAGCGGCAAAAACAAAGGTATTGGTATTTTTAATTTATTCATCCTGCCTTTCCATTTTTCAACTTTTGTTCACCCTCTTCTTTTATAAATCCATTTTGTTTTGGTACTTCCTTTCATGTTGTTACTAAACAAAGACATAATTTGGTAAAACAAAAAGAGCAAGAATGCCACATGGTTGCAATAAATTTTATGATGATGAGTGCACTTTGACACAAAAGTATCTGTATTGTCCTTGTATCTGATTAGTTGTTTGAAGTTAGTAGGCAGTCTAGCACCAAATGCATGGTTATGTTGAAGAAATGAGCATGTCATGGATCCTCTTCTCCATGTTTGTCCAAGGTTTATGTCACCCAAGTCTCACTGTTACGTTTTGCTGATTCTTTAATTGTTCCCTTGTCTGTTGTGGTGTCTGTTCTCTGTAAAGTAAACATGTTTTGGAAAGTTTGATTAATCGCTTTCGGATATTGCTTCAGATATCTCACACCGATCTTAACTATTACAGGGTGTTTTCATCAATCCAGCTTTCATTGAGCCATTTGGGCTTACATTGATTGAGGTTCTCTTTGATACTTAATATTTTCTCTTTGAAATCATTTTTTGTTGGAAACCTATTACAGCTGTTCTTTTCGGGCAGGCAGCAGCTCATGGTTTGCCCATCGTTGCCACAAAAAATGGAGGTCCAGTTGATATACACCGGGTATTACATTTTAACCATGTATTTCTCACATATTATGGAGGCTGTGATTTTTCTAAATTAAGTTTTCTTACTTGCATACTGACTGCTTCAAATCACCCTTAACTAACTGCAAAATTTTTTGCAGGTACTTGATAATGGTCTTCTTGTTGATCCCCATGATCAACATTCTATTGCTGATGCTCTTCTAAAGCTTGTTGCTGACAAGCAACTTTGGGCAAAATGCCGACAAAATGGCTTGAAGAACATTCACTTTTTCTCGTGGCCTGAGCATTGCAAGACATACCTATCTCGAATAGCTAGTTGTAAGCCAAGGCATCCCCAGTGGCAAAAAAGTGATGATGGAAATGATTCATCTGACACAGATTCACCAGGAGATTCCTTAAGAGGCTTGCATGATTTATCTTTGAACTTAAAATTTTCATTGGATGTGGAAAAGAATGGAGCTGGTGGAAATGATAACTCGCTAGAAACTGAAGGAAACACTTCTGATAACAGGAGTAAATTAGAGAATGCTATGTTGGCATGGTCGAAGGGAGTTATAAAGGACACACGAAAGGCTGGATCCACTGACAGAGCTGACCAAAGTAACAGTTCTGGTAAATTTCCAGCTCTGAGAAGGAGGAAACATATTTTTGTTATTGCTTTGGATTCGGATGCCACCACTGATCTTCTTGAAGCCTCTAGAAAACTTTTTGAAGCTGTTGAAAAAGAAAGGAACGATGGTTCAATTGGGTTCATTCTCTTGACATCCTTGACCATTTCTGAGATACATTCATTCCTTGTCTCAGGGGGATTTAGCCCCAGCGATTTTGATGCTTTTATTTGCAACAGTGGCAGCGACCTCTATTATTCAACTAATAGCTCAGGAGATGGTCCTTTTGTGGTGGACTTGTATTATCATTCACACATTGAATATCGGTGGGGTGGAGAAGGCTTGAGGAAGACTTTGGTTCGCTGGGCAGCATCTGTTACTGATAAAAGGGCTGAGCCTAGTGAACAGATTGTTACTACTTCAGAACGTCTTTCAACCAACTATTGTTATGCATTTACAGTGCAAAAGCCGGGATTGGTAATCTTTCTTTTCTACCTGTTAGCAACACGCTGATTACTATTTATAGAGAAGTGTCAATTTGTGGATGGCCATAACTATATTCACTTGTGTAGACTCAAATTTGCAGTCAACAGTGAAATGTGAGCATTTCATCTGCCTGAAGTTTGATTAATTTGTCCTCTACAGGTTCCTCCTGTTAGGGAGCTTCGAAAGTTACTGAGAATTCAAGCTCTTCGATGCCATGTTGTATATTGTCAGAATGGAAGTAGGATAAATGTGATTCCAGTATCAGCATCTCGCTCCCAAGCTCTTAGGTAGTCTTTTCTGCAAATTGGTATACGTCATACATAGTTTTACTTGCTCCAGGCTGCAATGGATATGGATTAACGATTAAGAGCCATTTCACTTGATAACTGAATGTGGCCCAAATTGAAAGCTTTTAGAGTGTATTTAGTACTATGTCATCCAATCTAGCTTGTATTTATTGTAATGTATGGAGGTTTGCTTGGGCATATTCTTGAATGTAGGAAATGTCATCTCTGTGCTATTCAAGGTTATCTAACAACCTGAAACTCATTTCAGGTACTTATATGTTAGGTGGGGTGTAGAATTGGCGAATATGGTGGTTTTTGTTGGGGAATCTGGGGACACAGATTATGAAGGATTACTTGGTGGGCTGCACAAAAGCGTTATAATGAAGGGGTATTGTACTGCAAATGATCAACTCCACAGTAACAGGAGCTACCCTCTCTCAGATGTCATTCCATCCGATAGCCCCAATGTTGTCCAAACAAGTAATGACTCCTCCAGCTCGGATATCCGGAATGCCCTGGGGCAATTAGGATGCATCAAGAATTAGAAGGTATCAAGTTATTTCATTCAATTCAAATGTGCGCAAGATCCTCTCCACAAACATCTCCAAAGTCATGTTGGGATTGCACATATTTGTTATAGCTTTCACAAATGACTCTTGTACATAGGAGCAGAGAACTACAAATCTAAAAGGCCCTTGCACCCTTTTTGATTTGTTATCTTGCTTTTCAAATAAGGCAGGACCAGGGTTAGTTGTAATATGAACATTTCAGAACTTTATGTTTCCAGGTTAAATCTACTGAAGGGATTACTTGCAGACAATAATATCACATAGATACGAAAACTTGTCCTGTGTATTTGTGATAATTTAGACAATGGTCCTTGTACAGGCAGAAATTGTCATATGCAAAGCATAAATCACTATCTTCTAAATCTGCTTTGTTTTGTCATCTGTAACGCAAGCTGGAGAACAGGATGCTCCAATACCAACCTAATAAATGTTATGTACGTCCTATCTTATATAAGTCTGTTAATATGTTGCAGGTCAATTCTTACCACTGCAGAGACAAACAATTCTTATCACTCAAAAGATTTCTTTTGGTTGAGTGTTTTCATGTTAGGTAGAAACATATTTTCCTTATGTTGTCTTTTATGTCATCTACCTAATGCCACTTCTGCTTCAGTACTCCACCAAACTCCTTGATTTGAAGCAGATAACTCCGTAGAAATTGGACTCTTCGATGTCCGAAAAGGCCATTGCACAACCTCAACTCCATCCAAGGCATTTCGTTAAGTGAAATGGAGAATGGTAATAGCCTTTACATGGCACATCATCATCCCCGCGAACTATTCCTGTGAAAGCTCTTAAATCCATGTTGTGTTTAATCAATGCTTGGGATCACTAACTTTTCTAGTCTTTTTGCTAACTGCCAATTAATCATTTATGAAACTGTAAATTAAGATTTTCAATTAACTCTTTAAGGAATGAAAAAAGAGACACACAATTAATTTACATTAACGAAGAATGATTGAAATAACCTTTGTATTAGAATTTAAGTACAACCGAGAAACAAGATCTTAGAGAAGATAAGTAGTCCCACATTTAGATAAAAATGAAAGATGATCCACCAAAAAGTAGTAGCATGGTGTGATCATCAACTCGATAAAGTAGAACCATGCTTGTCGCCAGTAAGGATTTATATACAAAATCGAAATAATTCCCAACAACATAACGGTGAAAGTAACTCAAAAACTTATCTGAAAAATTTCTGTATTTATGAAACCATCATAATCATCTTTATCACTTATTAAACTCTCCTTTGTCATTTGCGATTCTGTTGGAGTGCAATTCTTAGGAAGGGGTAATCCACACAAAAAACGATTTCCTTGGTAGCTACTTTCTTCAAATGTGGCAAACTGTTTGACTTTTTCCGGCGTCTTACCAGAAATATTGTTGTAAGCCACGCTGAACACTTCTAAAGATATTAACTGAACCAATTGAGGAGGAAATATTCCACTTAAGTGATTGTAAGACAAGTCCAAACTTTCCATTGTGTCATATTTGAAAATGATAATGGAATATGTCCTATCAAATTGTTACGAGATAAGTTCAACATCTTTATACCTTCTTTGTTTCCAATTTCAGAAGGAATTGAATACAACAAGTTGTAACTAGAGAGATCTAATCCAATGAAACGAATGTTAAGCATACGGATTATGTTGTACGAGTAACTGTTTCCTTTTTGCTCCAATTCAAGAAATCCATAAGAGGAAAGTCCATGACCACCCCATGGAGAAGTTTTGAAAGTATCGTTCTTGAGTGATAGAGTGTCAAACCTATTATGGGAAAGATCAACGAACTGTAATACATTCATCAACTTCCATAAATAAATAGGTATTTCACCTTCCAAATTGTTATGATTTAATAGAACATACATCAACTAGTGCAAATTCTTGATTGAGTTCAGTTTGCCACCGGTTAAGCAGTTATGGCTCAGATCTAGTACGTTCACGCTAGGGTTAGGAAGTACATTAGGAAGAGGTCCTTCAAGTCTGTTATGGGATAAATAGATCTGTTTGGCTTGTGGAGGTATGAACATTGAGGGTAGGCTTCCACAAAGGTTATTATTTGACAGATCCATGTCTGAAAGGTATGACATATTCCCAATCTGACTTTGGTATCTTGCCAAATAATTTATTGTAATTCATTTCTAATTGTATGAGAGAACAATTAGATAAACTATTTGGAATCTTTCCAATGAAATCATTTCTGCTCAAGAATAAAAAGTATAGCATTGGAAAATACCTTCCAATCTCTCTAGGAATGTGGCTAGAAAATTGATTGTTGGAAATTTTCAAGTCGTACAAATTTGGGTGAGGATGAATCGGCAAACGCATCGTTCCCGAAAGAGAACAATTTCCTAAATGAAGGCTTTCCAAATTTGTATTGTTGTCTAGTAACTAACTTGGAAATCCAGCTCCCCTCATTTGAATAGCAGAAAGATCAAGAGATCTCAAATCATACTGATGGTGTAGAAATTTGGAAAATGAAACCCCTCCTTCTCCATATGTAGAGAATATAAGTTCTTGTAGTTGAAACTTAAGAGTCAATTTATTATCAACCCCACCACTTTCTGCGTCCATCTCGTTTATAGAAGCATATAAATGCTTGAGTTTAGAATGATTGAGAAATGGAGGAAGTGATATTGGAATTTGAAACTGATTATCAAAAATAGATAGATACTCAATAGATGTGAGGCTCTTCAAGGGAGATGCAGATATATTTTCAGTGAAGTAATTGGCAGTCAAGTCCAAATATCGAAGAAGTGTCAAATTCGCCAAACAAGAAGGCAAGGTGCCACTAATATTATTATTTCCCAGATTGAGCTTTTGGAGATTCTTCAACTTGCATAATTCTAAAAATAAATTAAGAGGACATTAGAGAGGAGAGAGAAAAATAATAATTTCTCAAATTTTAAATTAATTCATAAAATAGGTACCATCAATGCTCCCTAAGAGCTCACAACTCCTTGTTAGTAAACTTTCAAGTGAAGTAATATTTGCAACGGAACTGAGGAAATCTACAAAACACATAACAAAAAGATAATACAGTCAATTATTATTTATTTTAAGGATTAAAAAAAACATGTTTTACAAACTATTATTTATGATTTTAAGTACTTCTAAACATTATATATTTTGCAACTTTAAATAATAATTCAACTAATTATTAACAAATTAAAGCAAAGTTTACTCATTTATATGATACAACAACAGTTACTACTTACTTTGATTGTTGAATGTCTTATAGTTGATACTCTGCAAGGACAAGAGCCTTAAAGATCAAAGTCCTCCAAGTGACAGAGAGGAAGTTTTCATCTATGTCAGAACCATCCAATGACAACTCTTCCAACTTATTTAGATCACCTTAAATTGCATAACAAATTTCAAGACAAAAAGAAAAATAATTTAACAACTGCATAATAATAAATGCATAATGACAAGTAAATGTTTAATTATAAACTTTAGTTACCTTGTGGGAATAGTACACCTTTGAAATTACTATCTTCCAAATAAAGAGACCTAAGGTTTTTGAATGTTTTTAATGATTGTAGTTCAAAGCTGCTTCTGTTACTGTGATTGTTAAGTGTCTCATAGTTGATACTCCACATGGACAAGAGCCTCAAAGATCGAAGTCCTCCAAGTGACAGAAGGAAGTTTTTGTCCATGTCAGAATCATCCAAAAACAGCTCTTCCAATTGAATTAGATCATCTTAAATTTCATAACAAATTTCAAGACAAAAAGAAAAATAATTTAACAACTACATAATAATAAACATGTAATAAAAAGTAAATGTTTAATTATAAACTTTAGTTACCTCGTGGAAATAGTACCCCTTTGAAATTATTATTTTCCAAATAAAGAGACTTAAGGCTTTTGAATGTTTTTAATGATTGTAGTTCAAATCTGCTTCCATTACAAACTCCATAAGAAAGCCAAAGGACGCTTATGTTGCTTGAATTTTGGATACCTGTCACCAATAAATAAACAATGTAACATACAGAAAGTAGTATTCTCATAAATAGGGGCAGATGTACATTGGAGGCAAGTGATGCCCCCAATTTTTTTAGAAAAATGTATATAAAAATATTATTATTTTAAATTTTTTTATTCAATAAAATAAAATTTGCCCTCACTCAAATTTTTTTTTATCCCTAGTAAAATTTTGCCTCCATTAAAAGTAAAATTTTGCCCCCACTCAAAAAAATTTCTGGATCCGCCCTTCATAAACATAGCATAAACATGCATATTGATGTTTTAACCATTGAAACTTAGTTTTAATCCACTAGTTCCTTGGTATAGTTATTTCGTTTCTCTTATCATTCTTTGTATTAGATTTCTATTGCTAAAGCCAGGCTTACTCTTGTAATTCCCTTGACTTTTGTAATATATATTTTTAACTTCTTTTGAAAAATATAATAAAGAGTAAAATCTAAAGAATTGAACATAAAATTAATAAAAAATATTGAAATTTTGTCTAAATTTATACCTTAAGATGAAACAAACTTCTCAACATTGTTGTTGCTTAAGTCTAACATCTTCAAGTTGGTTATGTTCACCAAATCTGGTAAATAATTAAAAGAAGTTATTAAATATATATCATAATAATTATGAATTATAATTTAATTTTTATAAATTATGCATTAAAAAATAAAAACTACTTTCTTATTTGCAATTAATGATATGATAAAATATAAATTAATATAATTTATAAGAAAAGGAAAAAGAAATAGGTACCTTTCATATAAATTGATCAATTCATGTTAAGTCAATTAAAATGCATATATTTTGGACTTAATATTTATTGATTTGCAAAATTGGTATTCATAAATTAATGG
>JAOSBP010000007.1:25344975-25356823 GCA_027563825.1 Erythroxylum mucronatum | reverse complement strand
CTTAAGCAATAAAATCCTCAATTTATTCCAACCAATTTAAAATTAACAAACTAAAACCTCAAAATAATTTAACCATGGCTCAAAACAATTTAAACATACTTAAAAAGGCATCGGGGCCCAACACCCCTTCTCTTCTCTCCTTCTCTCCCTCTTCCCTGTGCTCTTTCTCAATATGGAAAATGGAGGCTCTCCTTTAGGGTTTCTTTCGTTTTATTTTATAGCCTTTTCCATCTAGGTTTTAGCCAGCCTAAATGTCCAAAATAACTCTTGGAAAGTTGAGTTCAAAAGTATTCCCCACATCTGTCGTCTATAGGCTACAATCGTTGCACTTAAAAATTGCTTTTGTCACGATGAGGCCACGATTATAGCCTATTATACCTGCTTCTATCACGATCGTGGCCTTCCCTACTTGCTTTTGTCGGGTATTTGTTTCTCCTCCAAACTTTCTCCAAACCTTCTTCGACCTTCTTTACCTGATCTTAAACACTAACAAACTTATCAAAACACCTCAAACACAAAAATTAAAGCTCGATATCATGCTCTAACCTATATAACACTCAAAAACACAAACACATAATTACACTAACATATCTAAACCTAAACATGCATAAATCATCTAATTAACAACCAAAAGCATACTAAATTACCCACTAAAATATAATGCAATCTATAACTATTAGAAATCTATTTGAAACATTACTTGTATATATATGAAATTCTTATTGTGATAATTGTATAAGTGATTCTTTAACTTGAGGTCTTCAAAGTTATCTTATATAAGGATTGTTGTGTTTTGATACTACTTACGACCTACTTATTCATGGGTTATTCAATCGTTAGTCATTGGATGTAGCACGAGCTATATAGAAGTAGTTGTATGATCAAGACATGATTCATTACTTTAAAAATAAATAGGTAGAATTTTCCGTTATTCTGGGCTAAGGTAGAATGTTGTTTTGTAAATAGTTTACAGATGTCATTAATTGAATCAATAGCTGACGACAGAGAACTAATATGATTGGACTTAAAAATAGAGTAAACATTAATTTCATGTTCTATGTCTAGTCAGAACATTCTATGATGAAATGATTGAATTATACGAAAAATCATGCACGAAAAGGTTGGCCAAAACCACTTTGACATTCTAAAATATTTGGGTGATTTTGATGCGTTGCTAGACCCTAATTTTAATATATGATTATAAATTATTTAATTAGAGTTCCCAAATATGTTGGTAATGATTATAATTATATAATCATTACCAACATATTTGGGAACTTAATGGGTCTTACATAAAGAATGAGTTTAAGAAAGCAAAGATATTTTAATCAAGTTGGACTTGATTGTAAAGTTTGAGAAACTTTATGATAAATATGAGATGTTTAATAAATAAGGATCAATATGAGATATTGGATCTTATTTTTTGCATAATTGGTATTTGATTATAATTATTTGTAATTCTAATTGTAGTTTAATTGAAATTATAATTTATTTTCAATTAAATTACTTAAACGTCCAAAACCTATTATAAATAGGCTTAAGCTTTAATGGAGCTAAAACTCTTTGCTTAACACTAACTGTTACATAGTTTTTTCAACCTATTATTTGGATATTATTAGAGACTGGACATTTTTGCAGCTACAATGATTGAGACAGATAAGTTTTGGAAATGGTTCGAGAAATATGACAAGAATATGATCAAGCTTCGAAATAAGATAGGAATTAAGATTTCGCTTTATTATGATTTGTGTTAATCATTTTATAGAATTAAAGAAATCTTAGTTTTGAGGAAATTAAAATACAAAAAAGTTTTGTGATCATTCCGCTATAGTCAGGATTGGATCCTATCTCAGTTTCTCAATAGTGGTATCAAAGTCAATTTTAATTCTATAACGTGATTAAAAATGCGTGATTTTTATTAGTTATAATTTTAGAATTGAATTGCAAAAGTATTATAACTTAAATCTAAAAATGGTGGTAGATTAATATCAGATAAACGCCAATCCACAAAATTAGAAATCCAGATTAAGGCTTCTGGAATTTTTTAGTTCCCATGCTACTGATTGCGTTTGTTCT
Source organism: Erythroxylum mucronatum (assembly GCA_027563825.1). Taxonomy (NCBI): domain Eukaryota; kingdom Viridiplantae; phylum Streptophyta; class Magnoliopsida; order Malpighiales; family Erythroxylaceae; genus Erythroxylum; species Erythroxylum mucronatum. The sequence continues at coordinate 25,354,747 of JAOSBP010000007.1, read as the reverse complement.
TGTTCTTATGAAACTATTTTTAACTCCTTGAAGAATGCCTGATTTATGTGTATGCGATGATTCTGAAAGTACTTGTGTCTGTGTTTTTCCTTGTTTTGTGGTTATTGCAATTACTGGAAAAATGCATTGCGTGTTTTTGCCAATTCTGCGAATATGGGTTTTGATTTTGAACGGAGAGCCTGAACTAGAATGGTTGAGTTTTCAGGTGTTGATAGTTAACATACGTTACAGAAGATTCATGGCTAGTGGTTTCTGCGGTGGTGGATTGCAGTTGTCGCCGGAGACTGATGACTCTCATTAGCTACTGCATTTGCACAGACGACTCTGGGAGATTTTGCTGGCGATGTAGCTAGTGGTTACTGTCACCACTGGCAAGGGCAATAAGTCGCCCACAATAATGACATGTCAAGGCTGGTAACTCCATGAGATGGGCCTGTTGGCAGCGACGAAGGTGACTGCGAGGTGTGGTGATTAATGGAGGAGAACGACGGTAGGCGCCGAAGAATCACAACAGATGCAAGCGGCGACGCACATGGAACCATCACGCGCCCCATGTTGTGGAGTTGCATCTTGTCCAGACGATGCTAGCGCGTGCGCTACACGTACCAGTTAACAGTCACAATTGACCCTGTAGCGTGCGCCAGACAGAAAATGGTCTGACGCCTGTTGTACACGCACCAAACAGTTTCCTTTTGGTTTTAACCCTTTTAATTAAATTGGTTTTATTAAAATTAAGTAGGCTTAAATTCCTAATAAATTTAAAAAAGTGTTTTATAATTGTTTTCAAAGTGTTATTTTATTGGGAATGTTTTGAAATTTAGTTTAATTTTTCAAAGAGTTGAATTATTAAATTAAATTAATTATCAAATCAATTTCACAATTAAAGTAATTATTTTTCTTAATTTGATTAATATTAATAATTATATTTATTCCTAGTTAATTTTAAAAGAGTAGTTTCTAAAATTAGAATTAATTAGTTTCAATTAGATTGAAACTAATTAATTAAAAAAGTAGTTTCTAAAATTAAATTTAATTAGTTTCAATTATATTGAAATTAATTAATTAGGCTCCTTATTATTAAGAAAAGTGTTTTTCTTAAGTAATTAAGAAAGGTGTTTCTTAATTAAATTTATTTATTTCAATTTGATTGAAATAAATTAAATTTATGATTTTATTTTTATAGAATTATTATTTAATTTATTTAGAAATTCTTTCTTTATTTATGAATAATAAGTTTCTTGTTTTTTGAAAAAAGTTATTTTCTTGATTAAATTTTGAAAAGCATTTTCATTTATTAATTAAGAAAAATGTGCTTTCTTTAATATTTTGAAAATAGTTTCCTAATTTGTTAAAGAAAGGTTTTCTAATTAATTAAGAAATCAATCTATAAATAGATAATATTAATGACTTTCTTAAATAAATATAAAATTTTTTTATTTAATTTTAAAAGTAGTTTCCTTTTAATATTAGAAATAGTTTTCTAGTTAAGGAAAATTCATTTATAGTGAGATCAGAAATAATAAATTTTAATTAGATTAGAAATAATTTTCTAATTGAATTAGAATGTGCTACTTATATAATTTTAAAAAAGTTTTTCTAAATTATAATAAGTAAGAAGAATAATTTATTGAAAATTGTTTTCAATTAGATTTTGTTAAAAGGAGTTGAGATAATTAGAAATAGTTTCTAATTGGATTTGAAAATTGTTTTCAAATCAAAATAAATTTCTATTTGGAATAGGAATTTAGTTTATTTAGGAACCAATGTGTTTAATCTAATTTAATATTTCCAAAGAGTTGGAAATATTATTTTAGAATGTGAAGATCAATAACTAGAAACAAACAAAGCTTGATATAATGCATATAATTTGATTATGAATGCATAAGATGCAAACTTTATTTATATGTTTGATATATATATATGTGATATTTGACATGCAATTTTGTGTTTGATGAGATGAATGAAATTAAAATCCCTTGTTAAAATATTAAGTACACGTTGAGAATGTGATTGTTGCCTTTCATTGTTATAAGAATAAACCAGAGTTCTATTTATTGTAGGCTTGTTAAGCAAACTCAAGGCTGCTTTAACCCGAACATGTTTAGTCTTATGATAGTGAGTTATGCTTAACTAAATTTGTCTTATTTGGATCTAAATTGTTTAGCTAGTATGGGAATCATCAAACAATAGTTTGATTTCAACTTCAATTTTGTTCCACCTAGACCAGCTATTATTAGTTCAAGAACATTCCAATACAATAAACCTTTAGCTACCAAACATCCACCTAACAATTCACAAGATGATTTGCCTTCCTCCTCCTCAACTTAACTAGCTATCCCGGTTTGACTCGAAAAGATTGAAAGCAAATTGTGTCCAAATAGAACACAGTCTAATGACTTTCATCTTAGAACAGGGGTTTAAACCCACTTTTCTACCTTCTTTATAAGTTTGTCATTCATTCCCCTACCACCCCATCCACAAAAGAAAATAGAGTAGCCTCTTCTTCTCTACTCTTTTCCTCCCTATTTGATTTAATTTAAACATCAAGGGTAATGTTTTAAATAAGTTTAAGGGTGAGGATATTATCCCTTATTATGATTTTGTGGTATGTCGTAGCACCCCACTCTCGCAAGACACGTACCAGACATCCTGAGTGATATCTGGGTCCATGCCCCTCAAGGGTGGCATGTTAGCACACTCAGTCATTAAAATCTCATTACAAATTTTTTCTTAACATTATAAAACAATGCACACTTTTGCAGAAAATCAATAATCAAATTGAGCTCGTTTTATTCATAAACTCGAAATCACAAATGTCATTACACTTTGATCAGTCTCTTTTACAAACCTTTCCACTTTGGAAAGTTATTACAAAACAGAAATAATCATATAAACATGATACAAAAATTTTCGAAAGACTCCATTCGATACAAAAATAAGAAAATATAAATGCAGATATAATTTGATCCTAACCTCTATCTCTTACTTGAAAGCAGTAGGTGTACTCCTGTTTGTCTAACGGGATACTCTTCAAAGCCTGAAAAATAGTTGCAAATTTTGGGTGAGTTTTGCGAACTCAGTGAATGACCATTATCGATGGTTCACTCAATTCATGCATCATATCAATACACGTAACGATTTATTCACATCTTTGCATATTCACGAAAGATCACATTTCATTTTCAAAATAATCATCATAATCATTTCAATCATATAAGGTACATATATCAAATATAAATACAATACATGTGAGACTCACTTTCATTTATTATTATCGTTGTGACTGAGTGCCTTTTTACTAGCTCATATCCCTTAGTGGATATCGAGCTGTATCAAATTATGTCCCATATCCCTTAGTGGATATCAGGTACATTCACAATTGAGCCTGAGGCTCTTTTCACATTCTGAATTTTAAGTTCCTTTTCACTGGCTGATATGTGCTTAATTGTTGATATTTTTAATTATTTTCACTTAGCAATTTCTGATACAAAAATGATTAAAATACTCACTTTAATTCATATTTGATTTTAGGTACAATTTCAAAAGCAAACAAATTAAAGTGAGTCGAAAGCGTGACATATGAATCATTTTCCGAAGATTAATGTCTATTTGCTTTCATGGAGGAAGAAGAAGAAAATTAAAAGGCAAAACAAAAATTAAATGATCAAAATCAGCTAAGCAATAGTCAAGAGGAGGACAACGTGAGAATTAACACGGGTGGGAGGATTGCAACAGCTAGCGTTTTTGGAGCATTAAATCATTGATCACACATGAGGCACCGTGGACCAAAGGATTTTCATGGGAGCAAATTAACGCAGACACGACAATAAATTATATTCTATACGGGGAACACAAAAAGAAAGGAATTAGAGGCAACGTGGAAGCAGCTACGCAGAGGGCATGGAGCAGTGAAGCACAAGCAAGGTTTAAAAGATGACAAGACCCTTAATTGTCCAAGCGGTTCAACAGTGGAGCTCACAGGAAAATAAGACGCACGCATTTGAAGAATGGCAATTTCAATTTGTCAAATGAAAAAGCAGCGTTGAGTTGAGGCGGCAATTAATGGGCCAAAGAGACAGCACAAGACGCACAAGGACTCGGGAGATAGCAAATTAAACACAAGAGGAAATAAATTAGCACAGAGACAAGCCACGGGGACAAATCACGCCAAGAGCACAGTAAACGCACAAGGGAATTAATTAAATTAAAGCAACAGAGCAAATCAAATAATGGAGACAAAGCAAAACGCATGAAGCCACATGGACGGCAGGACAGGCGTCAACAACGTACGGACAATTGAAACGTGAGGCGACATTAATTTAAATCAAGTGGAGGTGTAGCTACTGAGACAAGAATAAAAAAGAGTGGATGCAACTGGAGGCTAGAGACAAGAATAAATAAACCAAGGGATTTTAACAAGAGCTAGTGGAGAGTTGCGGCACTGTGGAGAAGCAGAGGAGCTGCGGCGGCTTGGACTTGTGGCTGAGGAAGCTGTGGCGCGAGCGTGGAGTTACATTACAGAATGAAGGATGAACACAAAACAACCAGTTAGAAAAGAATAGCTCATGCATTGGCTGGCAACAGGAGAGGCTTGTGCAGCGCTACAAGGAGAAGACAATAGAAGCACAGTCCAAGCTTCAACGTAACAGATGCAAATGAGCTAGAGGGTCACTTAACAGTGGACCGAGAATAAATGAAGAGAGGAGAAATAAATGAAGACTCAACAATTGTCGGCGCAGAGAAGGTTTTGAGAGGCAGAAATTAAATTGTCAACATCACAGCACAGTGAAGAAAGCATAGTGAGCTGAAGTTGATTAAAGGCAAAAATCAAAGGGATTTGTGGTTATGGCTAACGATGAGGATTGAAGCAATTTATTGGGAAAGGTCCATGAAGATCTGAACGTCCCGACGCCGGTTCGGAGGTAAAATCAATGCCAACGACCCGGGGTTAAGTATATTTTAATTATTTTTTATTTCTTTCTCTCATTAGGAATTGATTGTATTATCAGATTTTAACTGATTTGGGTTTTTGTATGGATAATCGGACTTTTGTTATTGTTCAGTTATTTTTATATGAACCTATCGGGTATTGTTAATTGATAATTTTAATGCGTTCATTGAATTGTTAATTTCAAACCCATTGCTAGAATTTCGATATAATCCGTAATTGTTATGTTGAAATTCATGTGTAGCGACTAATGATTTGTAATCATTAGGGGTAACATGACCTAGGTTAAATGATGCATCATATGTGGTTGTTGCCTTGATTAATCGGTTTTTCTAATTCGTAATGCTACCGCCTAATTAAATCTAGAGATCGTATCCTAGGTTGTTTGGTGTTTAGGTTTAATTAACGATCGTATCTTGATTAAACAAAACCTAAGGGAAAATTCGGGTTAATTATTAACCCACGATTAATAATTTCTAGGAGAGGTTAAAGAACAACAAATTAATAAAACATACTTAGTCAGTGTGTAGACCAAGATTGAACCGAAGAATCGGGTCCCTACTAAATTCCCCACTTTTATTATTTTTTTTTGCATGTTTTCTTTAATTTGTTTTTATTAGTTAGTTTCATTTTATTTTGTTCTTTCAAAAATCCAAAAGCCCCCATTACGTGTAAACACCGGTTAATTTCATTTCATAAACTTTACACACACTCTCTGTGGGATCGACCTAGACTCGTCACTCTACAGCAGTAATCTAGTTATTTTAATTTTGGTTAGCGTTACGACGGCGACATGGCATTGTTCTGGTGGGAGTGGTTCTACTTTAAAGCAAATTAAAACGACGTTGTTTCGGGCGGGGGACACGATGTCATTCTGGTGGTGGCGAAAGGAATGGGGGAGTTAGCCTTTCACGACATTTTATTCACCAAAATGTCGCGCTCAGTATTCTGCAACATTTTGTTAAAAAACAACGCAAAACAACGTCGCAGAATATTGGCTCTTTTCTCCCAACAATTCGTGACGTTTTTTCAAAAAACATTGCGAAATCTATGTTTTTGTTGCAGTGTTCAACAAGTGAGCAAGCTGCAAACAAGCCAACAGTGATAGTTATTTTTTCCCTTAATATCAAACACTACCGTATTAAGGACTAGATAACTAAATATTAGTTTACTTAATTTGTTTTTATTTCATCTAATTGTTATGTTCAATCTTGTTATGGTTAACTAATCTCTTAACTTAAGAAAAAAATTAGTTACATTAATTAATGAAGTTAATTAGCATTAGGATTAATTAAAAAGGGTGGATTTCATAGTTTTAAAATAAATAAAATTTTAAGATCTTTTTAAAAATTGAGTTCCACCTGATCATTGTGAGGCCCGAAATAAAAATTAATAAAAAGTGTCACGTTATTAATCCGTTAGTATTTCCGTTATAATAAAACGTTAGGGTCTTTATTGTTTTCTCTAAAATGTTATGGTTAAATTGTCGACTAATATCTAAGATTTAAAGTTTAAGGTGGCCTTTTGGTTAAAACTATTTCTTTTAAACTTCGCTTGAAAGATAACGACGAAACATACAGAATATGAATATTTAATGTAAATTAAGTAAATGTTATTTACATGATGATTTAATAATAATTATTAAACTTAAATTGAATTGATTAAGTTTAATTTAAAATAATAATTTCTTGAAATTATCTTGAACTATTAATTTAAATCAAATTTATTTAGTTATGAATCAATTATATTAATAATATTTAATATTTATATTGTGTTATTTTTAAATCAACATTTAAAGGAAAGACTTTTTGGTAAATTAGAAAATAGAATTTTTTTTTGAGAATTTTAAAGATCATGATATTTTTAAATACTTCTTAAGTTATAAGGGAATTTTATATCTTTAATCCCTTAAATTTATACAGTGAGTTTACAATCAATCAACAATAAATTTCACAAGTTGACGCACAGAAGAGAACCTTATTCCAGAAAAATCTCTCTTGTCATAATCCTCTGTTCCGTTTCACGAGTTAGGGGAAAAGAAAAACGAATAAAGACTTTAGAAAAGAAATTTTATGCAATTAACATCTTTACACTTCATATTTTCAATTTTACATAATATCATTTTCCTAAAATAAATTGAAGGTTGGTCCAATTTTTGATGAATCACATAACTATATACAAAAATTAATTTGTGAACCTTGTCTATTCCAACTATATATTTATACATTTGTATTATGTTAAATCCTTATTGCATGAAACCAATAATTTATTTTTAAATAAAATTAACATAAAATTTGTGATGTGAATTTCTCAAATTTGTGATAAGGATGCATTGAAGAATTATATAATCATAATTCAAAAATTTTCTTAGTTTCAAGAAAAAAAGTTAAAAGCAATTTAATTTAGTTATGTACTTCTTAAATATATTACATAAAATACATATTATTAGTTTCTTAAAAAATGATAAGTTATGAATGTATTATTAAATTGTATAATCTTAAAATTATATTACTAATATAAATAAAATAAATATCTGGTTATACTATTACAAATAACTCGATAAATATTTAAAAAATTACAAAACCATCCCAAAAACAAAAAAAAAATATAAACTAATTATTCAAGAATATATTAATGGTTATATAGTCTGTGGCGAACAAATCATAAGTTGTCATTTTACAAGTTGCAGTGTTGAACAAGCTAGTACCATGACTTGGCAACTTCCCTTTTGACCTATACATGTTCTGATACTGATATTTCTACCTGTGTTTTCATCCCTACATTATGGGATCATTACGCACTTCCAGGTGGTCCAACCGTGATTGCTCTTCCAATAACCCCACTTGACTTCTTGAACCGTATTTCCCAAGTGGTCCAACCGTGTTTTCTCTTCCAATAACCCCACTTGACTTCTTGAACCGTATTTCCCAAGTGGTCCAACCGTGTTTTCTCTTCCAATAACCCCACTTGACTTCTTGAACCGTATTTCCCAAGTGGTCCAACAGTGTTTTCTCTTCCAATAACCCCACGACATCTGGAACCGTATTTATGTGATGCTAAAGTGATTATTTTAGTTGACTGACTTTAGAATAGATTTCATATTTCTTGAATAATAATTCATCCTATCATTGTTATTTAGCATTAGAAATTTTTGTGATGCTAAAGTCATCACTTTAGTTGACTGACTTTGTAAATGATGAATGAAAATTAAATCTATTAGAAGATACTAAAATGTCTCTTGTAATATCCTCTACCAAAATGAACAAGTGAACAAAATAAAACCAATTATTTCAGACTTTACTCTTGACCAATAATTTATATTATTAATCGATAAATAATTTATATTATTAATCGATATAATTTTTAGTATCCTTTAACAAATTTAATTTTCATTTATTGATATTCGTCAATACTTTAAAATTTTAAAAAAGAAAGAAAAAAATAAAATCAATTTTTACGATATGTCTGAGGTCTGACTATTGACTAATAATTCTTAACCGATGTAATTTTATCAGAATATAAAACAAAAAATTTTACATTAAAATTTTCAAATTTTTTATAAAACTTATATATTCCAATCATTAATTAAATATTTTATTTTATATTAAAATTTAGACAGACAGAGTAGCCTGATATTACTCTCTCTGTCTCTCTCTGTATGTATAAAAGAAAACGTGGGAAGGAATAGAGGATCATCAACTAGGGGACTTGAGGCTGGTTCCGCCCTGTACTACTCTACTGACATTTGATGTGATATATAAGGCGTTACAGTGGTTTCCTTAATTCACATTTGTTCTCTTAATTTTAGTTGACAAGTACTCCATCCGATTCATAATAAGAGTCGTTTTAGAGGAATGCACGTTTATTAAGAAAGTTAATTAAATATCTTATATACCCTTATTAATTACATGTTAAAGTGCCTTGAAAATATAATCTGTGTAATCTGTGTAATTAAGATGTGAGAGAAATTAAAGGGTAATTTTGGAAGTAAAATTATAAATATGCATAAAAAGTCGCAAACGACATTTATTTTGAATAATTACAATTCTTCTAAAAAGACTCTTACTATGAATCAGAGGGAGTATTAATAGTTAAAATTTTTGGAACACTTATTAGGATATGTCAACAATGATACCTACCAGGTCTTCGAATCAAAATTCCAAGCTAGGAATCTGAGTGGACACATACACAATCTCAAAATTTGAAAATGGTTTTCGATAATGGAGTGGAAGAGCTAGGAGTAACCATATGCGAACACTAGCACATCACAGAGCTCTTCTTCTATTCTGGCCAGCGAAAGCACTATCTCGGCTGACGCTTTTTCGCTCCTTGAAGTCGCCTGCAGAGGTTTGACGTGATTCTTTCTCTTTATTCTTTTCAAGATTCAGGAGATCTTTAGACTCCTTAGTCAGTTTGAGGATTTGATCTCCTATTCTGATTATACTGTTACTATCATATTCTATTAAATCTTGTTTACATTTTACATTTTTAGGTATACCTCACGTAAATATGTGGATGGAATTTGAGAAACAGATGTGGTCAGTTTGATACATGTAAGGAGTTCTTAACAGTGGTTGAGCTCTGAACTCTCAGTTCTTAGTACGTCCAAACTGCAGAGACCCTTGAACCTCGTACACAGTCACGAAAATCATGAGATCGTCGATAGATGACGTTTACAAGCTTGTATATTCCTTCTCTTTTCTATTCATCATCAAAATGTCCAGTGCAGTTGACATCATGAACGCAGCTCAATCTATCAGGGACGGAGAGGCCTTAGTTTCAGCTGGAAGAACATTTAGATTAGGATTTTTCAGTCCTGGGAGC
>JAOSBP010000007.1:25289638-25344875 GCA_027563825.1 Erythroxylum mucronatum | reverse complement strand
TTTTAATTTAAAGAAATCATCTTTTTAAAATATATTTATTTTAATTATATTGTCAATTATTATTTTAATTAAACATTATTACTATTAGTAAGTGTATGATTGTTATAATTAATATCAAATAATTTAAAGTATAATATATAGTAAATAAAATAAATAATTCTTTAATTATTTTCTTTGGGGTGTACCTAAAAGAAGACAAAACCTTAGGAGTGTTTGTTTCCATTTTTATTTTTATTTTTTAGTTTTTGTTTTAAAATTTAGTAAAAAACATATTTGGTCAAATTTTTAGTTTATGCTTTTGATTTTGGTTTTTTTCAGTTTTAAAAAATTATAAAAACTATAAAAGTGATTTTTGTTTTTGTTTTTTTCATAATCTGATTTATTATAATTTAAATATATATTATTTAATTTTTAAAATTTAATAAAATATGAATAATTTAATTCAACATTTTATATTTAATAAATTAAAATTAATTATAAATAAAAGTATAAATTATTTAATTTTTATAATTAAATTATATGTAATTAAAATTTAACAATTAATAATTAATATAATTAAATTTAAATCATATAAATATCCAAATAAAATTTTGATTAATAATTAAAATATATTTCAAATAAACTAATTTATAAAATATATTTCATAAACTAAATTAGATAAATTAGATAATTAAATTTTTAAATTTTTATAAATTAGATAATTTATAATTTTTATAAATTAGATAATTATATATATTTTTATTTGAAATAAAAATTTGATTTAATAATTAAATATTTATTTGAAATATATTTTATTAATTTATAATATGATTTAATAATTATCTAATTTATTAAAATAACATAATTTTATTAATAATTTGTTAATACATATTATATAAGAGATTAAATAAATTTATTTAATTAAATTTTTAAAAAAGTTTTATTATTATCAGGAATAAAATATAACTATATTAATATTAATAACCAAATTAATTTTTATTTTTATTAAAAACAAAAACTAAAAAAACTAAAAAAAAAAAAGAAATGGAACTAAATCTGTCCTTACTCCTTAGACTTGGTCCAATAAGATTCGACCCGAATGACAATACAACTATATACGTAGTGATGTACCCTAAAGCTTTCGTTTTTTCCGCTGGTAGACGCGCGAAGTAGGAGCATAACGCACACCCCACGTTCAATGATACTTTCTCGGTCTTCGAATCAAAATTCAAAGCTAAGAATCTGAGTGGACACATACACACTCTCAAAACTTGAAAAGGGTTTTCGATAATGGAGTGGAAGAGCTCGGAGGAACCATATGTGAACACTAGCACATCACACAGCTCTTCTTCTATTCCGGCCAGCGAAAGCACTATCTGGGCTGACGCTTCTCCGCTCCTTCAAGCCGCCTGTAGAGGTTCGATGTGATTCTTTCTCTTTATTCTTTTAAAGATTCAATCTTTTTTTCTTCTGTTTTCCGCTTTTTCTTTTCCCAAAAACGGGATTGTATGTTAGTATTAGTCTATTTCTTTGTCTCAGACTAGTAAAGTTTTCTCCTTTTTGTTGTTTTTATAATCTTTAATCCGAAGCTTAAGTCTTGAGGTATTTGCTTTGTTTTGCGTGGTAATGTTTGGGTTTAAGTAAGCTTTCGAGTTTACGTATCTTGTTTATCAGATTCGTTTTTATGTATTTTTTTATTCTGTTGATTCCTTAGTTGTTGAGTAATCGAGGGGGATAAGGAGACGAAAAAGAAAAATGGGAATACTTTGTCAATGCTCCATGACTGCAATTATTTTAAAATTGCTTGAACAAGCATAGTATTGCTGTTTTCAATGATTATGCTGTGAGATGCTGAACTTGTTATAGGGAAACAAATACTTTTGGTATACGTACTAGTTGGTAGCATTGTGATTTAGTCTCTGAATTCTAGTTTTCTGTTTCTGAATTAATTTTCCTTCATCAATGTCAATATTTTCTTAGCTAGTGAACCTTTGGCTTTTCTTGATAACTTGCAGAAGTAATCAGATTTATTGCTTCTTTGATTCAAAACCAGAAGAGTAGCGAAGTTAGTGATACATATTAACAAATTTCATGTTCTAAATAACCTGGTTGCTGTGTGCCTTGCAGAATTTTCTGTCCAGTACACCTGCAAATTGCATGTGAGCCTTAGTTTTCTTTCTGAAAATTAATATATAAATGTTTGATTGCAGAACTCCAAGAAGGTGAACTCATTCATGGAGAGAACTTCAATCTTTTTGCTGCCATGTCTGCTCTGGAGGTGCTGCTGAAATTAAATTTTATTTAATGATTTATTTTCTTTCTTGAATGAGGAATGCATTATTTAGCATAGAGAGAAAGAAAAAGTAAAAAGAAAAAAAGAAAACTTAGTATGATATCTTCTTGCAGCTAGGTTTCTCCAACACTTATGATTTCAAATTACAATGAAGAAGTTATGCCATTCGCTAGTGCAACACCACAAGGTGTGGTCTTGTGCAGACTTGGTTTAAGAGCTTTTAACTTCCTATTTTAGTCTTGAATTATAAGTGATACTAGTAATGCTCTTAGCTGCCTTCTTGAAGGAAAAATGCTTTTCTGGATTTGTCCCGATTTCCTGGTTTATCTGCATTTGTGAAAACTATGATACCATTTTTTCGATGTTGAGCTTTTTAAGTTCCTTCTGAGATTCTGATCCTTTTACTTCTATTTCTTGTGTTTTCTGTTTTCTTTTTCCTTGTTCATTCTAGATTATGGACCCAAAGATGGATTCTGGGATTGTTAGTAGATACTGCTCTGTTGATGAAGCAATTGAAGATCGTGCTGCTCCAGTTCCTATTAGCTTTGATAAAACGGAAGATGTCCAATGCATCATTGATATCATGGATCATCTTTTAGCATGTGAGGTACTTTGTAATCTGTTGATATCATGCTTACCAGCTTTTGATTATGCTGCTCATTATGAAATGTTGGACTTGCAATGACCTCTCAAGGTACCTGGGTAAGATTACTCTGGTTTCCTGTCTCAGGAAATGCAAAATAGTTTAGTGAAAAGATTGTTTTGTCTATGCTCATACCTCATTCTTTTGGGCATGCTTTTAATATATGTAGATTATCTTTTATTTGTTCTTTTAGGAACAAAAATTGTAAATATCATATGAGGTCTATGATGCTTGTTGTTTATTATACCCGCTCTAGCCTCTTGATTGTTTCACATTGTTTTCATTCTTATATTGTATGTAAAACTCGTTGGCCTTTGGTCACAGTGGCTGAAGGTTTGGGCTGATTAATAGATAAGAAAAGTTACTTATGAATTATAGTCCTTATTTACAGGCAACATGGCACAAGGGTCATTCATTGGCTCAAACAGTTTTTTCATGCATGTATCTTCTGCGACCTGAGAGGACATCATCACATGCCTTACTACATTCTTATTGCAAAATCATTCGTGCAACCTGCAAGGCTGTTGTTTCAGTTGTTTCTGATGCTCGTACACATGAAGTAAAGTATTCTAATCATTCCTTTGGCCTCTGTTTATGTTAGATTCTTTAATTCTTCAACTCTTTTTGAACTCTAATTGTAAGGTTGATTTCTTGATGTAAAATCTTGGTCCATGCTTTAAACTTTTCTGAGTTAACGCTTTTCCATTTAACTTTTCGGTTGACAGGAAGAAGATCTTTTCACAATGTCTTATGGCCTTCCTCTGAATGGGGATGGAGATGAGAAATGTTTATCATTGTTAAATGCCGTTGAAGAAAATATATCACGACAATTGCGTGCTTGTAAAACATCGTCAACCAAAAGAAGAGTAACAGAGGGTATTTTTGTCATTTTTATCTTTGAAATGGCGTGAATATGAAAGATGTTGAAACAAGAAGCATAAACATAACACTAATGAACTGTTAAAATCTTATCTCTTTTGTGGAGCAAAGAAACTTGGTAAAACTTTTAGGAGCCATGTTTCCTCCAAATCTTTTGCCAAAGAATGCTAGTTAAGAAGTGTAAATATGTTTCTCTTGACTGATATTGTAAACTTTTCATTATTGGCACAGATGTAGAACCATTACAAACTAATCCTGATCTGGAGGAAGGTTATTGCAAAGCTTTATTATGCCGCTTACGCTTTCGTAAGGTCTTATTCTATGTTGCTCTTTTTTAGTTGTTGGAAATAATGTGGGATTCTGCCTCTACACACTTTTGCATTTTCAAGTTTTTGTCTACTCAATTAATTATTAGCTTGTTCAGTTACGAGTTCACACTTCTAGCAAAGATATGATCCCACATATTACTTTAAGGAACCTGGAGTCCTTTTCTTAGTGCCCAAAATAATTTTGTTGCAAGAAATTGATGAATACATTTGTGATTTCTGAATGATAGCTTTTTAAAATGTTGAAACATGGGATTAGTTAATCACGTCTTCCATCATTATTAAAGAATCCTTTGTACTTACCTTTAACCTTATACCTTCTCTATTGATATAAACTAATTCTTTCAAGTTTTTGTCTACTCATAATTAATTATTAACTTGTTCAGTTACGAGTTCACACTTCCAGCAAAGATATGGTGCCACATATTATTTTAAGGAACTTGGAGTCCTTTTCTTAGTGCCCAAAATAATTTTGTTGCAAGAAATTGATGAATACATTTGTGATTTCTGAATGGTAGCTTTTTAAAATGTTGAAACATGGGATTAGTTAATCACAGCTTCCATCATTATTAAAGAATCCTTTGTGCTTACCTTTAACCTTATACCTTCTCTATTGATATAAACTAATTCTGCTTTGAAATGCTTCTTCTAATTTCTCTTATGCATCATTTAGATTGCTTGGGAAGTTGCATGAACTAGTTTTTTGTTCAATGTAATTTCTTCCTTTTATTTGGCCTAGCCTACATGCTGGAACTTCAGAATTGACTACATTCTACTATTAGTCTTAATTATTCTGAAAAGAGTTCTTGCCCCAGCAGTGGATCTCTGCAGAATGCATATTGTAGCTTCTACTTATGTTTTCAATTCCTCGCATTAACTTTCACTCTGTATGCTTGCTTGAACTCAATTTTATTTTATTTTCCTCTCATGTATGTGTCCTCAGATTCTGTTACTTTCTATTTATAATGACTGATTTGCATATGAGTTACCATTTCTCCTTTACTCTCAGCATTTTTTCCACCTTCTCACCTCTATGAAGCGACCCCAAGGTAGAGGTCTGGAGTTGGCTAGAAAACATATAGCTGCATGCATAACGGAGTTGAATTTCATCCGCAAATCATCAGAATTCCTTGTGTCCAATGCTTATGGAACTTGTGAAGGCAGTAAAGAAGAAAAAACAACTGCCTCTGGTTGTCTACCAATTGGATTTGATGCTAGTGTAAACACTAGAATCTCTGCTCCCACTCCACCACGTGCAATTAAATTGCTTTCCTGGAAAAATGTGAGTACTTTATTCTCTCCAACCACTTATTTCGACATATGTTGACTATTCTGTTAAAAGGTCCTTTTTATCTTCTGACAGGCTATTCAATACTTTGAAAAACTGCTTTGTGATCTTGATTCGGTATGCTCCTATTCATTGGACCCATCTCTGGATGTTCTTTTGCGCTTTGTGGTTCAGTTCCAAAAAGCTGAACCTGATCTGGTTGCAAGAGCACATCTCCAGGTTAACTCCTCTCACAGTGGCTAAGAGTGTTAGTTGTTTCTCTATCATTAATGTCTGAACTTTCAACATTGACAACTTCTATCAGCTTCTTCTTGTTCAAGATGGTAAACTTTATGGTCGGGATCCTATCTTTGCTGTGATTGCTAGAGCTGCAGGCTTACCTGATGTGACAAGGGACCACATGATTCAGAGGAACGAAAATGTTGTGCAACTTGGACATGTAAGACAATTCGATCAATATAACATGTTTGACTATATCTAAGCTTTAGTTTTTATTGTTACTGCATTTCTAATTTCCAGTTGTTAATTCTTTAGATCTACTTTCTACTTTCTGTTCTTTATATCTTCTTAGTTTAAGCATTTCCATTGCCCTTAATATATCGTCATGTGATGTGATGCAGCTAGTGATAAATATGCTCAAAATTCTTTGCACAAATTCAGCATGGCAGAGACGTAAGCTTGGAAAAATTTTACAAGATTGGCGAGTTATCTATGTTCAGGTTTGTTGTTCCCATTTTCTTTAGTTTTGCTCAGGGAAGTTGCCTTTTAATATTGAGGTTAACTAAAAACTTCAAATTGTAACTTTAATGTTTTTGTAGAAAATATGTCCTTGTCCCACATTTTGATTTAGTGGCATGCCTTATTTTACAAACTAATTGAAGTTTAAACCTTATTCTCTAGAAGGATCATGATGGTTCGTGAAGTCCTTATTTCATCAGTTTTCTCTTGCTCATACTCCAAACTGGAGCTGTGGACATTTTCTTGACATTTTGTTTTGTCAATGTACCCTCTTTCTGTGCTTATAGAATTATCTTATCGAATTATTTTAGTGGAGGCAATCTTCTTGAGCTTGTTTTAACTAATAGCAATGTATAATTCTTCCATTACTGGTTTATTTATGATTGACATTGGGGTTTGGCAATAGTAGTTAATTTTTTGCTCCTTTATTTGTTTTACAGCTAGAACTTGCTTTTAGGAAAGAGTTTGAAGAAGTCCCCAGTGTGTTGGATTATGAGGTATTGACGCCTTCCTTTTGGTAGTTCACTTCTTGACATGTATGATCTAACTTCCATGAACATGCCTATCAATTCATGATTGAGGAGAGTGAGGATTTATCTGCTTCATATATGTTTTTGATTTCGGGTGTAACTGTCCACTACCAAAAGTTAGACATCAAGCACTGTGGCTACTCTCTTGTCCAATTCATTTACTTGGATTTTATTTTCACCAAATAGAAATAGACCTAGATTGTTTTCCTGTGAGTAAATCTATGAGATATTGATTTTGCAGAATGTTACTATGAGAATACTAAAGAACATCCTTACTTGGGTTGAGGAGCAAACTTACTGGATTGCTTACCGGTTTCTCATTCTGGGTTTTGAATTAGAGCTCTATTCTCCCAACGAGTATTGCATGGTATATTGGTATTTGTACATCGTCCTACGCAAGCTTGCAGAGAAAACACATCTCAAGATGACATTAAGTGAAGGTACTGCAAGCTGTATGTTGTTCCATTTGCAAGAATAGTTGTTTGTGCAAGTGCTTTTGGTTAATACATAAAAGAATGCAATGCAGTTTACTTTTCCCCACTTGGCAGTTTGTATGGAGGATTTTCTGTATTGGCAAAGATGATGATTATGATTGCTTAATAGGAATAATAAATATTAATTCTTAAGCTATGTTTGATTGGACGTAAAGTTTTTAATGAAATGAAATGAAATAGTTTATAATGGAATGGAATGTAAATGGATGTAATATTAGAAATTGTTGTTTGGGAGTGATAAAAAAGCTCATAATGTAATATAATGAAATGTTGTTTGAAAGAAGGGTTTATAATATAATATAGTGAAAAGTTGTTTATCATTTTACATTCTATCTTAAACCCGTCCAAATCGAAAGTTTCTCATTTTTACTGTTTAGGATAGAATGAGATGTAATATGAAATTCTTCTCTTTCATCCTATTCTATTTTATTCTGTTATAAGCTCTCCCCTATACGATGGAATGATATTATATTTCATTTCATTCCATTCTATTAATAAACACTCAACTAAACATAACCTTAGAAATGAAAAATTCAGTTACTGATTCCGGTCCTTGGTTGGTTGCTATATTAATTAGCCATTACTATTTTTTAACTTGCAGACCTTTTGTTTTTTCATTGCTGACATTGCAATTAACTTGTGCATCAACCTAATTGCTCATGCTTCTGATGATCAGCTAAACAAAAAGGAAAGAAAAGAAAGGATTCCCCAAAAGATCTGGCTAGAGAAACTCGGATCCCACCCTCTGTCATGTTTCTTCAATGCCAAATATGTCTCGCCGAAGGGCTCACACTGGTATTACGGTTTCTTGTTCTGCATTTGTTTTACAATATTAACAATAGCCTGGTCTAAGATGTTCCCTGGAGAATTATTTTTAACTTGAACTGGCTTTATTGCACCCAAATGTTTGAGATTTTTTTCGATCTTCCCAGCTGCTTGCTGCTTTAAGGAATGAGCTCATGGTTTTACAAAGTCCTAACCCGTTCAATTCTGAACACGAGGTAAGCTTATGATTTCTCTTTTAAAGTCCTGCTTGCATTAGATGTTTGTACAATAAATCATCATTTTCTTCTGTTCAATAGTTTACTTGTATACATTTGGAGAAACTGATCAAGTGACTGTCTCTGAGAAAAAGTATCTTCCCTGCAGAAGCATCCATAATATACTGATATAGAGAGAGTTACGTATCATTCTTCTCATCAGATTTTATTGTTTTGCAGAGATTTGTACAGCATTTTGAGCTTCTACAAAAAGCCTGTATTCCTGACCAGATTCCATATCCATTGTTCATGGAATCTACTTCTCACGTACACTTCTCAGTAAGTAGTCCATGATGTTTGACCAACTTTCATTGCCATGGCCTATTCCATTCAACCGTCATATTCTTCTTTATCTAGACTATAGTCATGTACAACTACTTCAAGGATGCTCTGAAGATTGCAAAGGAGCTCAAAAGCAGTTTCTCAAATGACCCTGATAAGTTGGCTGAACTCCGGCAACTAGAGCAGGTTGCGGAACATAATAGCATCGCATTCAGCATCATTTGTCGCGTAGGAGGTCTTGACCGGTCACTTAAGGTTTCTTTCGAACCAATCCACCATCCATATTTTGCAACCGCTGTTGTCAAGAGATCCTGAATGTTTCACTTCCCCACCAAATTTTGAGATGCTTTACATATTTCAGTCTCTTTAGCATAGGCGGTACAGCAATTGTAACATTTTGTAATTTTCTCAATTTAAATTCTTTCATTTCATGTCGTTATGAACTATTATATATATATATATATATATAAGCGTCTAAAATTAGAAAAACAGATAATAAATTTTCAAGCTTTAACAATTTTCTCCGATTATTACATACTCAAAAGTCTGAAGCCTTGCTTGAATTTGATAACTTCTACAAATCAAGAAGATTGTATAAACTCGCTGCTTTTGATTACCCTTTTCCTGAACTTTCTTTCTGCCTCAATTATCTGTTCATGTCATGAACTTGTTGACCACTGTTCAGTGTTTGAAACTGATGATATCAGAGGTATTTCTTTAGTCTATGCAGATTACTATCATGGGTCCAAAAGAGCAAGTTTAAGGTATAAACTTTGCCGGTTGTTTGATCATGTTTTAATGTTTCACTTTCAGGTTTATTGTCTTCTGCTAAAAAAATTATTACGTCAAGACAAACTTTTCCATTGTTCTCGCATTAATGTCTGCCTCATGTTAAGCCTTCACCTCCTGATCTATGTTAATTAATCCTACACATGAAATGTGTGCATGTCATCATATGAATTAACTAATATATTGTAGGCCGAAAGGTGGGTCTGAGAGTTAATAGTTCAACAACTCCCAGCTGTTGATGCTGTTATTATAACATATATGTCTTAATACCGCTTTTTTTGGTTTTAGATCAGGGTATCCACAGGAGGATTCAGTGACTAATCCTCTTGTTGGTTTGTAGGCACCTCACAGAATGGGACAGCTGACCCAAAAATTTTTAATGCCGCTTTTGACTAGTCTACATTACGAGTTCAGCAATGACCAAAGTAAATCTACCGAACCCACCCGTTTTGCAGTCTGTCATTCATTGCTTATATGCTTAATAAATAACTAATAAATAAGTAAATGAATTCCCTATTCTAATCTGTGAATTATTATAATGTTTGAAAAAGATTAACAAAATTAATTAAATTCTTTTAGCATTTTTTTAATTTATAAAAATTGTTTCAAAAAATTCAATTTTGACAGAATAATTAAATATTAATAAATATATTAAATTTTATAAGGTTAAATTTGTGTCTACGTGGAAGTGGGTCCTTTTATCTCTAACATTGGACCCACCAAATTATGAGATACTAAGGTCGATGGCAACAGACAGCCAATAAAAACAGAACTCATGTGTCTTGCATTGAGCGTCCACTTACTGGCACTGCTAAGAGAGTACTGGTTCAACTTCAAGTGCTAATCTAGTGGGGGTGTGTCTTTTATTCTCATTTTTTATATCCAAGGGTACGATCGTCTCTACTCATCAGTGGGTGGGAAGTGGGTTGAATCCCAATCACCGCAGGCAAGCAAGTTGTCCTCCACGTGGCACCTAATTCTTCTGTGATGATATATCCTATATATTATGCCCCTTGATCTTCCATATAATTACGCCCTTGTACTACCTGCAGAAGAGCCAAAATGAGAGGTAAAAGCGGAATGGAAATTCAAAGTGGACGTCCCACTTAGGTGGCAAGTGGGCACTATAAATTTATTATAAGTCTTTTAATGTTTCTTTTTCTTTCAAATATTATAATATATATTCAAAATTTTATATATATTCACAAGTTCTCTAAATTTGACTTAATATATATTCAAAAATTGATAATTCTCATTTTTCCTATTATTAAATTAAGATAAACAAAAGAATTATTACTTGAATATGTATATTTAGAAAAGATGCTATTTAGTTGTTTTTTAATTAACACTTCTTCGAACAGAAAACTAGTTAGTTATTTGGACATTGACTATAATTCAATACATTACCTGAAAATCGTTAACAGAAACTGATGTTCAAAACTAGGTTGTTGATCTAATCGAGTTTGATGAAAATTATGGACACGTGGCAAAATCAGAAAAGGAAGAGTAGTTAGAACAGGTGAGTAGGACATATAGATATAGTAGAGGATGAAAACCCCTTTTGTCAGTTGTCACAGGTTTGGGGGAAAAAAAAAGGCAGTACAAGTTCTTACAGTGCCGTATTCTGACACAATCAACCAACTAACCCCGCCAAAAAGGAGAGAGAAAAAAAGTTTAGAATTAAAAACTAAATAAAAGAGACAAACGATGCATATAATAAAATATAAAATAATTAATTAAGACAAGAAATTAGGATTATTACATTAATAAAGAATGAATAATGAAAATATATTAAAACTACTGCAACGCCGACGACTCAACAGAACCGAAGTTTCCTCATTTCTTTGTTTTGTCTTTCTTTTTCGGCATATTTCTCTGGTCACAGCTCATATCCATTCGATCCTCCTACTTTTCCACGCTCCCACTTCTCTTCTCACCGACCAATTTTCTTTTTCCTCAACGATTTAAGCTCTCTGCTAATCTGAGTCATCATCTGATCTCTCTTTCTTTCTCTGGGTACGTGTTTCTTTTTCTGTTTTGTGTGTGTATTGGTGTGTCCTTGCGAGGTTCTTTCTTTCCTTTTTTTTTTTTTGCTTTTGGTTTCTGAACTTGGGTTGTTTTTTATTAATCTGGGTTCTGTTTTCTGGATCGATGTGTTGCTCACCAGTCGTAAAAGGTGGTGTCTTGAGTTTTGTTTCTGTGGGAAGTTTTGATCTTGAAGTCAGCTTGTTTTTGTTTGTTTTGCGTGCTTGCCTATGAACAAATCTCATCTTTATTGCTGTGTTCATTTCTTTGGTTTCAAATCGTTTTAACGTCCGATTTAGTGGTAAAAGAAGGTTAAATTCGGAACCTCTCTTTTGGTTTCCCGGTACCCTTTTGTCTGGATGATACATAGTTATTTGGATTTGCTAGTGGGACATAGCAACCAACTTCTTTTAGTGGTTGAAGGAGCGATGTGGCTACTGGTTAATGTGTGGCGACGTGGCATCTCATGAATCTATATTGATCTCCAGTTTGAACCTTGTAAGATTGATGTTAAGGGTCTAACCATGACGAGCTGTTGTTAATGATTAACAAACATTATGAGGATTGAACTGTTTCGCTTGGCGGGACTGAGGAGTTATTTGAGATAATGGCATTGATTGTTTGACGGGTTCTTGTAGGATTGTGCGATTGAGGAGATAGAATGTCAGGAGGTGGTACGCAGAAAAGCATTAGGAAAGCACTTGGAGCCTTGAAGGATACAACCACTGTCTCATTGGCTAAAGTCAATAGTGGTTATAAGGTACTAGTAATTGTACATGTTAAATGACCACAACTTCGTGATTATGCGATAGTTGATGTTTAATAATTGCTACTGCCTTTTGGGTTCTAACGAGTCCATTTTGGTTTCGACGTTTAATGTTGCAGGAGTTGGACATTGCTATAGTTAGGGCCACCAATCATGTTGAGAGACCTGCAAAAGAAAAGCACATTAGAGGTAATTGCTCTGCATTAGTTTTGGCTCATGTTTTGAAGCAGGATATGCCGCGCATCTATGATGCATCATGTTACTTAAGACAGTGCTGGTGAATGATTTCTTACATATCTCTTTGCAGCAATTTTTGTATCCATTTCAGCTACCGTGCCACGAGCCGATGTTGCATACTGCATCCATGCTCTTGCCAAACGGCTGTCAAAGACTCATAATTGGGCGGTGTGTGCCTCATATATAGCACACTTAATAATGAGATGAGAGTTTTTCCTTTATTGTTTCTTAGTCATAAAACTTCGAAAATTTGGCTCTCTTTCTGCACTATGATCTGTATGAACTTGGATTTGCCTACCCTCCTCTGTAACTTTCTTCTGTTTGTTTGATTGCTTTGTTTCGCATTTAGGTTGCACTGAAGACTCTAATTGTGATACACCGTGCTCTGAGGGAAGTGGACCCCACTTTTCATGAAGAGCTTATTAACTATGGCAAAAGCAGAAGCCATATGCTTAACATGGCTCATTTTAAAGATGATTCTAGTCCAAATGGTAGTTTCTTCTTCTCTTGGTCAGATGGTTAATCTGAGTGAAAGATTGTAAATGATGTTTACTGCTGTTATATCTGGTCAGCTTGGGATTATTCTGCCTGGGTTCGCAGTTATGCCTTATTTTTGGAGGAGAGGCTGGAATGCTATCGAATATTGAAGTATGATGTGGAAACAGATCGACCAGTATGAACTTTTCTTTCAATATTTTAGTCTTCTATTTTTTTCCTTCTGATTTCTTATTGGAGAAAGTGGGGTTGCTGCTATCTGTTTTGTGATTTGGTTTCATCATGACATTACTTCAAGGCATTACTTATGGAAGTAATCACTTAAGAACTATGATGTTGGGTTTGATTTTAGCTCTTAGGTTCCTTATTCCACAACGATGCATTTCTGAAGGCTCAAGCTGGAAAGTTTTCTTCTTGTAATTTTTATTATAAAAGGTTTTCACACTCCTGCGGCAAAAATAGTAAAGCTGTATTACTATGCACATGTGGAATTGGAGTTTTAATTTGATTGGCTTGGAGAGATTGTTATAGCGTAATTTTAGCTTTTCTTATACTGATACAAGATCTAATCAGACCCTTAACTTGTTGAATCTATTAGATGATATATTGGCTAGATTATGATTGCGAAACTTGTTGCAGAGGACAAAGGAACTAGACACAGGTGAATTGCTGGAACAGTTACCTGGATTGCAACAGCTACTTTACCGCGTTCTTGGTTGCCAGGTAATTTTAAAAATAAGTTAAACGCATCTAGCACTCATCTAGCATTAATGGTGTCTGCTGACAATTAATCCCCTCATTAAATTTCCATCAAGGCTAGAACTCTTTGATATACATTCTTTACTTTTCCTTATATTTTGAAGTTCTCTTATCGGTGGTCATTCTTTTGTATCTTGTTGCAGCCACAAGGGGCAGCAGTTAATAACTTTGTCGTTCAATTAGCATTGTCTATGGTAAGTTCTGTTCATGCTGGATCATTTTGACTGGTGGACAATGTCAAGATGGTTTATATTTTTTCTAATTTGTTATTTTTCTACCCATTAACACTAGGTTGCTTCTGAAAGCATTAAGATTTATCAAGCTATAAGTGATGGTACTGCCAATTTGATTGACAAGGTATCCAATTGCACATATCATTTTGATCAGAAGCTAGATACTTTGCAAATTATTTACTGATGACAATTTTATTGAAGCCAGTTCTTTGAGATGCAACGTCTAGATGCTGTGAGGGCCCTGGATATATATAGGAGGTCTTGCCAGCAGGTTGAAAATCTTTTTAGAAAGTCGTCGTATTACTGTTTACATCATCTCTATGTGGTTAACAATTATATGTTTTGATGTAATGCTTTTGCACTCTCTTTGTAAACAGGCTGAAAGACTCTCCGAATTCTATGAGATATGTAAAAGTATGGATGTGGGAAGGGGAGACAGATTTATTAAGATTGAGCAGGTTTATATTCTCACTTGTGTTTTATGAACATGTTTTTTTCTTCCATAATTCCCTTTTTTCTGGTAACAAATTTACCAAAAGTAAATATTTATTGCTGATGTAGCCGCCTTCTTCGTTCCTACAAAACATGGAAGATTACATTCAAGAAGCTCCACGAATGTCAACAGTACGCAAAAATCAGGTATAGAAGTGCTTCTACTTCGTATCTTCTTTTTGACGAGAATTACAAAATAGTAATATCATATTGTTGACTGTCAGTAATAGGTATACCATCCAAATTTAACTACGGTTGTAATATGATAAACTTCACAAAATCAGTCTAATTGACAAGGAGGTTGACATCTTGTTTGTTCATCCTCAGTCCATGTTATCATTTACTCTCATATACCCATGTTTAAGTTAGCTGAATTGATGCGAGTTGCATATGCTGTTAATATGAAACAATGTATCTATAAATCATAGTATCACCTTATACTATTTGAACATTTGAATTGGTTTTGGTTAGTGGTTTTGCGTGCCTAAGTTCTGTAATTTTTCTAACAATGTGAACTTTTGGAAAGCAGGTTGCTGAAAACAAAATTGCTGCTCCCAAGGAAGTTCTAGCGATTGAATACAAGAAGGAAGAGGAAGTAAAGGAAGAGGTGACACCCTCTCCGCCCCCACCTGAACCCACAAAGGAGCAAGCGCCTCCTGTTCAACCACCTGATTTGTTGGTAATGGTCTGAGACTCAAATCCTTCATTCCAATTATTGTTTCCGGATGCTTTGGCCTTATGATGATGTGCCCTTTCTAATCCTTTTTGTCACCAGAACTTGGATGACCCTGTGCCAGCTGCTTCAGAACTAGATGAAAAAAATGCCCTGGCTCTGGCTATTGTTCCAGTTGGTAAGTTGACCTTTCAAAGTATACAGTTCTTGCTCACAAGGTTGAGAAATCATGCTGGTTTTGGATTTTTGTGGAACAATATCAATATCCATATCATCTTTGAATACCTAAGCATGGGCCAGCCTGGCCCAGCCCAAGGATGAGCTTTGTTTCTTAGGTCAGGCCTGGCTGATGAAAAGCTCAATGTCTCCCAGTCTAGCTCTTGCAACATTGGACTGGCTATGGAAACTTGAGTTAACGAAACAAGATAGGAGATGTTTTTTCAGGAAACTAAGTCTTAAGAAATAACCAAACTTTTTCAAGGTTCAGTCCTGACCTTGAAGAGATTGCATCTCTATATCTATGTGGCAAACTAACTTTGCTTTCCAACTTGACCCAGAAATATACTGCAGCAACTGCTCTCATGAGAGGGGACCATGAATGTGCAAGTATTTTGTGATAAAATGACTCAGGATACAATGTTTGACTTTAGGAATCGATTCTAGGTTTGAAATCAATACCAAAAGATGAACCCTCAAACATTCAGAAAATTTCACTGGGGTTGCAGAACTAAGTTTGATTGTCATATCCTCCATCTTAGTAGCTTGTTGCAACTGAGAGCTATTTTAATGCTATTGTGTTTTCATTGCAACAGCTGACCAATCTAGTGCTACTGTTCCAATGCAAGTGAATGGAACTACGGGCTGGGAACTTGCACTTGTTACAGCTCCAAGTTCAAATGAAACTGCCGCAGCTACTAGCAAATTGGTATCTTTATTGCTATTGATTCCCTGTTTGCCCCTGTATTGTCATGAGTATAATTTGAATGCATGATAACTATTGCATGAGCTAATGCTTTTCATTCTTCATTTGAAAGGCTGGAGGTCTAGATAAACTCACATTGGACAGCCTCTATGATGATGCTATTAGAAGAAGTAGTCAACCAGTAAGTTACAATCCTTGGGAACCATCCCCTGTGGCTGGTCCTATGATGCAAACAACAACATATGACCCCTTCTTTGCTTCCAATGGAGTGGCTGCACCCCATTCTGTTCAAATGGCTGCAATGGCCAATCAACAACAGGCTTTCATGTTTTATCAGCAGCAGCAGCAGATGATGATGATGAATACCCCTCAACAACAGCCTTCAAATCCTTTCTCGAATCCTCATGGAGCCAATGTTTATCCATACGGCCCACGGGCACCACCCGTCAATGCATACAATCCCTATTCAGGCCTTTATTAGATTCTTCACAGAACGAATACATTCTTCCTCCCGAAACAGTTTCGAAGATAAAGCACAGCGGATTGGCCAGTTTTGGGTTTGATATCTGCGATAGATTGGAAAGCAAACAGATTTGTACCATATGCTTGTATGTGCAGTAGCCAATTAGAACGAGATTCTTTATTGAATAATTAGCAAGAGGAAAGGCTTTGATTTAGTTGTAATTTACTTGATGAAGGTTAGTAATAATGAATTTGAGACAATTTTCTCACCTGCTTTACTGTTCATGTTTGCTTAAGCAGGAATTCTTTAAACTTTTCTTGTAACAGTATAATGTTGTAATGTTTGAACTTTGGAGATTGTAAGTTTTACTTTATAGATGATAGAGATGATATTTAATTCTTTTTGTCATAAACATTTAAGCAATGAACAGAATCAACGCTCATTGTTCCAGTTTTATTAGCAGTTCCCTACATGGTATAGCTACGTCTTGTTTGTTGCTTCTAGCTGGTTTTGCCTACTCTACCAGTTTTCATTGGTCTTGCCTTGCTAGACAACTACTTTCTGATGTTGTAATTTACAGCGTTGTAGCTTTTACTTGCAGAACGAGGTAAGCAAACAATTCCCTGTGAGAAACAAAATCTGGTTTCTTGTTACCTTGGTTTAGTAAATTCCCTTTTAGAACAACTTCCTCCCACTCAAGCCACCTGGTTACAGTCACTACACTTCTTGGCTGTGGTATGAAATCCAAACTCTTTTTGTCGCTTTGAAAAGGCTTTCTTTCACTTCTTGCAAAAGTGACTAAAGTGGAGAAGATGAGAAAGATAAAGGTTGTCCATGTACTTGGGTATGAGAAATTCTAATCTTAGAAAGTTTCGTACGAACTTCTGGTAAGAGTTGGTCCTAAACTACCCGTAGTTTGTTGCTTGCACGTGTTGAATTGAACAAGATGGTTTCCTTCAATCACAATGACAAGAAAGGACATTTATGATGTTACATGGCAATGCAATTAGTTAGAGATCCTTCAACTTGTCTGTACACAAACTTGACAGGAAGCCCTTCTTACTTCTTCTTTCCAGGCAAACTTTCCCAAACTTATAAAGCAGTCAATTTAGATTTGTGTATGAGCTTTGATGTACATAACCAAATTTAACTTCTTAAAATCTACACTGATTTGTGAAGGACAATGCCAATTATCAACACAAAGGCCCTCCTTAAGGTCTAATTTCATGGAGAGGAATTGTTCATGAATTTTTGGTAAAAAAGTTGATTCAACTCTAGTGTATGAAAGTAATCAAAATGATACCCTTCCAATAAACTTTGGAACTTGTCATTTAAAAAATTATGTATAGGAAGAAGCTAACAAAATAAAAGATTGTTCCATAAGTACACACTTAACTTGACGTGGCAGGACTAAACCAACTTGACTTTTGGGTCTCTTCTAATGATTAATTATTAATTGATTAATTAATCAACACAACTCCATAAATATCTCAATCATTACCAAATCTAATAACGCAAAGAGGAGTGAGAAGTAGCAAAGCTAATGCAAAAGCAAACTAAGCCATTGAGAGATGGATGCCACTGCCACCACTTAGCTAAACCTCGAAACAAAGATCAGAACTTTAGCCTCAAAACCCCTTCAGTGACCGAATACCAGAAACCCCATCAACTATTTTCATCAAATTTATAGAAAAAAAGGAAGCTTTCGATCCTGATATCCACTGAATCTTTCCATTTCCTCTGTTTCTTAGTACATAGAGGAAGAGGGAAAAAGCAACAAGAACTTCAGAAGGAAATGTCTTGGATTTTCAGGTCTCTTCAATCGAACGATCCGGATTCTTCCACGTCGTCACCGGGACGGCAAATGTCCGATGGAGAGCCGGAGGAGGAAGAAGAAAGGACCCCCGACAATCGTGGCGGAGTGAAAGAGGACTTTTCGGTGATTGGAGAAACAATCGGCAGGCAGCTCCGTGGTGTCGCCAACTTCCTTGCTCCGCCGCCGTCATCCTCTGTTGTTGAGGATAAGTCTCCGCCGATGATTTCTCCGGCGTCGTCGTCGCGAGCCCTTCTCGGGATCCGTAACGATCTCGCGGAATTGACAGGAAGCTTGAAAAACGGGCTTTCTTTGCTCTCAGTTGGCGAGATCTCGAAATTCACTTCCAATATTTTGAGCTTTGATCAGACTGATAAAGATGTTGAAGAAAAAGATAATGATAAAACCAGTGATGGTGACGGTGACGAGGAGTACGTGCCAGGGATAACGGAGGATGTGATTAACTTTGTTAAGGAGATTTCGAGAAGGACTGAGTATTGGACTGATTTTCCATTGTCGCTGGAAAATGGTAAAGATTCAATTTTGTGGGCTTTTGAGTTTTTGGTGAACATAATTTCATGGTGGGTGGGTTTGTTGAGTACGTTTGTTGCGATTCAAGTTTGGCGGAAAATTTTGTAGCTTTTTCAAATTTCTACTCTGATGGTATCGGTTGTTGCTGCTAAATTGAATTTGAGGAATCAATATCTGTAATGTGTAAGCATTAGCATATATAGGCGAGTATTTGGTACCAAATTCTGCTCGAGTTAGAGTCTGTGTTGATGCATTAGCTGGTGGCAATGTGAGTTGGTTGGTTCATTACTTTTTGCTCTTATGGAGAAGAATAATCTTAATTGTACCCTACATCTTTTTTATCATGTCACATTTGCATGTGGGCCTACTGGAAACAGCCTCTCTACATTGTAGGGGTAAGGTTGCGTACTATCAGGCCCCCCAGACCTTGCTCCAATGCGGGAATTCGGGGTATGATGATGATGATGATGATAATGATGGAGAAGAATAATCTGAATTGTAAACATTGATGAGCATTTTGTATAATTCTCTTGTTTTCATCTTCTTGAGGTAGAGCTCTACCGAACTTGAAAATCTTTTTTTTCAAGCCTTTCGGTTCGGAGAGTTGATAGCTGTTGCTGGTTGGTTTTGTGAGAAACTTTGATGGGTAAATTGTTTACACCTAAAGTTATATTTGCCGGTCATGAATGAGAGGATCAGATCCATTGTTTAATTTGTGAACCTTCTTTGACATATGGGGGCTTGTGTTCTTTTGTCCTTTTTCAAATTCTACGGGAGGAAAGGTGTCAAGGATGTTGCTTGGAGAAGATAGGAAAGGGTTTCAATTCTGAATTCTTAACTTCCTGGTAGTATGATGTTGTTACTTTTCTGGTCGTCATTTCATGTTATGGCTATTGGAAATGTAGTCAACGCAATGTTTTTACACCGCATCAAGTAACCTTGCATGTTGGTCTTTTGTGTTGCAGATTTCAGATTGTCTGAAGCTCAGAGAGAACATGCTTCAACTGTTGAACAATTGGTTCCTAGTTTCAGAGATCTTCGAACTAGACTTAGCAGTTATGTGGAAGATGAAAAGTTTTGGATGGTGTACTTCATATTGCTGCTTCCAAGACTGAATGAACATGACTTTGAGATTTTTTCAACTCCTCAGGTATGATTTTCATTATTTGCAACCTCTTGATTACGCTAGTCCTTTCCTCTTGTTACCTTGCTACTATTAATAATTTAATATTTATCAATCTCTCTCTTTGGGTCAAATTAAGGACTTCAACTTCTACGTGCCTTCCTTTTATATGTGATACAGAGTTGTGCCCTGATTCTTAAGTTATACATATTTTGATAAGTGTGCCATTTAATCATTAACCCACCAATATTTTTTATCCAACTGATGTGGATATTTTGTTAACTTTTCACTTGGTTGCAGATTGTAGAGACAAGAAATTTACTTCTGCAGAAGCTGCAAACTAAGAGGAACGAGGAGGACAAAATGGCAGAGAGTTCTAGTATTCCTAATACCTCTGAAGAGATCAGCGAAATCAGTGATGTGCACGAAGAAAATATTTCATCTAACAAAAAGGAGGCTACTGAGATTGTTAATGCAAATGAAGGGCTAGAAATTGGTGATGGCAACTCGGACCAGTGGTTGGAAGAGTCTGATATTGATACAGGCACTTCAAGTGACAAACAAAGAACACTTGAACACGAGGAGGATGTGTCATTTAGTGATTTGGAGGATGATGATAATGATCTTTCTACTAGACTATCCAGTTCTAGACGGGTGCCGCGAGTTCCTTCGCCTGGTGGATCCAGTGATTGGGTTCAGCTGAATGAAAATTCTGAGACACATGATGGAGTACAGAAGGTTAGACAGCCAAGTTCTCGTGATAAAGATTCGGATGTTGAATCAAGTGACTGGCTTAAAGTTGATGACTTTGATTGAATAATTCGATGACTTGGCAATTTCTGTAAAGTTCCCACCTCTTTTTTTTTTTTCCTTCACCTTCATTCGTTTTTGGAATTCAACCTTTAATATAAGTTTCTTTATCCAAACCAGCTGCTAAGTCGTTACAAGCTCACTTGGCAAGTTATGTTACTGTACTTTACATGAAAGTAAAGAAATTATGCAAATTACGTTGTTGTGTAAGGATGAGTTGTGATTATGACATTAGATGCAGATTTTCACATTTTGTTGCCCTTTTTCTGTCTTTGTAAGTTCATGGAATGTATGTTCTGCACCAAACCTACTTCTTCGGATCTTTGTATGTAATGAAGTCACACTGTTTCTATCGTGGGAGAATCACAAGATTAGTACTTTTTATTTATGATAGAATATATAGCTATCAAACTGCATTCATCCATCAGGAAGCTCTTATTTCTAGTGTTAAGGATAAGCGAGGATAGTAATATGGTTATAAGCCACAGTTCCAATACACAGCTCACAAGATAAGTACCTTTTATTTATGACAGAATATATAGTTGACAAACTGCATTCATCCATGATCCATCAGCAAGCTCTTATTTCCAGTGCTAAGGATAAGCGAGGGTCGTAATATGGTTATAAGCCACAGTTCCAATCCACAGCTTCCCTTTTACCTCTCGAACTTCACTCGCCAACTTCATTGCTACACCTTTTGGATCCTCAAGAACTTCCAAGATTTCTCCATTTTCGTTGAAGAGTGATATCACCGTATACATTCTCATCCCGATGATCCTGGCGAGGAAGCTCAGTCGGGCTGGTAAGCGATAGTAGATACTCTTCATCCATGGATGATGCGAGAGAATTTCCTGTGCTGAAGTCCTGCAGCAATGTATTGGTACCCAGAATTGGCCTCTATCGTTAATTCTTACATTATCTGGAAAACCTGGCAGGTTAGCTACAAGCTCCACGCTTCCTGTTTTTGGACCCTCCAGCCAGTATTTCATCAATCTGCAATATTACTTAGATGTCATGAAAACAATCAAACTCTTTAGTCTGATATGGATCTGTGCCTATATTGTGCATATAGTTTCATCCCAAAAGAGACTCGCACTGGTAATGCCTATGGTCATTTACTGGATGCATCCTTTAAATGACGCAGGATTTGGGTTCAATTACCTGCAATTGGTTGTCTCTGTGAACAATAGGAATCTTTGGTCACTAGATAGCTGAACTCCATTTGGAAATGCTAAGCTATCCAGTACTAGTTTAGTTGTTTTAGTTGGAGGATCATATCTAAGAAGCCTGCCAGTGGATTCTCCTTCCAACAATATGAAGAAGTGGTTCCTGAAAAAGGCAAGACATTCCTGTGACCGATGGCTTTCTGCAGATACAACTTTAGTAGAAAACCAATAACTCAAGAATCACATCTCCATTTAGAATAAACCTTTAGATCACTTACGCTCTGTCATATCTCCTACTGCTGTCCGTAAAAAAGATTGAGCCATTACTGTGTATGTCAAGGTCATTTGCGAAGAGTATAGGGTCCCCTTCTACATGAGTTGCCAAAGAAGTAGCAAGACCTCCTTCAGGTCCAACCACCAGCAGCCCATAGTAAGCATCTGCAATGTACAAGTTCCCAGTGACTTTGTCAAATCTTAGACCCAAGGGACGGCCACATTTTTTCTCATTCTTGGGTTGTTTTGGTGTGATCCAGTCCAATCCTTTAGCGCAAAGCTCCTCTGACCTTTCGGAACCAATCTCTCAATACAGTTAGCAAGTAATCAAACATAACTCGTAACAAAAATACCTAATACTTAAGACATGACTGACTTGTTTCATCTGCATAACTTTGGTTCAGTTTACTGCCCTGAAACCTTTTTACTTCAACTTCTTAAAGCTTATATATATTGATCATTACAGGAATTAACAGGTGCCCTTGGCGTTTTCACGTGATTAAGTGGTACCAAGTTCATTAATAAACAAGACGACCCTCTCAATTTTTAGGGAAATGTGGACTGATTTTTGAAGGATTCTAGTCACTGATAGAACTCACCAACTTGTACTAACAACAGCAAAAGATTCCCATCCCACATCTTGCCCCATCCATCTAACAATGCGTCCATCAGCTAACCCTGTGTAAGGACCACGTCCCAGGCTGTCGAACTCCAACGATTCAGGGCCGAAGACCTCATCCACGAACTCTAACTTTCCATCTTCTAATCTGCTCATATTGTCTCTTGGCCAGTTCCTCATGACAGGTTTGTAAGGTGCAATGTCATGCTTAACAGGCTTAAAATCACGGCCTCCAACTGGTCCCATTCGAAAAGGGTCCATCATAATGAAACCCAAAACTAAAATGAAGACAAGGAGGAAAGGGTGCTGCAGTGTAGCCCCCTCTCTGGATGTGCTTTTCTTCTCCAAACGAAGATCCATGTTATAATAGTGACAATGTGTCTGAAGAGGCTTACCCAAGTGATAATGTAGCAGCCAACTAGGACGCAAAATGTGAGAGAAGTACCTAAATTTTCTGGACTGCACAGGTTAAGCAACTTATAACACAATGAAGTCGTGCTAAAAATTACAACTATAGAAGTTCTGCTTACGATTTCTAGCTTGGAAATCACAAGTAGTGCATGGTCTCTTTTTGCTGAAGTAGAGGCTGTATAGTGTTGGCCATGTTTTTCTCGTTCTTGGCTGGAGACAAGCAAACTGAGAAGGAGCAATTTACTTTATAAGTTCTACAGAAACCGTGATTTTACATATATATTCTTGAAACAAATCCCACAAAATCTTCCAAACAGACAATGTATAGCATATTTGTCCAGTACGTAAATGGATGAATAGTTGAAGCTGTTAGAGAAGCATAGCTTTTTAAGGAAAACTTGAACATTGGTGACTTCATGAAAGCCAACCAGGATGCAATGTTAGGGAAGCTACATAGAAGTGTCCACCCTCAATTTTTTTTAAAAGAAAATATATATGTATATAGAGGTTGTCCACCCTAAAAGAATGTCGTTGTCCATGGTGAATTGGATTAAAAAAAACTATACATATATACTTTGCCTCTCCTGAAATAAATTCCTGACTTCGTCTAGTTCCATTTGTACGAAACAGGTTTATTCACGGGTTCATCATTCAATGTCGTCATGCTTACCTGGAAATTTCTTTTACCAGATTGTTACTATTGAAAGTGTCAGTAACAGTAGACATCTATGCATGATGTCAAGGAGCAGAAAGAAGAAAATTTTCTGTTTTCAATCTCGTACAATCCCACATATGCATCACCTTTTCATTTATGTTCTTTGTCATTTTGATTTGTTCCTCAGATTTTTTTTCCGTGCAACAACTCAAAGATGGCCTAGATCAATCAATAATTCGATACTGTAATGTTTTCAAGAGTCCTAGAAACAATCCATCTGCCATGATGGTCCATATGGTCAAAACCTTGGCCCTCCCGTCTCATAAGATGATCATTTACAAAACTGAATCAACTTGGCATAAACTTAAAACCTGGAAAAAAAATATAACCGTATACTTTCCTCAGAAACTCATCGAGGGTAATCAATAAAATCTCCGAAAACATGCAAAGATCAATAATTTCATGGTGACATTATCTCCCAACTATGGTTTGGCTTTGGACAGCAAGAGAGAGTCTAGTTTAGCTAAGCGACAAACAATGGAGATTATCTCTCACGAGGCATGATCTCTCACGTGGCATGCCATCTGGTATTAGTGCAGATAACTTTGCACCGGATTCTTGTGATCACCTCAAAACGATTTTGTTGCGGATGTATTTTATCCAACCAATATGATCATAGTTAAACCTCACCCACCAGATCATGATCTCATAAGAACACGTCCCAATTTTGGAACTTCATTGTGAGCCATTCGTTGAAGAGAGGATGTTCTGAACTGTTTTATTCTACTGCAGTCATTACAACCTCATACAAGACAAATACTAATAATTATTGCTACTTCGTCTTTCTCTGCTTGCGAGCTTGTGCCTTGTGTGGTTAAAAAGAGATGTGGGGATCTTCCAGTTGCAGGAATTTTATATTGTTTTCTCTTTGGTTACACCAGTAGCTGATCAAAGTTGATTAATTTTTTTCTTTTTATTTTGAACCATTCACATCGTTTCTCAGGTATGCTAAATTCCATGATCGTCAAAAGATAAAAAGACAGTAACTTGGTGGTGACAAGAGAATTGGAGAGAGAGGAATGAGCAATCACATCGAAGTGAGGAAAGCAGAATCACGGACTCACAAGACTACAAAACAATCCAGCCAAACCTCTCATAAGATAAACCATTAACCATATGCATAGTTGCAAACTCACCAAAAATTGTCTCTGGAAGAGACCATCTTTCTCAGAGTCCTATGTAATATAATACACATCTGATTCCTACCTCGGATGCCAACAACCAACCCACCATTTTCACATGCTTGCCTTGCTGTACTGTTTACTTTTGCATAACTCAACTTCTGGGACGTACCCTCTTGATTCTCTAAGTATGCAAGAGAAATATACGTAGTAAACTCGAACAATAATTGAAGAAAGAAAACAATCTATTGACAGCTTCAGCATTTCTGGATTTGTTTTATACACATTTTGACACTTAAGAATCTTCACGTGACGTCCTTTTTTTTCTTAATAATCTGTCTGATAATTGACTCCATGCTCGCGGATTGCATGCGCTGAAGGTGAGAAATCATGCTACAAGTAAAGAAGAAGCTAACTTAGACTGTTGTTTTTTCAATCAGAGAGGTTTTGTATTTGTCTTTTACAATTTTGTGAAAAATCTGCTTATTCTTATCAGTTTGTATCCACACAAATAGATAGATTAAGCGCATACAAACACATCTAAACTTCACCTTCGACACCATGAAAAAGAAAATGGTATAGAATCTTTGGTGAGACAACTAGACTGACAGGTCGCCTTTGATGTGGACCTAGTTTGAATATTGATCAATCATGGAAACCCTCAGAAACCTGGGTCCAATATCATCTTTTAAGCACTAAGAAACTGGCCCTACAAGCTTTTTGTATCAAAGAAGACGTGGGAGCTTTAAGATTTGTAGGAGCTTTTTAAGTAACCATAGATATTATGTAAACCTCTGAATAGAAAAGGCACAAGCAATACATGAGGAAGACATAGAATGTTGGATATTGATTCAAAATTATTATTTTTATTAATTATGTGGCATGTTTATTTGGTTAGTTAGTTGTGAAATTTGTGGGGTAGTGGGTCTTTTTTTGATTTCCATGTTATTTTCCTAGTTGCGAGTATTTAGGAAGGTTAGTTTATTTATATGTTTATTTAAGGTTGTCATTATTTTGAATTTAAACCAAAAGATCAGTAAAAGTTTGGCTTTTATTATCTTTCTTTCTTCTATTATCTTTCTTTCTTTTTTGTTCTTCAAAAATTCAACATGGTATCAGAGTCATAGATCATTGAAGGACTGCGAGATGCAAATATGGTGAAGCAAATATGGTGGCATTGGTTGGTGAAGAAACTCTTTTTTGAGAGTTGGTGAGATGTGTACCGAGATATTTTTGAAGAGATGTGCTCCAATAATTATAGGTTGGTGAGAAGGGCATCAACAAGATGATGAGAAGTGCATCAATAGTTGAAGTTTGATAAAAAGTGCATCAACAGTTGAAGATTGGTGAGAAGTGCATCTTCCATTGAAGAGGAGATATGTGCTCCAACAAAATAACTCAATATCTGCAATTTTGAATTAAGGGGAAATGTTGGATATTGATTCAAAATTATTATTTTTATTGATTATGTGGCCATGTTTATCTGGTTAGTTAGTTGTAAAGTTTGTGGCGTAGTGGGTCTTTTCTTGATTTTCATGGTCTTTTCTTGATTTCCATGTTATTATTCTAGTTGCTACTATTTAGAAAAGTTAGTTTATTTCTATGTTTATTTAAGGCTGTCATTATTTTGAGTTTAAACCAATTGATCAGTAAAAATTTGGCTTCTCTTTTGTGCTTCAAAAATCCAACATAGAAGATTACCAAATTAGAGTTTTCCCCGGCTCATCGCATATCTGTCCAATAATGGCTATTCTTCTGTACAGTGTTCTTGGGATTCGCAATGAGGCATAAAAACGAAATTACTATCAAAAACAAGGCCAACCCTTTTATGCTTTAGGAATTAAAAGCCAAAATAAGCTGCAGATTTCAAAACTTCTGTCATGTCCCTTGCTTCGCATTTGCCTTTAACAAGTGGAAGGAAGTCAATTACATGTCTGAATCTCATTCATCAACCATTTTCTTGAAATGCTTTCGAACTTTTCCTGGAAAATTTTTAGGGAGTTTTTTGTGGAGTTTACGAGGCAAGAGACAAGTAAAGATTTCATGCAGCAAAAGGCAGCATTGAACATAATCTAACTTGTCTCTATTATTGTGCATGTGTGTCCCTCGTGACGGTTTCATACAATTAAAATTTGGTAGAATATCACAGAAGCACGAGATTCGTATAAGAATGATTCATTACATTAAATAATCTCTAATTAGAATATAATGGAACAGAAAGCTGCTTTAACTAACTTACTAACTAACTAAAGCTGCTTTGTGTCAGTTGGAGTGCTTAGCAGAATGATTAACCCAGACCAGTTAAGGAACAGATCTTTCAAACATATCATATTTTCTGCAACTGGGGCATATCTAAAAACTGTTAGTTAATTAATTATCAATAAGCATGCATAGTTAACCATATAATCAAGTACAGATATTGGATTGAACATGGAAAAAAAAACAAAAAAACAGTATGAATGCATGA
Organism: Erythroxylum mucronatum; assembly: GCA_027563825.1. Taxonomy (NCBI): domain Eukaryota; kingdom Viridiplantae; phylum Streptophyta; class Magnoliopsida; order Malpighiales; family Erythroxylaceae; genus Erythroxylum; species Erythroxylum mucronatum. The sequence continues at coordinate 25,317,480 of JAOSBP010000007.1, read as the reverse complement.
ATTTGTATGCTAGTTGCCAACTTGCAAAGTTTGGCTGCCTTTTGAAGCAAGCCCACGTTCACGTGATCTGCTTCTAGGGTTTTTATTTTATTGCACTTGACAATGCAACTATATAATATCTCAGTTCTATATGAAGGCACTATCTCTACTCATTGTGTTCTTCTTTCTTTCTTTATAGACTGAGGCGAGAAAAGAGAACTACAGAAATATGGAAGCCTCCAAAATCTCAGCTCTCCTCCTCATTTGCATGCTATTCATATCCTCAGCCACCCCAATTCTCGGGTGTGATGCTTGTAAAAAGCACAAACCAAAGCACAAAAGTCCTAAAGGGAAGTCTCCAAAGGGTCCCATTGTTAAGCCTCCAATTCATTTGCCTCCAGTGACTGTTCCTCCCATTGTTAAACCTCCAGTTCATTCGCCTCCAGTGACTGTTCCTCCCATTGTTAAACCTCCAGTGACTGCTCCTCCCATTGCTAAACCTCCAGTGACTGCTCCTCCCATTGTTAAACCTCCAGTTCTTTTGCCTCCAGTGACTGTTCCTCCCATTGTTAAGCCGCCAATCAACGTCCCTCCAGTTCTTTTGCCTCCAGTGACTGTTCCTCCCATTGTTCAGCCGCCAATCAACGTCCCTCGAGTCACAATCCCTCCAATCACTGTCCCTTCCGTGGGTGTTCCTCCTGTAGCAGTCCCTCCAGTGACCTCTAAACCACCAAAGGGAACTCCATGCCGACCTAAGGATACATGCCCCATTGACACTCTAAAGCTTGGAGCTTGTGTTGATCTTCTGGGTGGATTAGTGCACATTGGACTCGGTGACCCAGCTGTTAATGAGTGCTGCCCAGTCCTTCAAGGATTACTTGAGCTTGAAGCTGCTGTTTGCTTGTGCACCACTCTCAAGTTGAAGCTTCTCAACCTTAGCATCTATGTCCCTCTCGCTCTTCAACTCCTTGTTACATGTGGCAAGACTCCACCTCCTGGATACACTTGCTCTCTTTAGATCTATTATCCATGTTAAGTACTCCTCAACTCTATCTTAACTACTTCAAGTTGTCAGTGTAAAAAAAAAAAACCAGGCATTCCCAGAAAAAAAGATCCTCAATTTATACAAAACTCTTTTAACAATTTCTCATCATAAGCTTCCATGTTCTTCAAAGTTTTCACTGATATTTATATACTCCCTGATTGTTGTGTCTACAGATTACCAGACCATTGGTTAGTGGAAAGATGGAATCGACATGAGAGGATGTCGAGCTAGCCCCAGTTGATCCTTCCCCTTCCAACATCTCTCTTTCTTCAATTCTCTGATTATTGTTGTTTTGCTCATTGTACACCATTTATTTTCAACGGTAAGATTGTTGCATGTACGTGTGGTTTGATCACTTTAAGACAAGGGAAGCAATCAAGAATGGTTTTCTATATCCTTGGTTTGCCAGATACTTCAATTTAAGCATTGCTACTGATTATCATAACTACTCTTAACTAATTTAACCGATTCTTCTTTCCATTGTAACTTTTTCCGCTGAGACCCAGACATATGATGATAGTGTTACTTATAATCTATCTTTGATTCCTTAAAAGCAAAAGAAAACAAAAGTGGATATGATCAAAGCTTATGGTTTCATCTCCCAAATCTACCAAATTAAATAAAAGAAAAGGTCACCTTTTACATTATATTGGATCTCGAGTTCGTAAAACGACAAACATAAGAAACTCCATGCATGCAGACAAGAGCATACAGAAGTTCTGGACCATAACATACGAAACACACAGACGCACAGGGAGAGTTGTTGAGGTAGATGGTTTTCAGGTATCTAATGGACTTATTATGGAAATCCCTGGAACAATAGTTGCAGCAACATGAATAGTACAGTATAGTAAAAGGCCTCCAAGGGTCTTGATCAGTTCCCATGCGAAGGCAATGGAACTTTTGAGTTCAACAAGTGATGTTTTTTATTTTTATTTTTGACAAAAACAAGTGATGTTATTCGTAAAAACAAAATAATATTTTTATAAAAACAAATTTTCTTTATTTAATAATAAAAGTCATTAAAATTATTATATAATAACCATAAAATTGAATTCTTTTTTATTATTAAACGACAATTAAATAGAATGTATACTTTTCATTTCTCACTTTGTAGAATATCAATTTATTATGAATTTTTATAAAACATTATTAAAAATATTTTCAAGAGAGTTAGTATTTTGATATCTAAGTTATTTTTTATTTTAAAAAGTTGAGATGAAATTAAGAATTAAAGATTGAAAATTAAAGTGATAACATATTCTAAAAGTATCTAATTTTTTGAAAAATTTTCATTTCAATACCTAAATTTTTTAATTAAGCGGATAATTTTTTATAAACTTAATATTTGTAATAATATTTTATTGATTTTCACGCAAACGTCTATATGTAATGGATTAAAAAAATTCGCTAACCAAATCAATAAAATATTAACATAATTAATATTTTGAATTAAGTTATTAAAAACTATAAAATGTTAATCACTTAATTAAAATTTTAAAAAGTTTGGGTACCAAATAAAAAAAATCCTAAAATATTATACACTTTAAAAATTGTTATCCCAAAATTAAATTATCCTCCTATCTTATGCTCCCTTCTTTTATTCTTTGGTGATTGAAAAAAAAAATTTTGTTTCCTACGAGGTGTCTCAGGAGGGTCTCAACTATAGGAAGGTACCTTTAAGTCATCCCCACCAGTGGCGAAGCCAAGAATTTATTTCAGGGAAGGCAATGTATATATATTTTATCCAATCCACAATGGGCAACGACATTCTTTTAGGTGGGCAACCTCTGTATGCATATATATCTTCTTTAAAAAAAATTTTTGAGGGTGGGCTTAGCAGTAGTTTCGCTACTGATCCCCACTCAGACTAATCATCGCTCGAGCCGGATAAGTCCCTTGCGAGAGGCAAAGCTCTAGCTTTAAGTCTTAAACGGCTGTATATATGAGGGTGATTCGAACTCGCAACCTCATTTAAACCAAGAGAATCCTTTATCAACTCACTTGCGCCTTGAAGTTTTTGGTGATTGAAATTTGAATATTGTCAGCTTACATGATGAAAAATGAAATTATGATTACCAAGTATTAAGCAATTATAATGAGTTCACCCATAATTTGAGGCTTGATCCTCTCCAATTGCTCTTCGAAGTGCTAACAGAAACCATAAACGAAGAATTTTAACTTATGCATTATCACTTCTGTGTAGGCCGAAGTGTCGGGTTGATTCATTGCATCAAAGACATGAATTGAGGAAAGGAAGGAGGGAAGGGCTTCTTCCCTTTGGTCGATAAGTGCTCTGCTTGTCATTTCCTGTTTTCTTTACAACGTAATATCAACTGTCAATCGGTACGACTTGACTAGACCATTAGGCCCAGTTTCATGGAAATTGTGGACCATCCAGTTTGTGTTGGGTCCATCTAGTACATGAAATCGTCGGTAGTAACGTCAGTTTTATCTTGTTCTGCGGATTAATTTTTGGGTTTAATAATTTAATAATTATTATAAGTCTTTTAGACGTGTACCAAGTAAATTTTCAGATTGACACAATAATTTGCAAATCACGTCAACCAGATACTCCGTATTAGTAAGTCTCGTATGACATGCTCGAGCGAGAAAGCGCAAGTAAGGGAAATTAAACACAGGACTTTTTGGCCTCAAGCCCTTCCACTCCAAGAAGATTACGTTTATTTTTTAATAATAAAAAATGTGAAAATAAATTTGCATGTTATTAATATGATTTTAATGATTAATTAACTAAAAGTTTAGAGAAATTTATCTGTTTATGAGTAATAATTATTTTTAATTCTCAATTTTACTCCTCGTAGCACATGTATTACATCTTTGTGAATCAAACTTGCATTTACATTTTTTACGATTTTTTACGATTTGCATTTACATTTTTTACGATTTTTAATATTATTTTAAAAAAGAAACTCTAGACTATCATTGGGTCAATAACTCTTTTTATAAATTAACTTAGAATTATTAATCTCTTTTTCTTTTCGGTGCACTCACCTTAAATAAAAATTAAAAAAATGAGATAACCAAGATTTTAGGACCACTTCAAAAGCATTGGCATTTAGCAATTAGCACATAAACTTAATTTTGGGATTTTGTCCCAGGTCTTAGCCATATGGTGCGCATCTGAGCTGCTACTCCAGTATAATACATAGAAAGTTAAATACATGCATGTCCAAATTTACCCAGAAAACAACTTCCAAGGTTACTATTTAATGGGCCCAAAAGAGAACAACTTGCTTCCCAAACTCCATTCAGTATTGTTCGCAGTTTGCTTGTTACTAGATTCCAAATACAAAGATCATGATGTGGTCACGGCCAAAGCAATACCTGCTTCCTGGAAATGTGGAGACTAGTTCGAATGCAAACAAGTGGGGATATCTAAGAAACAATGAGAACTTAAAAAGCAATTTGATGATTGATTCCTTTTCTTCTGTTTTCAATTCGAAATGCTAGGTAAACAATAAAAATGTCAAAAGGCGGGCGTTCGCTCTATTCAAAACAATCAGCCACACCATTAGTGAACCTAGACCTGAAAGATTAAGAAAAAGAAGAACATTCTCTGAATTGATCTATATATATGTTACACATCCTGTTAAAAGGATTGCTGATCCACCTGTTAACTAGAACGGCGAAGAGGACTGAACACATTAACGTAATATAACCATCAAAATTTATTCAATTGTACACTACTTGGGAGGAATCTGACCCGACTGCACAGCTTTAACTTGTCAATAGCTGCTTGAGACTTACCAAGTGAAAGATCCACAAAAACTGCAGTCAAAGTGGCCTGTGGACTGTTCGGTATAAGAGACAATGCTTGTATCACAAAAAGATGAGCCCGTTCAATGTCACCTTGCAAAGCAAACATGGTTGCGAAATTTGCGTAAAGGGTTCCACGCGCCTCTTCTGGCTTGAGGAACATAATGCCTTGTGATTCCTCGGGTGAAGAATTCTTGACAGCAATGGGTTCTCCATTCAACTCTTTGCAATCGAATGTTTTCTGAACTCGCCATTGGTTGAAATCGTCCTGGCTGAAGGGCCAGTCTACATTATCTCCTTTAGATAGACAATGTGACAAATGATCAGCAGCTTCCTTAAGCTTGTCAAGCAAACAGAGAGCCTCTGCGGCATATACATGGCCAAGAAATGTATAAATCCTTGAACATTTTGGAAGTTCCAAGAGAGACTTTGCAGTGGACAAGGCCTTCTCGGGATTGTCCAATTCCAACTCAACGTATGCCAAGTTCGCCAGAACAGCTTGCTTCATCATATGATTTTCTTTCCTACGAATATCTTCATAGAAGGAGACAGAATTCTGCATAATCTCCAGACTTGTCCCACCCTTCGGCTCTTTTGCATCCCCATTTGCATTAGCTTGAGCTAAGCCAGCTGATGCAGTTGACTTGTAATCAAGGTTTGTTAGGTTCATGTGATTTGAATTCTTCACAGATCCTGCTTCACTCAATTCGTTTTCCTCCACAGACAAATCAGTAGGTAAATCAGACTTCAAGTGATTCAAGACCGAAGAGTCTAGCAAATGCAGTGCCTTCAATAGACATTGACAGGCAAGGGGCATGGACAGCTTAGATTGGCTGTCATTGCCCAGAATTAAACCGTCCCTTTCAAGTAAATTTCCACATCCATTTCCGGAAATCCCATCTTCAATTGCAAGATGCCTACTTTTCCCCTTGCCAATAACACGAACAGTGATTTCTGTTTTGTCTGAAAGGGCCCGACCCGCACTTATAAGCCCTTTCTCTAAAGCCATCAGACAGCACTCAGCAATCCGCAGCCACAAGATGGGTCGATTGTAAAAAATTAAACTTGCTTTCTGGAAACAGCGTGCAGCTAGCAAGGGTTTCCCACATGCTAATTGCTGCACTCCACAATTATATAAAGTTAGAAGAGATTTATCCTGTGAGAAAGTTAGCACCTTTTCAGGTTTGTCCTTCCTATGGGATGAACTACTAGTTAATGCCTTCGAAAAGAGGACAGATGAAGTGTGGTATTTCCCAAGCTGAAAGTAAATGCACCCAAGGTTGTTAAACATGCTTGAAATTCCCACCTCGGTCCTATTACTAGATGCCATCAACAGCTTGATGGCTTTACGGTGATTTCCAAGAGCATATTCAAGCTGAGCCTTTAAGAGGAGAGCCATAGATGAGTCTCTTCCACGAGCAATGTTCATGGCAAGCTTGACTTCACGTTTAGCTTGTTTAAAATTCCTGGTGAGAAGTAGAAACTGCACCTTATAAAGTTGCAACTGAAGCTTCAGATCAACATTAGACATAGAACTGTCAACTGGAGTCCTTGATAGATCATGTGAAGACGAAAGACCAACTGGCCTTGCCAAGTTCTGTCCATCTATTTCTAGTGAAAACATTGATCCATACTCAAGTGTCTCTTCTGATAATGACAAACTTCTAGATAAAGAATTCTCCAATGTATTCCCACCAGGAGATAAATCTGAATTAGGAGCATCCATAGCTGATGAGCTGCTTGGAATCAAGGACTTCCCGACTAAAGTTGCTGATTGTTGCTGTGCATTGCTTCCATTGTCACTTTGAGTCACACCACTAATACCAGAATCCTTTTCGAGATACATCAGAACATCCTAAAAAATTGTATGTGTCCATCAGAGATACATAAAACCGAACGACACAGTTGTTTGATGTAATCAATCATGAAACTAGGACAACTATCATCACAAAGCTTAAATGTCATTAATTGAGCATACCACAAAAAAGGCAGCAAAAAGAACTAGAAAGTAGAAAGACTGTTTTACTTTAACTTACAGCAGATTTTGATGCATCCTGGCACACAAGTGCCACATCTAGCAACAAAAGGCAAACATGAAGAGCAATTGTCTGCACATCAATAACAAAAACATCATGAGACAAGAATACAACTGCACACCAAATCACTTGCACACAAAAAAATTTGCACCTCATCAATAGGTTTAATGTTGTGAAACAATGGTTCCAAAACTGATAACGACTTGGTATGTTCATGAAGGTGAAACCAGATAATCGCCTGTAAAAGTTCAATTTAACATGTCAATCCATGCCAGAAAAAATCACCCAGAAGCAATAAGGCAAAGTAAATATTAAAGGGCCCCTCACAATGTTGAGGGTCACTACAGCTGGGTCAAATTCATCCATGTAGACAAGAGTTGCACTATTTGAGGCAGGAGATTGATGTGTTATCAATCCACTCCCTTTAGCCCCTGAATTAACTTTATTGCCAGGATTGCTAGCATTGTCCAAGTGGTCTCCTGAAGCACGTGCGACATCTTCGCTTTTCTTCTGAACAAACACCACCAAAAGAAACACAGAAGTAAAGTTCACAGTAAACCCCAATACAAAGTGTAAGCCTTGATGCAGCAAAAACATCTTGAAATAGATGCCAAAATTTTGCTATCGAGATTGATAGAGACTAGTACCAGACAAAGAAAACTTGAATGTCTACTTAAACATGATTCCTGGCATGTAAGTTGATGATGCAAATTCAGGTACAATTTAAGTGAATAGAAAATAGAAAGATAGTTTTCAAAGGTCTACAATAAGCACCGTCAAGCCAATTTGATGATGGAAAAAGGAGGGATGCTAAATAAAAAAACTTCATAGATGCAATGATCATGTGCAACAACCCAGTTTCAGTAACCTCATTTCAAGTCACTTGCCCACCTAGGTTTCATGGACAGTAAATGCAACTGTCTTGATTATTTCAGAGTGGGAAAATGTTGCGCTGCACCATTGCAGAAACTGCTGAAAGGTCAATCGCTTAATGTTTCATGAGCACAATTACCATAGCACACCTGAAGCTATAAATCCACTAAAAACCATAGAGGTGAGAACAATACTATACCTTAATAATATTAAGAACTTCAAGCAACTTCTTTGGGTCTGAACAACCATGTTGAAAGTATTCAGCAATTGCAATATTATGTAGAACCTGATCAGGAATTCATTCTTTAAGACTTTGAAAGAAAGCCAGAGAAACAGGCAATTTGATAACTTAAGATGATGAAAAGTATTCAAGTGCGCAATCATGAATGCTTGTCACCATGTTCGATAAGTCAATGCTATGGCTTCCAGATGTGGTCAGGGTAGAATGATATAACTATCAGGAATAAACATGCAGGACTTCTAGAGAACTCTATGGAGTTAAACATCCAGTAAGAGTCATACAAACAATGGCAAATTGATAAGCAGACACATAAATAGATTAGCTTTTAAGTGACAAATGACTTTTATAATATGCATTAACCAAATTAGCATAGAACTTGATATGAATTCCCCCAATAGGATATAAGAAATAACAAATTTACCTGATACAGTACACACTTAACAGAAACCGAAAATTAATAGTATGACATTTGTCTCTTGATTGACCGTATTTCACTTCATGACAAACCAGATCCAAGATTAAACACATTATGCAACATATGTCACCATGCAACAAATGGAATTAAACCATCCAATCCTCTTTTTCATTCCATACATATATCTTTGCATCCCAGAAAGTATAAAAGGGAAGAAAAAAAATGATGAAACCTCTAAATGACAGCAAATAGCAGAATTTGTCAGGTAAAAAAGTAGAAGCCACACAGAGAACACTGGAATCCATACACAGAACTACTTAACTCTTGCCTTTTTTCGATAAAGGAATCAGTAAAATAACTCAACTGATAATCACTTCAACAACACTCGATATCGTGTCCACCTGGCCCTAGTGTCAAGCATGACCATCCTAATCCAGAGCACTGACAACTAGAAAACATGTCCATCAACCCTAACACACTACATCCAAATGATCTTCCTAACAGAAGTGCTCAGGCTCAAATCATTACATTTGGCCTATCTAGTTTTACTTAAGTTACCCTAACTTAATATGAAACAGAGACTCAACCTCCGCACCGCAATATCACCAAACAATTGAGCAAATTTGAAATCAATCCACTTCACGGCAAGTCAACAAGACCACAAGCAAAAGCCAACATAGATTAACACTCAAGTTCGAAACCACCTTTATCCAGCAGAGTAACTAATCAATTCGAAGACAACCCACACAACACACAAAAATTCACCAACAACTAAACCACATGCAAAATGCAGAATATCCAAACACCAAAGAAGCAATATGTACATTAGTTTATATAATTACTTTGGGATCGTCCTCCTTCATTTGCTTGAGCCGATGCAAAAGCTCAAGGCACTCAGCGAAACGTCGGGACTGGAAATGAAAAGCGGCGTCCTTAGCGAGTGCAGCAGTGACCGAGAGTACGATGTCGTCTTCGCCGCCTCCTCCGCCAGGTGACGGTTCTCGAGCATCGGCGGTGGAATGGGACGACGAATCTTGGGCGTCCATGATCAGATCCGACGAATCGCACGGTAGAGAAGCTGTTTGAGACCTCGACAAGAATTAATATCCAAATATATTTAACCTATAAATCTCACTTAACTGTCTAGTTAATGGAGGAGAAATTGCGGCCTTACCTGATAGAAATAAAAACTTTTAGCAGTGAAAATGAAGAGAAAGAAGTTTGAATTTTTAAACTCAGTTAAAGAGGAAAGAAAGAAGAAGCCCTGGATTTTCTCCGAATTTGCAAATAAGGACTTTTTCTTTTGCGATGCACTAGAGCAACCACGGTGCGTTTGCCCTTGTCTTGAGTGGCAGTTGGTTTGCAATATTCTAGAAAACTTGATTAAATTTGAATACTTAAAATACGAATTTGATCAAATCGAACATCATCTGTTGACTTTAAATCGAATTGAGCATATAAAGCATTGAAAGCTTGAAGGGGTTGGTGAGCTTTTCAACTTCAAAAGGCCAATTTTATGTTACACTATTTACAGCAATGTAACACGATTGTGTCACATTAACCCTTAACTATACATATTAAGATAACTAAGCAACTCTTCTCAACATCTCCAAGATGGAGTCTGGGTTCCTAATTTCCTGAGACTCCTGTGAATCCTCATTACCTTGTGAGAAATCGACAGTGGTGTATGTTCGGATTCCAGGACCATGTCCATTGCAGTCCATCTCTCTTCCTTGCTGTGCTCGTCTTACTTCTTTTTGGTGCTCAGTTAATTCTAACCGTTTCCTTTTTGAAAATGAGCAATGCTCATTTCCTTGCTCAGAATGATCCTTCAGATCTTCCATTAACTCGATTCTTTTTGAGCTTTTGTGTGCTGTTGTCACTCTGTGCTTTTGAGCACTTATGTCACTTGGAGATTGACATTTGACCAGAAAAGGCAAGTTTTTCTCCTTCAGTTTTATTCTTTTCTTTCTTGATAGCTTGTCCAGGAGGTCAAGTAAGCTCCGAGGATACTCTAAATCAAACTGTTCACCATATGTGGAATTCCAATATTTGATGGTTAGGTCTGCAATGGCTGGGTTGGGGTGATCGAGAGTCTTTTCTAGGAGATCTGCCTGAAGTTCGAGAAAACCAGAATCGTATCGTATAGGTGGCTGGCTCATCATCAAACAATTTAGTATTTCACCCCATAAGTGTTGAAGCTCATTAAGGATGCTCTCATGCTGTATCTCCCTGTGTGACAGCCACTGAAGTAGTGGAGGGGACATGATCTGCAATTATACATAAAATCATTAATAGTAAAGTCAATGTATAAATATGGATTCCCAGGACATAAATACAAGATTTTGGTTTCTGTAAAAATAAACTGTTTAGCTAAAACGATAATAAAATGTCTTCACAAGTTCATCACCAGCCTGAACTCTAAATCACTGTCAGAAAGATTGATTTCAACTTAATACCTGAATAAATAAGAGAATACGTTGCTCCAAATGAAGGCAGCTGACAACGCGAGTCAGTACAGAAAACACCCTGCAAAATTGTAGATAGGTATAACTCAAAAATTATCAGAAAAAGGTAAAAAGTTAGGCATGACGATAAAGGAAAAAGGTTTAGGTCAACCTTGAAGTTAAAAGAATGTCTATAGGTGGATTTGCTCCTAACATCGTGTGCGACATCATCAAGAATCTGTATTGTATTACGTCATGAGCAAGTGCAATTCACAATCAATTTAATTAAGGGAATTTAGAGACACGGTATAATCCATGAGTGATACATGAAACCCAATTTTGAATTGAGACGATCCTCATAGTTGACATTCATTAGTTTCTTTTCACTTTTCTAGACAATTTGATAAGAAGAATACATTTGGGATCTTTGCCAGCAGATATAATAGAAGATAAAATACAACAGGATCAAAACCAGATAATTGCACTTAATGGCAACTTCTCAAATACCTCATGTAAGCTTAGGCTAAGCCGATTAGAATTGAATAGATATTTTAAACATGGATTCAGTGTTTAAAACCTGAACTAGTGATTGAGTTTTCAACTACTTTTGATCTATCATACCAAGCAAAAATCCTGGAAAAAAAAAAAAGTATGAGACAGAGCCTATTTCCTGGTAGCTAACTTGGTCCTTACTCGTTTGCAACAAATGCACTTGGCCACAAGATATGTTATGATTGAGGAATGGTCATGTATCTGTCTTTCAAATCAAGTTCACTCAATCTGAAAACAGATGCTGTTACCATGTGAAAAGCATACGAGGGGGCCGGAGTTAGCACCCCATTTATGTGCACTCTGAATAGATGAACCAACCTGGCAGCCAATTCCAAGCTATTATTGATGCCGTTGAGTATTTGTGATTCACCAGTATCTTTGTTTTTGTTTCCATCTAAATCTGCCGCCGTTAGGATTTGATCCAGGATAAATGTCACAGCATTGCTGCATAAATAAAGGAGATCATGAACCTTTTGGCTCAAATTCAACTGCACGCTGTAATCTTGTATGCCAATGTTTTCATCCAGTAGCCCATTTAACGTTAAGCATACAACCTCAGGGAAACTGTCTGTTGAGAAATACTTCGATTCTGAAGCAACCATAGCACCATAAAGTGATTTCCAAACCTCCATTGCCTCTTCAAGATCAAACTTTCCATTTGTTGATACAAAAAAATCCTTCAAGGAGATACTAAGTTCTATGGGCTTCAAATTTTTACTGGAGTAAGAGCACACATAAAATGGGTAGGACAACAGATGGCATGTGGCAAGATTACTAATGCTGTTGGAATCTAGTTTCAACAGTGAAAAGTTCTTTCCATCAACAATGCAGTCATTCAGACATTTAGCTATCACTATCCATAAAAGCAGGTACTTATAGTACACAAGTTTATACAGTAGACATACAGTGACACGAAGACTTTCAAGGTGGTTGCCTAAAGAAAGTATGGATTTGAAAAACTTCTGCAGTCTCTGTAAAGCTAACTCCATCGTGCATGTCTGTGAACTTGATTGAATCACCATGCAAATATAGAGAATGACTATATAAGCCACTGGTGAAACCATATCCGTAGGGGCTATATGGCAGAACGACGGAAGTTTTTTGTAGTTATCATCAGATACCTGTTGCATATTCTGAATGTATCTGATGTCTAAAGCAACCATGTAGAGAGGCGAACCCAAAATAAAAGGTTCCAACTCCTCAGTAACAGCCTCTAGAAACTGGAGGGGAACAAGGCACAATGCATTAGCCCTACTAGCATCGAAATTGAAATCTTCACAAATCTTCTTTATGAACTTCAATATTGAGTTCAAACAGAACATGACGCCATCATAGTTGATGGATGAACTTCCTAACTCCACCTGGACCCCTTTAAGAAGTGATCGGAATACCCTCAAAGACGCATTATATGCTGAATACCTATTCTCATCGGTTAATGTTGCATCACATGCATGACTGTTTATCTTGTCAAGGATCTCTATGAAAAAGTCTAACCTACTTATATCCCATGGTAACCATTTAACGGGATGCTGTTTCCATAAGCTTTTCACTGATGCTGGAGGTTCTTTGGATGATATAAATAACAAATTATCGTTTTCCTGGCTAGTTGATTCATGGTCTGATTCTCTACACTTTGCGAGTATGAAATCGTCGAGAAGACCTAAACACGGATTCCATAACCAAAGAGTTTTTGCAGTAAGGCTAAGTTGAAAAACTGCTCTGAATATAGGAACAAGTGCCATATCTACCACTAATGGATGATTAATGACGCCATCAAGTTTATGTAGCAGATAATGCCATGTGTTCAAGCAGGAAGTGTAGACAGAGAGATCACATTTACTTGACATTACTCCTATTAGAGGAGTCATAAGGAGCTTTATACTTTTTGAAAAGCCACCTTCTGGACTTCGAGATGTGTTTCTGTGGGATGATTGCACATGTTGACTACCATTATTCTTGATTGCTTTATCAATCTCACAAGTTGGAATAGGAGGATCAAGCAGAGAATCAATAAGGCCTTCCCAAGCAACCTGTGCATAAAGGAGACCATAAGCATTTCCTAAGAAAAATGAGAATGAACAATCTTAGATCCTTTATTAAAAAATGAGAATGAACAATCTTAGATCCTTTATTTTCCCGACAATTAAGTAAGGGAGAAGTGTGTCTCCATGATGACAACCGTCGGAGAAAACAAGTCAGGCCCATGGGAAGAAGCTCAAAGTCCAATTCCCTGGATCAAACATTTTCATAGGTGGAACAGGTTTTGCTACTTAACATGGCTATATCCTTGATAATTAAAAAGTTTTTTGACAGTGACAAGAAGAACAGTAGCCTAATTTTATTAAATGTGCAAAGTTCCAGCCTTACCAGTGAAGCGATTTGGACTTGAGGATTGTAATCAGAGAATGTCTTCTCAGGAATTTTCAACATGTGGTTAACCAAATGCCTAATCTTGACATGAGATCCTAATAGACGTATAAACCATTCCCATGCTTGAATTGCTTGAATTTTGAAGCCCTGGTTGAGAAGATCCATCATCCCATATAGCATATTTTGTTTAAGATCTTCAACTAGTACCTGTTGATGAAGACAGATGTATGCCTGATAAAGTTTATATTGCAACACTTACCCTAAAGTCCAATTAATTTATATGGAATTCTTATGCATTTTAGCACACTAAAATGAAGTAACGTAAGGCAGAGATGCAGTTATAACAGGACAAATCCTTTAAAAAAAAAGAAATATCTCAATGGTGATAGTCTTATTGAATTTACTTGCCATGGATAAACAATGATCCCTAACCTATTAGCATTAGAAAAAGAAAAGGTTATTCAAACCTTAGAGAGTGGTGAAGGTGGAGGAAGTATAAGAGATCTAATCTTCAGCAGACACCTTTGTGAGATATCCCTCTCTCTCTTATCAATGCTGAGAAGTCTCCTATATATGGGAGGGGTCCATATGTGCAAAGTCTTTTTCATCTTCCCAGTTAATTGATCTGCCAACTTGATCACAGCCTACTATAGTAAAGATGAAAGAATTAGTACAGGAGTCAAATGTCGTATTTAGAATATGCCAATAATTGAATACTGTAATGTAATAGATTACAAGAATGATATGTATATTATTCTTCTCTCTGATTTGTTCTAATTTCTGAAGATCACAAGAACATTATAATAACTGCAAAGTATCATAGAGAAGGCATAGGCAAGCAATAATGTTCAGAGCACTTCAGAGAAACTTGACTTCAATGTAGGTCCTAAATCGATCAACTTCATTGTGTACCCAGAATAATCAATACAATAGCCACTATGCTCAATTGGCAATCAAATGCATACGATGATTTTACCTGCATAGCCTCAAATGTTGTTGACAACGAACCCATAGGATTGTCAAGTGCATGAACGGTTGCCCTTAAAAGTGCATCAAAGTGAGAAGCCAGAACCAATGCATCGAATTGTTGCATAGATATACACCAGACCCCAAGGTTGCAAACTGACTGCTAGCATCAAATGAATAAGTGCAAACGAAAACACCCTTTTAAAAGTTACGTAAATCAGACCTGTAAATGTTCACCTTTATTTTTGTGGCCCTGATGACTTCTGACAATGCCTCTACAATATTACTTGCATCATCTACTAGAGTTCCCAAAAGAAAAAAGAAGGGAACGAAATAAGTAAAAAAAACACATTTAATAAAAACTACTTCATCTCGGTATTTAACCACGAAAAGTTGAGATCAATTAAGCTGAGAGTTGAGGTTGCTACCTGTGATTGTAGAAACAAGGGAAGGATGATACAAAATGAATCCCAAACACTTCAATGCCTGTGCAGCTCTGAGAATAAAAACATACCGATTAACCCATTAATAAAATGAACCACCACACGCAAATGAATCGGAACTTCCCTACATGAGACTTACATTTCTTCATCTTCGTCAGATACGTCGACGGAGATTGCAGAAACCAGAACCCAACAACTATCAGCCAGGATTTGGATCGATGACGGATCGTTTCCTGATTGTTCCTGAAGATGGAGAAGATGAGAGTACGCGAACGATTTATTTCCTTTTGACCTTGATTTGATTAGGGCCTTTGCTTCCTCGAGCTGATCGGAGAAGCTCGACATTGTAGACGACGATCGGAGAGAGTAGAAAATCGAATAAGAAAACCCTAATTTTGAGCGGGATTCATCTGAGTGCAATTTTCGCGCCAAGAATAAACATACAGTGATGAAGTCGCTGAGTGGCGGGGGTTTTAGTGAGGGTCTGTTTGTCTAAATAGCTTTCCTCGTCCCAGAACGCGAATGAGACTCTTCCTTGTTTGGTTTAGGGTGTCCTAGCGTCGGACTACTGTCCATTGCATAAAACCTTGTGCTTAAATAACAAATTAATTTTTATTCAATTCCAAATAATATGCATAGCACAATATATTAATTATTATATAATTTTAAACCATATGAAACATAAATGAAAATATATCTAACCAAATTTTTTATATGGATTATAACATAAATAAAACTAATATAAAAAATAAATATTAAAGCATATAAAAATAAATAATATTATATATACTCCCAAAATAAATTTGAAGATGTATTCGTAGATATTGTGAGAATTATGTGTAAAATATAAGAATAAAAAAGACTAAAAAATAGACTCATTAATTGACCTGAAAAATTCACATGAAAAAACGCTTTTTTGAGAAACTCCGAATTTAAGTTTTTTAAAAAGTTGTATTTTGACTGTCAAAAAAGTCATATTTGTTAAAGAAACACTTTTTTTATCTTACAGCAAAACAATTATTTTTTTAAATAGCTTTTGTAATTAAAAAGTATTTATTAACGTCTCAGAAGCTATGTGAGTCTCAGGCCCTTATAAATATTTTCAGAATCCAACTACATTAATCACAAATTCTTGTATTAATCCTCGTAAAGAATAAAATCATTTAAATGCTTTAAACGGCAGCGTCTTGAGTTTAGCCCTTGTGTTAGAACCTGATTCGTAACTTGCGGGAGAACCGGGTTCACGTGAGCTAGAAAAGGACCGTGGCCGTAAGCGTCACATTGGCCTGTTGAAGTCGCGCCTCAAAAATGATATTTTTGTCGGGACAACCGTTTTAACCGCACACGTGTCCCAGTTAGATTCTTTTTTATTACTATAACCACAGTCAACGGCTTTAAATCTGCACTTACTGACGCGTGCTGCAATTCTGGACCATAATTCTTTCACTGGGTACGTCTGGTTTGTCTTAACTTCAAATGATTAAACGTAATGATTTGTACGAAGCTTCGGGTATTGGGGAACCACGAATCTATTTGCATTTTTTATATTTAAATTGATATAAAATTTTGTTTAAATTTAAACTAATTTAACTTAATTTTGAGCCCGTATAAAAAAGTAAATTCATTTTAAATATGTTATTATTATTAATTTAATAAATAATAATATTTAAAATAAAATATATTTATTATGAATAAAATATATTATTCAATAAATAATTTATTTAAAATACATAATTTATAGATTATTGTAGATATTTGATAAATACATTATGTAAAATTAGAATTAAAAAAAAAGATCTTAGGTGGGAAGTGCAATAATTGCATTAAAGACAACAATTACATGGCATGACACGTCTCAAAATTCGTGAGTGATTAACTGACTGATTGAGATGTCAAAGAATTTTGAATCCCAATAATAGAGTTAGTTTTTATCTGATTGGACACGTCATTTGCCAGAGTTTCCGTCCAGCACCAGACTACAACAATTAAGTGCAAAAGTTCGGATTCGCAATCTATTCTTAAGACAGAATCAAATTCTAGAATTCATTCATTGTCTGCTCAAAACCCATTTTAGTTGCGTAAGTGCGTGTCTAAGTAGAGGTGGCATTGGATTCTGAAAATATTTATAAAATATTTACACATTTATTTTAAATAATTTATTAAATCAAAACGTGTCTGTTTGCCTACGTGGAAAACTTAGCAAATGCAAGTAGATAAATCACACATATCTCAAAACTTGAAGAAAAAAGGATGTCGTAGATCCGACGTGGCATCTCAATCGTAGATATTTTGAATGGTGACGTTTATGGCTTCAGCTCAACTTCACGAGTGAAGCTACAACAATGGTGACTGGTGTGAGTTTACGGTGTATAAATAGTTAACTACCTGTCGTCTCTTTTGCAACTGCAAGCGCTCTCCACTCAATCACTAACCTCTGTTGGGTTTCACAACTTGCACAATTAGGAGCTAGCTCTCTTTCCAAAAAAGACGATGACGATCAAACCAGTGGTTCGGATTTCGGAAAGGAACCTGGTCGTCAAGGACCGGACTATCCTGACCGGAGTTCCGGACAACGTGATAGCCACAACTGGCTCCGGCCCCGGCCCCGCGGAGGGGATCTTCATCGGGGCGGTATTTGATGGCGAAAGCAGCCACCACGTGGTGCCGTTGGGAACACTCCAAAACGTGAGGTTCATGGCGAGCTTCCGGTTCAAGCTCTGGTGGATGGCTCATAGGATGGGAGACCATGGACGAGATGTTCCTCTGGAGACTCAGTTTTTAATCGTCGAGACCAAGGATGGGTCTTACGTGGAATCGGGCGACGGAGATCAAGATGATCAGATCGTTTACACGGTGTTCCTTCCTCTGATCGAAGGCTCTTTCAGAGCTTGCTTGCAGGGGAATATTCACGACGAACTCGAGCTTTGTTTGGAGAGCGGTGACGTGGACACCAAGGCGTCGTCATTTACCCACTCGCTTTTCGTTCACGCCGGCACCGATCCTTTCTCCACCATAACGGAGGCGGTACGCGCCGTTAAGTCACACCTTAAGACATTCCGGCAACGTCATGAGAAAAAATTGCCTGGAATTACTGATTACTTCGGATGGTGCACTTGGGACGCTTTTTATCAGGAAGTGACTCCAGACGGCGTTGAGGCTGGACTCCGAAGCTTGGCTGCCGGCGGCATGCCGCCGAAATTCGTCATTATCGACGACGGGTGGCAGTCCATTGGCAGCGACCCAGTGAACGATCCGTCCAACGCTGAGCAGAAACAGCAGCTTCTTATGAGGCTGACTGGGATTAAAGAGAATGCCAAGTTTCAGAATAAGGACGACCCAACTGTGGGGATCAAGAACATCGTGAGTATAGCGAAAGAGAGTTTTGGGGTCAAATACGTGTACGTGTGGCACGCGATAATCGGGTATTGGGGTGGGGTCCGGCCGGGAGTGAAGGAGATGGAGGAGTACGGGTCGGTGGTGAAGTTTCCGATGCTCTCAACAGGGGTTGTGGAGAACGAACCGACATGGAAGACTGATGTTATGGCCCTACAAGGATTGGGTTTGGTGAATCCAAAGAATGTTTACAAGTTTTACAACGAGTTGCATAGTTATTTGGCGTCCGCTGGTATCGATGGGCTCAAGGTGGATGTTCAGAGCATACTGGAGACGCTTGGCAGTGGTTTGGGAGGTAGAGTCGAGTTGACCAGACAGTATCATCAAGCTCTTGATGCGTCGGTGGCGAAGAATTTCCCTGACAATGGCTGCATCGCTTGTATGGGCCACAGTAACGATGCATTATACTGGTAATTATACGTTCTCTAATTCTTACGACAAATCTTTGCAATGCTTTCCTGAAAATTTTGAACTTGGATTGGATTCAATGGAACAGTTCGAAGCAGACAGGGATGGTAAGAGCATCTGATGATTTCTTTCCTCGAGACCCAGTATCACACACAATCCACATAACAGCAGTTGCATACAACAGTGTCTTTCTGGGAGAGTTCATGCAGCCTGATTGGGACATGTTTCACTCTGTCCACCCAGCTGCGGAGTATCATGCTTCTGCTAGAGCCATTAGCGGTGGCCCTGTCTACGTTAGGTGAGCTTAAGCCATCTCTTCGAGCTCTTGCGGAGAAGTAAAAGATCACATTTTGTATCTTTTTATGCTTCGTTAGTTGAAACTTCCTTATATGACTATGGTGTTGCGTTGAAATGATCAGTGATGCGCCTGGAAAGCACAACTTTGAGCTACTCAAGAAGTTAGTTCTGCCTGACGGGTCTATCCTCCGAGCTCTTTCGCCTGGCCGGCCTACACGGGACAGTTTGTTCAATGACCCTGCCAGAGATGGTGTTAGGTATTTTTTTTTTTGGTTGCCAAATTGACATTTTTACTCTTATCTCAGTCATCTTTTTAACTAGTTGTTGGCTGATTTTTGCAGCTTGTTGAAGATATGGAACATGAATAAGTACACAGGAGTGTTAGGCGTTTATAATTGCCAAGGAGCAGCCTGGAACACAGTTGAGAGAAAGAACACATTTCACGAAACAAAAGATGAAGCCATAACAGGCGCCATTAGAGGCCGCGATGTCCATCTCATTTCTGAAGCCGCCACTGATACGAATTGGCCTGGTAACTGTGCTGTCTACATTCACCGGACCAGTGAACTTATGACCCTCCCTTATAATGCAGCCATGCCTGTTTCACTCAAAGTCCTCGAGTACGAGGTTTTCACTGTGACCCCCATCAAGGATTTAGCCCCTGGATTCAGCTTTGCACCTCTGGGGCTTATCAGCATGTTCAATGCTGGCGGAGCCATTCAGGGACTAAACTATGAATTTGATGATGGATCCAAAGGTGAAAATAGTGGTGTTAGTAGCGAAAAGAATAGTAGCTGTGAATCAGTGGCTAAGGTCTCCATGGATGTGAAAGGGTGTGGCAAGTTTGGTGCTTACTCATCTGCTAAGCCAAGGAAATGTCTGGTGGATTCGAATGACGTGAATTTCACTTATGAGACAGCCTCGGGATTAGTCACTCTTAATATAGACAGCTTACCTGAAGAAGGAAAACTTCATGTAGTTGAGGTCGAGTTGTGTTAGGGATATGGTGAAGGTTTAAAGTTTAAACGTATGCCAATTGATCTAAATAAAATTCTGAATAACATTTGCTCCTTTGTATCTTAATCACATCTTACTTTTTTTCTCCTGCATAATCTTTCACACCCATGTTTGTTCGAGCATACAACCCCATCACTTTATGAGGAACTGAAGTATATTAAATTGATCAAGACCAAGAGCATAACAAAACAACTTTTAAAATGATCTAAAGTTTCTGAGTGAAGAGATTTTGCCAATCCTGAGTCTGACTGTGTAAGCTAAAATAGGTTAGAGAGTAACAAGATGCATATATAATGTAGAACTCCACTATGCATATGATAAATCCTGATGCTCAAGTTCCGGAACTTCTTTCTAATGGTACAATATTACCCTAAACTGAGTTATGCACCTAAAATCCTAAATGAACAGCCTATAAATAAGAAATGCAACTTGTAAGTAGACAATTTGCATAGAAAACTAAAAGTCCATCTTCACAAGAGCGTTTGAAACTTCTGCAGATCCAAACTGAAGCCAATCCTTGGCACAAACAAGGGCCTCCAGTGTCTCTGGTCTTAAGGAACTCCGATAACTATCCAACTCTTTTGCCATCGTATCAAACATAGATTCGGGTCCAACTGTTGATACAGGAATGGTTAATATATCACGTGCCATCTTAGAAAGAGTTGGGTACTTCAGCTTATTCAGCTTCCACCAACCTAAGACATCGAAGTCTTGTGCACGGGGTAGCAGAGACTCGTCCAGATATTGATCCAGCTCTGATTTCATTTGTTGACTGGTTGTCTCCATGATGTAGACATCAAAATCTGTAAGTCCATTGTCTGAAAGAAGACTTCCCTGGTGTTCGTCGGTTTTCATATTGTCAACATTTCCATCATCGTCATAAGTTGGGGTAAGAGGCAGAGGAAGGGTAAAATATTCGACAAAGAGCTCATGGATCCCATCGTCAACAATCTTGATGTATGTAGGGGCATCTTCCTCGTATATCTTTGAAAAACTGAACTCAACAAGTTTCATCTTAAAGCGAGGATCCATGGCCACAGCAATTGCCAAAACCAGGCTGCAATCCTTCCAATATTTGTCAATCTTTTCCTTCATTACATTAGCAAGGCTTTTGACAAAAGGATCCTCAATTGTAGTTGCACAGGCCAACTCGGTAACGATCTTCCATACTTCATGAAAGCATGTTATTGCAGTTGGATTGGTAGTAGATGCTAGAGTATTGGCTGCATCAAAGAGAGGTTTCAAGTATGTGCATATAGTCTCAACCTGGTTCCAGTCTTCCATGGATGGAGCCTGTTTGTAATGAGGGTCGGAAGTGTCCAGGCACGAAAATACTTCTTTTAATTCTGAAGCAGCAACAAGCATCTCATACGTTGTATTCCACTGCCTTTGGTTGTCAAGAGATAGGCTTTTTTCACTGGGCACTTGAAGCTGTTCCTTAAGCTCAAGAAACTTTTCCTCATGGGATTCCGAAGTTTCAACATATTTTACACTGTCCCGAATTTTACTAATAATATCCTTCTCTAATGAAAAAACATCTTTTGCAATACTGCTCAAAGTGTGAGCAATGCAGCTCCCTAGAAGGAACTGACCATTTAGAACAAGTGGATTTTTGAGGCAGAGAAGAGATCTGAGATTTTCAAGCCCAGGTTCACCAACAGGATGGCTATAGGTAAGAGAAAATAACTTGCCCTCCAAACTCCAGTCAGAAAGACAACAAGCAACTGCATGGCTGAGAGTGCTATCCGAATCAGGATATGGTTCCATCACAACATTAAGAATTCGCTTATGCGGCGTCCAGTCGCTATCAATGAAATGCCCTGTTATAAATACATAACCAAGGCCTTGACTTGATGACCATATATCCAGTGTTAGACAAATGCGTCCAGGTATCCCCTCAATGAACTTCATAAAATTTTGCTTTTCCCTCAAGTAAGTTGCAACACAATCCCCTTGGACACTGTTGAAGCTTACCATTCCAAAGTGAGGTTGAAGATTCTGAACAAAGCTAACAAATCCAGAATGTTCAACCATATGAAGTGGGTAATCATGCATGAGGATCATCCTGGCAATTTCATGGCGGGAGCGATCTGAATCAAATGGAATGTAGGGTGCACTGGGGGATCTGTAACGTCGCTTTGGAGGTTCAGAACTGTCATTTCCTCCTGTCCTTGGCATATGGGGTGCCATCAAATTCCTCCTATTACGTAAAAGTGCAAGGCACGTTCCCTTGGCAATATGCCGCTTGAGGTGGCTGGTACCAGCTACTTTGGAACCTGTGCTGTATGCAAAACTTTGCTTGCACTGGTTGCAGCATGCCCTTCTACATCCAGGACTCACTGTTTCTATGGTGAAGTGTTCCCACACTATGGACTTCTTCTTTCTTCGCTTGTGAGGCTGTGTTCCTGGTGTAGCAAATCCATTGCTCTGCTCCTGATTTGTCACAATCATTGCATTGTTTTCTTCAGGACTGGTGACAATTGTTCCATTGTTCTCTTCCAGGTTTGCCTCAATCATTTCATTGTCCTCCTCAGGGTATATCACAGCCAATGCATTAGTCTCTTCAAGGGTGGTTGCCATTTTGTTTTGGAAAGCAGATTCCTTTTTCACAAATAAATGAACCCAACAGCAAATTCAATAAATGATTTAATCCAGCTATTGGACAAAAAAAAAATTATGATGCAAAAGCTAGAATGCTGTAGCAATCTAATATTGACAGAAATTTAACTTTGAGTAGCTGAAGTGGATTGGAAAAAAAGGAGGATGCATAAAACCAAAATCTTTGACATTAAGCACATCAGAGCTAATCAAGGGCAAAAACTTGGACTTAACTCGTCCTATCTATGACTTAAAAGGAAAAATTTTAACACACAGAAGGTGAACAGACATTTAAGGCAAAATTCAATTCTTTCTGCTGGTGTTAAGACAATAGAACAGGTAAAGATCAACTGAAATCTATCAACTGTCCTACACATAATCTATTGGGTATGGATATTACAACGTCAGCCTTTCAATTTGTTTGACATTATATAAAATAGCACTAAGAGGAACAACAACTTATCTTTCTTTCCTCAACCAATCATCAAGGACATGATCGTGTGCAAAAGAGAAATATTGCAGAAAAAGCAAGTTATTGCTATTCCAAAAAGGTAGTTGCATGTATAATTAAAAAGATAGAAACAAAGAAACAAAGAGGCAGTAAAGATAGAAACAAAGAAACAAAGAGGCAGTGTCAATGGCAAAAGATCACACTCCGAGGAGGCCCAAGCTTAGTCTTAATAACAAAAGACCTGACGTCAGATGTCATGGCTAACAGCTAAAGACACCAACTAAAGGCCTTAAGTGAAAGACACAACAGAGGAAAAGCTTCACAGGATTTAATGAACCAACAGACCATAAAATGAAAATATCCATGGGCCAAGAGTCCCAGGACCACAGTCTACCAAGTTATGCTACTAACGGCTATAACCATCTTCAGTTACCTATGGAGGACCCACATATCTCAAGGGCAAAATTGATATTTATCAACCAAAAAACAGGCTAGAAAGGGTCAAAAGCAGGAACAACAGATCTGGAGTTCGATTGAGCTCGCATGGGCTTCGAACAATTCACATAAAAATCTACAACAAGCCCAGATGAGATCTTATTAACGAGTAGAACTAATTGAACAGACCACCAACATCTAAAATTCAAACATGGCGCCAGATCTCAGAGAACCCAACCACTGAAATCACAGACGGCCGGACGTGAACTTGAACAAGCAACAATGGAAACTAAAATTGATATAAACGAATAAATAAACTCGACAGTTTCCACAAAATAGGACCATCGAAACGAAGGCCAGAGACACAATAACAAGCAACATGAAGAAAAAAATAATCCCGAATGGAATAAACAAAACTAATTAGGGTAAAATCCATCAATCAGAACTCGAGGAATTAGGGTTCGGATAAGAAACGAAAAGGGTATTTACCGGGTGCGTGCGAAGAGCAAGAAAGTTGCAGTTTTGACGATGAACAGGAAGCTCGGCGTCGGAGCTCCGACGTCGCAGCGACAAATCTAGGGCTAGTTTTTTTTTTTTTCAGGGAAGGAGAGAGATTGGGCTTAGAACAGACGAAGAAACCAACCCGAGAACCTAATTGGACCTGAAAGGGAACAAAGTTGGGTGTTT
Organism: Erythroxylum mucronatum; assembly: GCA_027563825.1. Lineage (NCBI taxonomy): Eukaryota > Viridiplantae > Streptophyta > Magnoliopsida > Malpighiales > Erythroxylaceae > Erythroxylum > Erythroxylum mucronatum. The sequence continues at coordinate 25,293,047 of JAOSBP010000007.1, read as the reverse complement.
CGGTTCGAAAATAAAAAAGAAAGGTCTTTTGGGCGTTGAAGAGAAAGACAGAGAGAGATAAAAAAACTCAAACCTAAACCTAAAGATGACAATTTTTCCCTTGGACTTGGACGAATCGGTCCAGTGTAGTTATCTTAATTATATATATATATATATATATATATATATCTAAATTTGAAGTCTCTGCATGAAGGGAAGCTTGTTTCCTAATCCTAATAGAATACTTGACTTTGTACCCTGCTAGTGCTAAACTGATTAATCTAAGCATAGTTGACCATGAGTCCTAAAACAAGTTGCAAATCCTCCCAAAATTTTGTTACATAATCTTTAATTTGCTTAAATTCAAGTTTCACTAAAATTTAAGTTTTCTGATTTTTGATGTATAAAACACCATTTAAGCTTGCCTTAAATATAGAAAGGGAGACAAGTGCAATGTGCGTATATATATATACATTAACTGTAATTTCCTCTGAATAATTTAGAAGATGTTAATCATTCTCAACATGTAACAACTCTTGCTCAAAAGGGTTATCTTTCAAATACTCAGTTTTAGTGTTTCCAAGATAATCGCCGCTCAATTTCATGCATGAAGTCTTCATCCTCTTGCTCTTCCTCCTCTTGTGACCGTTCTTCATATAATTGCAGTTCCAAGTGGCGACTGAATTCACCATCATATCCTAGCTGTTCATATTGTTTGTTTTGTTCTTCTTGTTCATGTTCTGGTACAGCAATGGCCTTGTTGTTCAATCCAGTTTGTTGGCTGAAAACTTCCTTTTGGATGCTCCAGTTATCCACTATCTTCTCCATTGCATCCCCAATCAATTCACTGTCCTCTGCTATGTGCTCTATGTTCTTGACGTCTACCACATTACTGGCCTCTGTATGAAAAAATCAAATACAAAATATAAAATTAGTTTAAATAAGTCAAGCTGGAAGACAAAACCAGTATCTCAACAAAAGGAACTAATACTATAACATAGAAAAACAAAATGATGAAAAATAAATGGGAAGAGAGGGTGGCAAGTTTTTGATGAATGAAGCAAAGAGTGCCAAACCAACAGGTACCATGTCACAGATTCTAAAACAAAGAATAGCTAGACAATCTGATGATTTTCTTTTCTATACATACGAACTCTGAAAGCAGAGGTAAGAACACCTCGTAAGAGATTCAAAATTTTTGCATGACTCTTGACTCAATCACTTCCACCACTTGAATTCTAGGATAAGACTTTTATGGTTTATCACAAGTTAATGCAAGAAATGCCATGTTCATCAACATAATATACAAGCAATTTTCAACTGATATATACAAGTGTTGAGTATGTTTAATATCATTCAACAAGAAGATTTTGGAGCATTTATCCATAAACGTACTTATTAAGTTGAGAAATCATTCTAAATCAGCGCAGAACAGCTTGAACAGAATGAAAAAACAAGAAGTCTACCTCCAATAGCCTGCTTTTTAGCCTCTGCGTATTCTGTTGACATTTTTTTAAGCAAATCCAGATTAAATTCCAGACCCTGGTACATGAAACAACAAGAAACCATGATCACTCCAATCAACAAGCTTCTCAGCTACAAATTTATATTGCATCATATAGCCAATTTTGACCAGTTTTTAAGAAAAGAAAGCATGTGAAACTCCGACTGACTTTATGATTGAATTGTCAAGCACCCCATTTTCAGGAAAGACTACTAACATAAGATAATATGTACTTTCAAAAGAAAACTAAAGATGAGAAGTAAAGAAAGGATTCGTCAGAGCACAAGAACAGTAATAAACTAGTTTTGTGTCCAATAAAAGTTAAAAAGTTCAGAAAAAAGCATACAGATAAAGTTTACAAACTCAACGAAAAAGATCAACAGAAGTATTATCTCAGGTTTAGCTTTACATAATAAACTACGCAGTTTTGAGCTATGTCAGTTACCATATCCATGTTGAGGAATTGCTCAATCCGAGTATCAGCAAATAACCTGTAATACAGATAAAAAGACAATTCAATATGATAAATATATAGCTAGAGTATCTGAAGTTAGATTCCCTGGCAGGAGATGTACTTCTCATTCGCAACTCTGACACGAGTATTCTGCAATTCTTTTAGTTGATTCACTGTCTCACAAATGGAGCTTTCATTTAAGTCAACAGCCCCAAAGAGAAACATGTTCTTTTCTAGCATCCTCTGAACCAAACCAGGTACAGCTTTTACACCCAGTTCTTTTGCTTCAACAACCATGCTCTTTATCTTCTTCAACTCACCTGTTAGATAAAAAAGAGAATTAAGATAATATAAGTTCAGTAACATCATCACCTACATGGTTGAGATAGATTTCACAAATCCTAATTGTTAAACATGTCAGAAAACATAGATAACCAAGTCAATAATAGGAGGAAAGCGTGAAAATACCAAGAGAGAGATACACTTTAAAAGGGGGCTTAAAAGGCTGAGTCTCATAAAGACAGTAGAGACAATATAACCCAGCAAGCCTATGCGAAGATGATGAAGTAGTACTGATCATGTAACCTACAAGATAAAAGATAATCCAAAGATCCCAAGTTATCATCGTGGAAAAACAATGAAGGACATCTGCTGAGGCAAAGATAAAGAAAAGCAAAGACTGGCTATGTTATCTAAAAGTAAAACCAAACAAAATTGGAAGATCTTCACATAGTCTCGGTCCCTCCACTTTGCCTGTCAGTACAATTGTAATAACCATCATAGAGACGGATAAAGCAATAACACCACAGTAATAAGCACCAGCACTGCTCAAAGAGATAAAAGAATTAAGTACCACAAACAAATGATCAAACATGAGAAAGCTATACCAATGGCATGAGCATAAAGTGACTGCATTAAGAAGGCCAATTTGGTGGGCGGACTAGCATCATATATGCAGGAAAACTTCCTCTGCTTCCATAAATTCTTCCAATCGGCAAAAGCTGTTGATCCGCCCTAACAAAATTTTCAAACAAATATAAAAGAAATTGAATGCTATCAAATATATAAACTGAAAGCTAAACAGCTAATGAACAAAAAGAGACGAACAACACCTCAATAAACTCGTTGATAAGCTCATCGATGTCAAGCTTGAACGGGGACAAATTCAAACTTGTGGGCATGCTCGGGAGCACAGGAACAACAAAACTAACAATAAAGCTTGCAACTTTGGATAGATTTTGGATCAAAACTCTACAAATTTAAGAACGGAGAGGTGAGACGTAATAAAAAGAGGAGTAAATCGTTGATTGAGGGAAATGATAAGAACCCGGAGGTAGAACACAGTAAAGTTTGGAACTTTGGATAATGGAATTTCGTGGGTTTCATCAAATAACTCTTCAATCTAAGCTAAAATGAATGCAACATTTAGGCAGAAGTATAACATCTTCCTGCCATTGTCCTGTAGCTATAAT
>JAOSBP010000007.1:25244801-25261846 GCA_027563825.1 Erythroxylum mucronatum | reverse complement strand
AATAATTTGTTACTAAATATTATATAAGAGATTAAATAAATTTATTTAACTAAAAGTAATATATCTTTAAGTTTTATTTAAAATGTAATTATTATCAGTGATAAAAATACAACTATATTAATATTAACAACTAAACATGTTTTTGTATTTGAAAGAAAAACATAAACAAAAAAACTAAAAACGGAAACCGAAAACCGAAAACCGAAAACTACAACAGAAAAACAGAAGTAGAACCAAACGGTCATTTAAATTCCAAAAAAAAATTTTAACTTTCAATTAAAGTGACTTTGGATATTTTTACCACGCCTACATACCAACATGAACTTATTAGTCACAAAAGGAAAGGTGTTGCTTTAACATTTGCTTACAAAAAGCATTTCCTTTAAGCTCGTGGCTATTAATTTATGAGACAAAAGCCAAGTATCCGATTCTATAGACCATTCAAGTTAAGCATTAGATTGTCATCACTCAAGGCAAACGATGAATAGAATCTGCTATAGTATTCGCAGTAGGTTTCTCTCCATCTCCATTTGCTTAACCATCTTAGACCATTGAACCGTAGTTGTACCTTTGCATTAATACTCAAGTATTTGTATCTATACAGGTGCATACTCTTCCGCCGTTAATGGGGAACTAAACCTTTTTTCCAACATAGCTACGTGTTAAAGAGGAAAAGGTTCCTTTCTTTGGTTTTGGTGGCTGATAATAAAGCAAATGCACGAACCATTCTGTTCTTCCAGGAGAACAGTAAAGATCTGTATACCATTTGGCATCTTCTCAAAACCATCAAGTGCACCCATCAAGCAGGCAACTGTTTGCTCGTGGATCACACGTTCTATTCTAAAGCGTATTGCTTTATTGGCACTGAGTTTCAGTTGGAAGCTAAGTTCTTATCGGGTACCTCAAAAGTAATGGTGGATACGCGGTTTGTGGGACTGAGAAAGTAAACCGAATACCGTGTAACTTCTTCATGATCACTTCGATTTTTCTCTTACTCTTTATCATAATGCTCAAGCCATTACAAAGCCTCTTATGTTTTGTCTCTCCTTCGGTTATCACAGCTTGATATTTCTTTAGCTACTTGGCTCTGTTGTGAACACCAGAGAAATTAAAAAGAAAATGGTGACTACCCTTCTGATATTGCTGCTTCTTTTCATAGCTGGACTCATTAGCATCTACTCGTATGCACCTTCGAAGAAGATAAATTCATGGCTTCAATCCCTTTTCTATGTTGAGAAGTCTACGGCCATTCCAGTGGAGATTGATATTCCTACTTCAAAGGTGGCAATCGCACGCAGAGAAATGAGTGCTAAAAAGAAGTCCCAGCTGAAGAGTGTCTTTGCCATCTTTGACAAGAATGGTGATGGGTTCATAACAAAGTCAGAGCTACGAGAGTCACTCAAGAACGTAAGAATCTTCATGACAGAGAAAGAAGTTGAAGAAGTTGTGGTGAAGGTGGACTCAGATGGAGATGGTTTAATAAACTTTGAGGAGTTTTGTCAACTGTGCGAGTCCATGGGAGTTCAGGACTTGGGAAGAGAAGGAAAGAGCACTTCAGGACATGATGTAACAGAGGAAGGTGATGTATCAGAAGGGGATTTAAAGGAGGCTTTTGATGCGTTTGATCAGAACAAAGATGGTTTAATATCAGTTGATGAGGTTGATTTGGTGCTATCTTCAATGGGATTAAAGCATGGTAAGAGAATAGAGGATTTAAAAGGTATGATCATGAAGGTCGATACGGATGGTGATGGGTTGGTGAACTTCGACGAATTTCAGATTATGATGAGAGGTGGAGGCAAGCTTGTCTCTACATCCTAAGTATTGGTAAAGTACCAAGCACCTCGTACCTATATCCTCTTATCATCCTCTGCCAACTCTTATATTATCTCCATAATAATACACTACCATACTTGATCAAACAGGAGTTTTTCCAAATATTTCTTCCTAATTCCAAAGTTTTTGGCTGTTTCATGTCTCAAAGCATCAAGTTATGGTAATGTTTTGCACTTGTGTATCAACTCCTGTAAGAGCATATTGGATTAATGACAGTAATAAGTAATAACAATAAGATCCAGATCTTGTTGGTATGCGAATCTTGTCAGATACAAACTTATATAAAGTAAATTGATGTATATGAATTATTAACCATCTGTACAACATAAAACGTCACAAGGTTCAGGACGAACACAACTAATCGATAAACTCCCTGACAATGTATTCAAAGGAGACAATTTTGTCTCTCACCAACACTAGGCTTCTACAGAACAATGGTGTCCATCCAGACACCATATAAAATTTTCTAAAATACATCTGGGTGGAACCGGCCAGGGATCGAGCTACTCTGCTGGGCCGCCTTCAGGTGCATTGTCAATGCATAGTTGTTCACCTGGTAGAGTATCATGTCAAAACATGGGTATCAGAGTTGAGGAAACAATACAGTCAGGAAATTCTTCCAAATGAGAACTAATATAGAAAAGACAAAATTTCCACCAATCCACTGAATTATGTTAAAAGTTCAGCAGACAATGAACTCAAACCTCCAATGTTCTCAGCTGCTCCTGGTACTGGGATACCAACTGCTTCAGATGCTGCAACTCCTGAGTCCTATTTTCGTATTCTTTCTGACGCTCGTGCTGAACAGATACCGCTCGCTTAAGAATTCCATTCTCCTGAATCAATGCTTGCACTTGTTCCTTCAACATCATATTTTCCTAGAGAAAAACAGACATAACAGTATGTTATAAACTGAAAGGGCCCCAGTTTACAGATCCCTTAACCCCCATCAAGAACCATAAAGACAATTGAAAAATGAACAGAAGATAAGAAAACAGAAATATAAGGGTGGCATAAAGAATGAAAAGCAGCTGTCATTAGAAAAACCTGGAGGAAGCTTTTGGCTGTGTCAGCTCCAGCACGTGCACAAATGGACTTCTCCAAGACTTCAAGAGCCCTTGATGCACGTGCTCTTGCACCATCTATATTGGAAGCACTCATCATTTCCCTCACAAACAGTTCCACCCATTCAGCACCATCCATTGGGAGGTTTGATGGGGCTGACGAGTCCTCATCTGCTGGAATCTCTGCATTAGTTGGTGGTATCCCTGTGAAAAAATATGCTCTATCAATTTAAGAGCATCAATTCCCATAAATCCTAACATGAAAGGGGCCCCAATGCACCATATTACTCCCATCCACCCAATTAAAAGAGTGAATACCAGAGATATGAGGTATCTACATGTCATTATCACAGATATTAGATTATAAGTTTGTGATCTCCAAAATTCCTCAACTTGTTTTCATAATTATCGACAAATAGGTCAGAGTAAGCCGTCCATGAACAACTCTAAAACCTCAATCATGTACATCAGAAAGATCGAAGGAAAGCTTTCCTTCATTCCCAATGATTACCTTGCGCCAGAACATTACCCTCATTTAGAACATCAGATTTAACCAGTGTGGGGTTATAGTTCTTGTCAGTGGATCCCAATTGCAGTTCGTTCAAACTCCTGATTGCTGAATCGAGATCATCACCACATTGTTCAAGTGCTCTTTCAAGAACCTACAACAGTTGAGTTTAGAAATTAGTTTTGCCACCTCAGGCAGAAATGTTAGGACTTCAAATTTCTGATCTAGATATACAAATCCCTAACGTGTTTTCACATAAACATCCTTGAAACGTCAAAAGAACCCAATTCACATCAGACACAATAGGAAAAAACTAAAATGCAAAGATGATACATTTACTAAGTGCAGAACCATCTCATTACACATTCGCAAAATCGAGTATTTAAAGAGAAGGGAAGATCCATAAACTTGCGATTGATGTAAAACAATACAATTAAGAAAGAGAGAACCTCATTTCTGCTGAAAATAAAACATCCAACAGAAATACATATGCAAAGTTGTGTTCGTAATTCCTGATAAACCCTAACCCTAAAATTTGAGGCGAAATAGGGAAAACTACTAGAAAGTTTCAATTTTTTTTTCGAGGGAGTTAACAATAATTTCATAACCTCAATCAAAAGTTGAATAAAATCCAATAACAACAAAGAAAAAAAAGAAAATAACTTTGCACATGTAGATGGTAAATACGTTAACTGATTAACCCTAAATGATAAAATCTTATACAAGATAAAAAGAAGTCGAACCTGCTTGTCCATATCAGGGAAAAGCGCGACGAGCCGTTCGATCAAATCCGAAGAGGACAGAGAGACGGAGGAGGAATTAGCGTGTTGTCTTGGAGGAGAGAAATGAACAGGAGAAGAAGAAGAACAGCGAATTCTCTTAGAAACAACAGGAGGGCTCGTCACACTCAATTCTTCGAAAAAGGATCTCTTCCCGCACACTATTGCAGACATAGTTTCTGATCCACACTCTTCTCTCTCCCTATCTTTCTCTCTATCTATCTTTCTATCTATACTCTTCTCCCCTGCTCTACTCTAATTCCTCCTTCGATCTCTTTTCCAATACATGCAGCCTCCGATCTATCTAGCAAAATCAAAACCCCCCAAAGTAACACAAATTTCAACAACCTAAAAACGTAAAAATTCGAATCTTTCCACTTTCTATGTATCGATCGCTTCAAATTGAGGATCGAACTCTCGCCAAAATGGGTTTGTTCTCGTTTTTTATTTTCCGTTTTCTGTTTTCCTTTTCTTCTATTGAACTGGTTATTTTCCTTCGCCTAGCATCGGAGCTCCGTTTGGCTACCGAGAAAAGGAAATTATTGCCTTTAAGACAAGGCAAGCTTTGGTGGATAATAATGCAATCGCACACGTAAGGAATGTGTGGAGAGATATGCTTTTGTCTTTAACGTCACTTGTCGATACGTGGCCGATTTAGATTGGGCTGTCTTGTGAGTTAAGACACAGCTATGTTTTTCTTGAGGTTTTGACTTTGGGTGGTGAGTCATACGTTGTTTTTTTTTTTTTGAAATCAGTCATACGTTGTTTTGAACGCGGTTGTTGCTGAGTGGCGGCGGCGGCGCGTTGTCTATTGTTAGACGGCGCTCGGTACAACCTATGCTTAGCCGCCGTGAGCCCTCCCCATACGGGCTTATGTAATTTCTTTAAGCCCATTTAAAATTTCCAAGTTTCGTTTGGTTTGTTTCCATGACCCAAACCCCAAATTGCTTTTGTTTGCAAATTAATGGGATTAGATTTAGTAATACGCGATTTTATTTTTAATTAATAGAATTTTATTTTTGAATGACTCACATAAAATAATAATGATAATATATAAATAAATATTTAGTACATTAAATATAAATAATACAATAAAGATAGAAAAGGTAAAAAAGGTAAATAAATAAATATTACAACAATCAGAACTTCAAACTTTTAAAGCATATACCCTGTTTTTATGTGCCTGTATTGTATAGGCCTATAAAATGGAGTCTAAAATTTCTGTCTAATATTAAGGTGTCTTATCGTGTCTAACAAATCTTAGTCATTTATTTATATGGGGTTCGCATGAAACTTGCATAAATCCCGCAAAATAAATGGCTGAGATTTCATGAGACAGAATAAGATAAAGTAAAACTGGACAAAAGATCTAAATCTATAAAATGAACCCACAAGCAGAGTTGGGCAATGGGTATCTCCTCTTTCCAACAAAGATCTTGTCAAGTTGTGCACAAGAAATGAAAAAGAGTGGGATAGTACATTGCCTTTTGTTTTTTCTTTCCTATCTCCCCATTTTTTAATGGCTGTTGATGAAATGACTTCTCACCAAAGCACTTCTCTCCCTCTGTTTCCTTTAAAAAGATACCATTTTCTTATGTGAAGCCCACCTATGATTAGATCATATTGTCCCCATTTTTATTTCCTTGTCTAGAGAGGGTTTGTATGGGTGTGATTGTGTATGTGTGATGGGATTGCACTCAAATATGCTCTTTGACCATCTTTCTCCACTTAGTTTGACCAGAGAATAATAAAGAGGTGACCATGATTTTCTTATTTTGATCCTCATTAAAGAAATAAAATTATCCTTAAGCTTGAAAGCTAAAGAAAGTAACTTTTATATGCTGATCATCACATTAATTTTCTTTAAAAGATAAGTTCTTTATTTATATTATTAAACAATTTTTATGATATATAATACAGAGCCACAAGATCTTTTAACCCTGTTCCTAGTTTGAAATGAAAAATTATTTTTTAATATCTACGCAGGATGGAAAATTACAGAAACATATATGGTTGTGTCTTGTTTATCATCAGATCCTCTATGTCAGCAGGAATGCCATTCTGTTTTTATTCCCCTGTTTTTTATCCTTTCTTTTTGGATTCAAAGTGCAAAACATCAGTTCTCAAGATTGCATTTGATCTTTCCACCATTTCTGGGTCATGGAGGGGTCACTGCTCTACTCTCTACTTTTTTTCTCATTAGTTGAAAGTTAAGAAAATGGAAGAAAACTAGAGGTAGGAATAGCCTAATTCCATGCATGAAGGTGCTTGACATACTATCTATTCATAAGAGTTAACTCATGTTTTTCACTCTAATGGTTGCACCTTAGGACGTATCAGGTTAAGAGTATATTTCAAAATTTCATAACTAAAACTAAAGATTTAATAACAAAACAAGAAAAGGATAAGTTCTTCAAAACAAATAATGCTATATTTTTAATTGTGGAGAACTATATACATTCATCATTTTCAAGTTAAAACAAATGCTCTTCTACTTAAATTCTACTTAAATCATTTACCAAAAAATACATAACGGGTTGCTTAAGTTAACACAATTACTTTCTAAATATTCATGCATCTGATATTTTTGTGAATTGAAAACTGTAGAGAGAGAGAGAGAGAGGAGGGATCCATTCCCTATCCCCACATAAAAGGTGGTGGCAAAAAAAGTTCTTTTTGTACACACTGTGATGATGGTGATGATGATGCCTGCAATCTCCTACAGCTGCTGAAACAGACAAATAAGAAGAGGTAACAACACAAACAACATTAACATTTTCACTTCCTGGTTTTATCCCCACTGGTTGTTGGCTCCTCTGTTTCTTGTTCCCCTGTTTTCTCTACTCACTCATCACCATAACTATGACCAATCTCTGCTCGTCTCTCTGTCACATTCCATGCAATTATATTGATAACACATGATAGATATATAGATACAGAACCCAAAGATTAGATCTTTATGGAGAATAAAATTGGTTGCTGGGCTGTTCTCAGAAGAGGAGCTAGAGGTGGTTGCAAGTCTTCTGCCTCCACCAGAGACTCTCCTAACTCTATCCCTCGTACTAGTCTTGTTTACGATGCAGGTACGTCTGCGTTGGGCTTACGCTCCGAGTTTTTCCTTTTTCCTCTGATATTTTAAGAGAAAAATTGGTTTAATTCAGTGTTTCGAACGCATCTGCAAGACGGTCTCACTCTGTTTTCTCATACGTCCTCTCTATTTGTCTCTCTTCCATCTATGCGTCCTGTTCTTCTTTGTCTGTCTCTCACTCTGTCACTTCCCACCCCTGATTGAGCCTAAATGTGGAAGAAGTTCCTGTTTCAACTCCCTATTTGAAGCTCGATAAACTAGAGTTTCAGACAAGCTCTACAGGTGTTTTCTTATAAGAAATTACAGCGAAGTTGATGGTTATGTAGCTGATCTCAAAATCATGACTGTTCATCCTTTTCTGCAAATTTTTAGCTTCTCTTTCGTGCAGGAACCTGAAATGCATTCTCTTTCCTTAATCAACAGAATCAATTGATAACTCGAGTTTATGTTTCTATATCTTCATATCCTGCTTAATCTGAGCCAGGGCTAAAGCCAAGTTTCAACCTTGTTAAGAGCGTGTCATTTTATTTGCGAAGTTGTGTTTTTGCAGCGACCGAAACTCGTTATCTAAATGCAAGCAACCGCGAGTTATGTCCTAATGATTCAGAGCTGTCATCGGATAATACTGATCCTCTACCAACAGCCAACAAATCTCCATGTGAGTTGCTCCAGTTTAGCTTTCAAGAACTGAAATCAGCAACTGGGAATTTTAGGCCAGACAGTATTCTTGGAGAGGGTGGATTTGGATATGTGTTCAAAGGCTGGATAGAGGAGAATGGGACAGGACCAGCAAAGCCTGGATCAGGAATCACTGTTGCTGTGAAGAGTTTAAAGCCAGATGGTCTTCAAGGCCATAGAGAGTGGATGGTTAGTGGAATATCTACTTTGCTTGGGTTAGTAAATTTATTAGAACGAAACTATTTGTAATAATTTACCTAATATTGCAGGCAGAAGTTAATTTTCTTGGACAACTACACCATCCTAATCTTGTTAAGCTTATCGGGTACTGCATGGAAGACGATCAACGGCTGCTTGTTTATGAATTCATGACACGAGGAAGTCTGGAGAATCATCTATTTAGAAGTGAGTTCAATTGCTTTCCCTTTTTGTAATCAAAGTTGTTAAATTTTGTCACTGACTGTGATAATCTTCCATCAAACATTGTCATCAGTTCTATCATTGTCATAAATCTTGATTTGTTATGCTTCAAAAATGAACTTTTTGTCTGATGATCTGAACTTTTGAAGGGACGATTCCTCTTCCATGGCCCAACAGAATCAAGATTGCATTAGGTGCTGCAAAAGGATTGGCATTTCTACATGGTGGTCCAGAAGCTGTAATCTATAGAGATTTTAAGACTTCCAACATATTGCTTGATTCGGTATGTGATGATCGAATATCAAGCAATGATCAACCGACAATATCTTCCTCTAACAGAATCCTGAACATGGATTCCTTTTGTGCAGGAGTACAATGCCAAGCTTTCAGATTTTGGTCTAGCAAAAGCTGGCCCTCAGGGAGACAAAACTCATGTTTCCACAAGAATTGTTGGAACTTATGGTTATGCAGCTCCTGAATATGTAATGACAGGTATGAAAATGTTTGAGATATAGAATATGTAGCATCATGTTCCTGATCCATTTTCTTTTACTCAGGGCACTTGACATCTAAGAGTGATGTCTACAGCTTTGGAGTTGTGCTGCTTGAGATTCTAACAGGTAGAAGATCAATGGACAAGAAACGTCCGAGTGGGGAACAAAATCTCGTTTCATGGGCACGCAATTACTTAGCTGACAAAAGGAAGCTGTTTCAGCTGGTTGATCCACGCCTGGAGTTGAGTTACTCTCTTAAAGGGGTTCAGAAAGTTTCTCAATTAGCTTACAACTGCCTCAGTAGGGATCCCAAATCTCGTCCGACAATGGATGAAGTTGTGAAGGTTCTGACTCCATTGCAGGACCTCAGTGACCTTGCCATATCATGTCACTCCCGCTTAGCACAACAGGGAAGGAGAAAGAAGAAATCTGAAGGCGGAGCTCAACTTCACACAAATGCTTCATCCAAAAGCATAAAGGACTATCCCTTGAATAAAAATACAGGAAAGCAGCGTTGTAGATGATGAGTGTGATCAAATGCACTCATTCACTCTCTTTGATTAGAACATTTCAGGTTTTTGGGGTGTTCAAAGACTGTTGGAAGCCAGAGAGTAACTAGAAGAGGAAAAGTAAATCAGTTCCTGTAAGACCTTACATTAGAAGAGATAACAGCTGATGATGGAACTTCCTTGCGATTTGCTTGTAATGTAAGTGAGCTATGTACTGTGATTAGATATAAAAACTTCCAATTATAAGATTGGTATATGCAACTTGCTTGGAGTTCTTGAGATTGCATTCCTTAATCTGTCCTACTGTCGGTTCGATTAACTCGGTTTTCGTCTTTCCACTCCTATCTGAACAAGACTATGGAATAGGATTATTCCAGTACAGAAGTTTTAGAATCTCATCTAACTTTAACTTATTCTACAAATCACATCGAGAAAGAACACAGTAAAGATTCCTTCTGGGATGAATTTCATCAAAGCATTGTTCTTGTCACATTCATTCTAGAATCCAATTCAACTTTAACTCATTGTGAATTAAGAGATATTTATGCGATTAGTACAGCATCAATTCCTTTCCGAGAATGTGTGTTCATCAGCAATGAATACCATGACTCTACCACCAACCTGTCTGCTATCCTTTTTACTGTGCAAGAGCAAACTTTTCAACTAAAAGCAATCATTCTGGCTACAAAACAGGACTTGACAAATTGAGAACCTGACATAGCCAGCCAGGATGAACATTAAAAAGGGAGATTTTAGCTGTCAGGATGTGACCAACAGAGATCGAGTAAATTTTGTTTCCTTCACTTTATTCACATCAGCGAAGCATTGCTGATATTTTCTTGAGATTCCAATTCTTTTACCTGGATCCTGTTGAAAACTTGAAGCTGAGGGTATTTTGGCAATTGTAACTTTTATTTCTTTGACAATTGCTTCTCTATGATACTTGTGAAACTTGGATTTTTAAGCGATCTCACTTCTACTGAAAGCATGTGGATTGGTGAATTACTCTAAATTCCTTCAGGCAAACTTAGACCAGTAATATAACCGTACACAACCTTTCAAGAAGAATATACGTAAAAGTACAGACATTTAAGCTCTTGACTCCTTAAATCTATATTCTGTAACACCTTAATTTCTTCATCTAAGTACCAATTCCCTATTCTATTTAACAGTGGGAAACGAAAGTTCTCAACTTTTTTTCATCTATGATCATCACCTTCACCGTTAAGCGTCTCTTGCACCTTATTACTCATTACCTGAACAATAACATGTAATACATCATTAATGGAGGTGAAGATTGCGTATCTAGGAACATCCCTTTTTTTTTTTTTGGGAAAAATGAATGAAGTAATATATATACGTAGGAACAGCCAAAATTGGTGCATATTTATGTATAGTCTTCTCTGAAAAGTAATCAGAAAGTCCCTTTTTCAGTTAGCTTCAAAGTTCAAACCTTTCTACAAATCACGTATGCTCGTAAAAAGCACTCCATAAGCAGCATTCTCTTCCTCTGCAATTGCATCTCGTGGGTTGTTTTCAACGGTTGAACGTCGGACAAAATGGAGCTGCAAACGTCAAAAAAGGCTTAAACTTCAATGAAAGTTCCTTTTTTGTTTTATGATATGTCCTATATATGCATTAGTGGTATGTTGAAAGTTATAAGTTAAAACTTTTCAGCACCTGATCGCCGTCTTTGATTCCGAAAGATCGAACGTAAACATTGTCATCAACTAGCTTTTGACCTTCGTAACACAAGAAGAAATAACTCCATACATGCGACCTGCAGGATATCAGCATAAAAATCAGAGAAACCTTCTTCACCTACTCTTCAAACTCTTAAATTTCTGTAGTATATAGGATAGATTAACAAAACATTTACTCTAAAATAACCAGGAGTCTAGGCAGTTATGACATTCCGCCATGAATAAACACTGTACATGTATATACCATGAAATGTCTATTTGATCCTCTTCTGTCGAATTCGCAAATACATTCTCCACCGCCTGTTTAAGATCTCGCACGGTGGCCTTCAACACAACTTCCACCTCTATGTTGCATGCATTAAACGAAATCAAAATACACGTATCTTAGCGATTACGCAGATAAGCTTAGCATAAACTGCTTTGACAAACATGATGAATCATTACCAAAAGAAGAACCGTTCAATCTAATTACAGAAAACTTGAAGTGTTCCTGAAGCCTTCTGTATCTGAAAGATCGAGGCGAGAGTTCAAACCATAGGCATTTCCTTTCCAACCCCGTCTGAATATCATCCATGTTTAGGTAATAATAACAGTTTATGCGTGTCAGTATCTTGATACGAAGAGAATCTGACACCCTTTGCCTCTCTTTTTACCTCGTAACGTTAAGAAGACGCACAACGTATATTTCCCAGAACATAGTAGAATATTGAAAGAAGAAGCTGTGGTGGTGAGTACTAAAATTAGGGTTAGGGTTCCAAACCTAGATCAAGAAGTAGGTTGTGAGGCAGCCAAGTAGCATATTCCTATATTAAGCGGTTGGTTTATCGTTAGAAACGGAGGTTGTTGGTTGTTATGCTCTACTTAGAAACCAAAATGGTCAAAATGGTGGTCTGTAAACCGATTCCTTCGTCTTCCTTAGATAACAAAGTGTGTAAGTTGAACATATACAAGTTAAGTGAAAAAATGTAGTTCAACAAGAGTTAGCTCCTCATGATTTTGTTAATAATATTTGGTATTTTAAGAATTACAAGATCATTTATAAGAATGGGATCAACTTTTTCCAAGTAAATATTAAAGAAATTTTGTTATTTGTATTAAAAGAAGGTTAATCCATATATAGATCAGTCTATAATTAAGCTATCTTAGGAAATAATAACCATTTTGTATATAAATTCAAAGGGGAAGATGTGTTTATTCCTTCATAAAAAGTAGTTTCCATGTTTTAAGATTGATCTTATAGCTATAATCAAACTGCAATATCCAAAATTGCACATTATTTTTTAGTAGATAGGTAGAATCTATCCCAGTATTTCGAGTACATATTAGAATACAGAAATTGCAATTGGGAAAGAAAGACATAGAGTTCTCCTAGCAGAAATTCCCAAAAACCAGGAGAACAGAAGACGGTCAAAATTTCTGCAGCAGATAGACAGGAGAGTAAAGAAGAACGTATTCTGATTGTATATAAAACTGTCTATAAGGTTTTAAACTTACCATCAGGACTAAGATAATAGAGCATAGAGCAATGGAGAAGAAGCTACACTGATGATGACGACGACGATGATGCGTGACTTTGAAAAGGAAAGTAGCTGCTAGATAAAGTGATATTGGCGCGGCTCAATCTGAGATCGTATTATACAACTGTATCTGTAAATCCGTCTTCGGATTGAACCTCACCAATATCGCTTTTTTCCTTTGGTTCCCTTATCCCCAGCATCCACCACGTTCATTTCTGCACAAAGCAAAAAGGGTTCACTGTCAAGACCAAACCTGAGACTGAAATACCATGCATGCAGATGTTCATCAACCTCATTTGATACATTTTACAGCATTTGATCAGAAGCGGCTGTGGCTTACTTGGTACCACTTACCAACCAAAAGAGGATTGGAAAAGTGTATTAAAAAAGTGTTCTATATAATTGGATATGGTCCATATGTTGCATCGAAGGGACTATCTCTTGGTGGGGAAAAAGATGGTGTTAGCTGTGGTTGTGGCTATGGTAATAAGTGGGATCTTTGCAATTATGAAAATTTATATTCCATGAACTGAGACCATAACGTCAAGCGACTTTAAGGACAATTATAAATAACATGTTCAATATATAGAAGTCATCTCATTAATACTAAAAGAGAAGGATAATTAGACACATAAACACACAAGAACCAGGAGAAAACAATAAACCAGAACATAAGAAATAAAGGGCACACTCTATATTCAGTATTAGCCAACTCCTAATCTGAAATAGTGTATTGTATCAGAGTGATACATGATCCAGGATCTACAAAGAAAAGGTTAAAGCTGGACTAGTTAAAGAATGGTCTCTCTATTCTATTATATTATACTAAACCACAAAAGACCATATAACCAACAAACTTGACTAGATTTCTTGCGAGGTGGATAGTCAGGAGTAATGAAGAAAAGATTCACCATCCGTGGACAATGCATTAGCAGGCAATGATAAAAAATGATAGAGCTAATTAAACTTGTAAAAGAAACTAGATGGACTGAACTCATACGCAGCAATTAGCCAGACCAGTCTGGAAGAGAGAGATTCAGGAGAAGCAGTACTGGGAGTGAGTAATGAGGCAAACGGGATGGAGAGACAGAGTATATGTATAGTGGTGGGTTTCTGCCTCGGGATGGAAAGAAGGTGAGTGGAATGATGTCAAGGGAGCAGCTTACTTTTTAGGGTTTGCCATGCTTAGATTGTACTCAACAAAATCTAACGCATGCACCTCCAAAAATTTTGCTCTCCACCAAGCTAAAAGTAGTTCAGATCTTCTGTCTAATATTATGGTGTTTTATTGTATCCAATAAATTTCAGCCATTTATTTATGTGGGGTCCACATGAGACCCGCGTGGGTCCCGTAAAATAAATGGTTAAATTTTCACGATACAGAATAAGACAGAGTAAAACTGGAGATCTTCTGTCTAGTTTTATGATGTCTTATTGTGTCTAGTGAATCTCAGCTATTTATTTATGCGGGTTTCACCTTTATTTATGTGAAGCCTATGCGAGATCCGCATAAATAAATGGCTAAAATTCACTGAACACAATAAGACACTATAAAATTAGTCAGAAGATCTTATTCCTTTAACCCATGCTTGTATCTTACTAAACTTGGTGATGCATAAAAGTGAACGAGATAGTCAGCTGATAAACAGTAGCAATAAAATGAGTTGTATATCGCTGTTGTAGGTATATGACTAATTTAAACAAATCCCTGATTTGCAAGTCTGTATTAAGGATGAGTCTTTATCAATATCAACTAAGCTGAAGAACGGATCTTTCTCCGATAAGCTTAGAAGCATCCTTTTCACGAAGTGTAGAAGCCAATTGGTAGTACCCAAATTAAGAAGCTTTACGTAGTACTAGATACTGAAGGAGGTCAAATAAAGGCCAAGTGTCGAGAGAGAGAGAGATCTTGGGAACAGTAGTGCAGAATGTCAGCGAAGGATTGTCTTGAAAAGAAGGTTCGCTAAATTACAAGGTACGTACAAATATATGATTCGCCTTTCTTTCAACAGACAAACCACAAAGTGAAAAGACAACATCACCAAAGGAAGCGGAGACACCGGCGATAAAGCAGCCCTGCCTTAAGGTTGGATTAGGGAAAGCCCTTCTTGGGTTTTGTATAATCCTTTTATAGTTTTTCCCTTAAAGACTCGAACTTTCTTCTTCTTTTTCTTCTTCTTCTTCTAATCGAAGCTTTTGGGAAATGTGAAAGACCCTTTAGTTCTTAAAGCCTCATTCCTTTGTTTCTATTTCTCGCATACTCATGATGCCATTCACCCCTTCTTTGCTCACCACATCCTAGGAGTTTCTCTATCCTTTTCTTTATTTTTGGACTAATTATACGATTATTAAGTTAATAATTTTGCTGGTTAATATAAAATTACTTCTGCATATTGACAAATAATTTTTGTGTGATATCTAAGAGTATTTTTTAGTCTATAACGATCACAATGATAAAGATTGTTGCAAAAGGAGTTGAGCCTCACCCTCAAATTTGAAGATAGTCTCAGTAATTGGACCAGGGTGATGATGATTTTGGCCTCTTTTGTGTGGTTAATTGTTTTCATTTGTCATAGTTACTCGACAGAAGCTGTTATGAGCGTGCGATGAAAATGATGTTTGAGCATATAAAGAGGGATATAAGCTTGTATATTACGGTATGCAGACCTTTACTAGAAACTAAAAAGATGTGAAATTACATGGTCAAAACAACAGAGTCTAACCAGTGATTAAAGACTGGAAAAAGCAGCACACATGCTAGCTTTAAGGAACACTAATTTTAAGAAGAGAATGGATATCCAATCAACATCAGAAGGAAATGAGTTACTCCAAGCAATCTAAGTTAAAGCACTTTTTCCCTATACATTTTGCTTATTATCTGTTTGGTTATCCACTTGCATAGCTGCTTTGCGTAATGGGAAGTAAAGAGCATAGTATCCGGGTTTAATGGGGGTCGGTTGGTGCCATTTTAGAATGAAATATGGATCCAGAAATTGCAAAAATATTGAAAGTGGACTTTTGGCTATGTGAAAGAGACTACAGGTATGTTTCAATCATGGATAGCAACATGGTCAGATTCACTTGTCAGCCTGTGGAGACAAGAAAGACACCTCCTCTAGTCTCTACGAACTCGAGTTGCTAAAGAAGTCTCTCTTCCTCTCTCTATCTCTCTTTCACACACACTCACATATAGTGCCAGAGACACTTTTGACCATCCTTGCAGCCAATTTAGTCTCCTAGAATATCTTAAAACGTTCTCGTGCGTGGCAGTGAAGTCATTCATAGTAGTAGTTGATGAAAAAGTAGATAAAGAAGGAGGAGAAGCATTTACTACTTAGCTGAAGTGAATCATAAGCAAGCTATCTTCTTTTCTTGGAAGGACATAAACGTTAACAGAATTGACCCACCTGCAAGAGTCCAGCATTTCTGTTATATTTTGACACTGCTATAATTAAAGTTGCTTGCTTAGTCATACAATTAAAATGTCTTATATCTCAGTCTGTGCGTGTTGCGAGCTATCTTCATCTGTCAAAGTAACCTGGCTTGTGGCCCCAAGAAGAGGACGTTGTTGTTACCCACCCATTAGGAGCATTATAAACTTGTATCTCTGCTTGAAAGAAAAGAAAAGCTAGCTCCATAATCATTTCGGTTGGAAAGTATCGAACAGGCAAATGTGTTAAAAGCTGCTCCTTGGTACATTATAAGCAATAAAGCAGTATGCAGATCACTGTGGACATTGTTGAGCACAACGTTGAACCAGGGGATCTATACACTTTATGTCACAAGACTCCTCATTTTAGTTCCAAAGGTCTATTTCCGATATGCAACCGGTCAAAATAATAAAAACAAAGAACTACCACCTTCAAATTACCGCAGATTATCCTCGTGACAGCTGAATTCAGTGACGCGTTCAGAAATACGAAGTAGTTTATCAGAAAAGGCGTAACGCAAAAAAGAAGCATCGATCAGAAACTGAAAAACGTCACAAAACAGATATCAGATCAGTGCTGTAGCAGATCTTAATGTAAACTGCTCTGCACCAGGTGGATAGAAATATGACTCTGATTATGAGCATAAGAGGACTGCCATAGTACGTTTCCATATGCTTTAAAGGTTTGACATTAAAGTGTTGCGCGGAACGTGAATAAATTCGGAGTGAAAATAAAACAGTAACAAAAGAACACTAAAATTTTTATACTAGTTCGACAATGCCTACGTTTAGTTTAGAGACGACTGAGTATTTTACTGTAACAATGAGAGCATATAATAGTATTTGTCACTCAATTTTTAAGAGACCCAAAATTAACCCACTCCTATTAGAAAAAGAAAACAAAAAAAAATCTATATCTATTTTTTTTTCTTTTCTCTCTCTCTCTCACTATTCTTCTCTCTCTTTTCTCTCGAAAGTTTGCTCTCACTCTTCTGGAAAACTCTCCACTCTCTCACAAC
>JAOSBP010000007.1:25210627-25239896 GCA_027563825.1 Erythroxylum mucronatum | reverse complement strand
ATTTTTTTAAAATTATTATCTTATGCATTTAGCGAGGTTATTATTTTATCCCATTGGCCCAAGTCGGGACCGGAGAATATTATTATTGAATCGAGGTTATTAATTTATCGAATATTCATTTATCGAGATTTTACTGTACTACGAGTACTCCCTCCTCGCTCATATCTTGTACTACCTTCACTCCAGGAACGCGGAGCCTTCGTACATAGTGCAAGATGAGAGAGGAGAGGGAGGTACTGTCTGAGTTAGGGACACGTGGATATATAAATTATTTTTTAATCTTAATGTACCTCCAATTTAAATAACTTATAATTCTTTTATTGTAATTTAAAATTACAAATTTAAAATTAAAAAACTCTTAAATTATTGTGTTTCAAATAATTATATAATTGAAATAATTTTAATGTTATGACACTTATTTTTTATGAAATTCGAATAAAATGTTTGTAAAAAATTATTCTATATCAAATTATTAATATAAAATAATGTATTAGGTTCCAGAATTTTTATTTTAGATATTAAATTATGTGAAACTTAATTACGAAGCAATAGATGACAAGTACTAAGACCTTATTCAATATGGTAGGCCTTTATGTCTAAGCACATAAGACAAAAGACGATTGCAACAACTCCTTGGCAGCCTTGCTCTTAACTGGAAAAATATGCATATACATGTTACTTAAAAAACGACAAATTTTAATACAAAGTATCATTTAATGGGGACTTTGAAATTAAATTATTATTTTATTAAATAATTTACTCCAAAAGATATTATTTATAAATTATAAAAAAAATCTGAAGAGAAAATAGGTAAGTGATAATCAAAGTGTATTCATTTCTTAGTTCACATTAAATGAACAGCGAGGATAAAATATAAAGAGTAAAGGAGGCAAACACGGAGTTAACGACTCTCCGTAACGGCCCATAGCTTGCAGTACTCCAAAATCCAATCTCACTCTCTCGCTCTCTTTCCATTCCTTCTTCGCTAAGAAAAATAAATAAAATAAAAAATCAACATCCGGCTCTCTCTTTCTATATTTTGTCGATCTCCGGCGAATTTTCCGGCGATGCAAGAATCGGAGCTCCACGATTTATCAGACGACGCCGACTACGCAGCCTCTGTACAGCAAGTGAGCATTCATTTTATGGAATTTGTTATGTTGTTTGTTCGATATGATAGACGCAATCTGTAGGTTTGAGTGCGTGTCTGATTAGGAATTGAATGAACTAGAGTATTTGGTTCCGATTTTATGGCTGTGGTTTGATTAATTGATTATCGCGATTGCAGGAATCGGCGAGCGTGATGATAACTAGAAGCGATAGCGGTAGGAGAAGCGAGCCGGACGGCGCAGAAGTGGTCTATTTGAAGGATAATGTCACGATTCATCCGACTCAGTACGCGTCCGAGAGGATCAGCGGTAGATTGAAGCTGATTAAGCAAGGTTCTTCTCTCTTTATGGTGAGACTTCGGCTTTGACGGATTTCGCGTCTGTCTGTTTTGGCCCTTTCCTAAAACGTGCTTTTCCTTGCGTGTCTGAAAGTTTTACGTACATTTTTTCTTCAGACTTGGATTCCGTATAAAGGTCAGAGCTCCAATGCGAGGCTCTCGGAAAAAGGTTGGCTGTTCTTAAACTTCTGGAAACCGATCGAATTATTCTGAGTTTAAGAAATGAGGAAATGAATTGACCTTACTCAGTGCGGTAATGAATTGGTTCTGAAACTTCTTTCTTTATTTTTATTGTTTGTTCATGTAGATAGGAACCTTTACACAATCAGGGCAGTGCCATTTTCGGAGGTGAGGTCCATCCGTCGTCACACTCCAACTCTTGGGTGGCAATACATAATTGTTGTTTTGTCCTCAGGTATCCTATTGTTTCTTTTAGCTATGGTGTGTTCGTTGCGATTGATCATAAATAGGATGCTGACGGTAATATTAATGCTACACTCATTTTGAAGTTTGTCTTACATGGAGAAACACATACTAAATCTTTGATTATTTCGTGATATCTGTCTGGCAATAATTGAATATCTGCACGTCTCAGTTGTTCCTTGAAATCTGAACAACAGACTGTTAGTTATTTCCTTTCTTAAATAAATGAATGTAACTGTTTAAGGTTCATTAAAACATAATTACAAAATTGAATCAAACTAACATGAATTGAGGTGTATACCTTGTTGTTTGTCCATCAGATATATTAAATTAGAAAATATCTTGCAGGACTGGCATTCCCTCCTCTTTACTTCTACAATGGAGGAGTCAAAGAGTTTCTTGCTACAGTAAAGCAGCATGTTTTTATTGTGAGGTTGGTTATTGTTTAGTTTGCATTGCCTTCATCTTCAATCTCTACTTCTTTCTTTTTCATGAATTCTTTTGAGTGGTTGGTTGTTCTATGGATACACTTTTTTGTTGCATGATCAATTTATACAGAAAGCACAGGAGTTGATCAGATTGTTAGTATTGGTACTCTGAGCAAGGGGAAAATTTTGGACTAAGTTGCTGAGAATTATTATTTCACTACATTATATTTTGAGTGGTCAGAAGACTAACACTCGTGGTTGTAATGATTATCTTATCAAAGGTTCAAGCAGCTGTGTAAATTTGGTATAATATCTTGTTCACATGTTACAGAACATCGTCATACTAGCTATTTTGTCATTAAGTGTAGCTTTGATGTCTTTGTTATGACCATTTTGTAAAATCCTTTGTTTGAATAATTTTGAGTGCAAGGATGATATTGCTGTTTGTGCCTACATTTGTATTGAGCAAGTCAAACATTACTGATGCCACTCTTTGTAATCTTTTTGTTTCATGTCTCTTCCAGGTCAGAAGAAGATGCAAATGTATTTCTTGTAAATGATTTTGAGAATCCTCTCCAGGTGTGTGTCTACTGAGACATTTGTTCCGTTTTCTTCAAAGAATTGTTGTTTTCCTTGCTTTGTGATAAAACTGGCCATTGCCATTCATTAATCCTCGCAATTGCTTTTCAAAGTTAATTGGAACACTTGTACACGTTCAAACATTTTTCACCGTTTGTGGCATGGTTCCTCTGGTGGGTTATCATAGTTTTTCAGGAGCTGACTTGATTCTTTTGGTGAATTATTGTGTTTTTTGTTTTCCTTGTTTTAGAATTCATGTGTCATGCCTAATTGTTTGTTGCAGAGAACTTTGTCATCTTTGGAGCTTCCCAGGGCTGTTTCTAGTGCGAGTGTGCCATCCTCAGTTGGTGGATCTCCATCTTATGAAAGTCAACGGAGGAATGACGGTGTCATATATGATCAAAGTCCTGCTATTCCTCGAGTTGGAAGACACAGGCAGAAGGCTCAAGATCCCACTCGAGATCTATCTATGCAAGTACTCGAAAAATTTTCTCTTGTGACCAAATTTGCCCGGGAAACATCACAACTATTCCGTGAAAATCATGAATTTGATGCTAATGAGAGGAGAGCCTCAATCAATTCTTTTGATGTTCCAGAGAAGTCATCCAAGTATGCAGAGAAAATACCTGATGGTAGTTCTGTTCCTGCAGATCCTCTGGAGGTAAGTATTTGTGTCATCTAATAGATTTTCTTTTATTCTTAGGGGGCGTAGGGAGTTAAGATGTATTCAATAACCCTTTGTCTTTGATACTTTTTTCCATTTGTCTCAGTTTTATATGTAGGATATGTGATTATTTTAATGAGTGTGTGTTTAGATAGGTAGAAAGTACTGGTACACATTTGCATATAATCAGTTGCTATCACATTGCAATATGCATTTTACACTGCCTTGTTATTGGCCTTAATGTGTGAGCTTGTTGACATTGTTGCTGGCAGTTAAAAACCACGTGTACAAGCTTTTTCTCTGGCTTTTCTTTTCTGTATTAATGAAGTTGATCTTAGTGCAGCAAATCATTCTATTCTATAGAGATTTTAGATTTTGCAGGCACTAATGAAGGATAGCATGATTATATTGCTGATCTTTGTTGTCAACAGGATAAAACATGATTGTTTTGCTTGACTCTTGTTCCGTTATCTTTTTCAATTCTCTTCTGTCTCTCTTTGAATGAATTACAAGATGGAAATAGAAACCTTGATGTAATGAAGTACTAATAGTTGAACCAAATTTGTGAACTTCAAAGAAAATATGTGTTTACTGCCAGGTCTGTGGTGTTGCTACAATAACAGTGGTCTTATGGATATGATTGGGGCACGTGCAATAAAATTGTTTCAACTGCTAAATATTAGGCTTTACATCTTTGTAGTGCTTCCTTCTACGTACATTATGATTGGTTTTCATTTTTTCTTCCAAATGATTTACTTGAACTTAATAATAGTATCACCATAACAAAATAGCAGGTATACATTTTCTTGTTTATTACTTCATAGTTCTCAGCAGCTAGCACAACTAGAGAACCTTTATTGTTAATATGTTTTGGTCTTGATGAATGCATGAAGAAGTTTTCTCTCTTTTCTGAAAACATGGGAGTAATATTTCGTTTATCTCATTTTGGCAGTTTGACAAGGTAACACTTGTATGGGGAAAACCGCGACAGCCACCCCTAGGACCTGAAGAGGTAATTGCTCTTTGTCTGAAGATGATTTATTTTGCAGCTATTAGTTGATAGGAGTATCAATTGTGAGTCCTGATGCATTCACTACGGACATTTTCCAAGAAGATATCTGCTGTACTTTTCATATCATTTCCTGGACCCTCTGGTCTATTTGTGTTATTATTTATGTGAATGAAATTTCTTAGCAGAAGTGAAGAGCTTCACATTTATCATATTGTAAGACCCTCCTTTCTCTCTCTCCCTCTTCTCTCTCTTCCACCCCCATGTTTTGAAATCTTCATTTTCACTCCCTAGAGGTAAACTATTCACGAAACCATCATCTTCCTCTATTCTTCACCACCGGCGACTCTAACCGGCAACTTGGTCACGTGCACATTCAGGTCGTGACACACATCCACCCCTTCTCAAGGCACGTGTCTGTACATTATGTGCATTGGTTTGTTTTACATATGCAGGTTCAATTTCGGAAGTGGCTTTCATAGGAAAAGTCTCTCCAAGTTCATGAGATATAGGTTTTATCTTAACAAATGCTGATCATTTGTTTGATTTCAAACTGAACTTGACCGCTGCTATTATGAAGCTATTTCTAAAAAAAAGAATTTTTCTAGTATTTTTTGAGGACATACTTCGAAAACTATGCTCCATGATCTGTTCTTCACTCCTTTGTGTACTTGTAGTGGGCAGCTTTCTTGGACTCTGAAGGACGAGTCACAGACTCGAATTCCTTGAGGAAAAGAATATTCTATGGAGGAATTGAGCATGAATTGCGGAGAGAGGTCTGTTGTGAATAGATATGGAAAACCATGTTTTAGAAGGTTATGGTTTTGGTTGGGTATTTTTCTTATTCATAAAACTTGGGTATTGATTCCAGATATGGGCGTTGTTGTTGGGATATCATTCATACGATTCAACCTATGCAGAGAGGGAGTATTACCGATCCACTAAAAAGATAGAGTATGAGACAATAAAACAACAGTGGCAGGTTTGTTTTAATCCTTGAGGTTTTTTTGCTAACAGTTAAACTTCTGTATCAACTCGCTGATATTGATGCAAATGGCTCCATCTTTCTATTGATTGTTTAAGAGTACTTTACATTGAGGATTAGCGCATTAATGGCTTTTTGTTTGTACATTTCTGTCTGTAGAGTATCTCTCCTGAACAAGCAAAGAGATTTACAAAATTTAGAGAACGGAAAGGCCTCATAGAAAAAGATGTGGTATGTATGGAGTATCACATTTATCCTGCAATTTCAGATTATTTATCATTGGATGGAAATTTTGTGCTTAAAAGTTATATTAACTCCATAATTTTGTTTTTATTTGTCTTTAAGGTGAGGACTGATAGATCACTATATTTCTATGAAGGCGATGACAACCCTAATGTAACTATCTTACGGGACATTCTATTGACATACTCCTTTTACAACTTTGATCTTGGTTATTGTCAGGTAGTTTCTTTGTCATCTTTGATGGTACATCTAACATGAGTATATGCAGTTGTAATTTCTTTAAAGTACATTATCATAATTTTTGATATCATAACTTTGGATCTGGTCCATGTTTCTTATAGAGTATTTTGTGCATTTAATAATTTAAGTTACTTGTTTCATCAAATGCTAGGAGAATGCTGAAGTATTCAATGTCATATGCAGACCCTTTTATTTCACCTTCTTTTAGGAATGGCCTCTTTTTTTGGTTAATTGTTTTGTAACCTTGTTGAGCTGATTAACATTAAACGCCACCATGAGAATGCAAACCATGATTAAAAGCTAGCAAGTGTTTCAGAACATAGAGCCATAGTTCCTCCTACATAAAAGTGAAGATCTATAGTAACAAAGAGTAGCTCCCCTTTATTGGATATAAGTTCTTCTGTTTCTTTTTTTGTCTTATTGATCTTTTGAGCTCTTCGAAAAGCACTGATGTTTTGCTTTTGATTGCTTAATACTCAGATGCATGGTGCTTAACCTTCCTGTTTTGTGTACTTTGTTGGGGTTGAAGTTGGGATTGTGTGTTACATTGTGTCTATATCTTGCAGGGAATGAGTGATTTACTGTCCCCAATTTTGTTTGTGATGGAGGATGAATCCGAATCATTTTGGTGTTTTGTGGCATTGATGGAACGGCTTGGACCCAACTTTAATCGTGATCAAAATGGAATGCACACCCAACTTTTTGCATTGTCCAAGGTCTCTCGTTTTCTCTATTGGTGCTAGATCTTCGTGCTTTTCTTGGTTAAATTAGACACCCTATTGATGGAACTATTACAGCTGTTACTCTCTGTCGTCACGGAAGTATTCTATAATTTACATTGTATTTATTAACAAATTCTCAAACTTTATAAATGATACACTACCAGAAGTGGTGTAGTATCTTAAAAATGGTAGTCAGTTTTGTAAGCTGTATCTTAATATAAGATTTGATGGAAAGACTGGTTAGGTCTGAGTTCCTACTTTTGGCTTTCCTTATTGCAGCTGGTGGAGTTGCTAGACAGACCATTGCACAACTACTTTAGCAAGAACGATTGTTTGAATTACTTCTTTTGTTTCCGTTGGATTTTAATACAATTCAAAAGGTGAGATTGCTTTATCTAGAGATTCTCCTTAATAGTTGTTAACAATTTTGCTCTTATGCTATATTTTCTATCGTAGATAAAGTACATCCGCGTGCTTGGTCTAAGGCATCAACTTATGTAGAAGTTTAAGGAAGAAAAAAAAGAAACAGAAAATAATAAGAACAAGCCTTTGGGAACTACTTGATGCCTGTGCACAAAAACTTAAAACGTTTTATCGCAAATGCTGTTTACAACTGGTATTCTAGATGTTTGACGTCATTTTGATCCTGAGAATTTTCTGTTTAATCAGCAAACCATTCATTTAAAGTTTCAGATGGATTAACCATACTTGGATCCTTTATTGTTATCATCTGCAATTTTACTATTTCTTCGTTTTTTACATCTTTTTGTTTTCTGATGATGTGTGCAAGATTTCATCCTTCTTCGTTTTTTACATCTTTTTGTTTTCTGATGATGTGTGCAAGATTTCATCCTTTTACAATATAATTGCAGGGAATTTGAATACGGGCAAACAATGCGTTTGTGGGAAGTGTTATGGACCCATTATTTGTCTGAGCACCTGCACCTTTACGTATGCGTCGCAATCCTGAAACGTCATCGACATAAGATAATGGAGGAGCAGATGGATTTCGACACCCTCCTGAAATTCATTAATGACCTCAGTTGCCACATTGACCTGGATGCCACACTCAGGGAAGCAGAAGCGTTGTGTGTATGTGCTGGTGAGAATGGCGCAGCTTCCATCCCGCCCGGAACTCCTCCTTCGTTGCCTCTTGATAATGAGAATAGCCTTTTGTATTCTCAACAGGACGAAGGATTGTAATTGAGAAAATTTGTCACCTAATATTTTTTAGGATATAGATCCAGTAATAGATTGTAAAAAGTTCTCTCATCTTTCAGTATAGCACTAGTAAGACAACCAATTCTTCTTCTGTCATCTCCTGTCCTGCCATTTATAGCACCATAAGGGGAATCTGATGAGCTGCGATGGCTCTGGTATAGCAGTGGGTAATACAACCTTGGCAAGAACTGCCGGAAGATATGCGACACGAATTATATGACTCGTGTGCCTTTAGGTTCGTTTTTCTCTTTAACCGTTTAATCAAATCTTTCTATCTGAATAGTAGTTTTTGGTTCGCATTTGCCTTGGGTTGTCTCAGCCTGCAATGTATGCCTGTGACGGTTGTGAGACTTATCATTTTCAATTCAGTGTTTGTTGTAAATTTCATGTTAAGCAACTTCTCCTTTCCATTGAATTGACTCTTCTTATTCTCTTTCATAATCCTTTTGAGTGATTAATTTTGTATTTACCTTACTTTCTTAGCTTTATTATGTTATAAATCTTTTATCATTAAGCCCAAAACTATTGAGAACAGTGCTTTTAACTTGTTTTAGAACACACACACACACACATACAGACATATATAGCAGTTTTTCTAAAAATTGATACAAGAGGAACTGATAATTGATTCCCATAACCAATTGTCGACCCAAGGAAGGCTTATTGACAGGTACTGGAAGCCTAATTTTCCTTTTTCTGGGTTGAAGTACGCAAAAGCAGTTCGTAGACAAGAAAGATAAGATGCCACAGACCAATAATTGATGGACAATATTCTTTTGCTTTCATGTGAAATAAGAAAAAGTTAAAAAGAAAAGTTGCACTTCAAAATGTCGAATTGTGTCCAAATCAATTTATATGAGTCACAAATTTTGTATAAACCTACAGCATCAATCTGAAACACAAATCCTAAAAAAAAATATATTTAAAAAGTTAAATTAAAACGATACATTACTTGAGCTTCCCTGTAATGGGGATGGTGACAGAGAATCATTCAATGTCTCCCTGTAATGGGGATGGTGATAGAGAATCATTCAACGTCTAGTCTCTGTCAACAAGTAGTTGCCTTACAAAATTAATCATAGGACCATCCGGACTGCGTGTGGTCCTGCTCGCGCTTACAATTAGAGAATAGAGATACATACAAACCCACGTGTATATGCCCTGATACCTCTTCATTGGACCAACTCCATCCCAATTTAAGTTTAAATCTTTTTAATAAATTTGAGTTTAAACATAAAATTTAAGCATATTTAAAAAGTTTTAAGCATGATCATTATATTTAATTTTGAATTGGTGGAACATCCTTATTTAAAGAAGTCAAAATCAATCCACTGACAGAAACCTTCATCTCACTGGTATCCATGCAAAACCTTCAAAAGCTTTACAGTCAACATTATCTTCACCACCTGGACCAAAGCCTCGAGGGCTAGGTCCCCTGGCTACAGCCATCTGATTAATTTCTAAGTTAGGACCATTAACTGGTGGACTATACATAGGGCATGATCCTGCCTCTAAGATGCTGGATTTGAGTGAAGCTACTTCGCAGAGACCTTGTTCGAATGTAGGTGGCAAAAGCTAGCTAGACCCAAGGTGTAGGATGGTTCCAGGAGGAAGAGCACGTGACGGTCGGTCGGTTGGATGGTTCTGACCAAGCCAAGCTGCCAGTGACGGGTAACGAAGAATTGAGAGGACAAGACTGGGCAATAAGTGAGTATGTATGCTTTCGTAAGAACCGAGCAATAAACAAATGCTAACATCTAAAAGTGAGTGAGGAGGCAGAAACCTCGCAAGATTGTCTTCTTCTTATTCTTTTAACCTTTTCTTCTTTCAAGGTTTCGTAAGAACCAAGCATGAACAATACAAGGTTGTACACAGGGAACGTGTCTTCTGCTTCAACCTTTCCTTGTTTGTATGAACATAATTTAAATTATTTAATTATAATTTTGTAGATTAATAATTATTCACTATTTTTCTAAAAAAATGAATCAAATTTAAATGATTTTGTATCTTAAAATTATATAAATCGAATTAATTTAAAATTACAAATTTCATATCAAAATACATCAAAATTCTTATTAGATCTAACTAATCAAAATTGAACTAAATATATAAATTAACAAATATTAATTTCCATAATGAAATATATTTTTTATATATTTTTTGGTCTATTACACTATTTGATTTGAATGAAAGACATTTTATAAAGTTATAAAAATTATCGGTATGGTGTCTTGTATGTAATATTCATTAAAAAAAACATTGACCCTTAAACTTAGCTCCTGAATTAAATGGTTACTCTTAAAAAAAGAAAACAATCTTTTCATTTATTTATTTCATTCTGGCCTATAAATTAAAGTGTAATAAAAATTGAAAAAAATGATTATGATACATTTCAATAATTAAAAAATCCAATTCAACTAATTCGGCTGGTTCAATCATAAAAATTGATAAATTTGTTAATTAATTAGCACATTTTTATTAATTAATAAATTTTTATAAACTAAAATAAATAGATAAATTTTATGTAACAATATTTTTTAATTAAATTTTAAATTCTTTGATAAGTAAGAATAATCTCTTTCGATTATACTTAAAAAAATTTAATTTTATTAAAATTTTATTTGATTTTATAAGAAATTTTTAAATATTGAATAGTTTATCTCATCTATTTAATTTTTGATTTAATTTTTAAAATATTTTAAACGACGTTAATTTTGAGTTTAATACGAAATTGTGAGTGAACAGCTAAAGTCTTTTTTTGGGGATCAAATTCTCTTTTTCTGTGAATCAGTTTTAACTATGTCATTAAATCACATCTATACATAAACATAAAACTTATTTAGCCCTCAAGGGGTGTAACTAGATGGTTGAGAGCGAGGCTTGGCTTCGGTTAGGTCCCAGGTTCGATTCCTTGCTAGCTCCTCTTGTAAGAGCCTGGGGCAGCCGGAGTAAAACTTATGGGTGGAGAACGAGTGAGGCCCTCCGTGATGAGGTGTAGCCACTTGACCCTCTGAGAAGTGAGCTCACTTGACCCGCCTGTGGAGTTTCCTCAAATTCAAAAAAAAAACCTTATTTAAATATATAGATAAAATTAAATACTGCCATTAAATTTCATTTACACATAAATTAAATATATGTATAGATAAAATTGAATAAAAGAAAAGAAAAAAAGGATTAAGTGTGCCTAAAAAGAATTTAAAGCTGTTTGTTGGATCTTTTGGGCCCCACGTGTAGAAGTTGAAAGATATTAAAATCCCACGCTCTCTAGGGATCGCGTGTAGCACAATCTCATCAAAATTCCGTTTTAATCATATTTTAAAATATTGATCTCAATCAAAAGTATAAACATAAATGAGTTTAATTTATTTTAATTCAAATTAATTCATAATAATATTTATTTAAATTATTTTCAAATTAAAATCCAATTTAATTTCTCATTTAAAATACCGCATATTTTTCAAATATGATTTTATAACCAATTTATATAATTAAATTATCTTAGAATGAAGTTAATGTATTAATGAAACTTTAAAATATATTATTTGAAAATTCTTTTTAAAATTAAATATTATGGAATCTTACTCTTTATTTTATTTAAATTAATAAATTTGTAGTAATTAAATAATACTTAAGTAATTATTTAAATACTTAAACTATATTTTTAACAAATCCGAATATTTAATTGGAAATACGCTTTTTTGTAAGATTCCTATAACTAGGCCAACAAAGTGGAGGAGAGAGTACAGGACAAAGCTGGGTCGGCCAAAGCAGAGACATCAAAGCAAATGTTGCCTACACCTTGTCTCCTCAACCATACTCCCTTCTCTGTTCTATGTCCCTACCACTACTTCTACTCCTAACTACACACTCCTCAAATCTCTCCCTACTCCTCGTTATATATGATATTCTACTTTACTTGATTGTTTCTCTTGTTATATTTGAGATTTGCTCTTATTTTTGTTTGGTTGTTGTTGAATGGAGCTTCAACTGGAACTAGCTCTTTCAACCCTCAGTAATGTCAGTCCCGTTAAGGGTCCACTCGATCGTCTACCGTTGTTTGAGAGAAGTAGCAGTTGTTGCATTGGTGATGATGATCATAGCAGAAGTAGAAAACGTAGTTTTGGTGATGCTGTGGAGGACTTCAGGGACGTTCCAAGAACCCTGCCTCTGTTTCTCTGGGATAAGCAACTTAACGACGATGAAGATGATAATGACCCCCTTAACAAGTACTTTAACCATTTCCCTCTGTTTTTCATTTGTAAAGGAATAATCTTTGGAGTTGGTTTAGAAAAGCTGATAATTTTGATGCGTTTGAGTGAACAGGTTTGATGATGATGATAAAGGAGAGGAAATTGTTGCGTGGCCACCGATTAAGCTCCGGCAAAAGAAGTTCTATCACAGCCAATCCAAGAATAACCGAACAGAGGGTAATGGCTGCATTGATTGTCGAAGAAGATCATCAAGTTCGAAGTACGTGAAGGTCATGATGGAAGGAGAAGCTATAGGAAGGAAAATTAACCTTAGCCTCTACTGTTCCTTGACGACGATTAAGCAAGCCTTGTTTCGCATGT
Organism: Erythroxylum mucronatum; assembly: GCA_027563825.1. Classification (NCBI taxonomy): domain Eukaryota; kingdom Viridiplantae; phylum Streptophyta; class Magnoliopsida; order Malpighiales; family Erythroxylaceae; genus Erythroxylum; species Erythroxylum mucronatum. The sequence goes on along the minus strand of JAOSBP010000007.1, from coordinate 25,227,364 downwards.
TTGATATACGTAAATATATTTTTAAAAAAATTGATATACGTAAATATTACCTGCAACTACGTTGTTATGTGCAGTTCTGAATCGAGATAGTCTGTAGTTATTCGATTCTGACTTGTTTCTTTTTGCTCTGTTTTTGAAACAGGACATGAAAAGTGTAGCAGCTATGAAATAGTTTTCCAAGATACAGAGGGTGATTGGCTAATTGCTGAAGATGTTCCTTGGAGGTAACTCAAAAAGAGTTCCGTTCTTCAATTTTCAGGAAATGAAAATGGGCAAAACCCACGTGAGATTGGACTTGGTTCATTTTACTGATCCTGGAAAGGGTATAAAAAAAGACAAGAATTTTCGTTGATGGAAGATGTTAAACTTTTGCAGGAGTTTCCTCAGCTCAGTTCAGAGACTTAAACTGGTGAAAAAGTAGCAGCTGATGATTAGTTTTTGGCAATTGGAGAAGAGCAACAGCTTGTTTATTTTTTCAAAAACTTCTTCAAACAAAGCACTATCTGCTGTAGAATCAGTTCTTAGTTATTGGAAAGAATTGTATACTTTACTTCTTAATAGCTTTCCTAATCACTGTGTAAAGACTTTTTATGATATGATTACTCATCAAGAAAAAGGTTATATTACGAAATGAAATCGTAATTATGGTCTAGATCGTAATTACGTCCGTAAAGGATATAAATATGTTTCCGTCTCCAAAATTTAAGTATCTAATCATGAAGCTCTGCTTCTACTCCTTTGAATTCCCTGTAGATTTACCTTATCTGGCAGCCTGAAACCATGCTTATGGCCCCTGGTTTGCAGGTTGTTTGTTTAGTTTCAGGTAAATTCTAAAGGTACCATTCACAGTAGGATCAGAAAAATTACCAACTTCAATGTCTTGTTGGAGCTAAGAGATGGGCCCGAGAAATAGTCCAAGACTCCCTGAAACCTGACAGGGGCCCGATAACCCTCCCTGAAACCTGACAGGGGCCTGATTAGCCTCTAGCTCCAACAATTCTTCAGACTACCGAAAGGGCATTTCACACATATTTTTCCCTGAAAAGGAAAGTTCGTACAGAAAACGCCATTGCCAGTAAGTTGGTTACATTGTCGAATCAGGTAAACAAACGGAATGGACAGTTTCAATGTATTTCAGTTTGATCTATGTCAAAAGTTTCCATCTTTTCTCCGTTTTTTCTTATTTATCTGGATTAAGTACATAAAGCATGAAGTTACTGAAATTGATCGTGCTCGTCTAAACCCTCTTAATACGTTTTTTGGGGACAGACAGACAGCAGAATATATTCTGACAAGGATAGTACAGAGAACTGAACTCAACAGGGAACTCGAAACTGCTGGGAACCTTCCTGGTGGTGGATTGGAGATGCCTGTCCAAGATCTTCTTAGTTACTACTCTTCTTGGTATTCAAACTTGGAATGGAGCACTCAACTCACGTTATTAATATTTTATTATTATGACCCAGAAAAGGAAATTGGTCCCAGAATATGAATATGCAGTCCACTTCCAGGACTAAGAAATTAATGGTTTTTTTTTTCTCCAAGGAATGAAAATTAAAAAAAAACATGCAAGTGCAGTTTGTACTACACAAATGACAAAACACCTTAGACACGTACAAAACCAATAAGACACTCCACTTGACTTTGACGTATGATTTAAATACACACCTCCAATAGCTTACGTGAAACATACGTTCGTTCGTGAAATTATGATTCGACTGTAGGTCAGGCATGGCGTCAAGTCAGTTTTGAATTTGGAACAAGAAATTATGTTGAATGTTTTATTGTGTCCAGTAAATCTCAGTCATTTATTTATGCAGATTTCGTGTGGGCTCTACATAAATAAACGTGAAGCCCGCATAAATAAATGGCTGAGATTCACTGAACACAATAAGATACCATAAAAACTGGACAAAAAATCTGAACTCTTCGAATTTGGGTCCGAATAGATTGCTGAAAACGACACCGTTTAAATGTGAAAAATCAGATGAAGTTTAAGTTTTTTTTAATTGCATTTTGAAATTCAAGCCTACAAATGGGAATGAAATATTTTGAAACATTTAAATTGAAATCTAATATTTTTAGACCATTTAAAATAGACCTTGAGCGGATGAAAATTTAACAGAATTAACTCTTAGAGAGTTAAATACCACGTCAATACTAAGGCGACATTATTTTTTTATTTTTAAATAAAAAGTAGACTTCATTGTTATATAGTAATTGAAATTACTGTTTAAACTATATAAATGTGAGTCTCGGTGTCACGTGGTAAGTAAGACTTAGGCTCGTTTGGTAAACAACCAATCAACTATTTTTTTAGCTTATTGGTTATCTTCAACTGTTTGACTTTTCACACAGCTACGAAAGATGTTTAGAGAGTAGCAAATTCGATGGTTGATTTAAGATAAACAGCCAAAAAGGAAAACAAGGAGCGTTTTCATCAATCAGTCAAAATTTTAACTATCAAAAGTAATTGCACCCTTTAACTTAGGTTCCTAGATACTTACTTTTAGGAATAATGTTTATTCTTATAATTGTTTTATGCAGTTATAGGTTAGAAATAAAATATTGACCTTAAACGAAAATAAAAATATAAAGAGTTGCATAATTTGTTTATAAATGATTAAACAGTACAAGTGAATATGACTTATCTAAAATCTAAATTCTTATAAAAATATTCAACGAAATACTAAGATATATGATATTCATACCCTTAATTTTTTTTTAAAGTCACGTCCTCATAAATTATTTTACACATAAACAGTTAATACTAAACATCTAATTTTATCAAACATCTCTAACAAATAGCTAATACAATCCGCTAATTAAATCAGCTGATTGTCAAATATAACTTTATTATCTGAACAGTAGCTCTCGCTACCACGTATTCATGACGCCCACATTTTGATTAATTTTATAAAATTAATTATGCAACAATGACATGACATTTAAATGAGAGAGCTAATTTCGTCAAATTTTCTTTCATTCAGCGTTTGCTCTAAAACGTTTCAAAAACGTTGGTGATCAATTTGAACGTTTTAAAATGTTAGGATATTGCAAATGTTGAGATTAAAAATGCATTACGTGTCTTATTTTTTATACTTATATCTAATTCAAAATCAAATTTATAAAATCATTATAAATTTGATTTATTAATTTTAAGTCAAACTAAATCAAACTTAAATTATTATTGTAATGTTTTATGATTAATAATTCAATTATTTTTGTAAAATACTATGATATAAATATTTTAATATTAAAATAAATCTTCATTTTACTTTTAAGAAAGATAAATTAAAGTCGTCTTAAAGATATTTTTTATTTACATAAACTAAGTGATAATTAAACAATTTTCACAAGTTTCATAAAATATTATTTGAAAAAACATACATTAAAGAGGAAAACATATACTAAAAAATACTCAAAATATTGAAAATCAAAAGAAATTCAAAATATATGATACTAACTTGCCCTTTTTTAGAAATTTTCTGGATGCTAAAGTCCCAAACTTGTATGATCTTTAAGGTCAACCTACACAATTTGTCCATTATTCAACCAGTGTCCTAATTTATGATTTTTAATTATTAGTAATACAAAAGCAAGTTGACTAAAGGTTAGAACTTCGCGCGGAAGCTACTTGGGTTTTGGATGCACATTGTCAATCCAACTTCTTTAAGGTATATCTTTGTAAGTAATTTAAATATTTTTTAAATATCAACTTATCTAATATATATTATTTAAATTATTTATCAGCGAGATTTTGACTTCGTTATTGTTGTTAAAATTATTTATCATGTAAAATTTAAAATTAATATATATTTAATATTTAACATGAATTTGTAGAGTTAATATATACAATTCATTGATTAAGTTTCATTTTTGAATCAAATAACTAAAAAACAAAAGAGAAATTAATCAATACAATCATGTAATTTAAACGGTCTGGTGGTGAGTCACGTACTTGGAAAAGTAGGCGTCTTTATCCTCTCATTTTAAGACAAAAACATTAATTAAATGAAAAAAACGGTGTGATAAGTGATTGGAACCTTTTTTTTTAAAAGCGTGTGGCGTGGAGTTGTCGCAAACGATAAGAAAATTCAGACATCTCGCAATACGATATACTCAAAAATCACACGAGAAAATGCGACACCGATCTATCTATCTATCTAACGAGTCTTTTTAAGACTTCTCTCTCACTCGTTACTTTTATCAATATCCATTGAATAGACGTCTCTCTCTCTCTCTCTGACAGTGCTCGAGTATGCTTTCCGATCTGTACTCGCGACTACCGGGCTTCTGCCCTCCTGCCTGTTTGTTGTACGTGCCTACTTTCGTCCGGATTTGACTTTCCACTTTGCGTGAATGTGTGTCACCACACACTTGTCTTATCACTCTCATTGTCAAATTAATCAAATTCATTATGGATTAATAATAATTTGGGATATTATCTCATAAAAGTTATATGATATTTAAGTTTAATTATTTTTTTTAAAAAAGTATTCCTTAAAAATACTTTAATTTTTGATTATTTTATAAAAATCATGACATAAAAATCGTACTTGTGCCAATGAAATATAATTCAAATGTGATCTTAACTAAATATGATTAAAATAATAGTTTATTATAATTATATTAAATTATTAATTTATATTTAATCTAATTCGTTCAATTAAATTTAAGAGTTATGTCGAGTCACCATATTAGTAACATTTTATTAATTCAATTATAATATTCATGTTACTAAATTTAAGAGTTATATTGAGTCATTACAATAGTAACATTTTATTAATTCAATTATAATATTCATGTCACATAGCTCCTGGGGGTAGTCGAGTTGATAGAGTGGGGAAGCATGGGGGCAAACGATCTTGTGTTCAAATCTCCCTACCTACACTCTCTCGATCGAGTCTATTGTACAAAACTTGCCTACTGCAGAGTATCCGGTTTGCGTGATTTGCAAGCTACTGCGTTAATCTAGAGATTTACCCGGTGTGCATTTAAAGGATAGCGACTGCAGGTTCCTCGATTTTCAAAAAAAATGTCACGTATAATTGAATGTTACTTTTAGTAAGATTGTAAAAATTTAAAGATTAAAATTTAAATTTTTTTATAGTTATTATAAAATCTATAAATTCCATATCTTTATTTTACCATAAATTATATGTTTTTTAAAAAATAAAATTTACAAACCATTAACTTAATTTTTAGGTGATAAATTTGACTTTAGTAAATCCAAAACGAACTTTTAATATAAAACATAACAATCAACTTAAAGAAACTTGAATTTAAGACCTTAAATACCATTTTGTTGTTTTATAGAAAAAAAGACAAACCAAAAATACATAATTATGACGTCATGCTTACCTATTCTAGTCAAATCAACTGCTTCCCATTTACCCGCTTCAAGCCAAGCCAACCAATAAGAAGTTGTTGAGTGAAAGATTAGATGAACTATTATCCCATTTTCAGTAATTACAATGATTATTTAATACTAATCTCGTCATAGATGGCTTGTGATTCGTATAAGATAAGAGATTAATCATGCATTATCACCTTTACTTTTAAACATGCTTTACTTAGTGTGGTACTGTCTTCTGCACATGCGTAGCATCGAAACGTTAAAAGTAAAAGAAGTCAACAAATGGTAGCAGAACACGTCATATCAGTTTAGACATACTATTTGTGGTTTTTCACATCGTCTCCATCTACAAATGCAAATACAAGGAACCAAAAAGTAATAACACTAACGGTCATTTTCTTGGACACTATATCTTTGCGGTACGTGTAGATATATATATATATATTTCAAAACTTGACGAGACTCGTAATTAGACATAAATTGAAATATGTCTATTGTTGATAGAAATTTTATCAAATAATTAATAGAAATTTTTTTCATTCAAGTCTATAAAATTAGTCTTTTATTGTTATTTTTAGTTTTTTACGAGGTATTTTAGGAGGGTCCTAATTATAGAAAGGCACCTTTAAACCATTCACATCTAGATTAATGCTCACTCTAGTCGGGTAAGTCTCTTGTAAGAGGCAAAGTTCTGGCCCCAAGTTTTAAACGGCTATATATATGAGGGCAGTTTGAACGTGCGACCTCACTTAAGCCAAAAAAACCCCTGACCAACTTATATCCTGAGAATAAAATAGTCTTTTATTAATTACAAATAAGACTGCATATTTCTAAATATATTTAAACCTTGCATATTAATGAAATTTTTATTAAAATATTGTTATGATTGTTGTAATTACCTAGTCCTATTGTTGTTATTACTGTAAGTTTTGTTTTACTCGTGAAAATAAACAGAGTAACTATACATGGAAATTCCCGCAAATCCAGCCGAAATAAATTCATATAATAGCGTATTAATAACGACAATAAGTAGAGTAACTTATCACCCCAACGTATCAGATCAGTCATATATGTAATTGAACTTATTACTAGGCAACTTATTATTCCGATCCATCTCGTCTCGTCTCGCTCACGGGTATTTAATTCTCTCTCTTTGCCGCACTCGCAAATCCCTAATGCTTTCCTCTTCCTCTTCTCCTATAAATACTTACCAGAAGGAGCTTAGAGAGAGAGACGGAAACGAGTTAGAGAGAGAAAGTCGAAGACGAAAGTAACTGGAAACGACCTCGTTCCTTTCGCTTCTTGAGAGAATTCTCCGATCTGTGACTCTGGTGCTCTTTCATTTACGTCTCTATTGTTGATTTTTTTTGACTGTTTAATTTTGTGTTTTTTTTTTCAAAATTCGAGAATCTTCTGAGACTTTTTGTTCCAGTGATATGTTTGGTTTATGTTTGTTTGTGTGTGCTTTGTTTGACAGGAATTTCTTGAGTTTGATCTGTGAAGGTTTAGATCTCTGAGTTTGATTTTTGTAAAAATTTTCTGTTTTTTTGCTTATGTTTCGGCAGGTGTTTACATATATAAAAGAATTGGAGCATGTCTTCGCTTAGCAGAGAGCTCGTATTCTTGATACTTCAATTTCTTGATGAAGAGAAATTTAAAGAGACTGTTCATAAGTATGCTTCTTTAACTTGCTGCCTGTCATTTTTTGTTGTATTATTTTGTTTTTTCGGTTTGTAATATGTTGTTATTTATTTATTTTTGGGTTTAATTTTGGTCTCGAGATTGGAGCAAGAGTCAGGGTTTTTCTTCAACATGCGGTACTTTGAGGATATGGTGACAAATGGGGAGTGGGATGAGGTGGAGAAGTATTTGTCAGGGTTTACTAAGGTCGACGACAATAGATACTCCATGAAGATTTTCTTTGAGATTCGGAAGCAGAAGTATCTTGAAGCTTTAGACAAGTGCGTTCATTTTACCACCCCTTTTAGATGCATTTCCTTCAATGTAATTTTGCAATGAAAAAGATTGATTCTTGGTTGATATATATATATATGATTGAACAATTCTTGACATAATGTTTTACTAATCTTAATTGGAATTTTGAAAAAATTAAACTCCAGGAGAGATCGTGCTAAAGCTGTGGATATATTAGTGAAAGACTTGAAAGTATTTGCGGCATTTAATGAAGAGCTTTTTAAAGAAATCACGCAACTCTTGACACTGGAGAATTTCAGGTGTGTGATTTTTTCATAAAATTTATATTGTATATTGTACTTAAGTTGCTGAAATTTGAATTGTGTACGGTCTTTTTATGATCGAGTAAAGCACTTCTCATGCTTATAAGTTCATCTGCAGAGAAAATGAACAGCTGTCAAAGTATGGAGATACCAAGTCTGCTAGGGGTATAATGCTTGGTGAACTGAAAAAGTTGATAGAGGCTAATCCTCTTTTTCGCGATAAGCTTCAATTCCCAACGCTAAAAAATTCAAGATTGCGAACGCTAATTAATCAAAGGTCCTTATGAAATTCTGGGTCTTGCTTGTCTGTTTATGATTCAAAATTTGATACTTCAGTTCATTTTTTGATGTTACTCAAACTGAAATGCAGTTTAAATTGGCAACACCAACTTTGTAAAAACCCAAGATCTAATCCAGATATAAAGACTCTGTTTGTGGACCACAGCTGTGGACAGCCAAATGGGGCCCGTGCCCCTTCTCCTGTGACTAATCCCTTAATGAGTGCTGTGCCCAAGGCAGGGGGTTTTCCGCCATTGACTGCACACGTTGTAAGTGATTTAGAGAGGAATACTTTGTAATATAGGCCATGACGGGTTTTGCTAAACTTTTTTATTGTCTATGTTGTCTGTTTACAGCCATTTCAACCCACACCTGCTGCTCTTCCTACATCTCTTGCTGGATGGATGGCAAACCCATCTCCTGTTCCTCACCCTTCAGCTTCTGTTGGGGCGATGGGCTTGACTGCGCCTAACAATGCAGGTAGACATACTTAAGTCCTTTTGGATCAGTTCTTTTTTATTAGTTTCAAGGATTCTTATCAAACTGGATGGATTAAGTGTTTCTAGTTATGAATTTTCTCATTTATGTGATACAAATTGTAGAAAGACTTTTTGAAGGCCAATTCCGCTTGCTTATGTGGAGATGAAGGAGAAAATGTCTGTGTTGTTTATCTTTGTGTAAGGAAGAACTAGATTGACAACAAAGCACTAAAACACATTAACTAAACTCCAAACTTCTTGGTGAAAAGATGTGAACGATTTTTCCAGATGGAATATGATAATGAGATGCTAGTGTGCCATAACAAATTCTAATGCTTTAATGCCTTATAACTTGCAGAAACTTCATTAATAGCGATTGATGACTGTTTATTATCTTCTATATTCCTTTCATGGCATGATTAATTTTGAATTTCCTGCATCATATGAATTTCTGAATTGTTTGCTTATGTTTTTTATATCTACGGTCATATTACAGCAGCAATATTAAAGCGGCCTAGGACTCCTCCTACAAATAATCCTGCTATGGACTATCAAACAGCAGACTCAGAACATGTTTTGAAGAGACCAAGGCCTTTTGGCATGTCAGATGAGGTCTAAAATGATTCCATCCCATCCTTTCCTTTTCCAGTTTTTTTTTCCCCCTTTTGGGTCTAATGAACGTGGTGTAAATCTTTTTCCATTTTGGCGAACTGGATGACTTACAGTTCTACTTATTGTGATTTGACAATTAAGTGGGAGTTCTTTCTGTTTTTGGCTTACAGCCAGACTTGAAAGCTTTTTTTCTTAGGTATTTCCTTTTAACGTATTTTCATAGTTTGAAGATTTCAGTACTTTGACTTGTAGCCTAAAACACTCTTGGTAGTGCAAGTGCCTGTCTTTGATTGTTATCTCAGTGGAAAAAGGACTATTCTCTTGGTTTTTTCTGCCTAGGAGGGGCATTTGAATTTAGTTGTGAGCCAATTGCATTGCCTTAACTACATGAAAATCTGTATATTAACTACATGAAAATCTGTATACATTATTTTCGGTTTCGTTCCAATCAGACCACTAGAGCCTGATTACTGTATTTGCATTCTTTCTCCATCTAATTGAGTCTTGATGTTTTTTTTTATTTGATACCCTGGGACTTGCTCAACGTCACCTTGCCAGATGTTCCAAGAATTGAGCTCACTTAATTGCTTATTGTGTTGTATCAGGTCAATACTCTCCCAGTAAATATTCTGCCCATTGCATACCCAAGCCAGAGCCATGGACAGAGTTCTTACTCTTCTGATGACTTGCCAAAGACTCTGGTTATGACCTTAAATCAAGGTTCGGCTGTGAAGAGTATGGATTTCCATCCAACACAACAAATTCTCCTACTAGGTAAGTCAATGTTGCATCATCAACAAAATTTATGTACATACTTGTTTTCTGTGCATGATATTCTGTGCATGACCCTGCATATTTATTTGTATTTTGTGAGAAATGAGTAAATATATGTACATACTCTTTTGCAGTTGGAACGAACATGGGTGATGTCATGGCATGGGAGTTGGGTAGTAGGGAGAGGATTGCTTCTAAAAGTTTTAAGGTTTGGGACCTTGGTACCTGGTCAATGGCGTTACAGGTTTGTGAATTTAAAATCTGTAACAATTTTTATGAAAAGTCATGATTAGTTTGGTTTGGAGTTTCAATGTCATTTGGTTGCCCTTATCTTACTCTTTTTACTTTCTCTGCAGGCATCTCTAGCCAATGATTATACAGCCTCAGTGAATCGTGTAATGTGGAGTCCTGATGGAAATCTTTTCGGTATGTCCGTCATACAGTCTCGATTTTAATTTTGCACTCAACAGAGAGCCTTCAAAATAGTAATTTGGCCTTACTGCTTGATATATCGCCTCTTCCTGTTTCAGGTGTTGCATATTCTAAACACATTGTCCACATATATTCCTATCATGGCGGGGATGATATAAGAAACCATCTTGAGGTTTGTGTGAAGTTTGACTGTTGGTCTAATCTGTCTTAAGTGCAATGATTATGTTGAACCTTCTTATAACTAATGTTGGTACTTGAGGCTCAGGTTTTCTATGATATTTAATTCATCTTTCAGATTGAGGCTCATGTTGGCAGTGTTAATGATCTTGCATTCTCTTATCCAATCAAACAACTTTGTGTTATCACTTGTGGGGAGGACAGACTCATTAAGGTTGATTCTGTTATTGCTGAATTGATGATTATTCCTGAGTAGTATAGTACTCATAAACAGTTCAAAATTGTTCAGGTGTGGGATGCAGTTACTGGTGCCAAGCAATTTACTTTTGAGGGGCATGAAGCGCCCGTTTATTCTGTGCGTCCACATCACAAGGAGAATATACAGGTAATTCATTGTAGTGTCTAACCTTTTTCCTCCTGATTATATAGATAGTTTTGCATGAAGAAAAGGAAGTTGGCAATCTGTTTTAAAATTGAATTAAAGTTAGGTCTGTTATGATTACTTTAGTCAGTGGCCATAAGTAGATTGGGTTTGTTATTTCCTTATGGTTCCACTTAGCATCAGAGTTTGTTAAAATTATTTTCTTGTGCAAGCCTTTGGTTGAGACATTTCTTATCTCTATTTCCCGAAATGAATTTCTTTCATATCGATTGCTGCCACTCTCTTGCCCTTTATCGAAATATTTACTTATCAAGCATTTTGGTAGAACTTGGTTTCTTAAACACTAGATTACATTATGTTTAATTCCTTTACGATAGGTTGAAAGATGTACTTTTTTCTTTGTGTTCTTTCCTGTTGACTCTGGATTTTTGTCTTTTATTTTTGGTAATAATTGTGGTATTGATAGTTGATGTTTGGTGTCTACTAGCCTTGATATCTTAATCATTACTTTTAAGAGTTCCTCACGTCTCTCCCTTTCTCATCTCTTTATTTGCTGTTCTCTTTTCTTGTTCCCAGTTTGTTTTTTCAACAGCTACGGATGGAAAGATAAAGGCATGGTTGTATGACAATGCGGGCTCAAGAGTTGACTATGATGCTCCTGGCCATTCATCTACCATGATGGCTTACAGTGCTGATGGAACAAGGTCCATGGATGATTCATGCTTAACATTTTTTTTTATGTTGATATGGATGTCAATATGTTCTATCTTGTCTTTTTTTAACATTTGATTATCTGCAATTTTAGGTTATTTTCTTGTGGCACTAACAAAGAAGGGGAGTCATACTTGGTTGAATGGAATGAAAGTGAAGGAGCCGTGAAGCGTACCTATAATGGACTTGGGAAGAGATCTGTAGGGGTTGTCCAATTTGATACCACCAAAAATAGGTTCTTGGCTGTTGGTGACGAGTTCATGGTTAAATTGTGGGACATGGACAACCTCAGCCCATTAACAAGTATTGATGCAGAGGGTGGATTGCCGGTAAATTTTTGTTGGGCCTTATCCATTAATCTGATAGACTTTCTCCCCAGCTAATAATTTGATCCTTGTGAGTTTGCAGGCCTCTCCTTGTATTAGATTTAACAAGGAAGGGATACTGTTAGCTGTCTCAACAAATGAAAATAGTGTCAAAGTTCTAGCAAATTCAGATGGGATAAGGCTGCTTCGAACAGTGGAAAATCGTACCTCTGATGCTTCCAGAGCTGCTTCTGCAGCTGTTGTGAAGGTATAAGTTCTTGTAGACATGGGCATTTTATTTGCTATGCACATGTTTCAAATTTTAAATATTTTTTCTCTCACCGATTTAGTGCCTCCTTTCTTACTCGGAATCTACTTCTTGATGCCTGAATGAATGCAGGCCCCTCCAATTGGTAATTTTACACCTGCCAATGCAACTGCTGGAACTATCATGGGGGATCGAGCTGCTTCTGTTTCTCCCATAGTTGGAATGGTAAGTGTTGGTTCTTTGACAGGAGAATCAACTTCACAGTTCTTAACTTTGGATATTTAAGAATTTTTAGCCGCTGTTGGAGCTGCTATTTACATGTCTAAATGGGGAAATCTGCTTCTTCCCAATTATTTGAGGTTGTGACTTCTGTTTTAAATTTCTTCAGAATAGTGATGGTCGGGGTTTGGCTGATGTGAAACCTAGAATTGCTGATGAATCTGTGGAGAAGTCCAGGATCTGGAAGTTGACAGAGATTAATGAACCATCACAGTGCCGCTCTTTGAGGCTTCCAGATAATTTGGCAGCCACGAGGGTACTTTCTGTTTGGTAACTTTGTTAGATATGTCAAGCATTGCACTACTGTTGCATGCAAATAATATATGGGTGTTAGGGAAGTGATAAAAATCATTACTATTATTGGCATGGTTTTGTTTTTATGCTTCTGTTGGTTATGCATGATTTTTTTCTTCCATCCAAGATTATCTAGCATGCAATGATGAAAATTTCTTTTCAGGTTACTCGACTTATTTATACAAACTCAGGACTTGCTATATTGGCATTAGCATCAAATGCAGTACACAAGCTCTGGAAATGGCAGAGAACTACAAAGGTATTCTTTTCTTCTATTAAGTTCCGCAGTTGATGTCTCTAAAAGTTTTATATTAGTGCTTGAATTTTAAATTCTATTGATTATCAAAAAACCCGCAGGCCACTGCTACTGCAATACCACAATTATGGCAGCCTTCTAGTGGAATACTGATGACTAATGATATAAGTGACAATAACCCTGAAGGTGCCGTTCCATGCTTTGCACTATCAAAGAATGATTCATATGTAATGTCAGCTTCAGGAGGGAAAATTTCCCTTTTCAATATGATGACATTTAAGGTAAGTTGTCTCTTCCAGTTTCTTTCCTTAGAAATATTCCTTTGGTACCTTTAGTGTTCAATCTACTAGAGCGTACTTATGCAGGAATTTCAACATTGAAATTCCCTATGAAGCTTACTTATTGCTATGTTCTTCCAGTGAAAATGACTATATTTAAGTGATAGCATTTAATCCTCTTTTCAGAAGTTACATGTTATTGTGATTATGCCAAAATGAGATGTATTTGTTTTATGTCATTATCCTAAATTCATTCACAGGAAAAAGTTAATCTTGGGGAAATTACAAGTTTATGAGCAATTCTGGTCATCTTCTCAACAACAATATGCTCTTACCATATATACCTTTTTTTTATATGTTTCCATGCTTTCTCTATTTGTAGACGATGACAACATTCATGCCCCCACCACCAGCAGCGACTTTTCTTGCATTTCATCCTCAAGACAATAACATCATTGCTATTGGCATGGAGGATTCCTCGATCCAAATCTATAATGTTCGCGTTGACGAGGTATTACTCGGATGAACTGAACATTGAACTTCTATTTGGCGTGGAGAAGTTAGAGCTAATGTTTTCCACGCTGCAAATTCCAGGTTAAAACAAAGTTGAAGGGCCACCAGAAAAGAATCACTGGCCTTGCCTTCTCTCACACACTGAACGTGCTTGTGTCTTCAGGAGCTGACTCACAGGTGAGTAGTGTATACCATAGTGTCTTAAAAGAAGCAAACTAAAAAGTTTGCAGTAAATAGGTGCAGAATTTTCTAGGAATTATGTACTCCATTTCCATATTTTACTTTTTCCTATTATTAATGTTAGACTAATATTATTATGATATGGATCATTGATACTAATGATATATAGGAAATATCCTGTGTTAGCGAGTATTATTTTGGAATATTAGTATCAGCTTAAGTTGCCTACTATTAAAGATAGAAGGGCTAAACTTAGTCAATAACATGTCATTGTATTTTCTCTTCTCTTCTACGATTAGCTGCCGAGTTTTTTGTTGCTTTGTTCTTTATATCATTTTTCATTTGATTTTGGACTTGACATCCCTTTTGAACAAAATTATATCCAAAACTGGTTTCTTTACTTGCAGCTACATAGCATGTTTTTTAATATATTGATTATTTGGCTCTCCTAATACAGAACAGAGTTCTTTGCTATTTCAGTATATTCTTTCTCAATTGTGCACTTCTTATATGGGAGGAACAAAGTCATCTCATGTTAGTTAATGATTCTTGTTATCTTTTTCCAACTACACAGTTGTGTGTTTGGAGCACAGATGGATGGGAGAAACAGGCTAGCAAGTTCTTGCAGGTTCCAGCTGGACAACCTGCATCTTCTCTCGCTGATACGCGTGTTCAATTTCACTCTGATCAAATACACTTGCTGGCGGTTCATGAAACGCAGATAGCTATATATGAAGCACCAAAACTAGAACGCCCGAAACAGGTATGTAATGGCATTTGTTTTCCAAAGTTTACTGTTGTAGTTCCTTACATTTATGTTATTACCTGTGAGCTGGGGAGCATTGGTTGGACTTTTATCATTCTTTAGGTTTTTATCTTTGAACACGGTGTTTTGCATATAGCTTGCAAGAGCACATGATTTTATGTTCTTTTCTTTCTTCTTGGATTTATCTGTGTTTTGGAGGAGCGTGACTTTGCGTTTATAATTTAAAAAACAGTGGCTCCCTCGGGAAGTAATTGGCCCTCGGGAAGCAAGTGGTCCAATTACGCATGCTACATACTCCTGTGATAGCCAGTCGATCTATGTTAGCTTTGAAGATGGGAGTCTAGGTGTTCTTACAGCATCAACTCTTATATTGAGATGCAGAATAAACCCTAATGCATACCTGCCTCCCAATCCTAGGTGAGTTTCTCTTCCCCCCTTGTGTTTCTTTCTCCCGTTCTTTTGCCTTCTATTATTGAAAGAAAGTTGTCTTCTTGGTGCATCTGACCCTTGGTTTTCACATGTTAAGGGTACATCCTTTGGTCATTGCTGCACATCCATCAGAGCCTAATCAGTTTGCATTAGGACTGACTGATGGTGGAGTGTATGTGCTTGAGCCATTGGAATCAGAAGGACAATGGGGAACTTCCCCTCCAGTTGAAAATGGTGCTGGTCCGAGTACTGCTTCTGCCACAGGTGCTTCTGAACAAGCTCAAAGGTGACAACAACATGTGCAGGCTTTCACTAGATAAATCCATATCTGTATGTTTCTTCCTTGTGGTCCCTCTCCTTGAACCTGCCATTTTGTGATTTTCAAGGGGGAAGTTGCAGAAATTAGGTGTCGTAGATTAGTTATCCAGCTGAGCGCAGTCAAGTTGTGTCTGAAAGTGGCAGCAAACTATTTAACATTCAAGGAACTGGTGTTCTGTTGGTGCCTATCTTAGAAAAAAGACTGGAGAAGCAGGAATTATAGTGTAAATTAAGAATTAAAAGGAATGGCTGGTAGTCTTGACAATAGAATATAGAAGGAACATTTTGAGGAAACTATAGTTGGTTTGGCTGGTTGGGAGCATGTAGCTTAGATGTTTCATGCGTTTTAACTTTCATGTAGCTATAAAAGGATGATTGACTAATTGTTAAATCATTATTTCTCTAGCTCTAGGAGAATATATCAGTGCCATTTCTCTGTAGTTGTCAGTGACTTTTCACCAGCTATTCATCTCATCTCAACTTTCAGGACAGTCAGAGACTTGTGACATTTTTAACTTGGTGTACCCTTGTTGACGTTTACCATAATTTTTAAAGATATTCGACATTATATTTAATTGCTTACAATCTGACTGGTATTGTCATATTGATTCTTTTGCTAGGAGTGATAGTTGGCAATATGAAAGTATAAATTGACTTACTCAAGACGTGTTTTATTTAACGGAGCCTCTCTTCAAGAGCCCGGATGGGATTTGCCTCACCGTGCCTTCCGTGTGAGAGTTACCACCTCACCGGAAATCTAATCCTGTGCATAAAGTAAAAATGCAAATCGTACTAAAAGATAACCTTTCAAGCATTGGTAAGAACCACAATGGTTACACACACAAAACCAAACACCAATAGATTTGCACTTTGAAAAGTACTACTACTCAAATGTCAAATCTGAACTATACAGATTATAACAAGGCTTGTAGGATGCAATTTAACTCCGTCTTCGACCTGACTTTGTTTGCCTTTTGGATTTGCCTGGGGAAGACTGCTTTGGTACAGGTAACACTGTACCTCCTCGTATATCATCAGTCACATCACCGAGTGTTTTCTGAGCTTCGATGTAGATGGTAAGATCTCGGATCTGTGATCATGATCATTGAAACACAATGAGACATTTTATATATCCAAATGAAACGAGAACCTGAAGATCCAAAGTAACTACACCACCTGCTCTTCTAGATCAAGAATCTTCCCATTCCTCGATGATAAAGATGAAGCTTCCCTGGAATACACGATTGATCTTAAGCGGTAAAAATTTACATTCAGCCACAGGCGAAAAGGAAAACACTTTGAAACATGGAGCAAAGCTAAACAAATTCGCTGTCTTTGACACAGAGCTAATCAGGAAGTAAATGACTAATATAGGTGGTCTTGTCAACTGTATCATCCAGTATATCAGC
>JAOSBP010000007.1:25192877-25208683 GCA_027563825.1 Erythroxylum mucronatum | reverse complement strand
GAGAGTAGCTCACTCACCTGGCAAGACAAGTAGCTCCACTTTGAAGTGCAAGAACACTGAAATGAATGATCACAAAGCGTACTCAGTATTCCACTAGTATCAGGATCCAATCTCTCTGACATAAAAAACCCAAAATCAACAAATTGCAACACAAAAGCCAGGTTAATTTGTCTGATCACTACGTCTGTTGATAATTCATAATTCTCATTTGACCAACCAAGGCATATCGGACAAGTAGGCAACTCAGTGAATCCTGATGGAGGAGTGCTTGCTATGTCGGCCGATTCATTGAATTCCACAGACACCAGATACAGAATATGACAAACCTCAGCCTAAAACACAATCAATCAAAACAAACACTTGCATTCAGTAATCACAAAACTTGAACAATGCTATCTAATTTTTCAGCCCATAGCCTGGATCAATTTTGTGCTCACCTCATTTGGTGAAAATCGCTTTCCATTAAAATATCCGTAAAATTCGTTGGCGGTCAACTGATTATTTAGTTTGATCAACACACTGTACCGATCTTCCATTCCATCATTCCTAAATCACAGAAAAAAATCACCCAATTTAACTCTTCCAATCTCAAGTCAGTAGCTAATGAAACGAAATGGAGCATCTTTTGTAACTGTTACCTGATGAAGAGTAGCTCTTGGACATGGTCGATGTGAGGACCACAAAACCTGATGAAACCGTTCGACGAGAGGTAGTTAGGAACTGCGACGACGAAGAGAGAAGTTGATCGTGAGCTAGGGTTTGGAAGCGAGCTCTGTGATTCGCTTCGATATAGGTGAACTACCCCTCTCCTCTCATTGCATTTTGCTTCCGGGACAGGGTTTGAGTGGTTGGCGGCGGCGCCGATGACCGTGAATCCGGTGTCGTCGTCGAGAGTGAGAGGTTGATTGGAGTCGATTGAGTGAACTCGGATGATAAACATATCCGGAATCGGTTGAATCAACAAGTAGACTCGTCTCAAACTCGGACAAAGTTACAAAACGGGCGGCCTCAGCTTGTTTCGCGGGAACTTGGCAGTTAAGGAATGAGGAGAGATCTAACGCCGTTAGGCGATGATCTAACTTAATTATTTAATTTAATTTAATTTTAAATTGAATCATTTTTATTTTTTAATAATGATAATGAATCAATAGAAATTTGATATAAATTTTAATTAAATTCGCACCATAATACATTGCCCGAGTGCAAAATCAAACTTGAGTTCAATTCCAATCATTTCTCAACCAACCCCTGACCTAGATCCGCCTAAAGCCCGATCAAACCATGGTCCGGCCCGTTCAACTGCCGAGCTAGTTGTTGCGGCATCCCTGCTGTGAACCTCTTGATAAGAAAGATTTGACTACGACATTCGTGAATGATTTTGGTTTCTTTCTCGGAATCTTATTCGAAGAAGATCTTATCCCGAAATGGCGGCGTTTGACCTTCAATTGCGTTGCTTTTTCAGACTTCCCTCTTTACAATCACTGACGCACGGAGGCATTCAAACCAACAAACTGAAGAACACAAATTTTGAAGTTTTTTCAAAAGAGGGAGGCGATAAGTCCATCCCGTCTTCCGCCGTCCACCGACTACAACCCACCTGATCCCATCTTGTCCCGTCTCTGATCATTTACATTGCATGAAAAGATTGGAACTTCCGTAAATTTTTACGTCCTTTTTGTTTTACTATTCTTTCTTGTATGTTTGTAACAGAATTGATAACGAAGAAGGCAACGTATGTCGTGGAGCACGATCAGGAAAGCGATCGGAGTCGTGAAAGATCAGACCAGCATAAGCTTGGCGAAGGTAGCTGGCAATATGGCACCGGAAGTTGAGGTCTTGGTGGTTAAAGCCACCAGCCACGATGAAGAGCCAGCTGACGAGAAGTACTATAGAGAGATAATGTATCTCGTTAACCGTTCAAGGAGTTACGTTGCTGCGTGCGTGGCGATTGTCTCGCGGAGGTTAAGGAAAACCCATGATTGGATTGTGGCTCTAAAGTCGTTGATGCTTGTTCACAGGGTTTTGGTTGATGGGAACCCTTGGTTTGAGGAGGAGATTGCGTTTGCTGCGAGCAGAGGAATGAGGGTGTTGAACATGTCGGATTTTAGAGATGAGGCTCATTCCAACTCTTGGTATTATGTGGGGTTTGTGAGGGTTTATGCAATGTATCTCGATGAAAAGGTTGAACTTGAGGTGTTTGAGAGAAGGTCGAGAGGTGATGAGAGGAAATTTGTTGGCTTTGAATCGAGAAGAGAGTTTAAGGATGTGACACCTGTTCGTGAAACGAGGCCAGAAAAGGTGTTTGGAGAGCTTAAGAGGTTGTTAAGACTTCTGGACAGAGTTTTGGCTTCTAAGCCTTCAGGGATGGCTAGGAATAATAGGCTTGTGGTTGTTGCATTTTACCAGGTGTTGAAGGAGAGCTTTGGGCTCTATGCAGAGATTCGGGCGGCACTCGGGGTTTTGTTCGATATGTTTATGGTAATGGAGTATGTAGATTGTGTAAAGGGTTATGATATCTATGTTAGTGCAGCGAAGATGATTGATGAACTTGGTGATCTCTATAGTTGGAGTAAGGATATTGGAGTTGCTAGATCGTCTGAATACCCTGAAGTGCAAAGAATCACTGATAAGCTGCTTTGTACACTTGAAGGGTTTTTGAAGGACATGTCTAATAGGTCATCAAAGAATACTGAGATTAGCAAGGACGATAAGGTTCCTGCCAAGGAAGAGCCAGAACCGGATACAAATGAGATCAAGGTTCTTCCTCCGCGAGAGTCTCGACCTGTTCCGGAACCAAGACCACAACCTCAGCAGGTGACTGAGGACTTGGTGAATTTGAGGGATGAAGTTTCCGCCGACGAGCACGGAAATAAATTGACTTTGGCTCTGTTCTCTGCTACTGCGGCTGCAAACACAAACGGCGAATGGGAAGCATTCTTGTCGGATGGAGAGTCTGAGGTGACTTCAGCATGGCAGACACCTGCTGCTGAGAATTGCAAAGCAGAGTGGGAATTGGCATTGGTGGAATCAGCTAGTAATCTATCGAGACAGAAAGCAGCTCTCGACGGCGGCTTTGATCCGCTGCTGTTGAATGGAATGTATGATCAGGGGGCAGCGAGACAACATGTGAATTTTAGTACAATGAGTGGTGGGAGTGCTAGTAGTGTGGCATTGCCAGGTGTGGGCAAAAGTGCAACACCAATATTGGCATTGCCTGCTCCTGATGGGACTCTCCAACCAGTTGGTAGCCAAGATCCTTTTGCTGCATCACTTGCTGTTCCACCTCCTTCATATGTGCAGATAGCAGAAATGGAGAGGAAGCAGCAGTTTCTAGTGCAGGAACAGCTGCTCTGGCAACAATATAGGAGAGATGGAATGCAAGGTCAATTGGGTTTGGCTAAGATTGGTCCTAGTCCTCAACATATGATATGATGCCTTATGGGATTCCATTTCCAGGAGGATACTATCAAACAAAACACCTTATTAGAATCTCTTGTTTTTCAACTTCTTTGCTAGGTTTTTTACAAGTTTAAGTGCTATTAGAATCCAGGACGATGAGCATACATATTGCAAGGGTCTAGAATCTCTCGTAGATTCATTATATGCCGGAGTAGAAAAACTGGAAGTGAAATCAAACCGATTGAGTATTGGTTTACCTGCACAAACACAAACTGAAACATTGGTGGAAATTGTAATGCATTTAAGCTTTCCCATCACAAAAATGCAAGCTTTTAGAAAATAAAATGTGAATTTTAAGTATTGATTAAGAAAAGAAATTCCTTAAAAACAAAACGAAGATGGAAAAGGAAAAGGCACAAACTTTCTTCTGATTCGATTATGGTTTTGGTTAAAATGAACAGTGTCTATTTAATTCAACATTCATTCCTTTTAGGTCGTGTTTAGTTGGATATTAATTAATGAAGTTGGATATTAATTAATGAAACGAGATGAAATGTAACGTGAAGCGGAGGGTTTTATGTTACGTTCCGTTTTTTTAAATAGTGAAAAAAGGAAACCTCCAATTTAGAGAGTTTATAATAGAACGTAAATTAATAAATATATACTATTTAATATATCCTCAATAATTTTTCATAATATCAATTATTTCTCTTTACTCTAATAACAACCAATACATTTCTATATATTTATTAGTTTTTTTTCGTAATACCAATTTTTTCCTCCTGATCTTAATACCAATTATTTTTATATAAATACAAACATAAATAAATTATTTTAAATATAAATCACAAATATAATTAAATTAAATTTATTAAATAGTTAATAATAATATTTTTTATATAATTAATAATAAATTATATATAATTAATAATAAAATAATAAAATTTTTATATCATCACTTTTTAATTAGGCATAATTTATGTTTTAAAATCGTATCGTTAAATTTTCTATAACAATTATTTTAACGTGAGGGATATAATAATAATTTATTATATATTACATTTTATTATATCCGCTTTTAATTTTCACTCTATTATATTTTATTTCAATATAAACTATTTTATTCCATGTTATTAAATTCTATTTCATTTTATAATTAACCTTTTCAAATAACTTTTCGCTATATTCTATAAAAAAATGTTCATTCCATTGTACTCCGTTATATTAATTACCATGCAACAATCTCAAAAACCCTCCGGTATGGACACTAATAATAATAAACCCCGCACTCACTTCCACTCTACCGCCACAATCTTCCCTTTCTCCGACATGTCAAACGTCGTCGTCCTCGACAACGGCGGTGGTTTTATCAAGGCCGGACACGGTGGCGAACGTGACCCCTCCACCGTCATCCCCAACTGCATCTATCGCCCTTTCTCGTCCAAAAAGTTCCTCCACCCCTCTCCCACCTCCGCTGCCGATGACCTCACCTCCGCCGCTATTCGACGACCCATTGACCGCGGTTACTTGATAAACCCTGATCTTCAACGAGACATATGGAACCATCTTTTTAGTTCTCTGCTTCGCATTAGTCCTTCAAATTCTTCGCTTCTTTTAACAGAACCCCTTTTCACTTTACCGTCTATTCAACGCGCCACCGACGAGATTGTTTTTGAAGATCTTGGGTTTAAGTCTCTGTTCGTCGCCGACTCGCCGAAGCTGGTTCATCTTTACGAAGCGAGTCGTCGGCCTTATGGGTTGGTGGCGAAAGCGCAGTGTAGTTTGGTGGTGGATTGTGGATTTTCGTTCACTCACGCAGCGCCTGTTTTCCAGAACTTTACGTTGAATTATGGTGTGAAGAGGATTGATTTGGGAGGGAAGGCGTTGACTAATTACTTGAAGGAGTTGGTTTCGTATCGGTCTGTGAACGTGATGGATGAGAGCTTCATTATGGATGATGTTAAGGAGAAGCTTTGTTTTGTTTCTCTAGATGTATCTCGCGATTTGCAGGTCGCCAGGTAGTGAATTGCAATGGGGGTTTTTGAGGATTGAGTTTTTGCCAGTTGGCTTGCTTCAAAGTTTGTCTTTTCAAAGATTTTAGTACTTTCGAGCTTAACTAGTTTGTGTTTGTTGGTTTCCCATTTTATTGCAGTCAGCAATTGTCGTTACATCGTACATTCTGTTTAGTGAATTTAACGATTTGATTGATGTTTCAGGAGACGAGGAAGAGACAATCTTCTGAGGTGCACTTATGTACTTCCTGATGGGGTTACACATACTAAGGGTTTTGTTAAAGACCCAGATGAAGCAAAGAGGTATTTGACAATGATGAACAGAACTGCTCAGCCATATTCTGATTCGAACCAGGGTTCGGATCGACCTGACTATGCCGAGAAGCTTGAGGAGAGAAAGGGAGTTGATTTAACAAAGACAGTAAGTTACCCGTTTCCGTGGAATAATGTTGCATTGCCTAATGCTTCTAGTTTTCAAGAGTTTTACCATCTCTTTTCAGGAGTTTGACTTGACAAATGAGCGTTTCCTTGTGCCAGAGATGATTTTCCACCCTGCAGATTTGGGTTTGTAGCGTATTTTTACTTATACTGGAATGATTATTTGTGCAGTTAATGCTATAAGCAGAATACTTAATCATGTGTTTCGATCTTGATTATTTGAATCGTTGATTCTCCAAAATTGCTATGTTACACATATAAATTAGCTTGGGAAAACATCAAGGAAGAAAAATGTATCTGCAAAAAGTTGAGAATCTTGGCAGGATAGGTGTTGTCTGGTGAACAGAAGAAAGATAGTCCTTTGAAACCTGGCTCGGAAAATACATTAATGTAACCCCTTTTCCTTAGGTATGAACGAGGCTGGCCTAGCTGAGTGCATTGTTCGAGCAGTTAACTCTTGCCACCCCCTTCTTCACCCTGTACTTTTTGAGAGGTGCTTCAACAAAATCTTTTCTGAGTTAAGAGTTATAATTCATTTTGTATTGGTTATCTTAGTACCGGTGGTGATTGATGGTTTCTCAATCTTGTGCTTTGGCAGCATTATATTAACGGGTGGAAGCACATTGTTTCCTCGATTTGCTGAGAGACTGTAAGCTTCCTTACTCATGGGCATGCAGCCTGTGAATTTTATGTTGAGACACCCACGATTCTTTCTCTTACCTTTTTGGGTGCAATTGCAGTGAAATGGAGCTCCGACCTCTTGTACCAGACAACTATCAAGTGAAGATAACTACACAAGAAGAGTAAAATTTTTCAGTCCTTGAAAGTATTTCTGTTTCTGCAATCCCATTATCTCCTTTTTGATGATAACTTATGATGCTTGTCAGTCCCATACTTGGTGTCTGGCGAGGTGGATCCCTTTTGGCTTCCAGTCCTGATTTTGAAGCAATGTGCATTACGAAGTCTGAGTATGAGGAAATGGGATCTGCTCGATGTCGCAAGAGATTCTTTCACTAAGTGCACGAAATGTTAAGGTATATATATTTGTTGCTGCTGCATCATTCCGGCACATACTTCTAGCAGAGAGCAATTAAGGTTAGAACTCGAGTGACAACGTTTGATATTTTCCTTTTGTCGGTGAAATTGAACATCGATGCCATTTGATATTTCAATACTGCATATATTGCTCTTGACTTGATAGCGACTTTACTAGTTCTTGACTACGAAACAGATCTCCAAGGGATCATAAGCCAGCTTTCCGTTTAACATAGACCCTTTCTGTCGATGTTAATAACGAGAAAAATAGACGGCAGAGGACCGAAAGCAGAAGGTCAAGTGAACTTATTGTTCATTGCCCTTTCCTTTTTGATATACAAGTTGACTGGTAATCTGGAAGCAACTGTAGATGGAGCAAGGGTTTCAACCACGTTGGAGCGTTCCAAGAGGTCATTGGTATTGATCCTTTCCGTTCCATTACACTGTTCAGTGCCTGCTTGTTCGATATACAAGCAGAATGATGTAACGTTTTGACATTTCAGGCGACCTTACAAGTACATTATTCATTGAGAGAATTACAAGATCCAGACTACTAGTATGTATCCTTAAGAACTCTTAGGATTTACTCATCGTTAAATTCAGAAACCAAATTTCTTCTAATCCTTGTGTTTGGTATACATCGCATACATGGTACAACAAAATTTTGTTCCTGGGCTCATTCAAAGTTTTAACGTTTAGCTACAACTTGACTTTCCATTCTCACAAATCAAATACTTGGGAATAGCCATTGTCACACAAGGCTGTTGTAGCTGAAGACTATGATGATGCAAGATTTTCAGGCTCTCATCGATAAAACACCAACTGGTTCGTTCCATTCAACTTTTGACTCTGATTGCTATGATTAAATAATGTGAGAGATCGGAATATCGCCATCTCTCGCCATCTTTAGTCGTCAGCAGACCTGGCGTATTAGTCAGAAAATGGCTGAGAGTCCATGCAGAAATGCACCAATTTTCTTTGGTACTGCTCATAGAATTCACCAACAGCTATAACATCTTGATTATCTGGACTCAATCCAGGTAAGTCAACTAGGTTAACCTGGACCAAAGAACCTGACCCTGACCCTGACTCGTTATCTGAATCTCCTAAATTTGCAAGAATTTCTGTATGGATTTCCCGGCAAGCAAGTACAAACATGGCAGCTGTATCAGGCTGATGTGCCTCACGGAGTGCGGCTAAGGCTTCTTGCAATGCACCAGCTGCAACATACAGAATAATAGCCCTGAAATGGAAAGGCTCAGAATGAGTACTCCACTTATAATCCTTGTATGGGAGCAAACTAGAAAAGGAAGCTGATAGTACCTCCAAATGTTGTGCTCACCATGAAGGACGTGATCAGCCCACCTGAGTAACACCCTGTGAAAACAATTTTGCAAATAAGATCGAAGGGTTCGGACAGATTTCAATTTGGAAAACTGCTCAATTATGCAATCTTACAGCAACCAACTTGGTATAGATTATAAGCAATAAGGAGAAAAGCCAAAAAGGGAGAACGCAAATAGTGAAAGAAATAAAGCAGGCATTTTCTTTTAGGCAGATTAGGATGGTGAATTATTACCCACTAAAATGGCAGTCGATAAGTAAATTACATAAGATCATCGAACAGAAGCCACATCACATCGAGAAATGGTATCGTGGCATGAAGTTATAGTGAAAAAAAGAAACTCACAAGCTAAAATTAAAGGTATTTCAAAAGTTGTATAAATTATTCAAAATTTTGAAGCAAAAATTAAAGGTATTTCAAAAGTTGTACAAATTATTCAAAATTTTGAAGCAATCGTAACCTTGCATAATCAGATCCCTTTAAATGTGTAGCAGCCAGAGTTGCAGCATCCGTCCATCGACCAGCATCTTGTAGCTGCCAAGTAAATAAGAATACCCCGGTAACCATTATAAATCAATAATTTGACCGCTCTTTCCACATTTGATGTACTGATAAGAGTTTAAAAACATTGATGCATTTATGGAAATACCATGGTAATCTACAATGGTAATCTTGGTGTAAAAGAAACCATCTTTTATCGAAGGAATATTCATTTCATCTAGCCAAGCCAGCTATCCTCCCCTGCTTAGCCTATGATTGAAGGCTAAAGGTAGAGATGCAAGGGATTATTAACAGCAATATTGCTGTTAGAGAGGAAAAACTTCAATTCACTTAATTTGTTACTATTACAATTTTTGGTAGATTTAAATGGAAAAAGCCACATCATTTTCGATGTTATTGGACCTAATTCTATGACGGGGAAAAAAACAGAACCTAACCTGGGAACAAGCTTCTTGGTACCTACCAACAGCACACAGAAGATGGGTGCCAGAAAGAGAGATGTCAGTTCTGACCATATTGGCTGCAACAACCTAGACAGTGATAATAACAATTAATAAGTAATTAAACTATATACAGTTAGTAGTTTTATACCAATCAAAAACATTCACTGATTTTGAAGTAAATTGATGCTTACTTTTACTGCAAGCTCCAGAAGAGATCTTGACACAGCAGATGACAGTGCAACAGCACGAAGAGCATTTACATAGAAGCAAGGGCTCTCGGGAGAACTAGAAAGCAACAGACTGACTGCTGCTTCCAAGTTCCCAACCGACACCAGCCTGTGCATCAAAAATACCAAATCAACTATCCAAGAGAGTCTAGGATCCAAAATAGATGCATAGCAAGGGAAGGATGAACTTAATATATTTAAGTCTTAATAGGTAGAGAACTAATCTCACAAGAGAAGGGTTCTTTTTTGTTTCCCCCATTGTATACCAAACTCTTTTCCATAAACTAATCTTCCGAAACATAAACTAGTCCAGCAAAGTGAAATGTGATGCTACAGCATGACTAACAACCAGTACAACTATAACTCTGAGAATTAAGCACATCACATGGCATTTGTTTCCGAATTCTATTTTGAGCTTGTTTGGATTTAATACTGAATCTGTAGATCAATTATCAAGCAACACTACAAACAGATAGGAGAGACTTACTCATGCACACGGTTCTGAATAGCTTCTTCTCCCTCCAATTTCTCATGCCAAGGAATGCGCTCATTAGCACTTTCACATAACTCTTCTTGCTGGACAGCGAATGATCTAAGTTGACCTTGACTCTGCCTCACCAATAGACCCACATTACAGCATGGAAGTTTTTAAATTAAGACAAGACATAGTAACAGCAGCACAGACGAATAAAAAGAATAGGGAAAATTGTCTTGAAATCAACTGACCAATGAATCCTTCTTCTCAGGTCCAGTTACTGATTTTCCCTTTGATGTAATCCTATTTAGCATGGCATTGTCATCAAGTTCTGTGATTGATGCTGAGAGAGGAGCCTTAGGTTGTGATTTGTTAACTAAATTCTTGATTGAATGGCTTAGAGCATGAGGCAATTGCAACCAGAAAAGTGCCTCCAAAGTTTCACCAAATAGTGTGGCTGCAAATGCAAACCTTGCAGCAGAACCTTTGTTGACAATAGTAGCATACAATCTTGCCCTCTCGCCATCAAGTAAGCAACCTAGACAAATGGCAACATGTAGGACAGATAGAAGATCAACCAATTTATCCAATTTCCCAATGGAAGGGTGTATAAATGACCATTAAATGATAAAATTTGACCTTCTTTTCTGTAGGGCTCTAAGACTTTAAGAAGCATCTCTGGCACTACAGAGTCACCGAGTGGTGGTAAACCAATCATGTAGCTTCGAAGATCCCCACTGGATACAGAAGTTCCAGGAAACGAGTGAGGTCTCTTATCAATGGTTGTAATGCTAGTATTAAACCAAGACGGTTTGACACCCATTTGCAAGATCATCCGCAATGCCTGCAGTAAACATACATTGGAAAATCAGCAGAAGACCAGAAAAGAGACCCTCTTTCAACAAGACTTTCATTCATTTCATAGCGTGCCTTCCGCTGAGGTTTTCTCCAATATAAATACGAATTCAAAACTCAAAGTAAGCAATATCTGGACCCAAATAATATTTCCAGAGATTTTCCTTCTCCCTTTTTAAAGAGGAAAAGAAGGCAAGGAGAAGAGGGGGATGAAACTCCAGCACAAAAGATTCATTTGCATTTCTGTTCAACAAAATGGCTACTCATTATTCTTTCCACTCTTTTAAAGCACAGTTATTTCCCCTTCCCGTCGTCCATGCAAATAAATTATAAGCAATAAAGAAGAGTAACACAGAAAAGATTGTGCTAATTGACAAAAAATTTAAGTATTTTGGTACATGACTGTTCTGTAATTTTCTTTTATAAGGATACCTACTTATTTTACAACTACTAGGAAATATGCAAGTTATTTTCAGATGACAAAGAAAATGGAAAGGCACAATTATAATACCAAGGAGTTGGAAGCAGCATTGGCGAGCATATAGGCATAGGCCGAAATCTCTCTTTCAGAACTCTAGACTGTGGCATATAACCAAGCTTTTTGTCAACCCTGCATGGATAGTAAGAAGCACTCATGAATGCACAAAAGGCAACAAGAACTAAATTAATGAAAGCATGTAGAAGAGAGCTTATTAACCACACTATACATGTTAAAAAGGTTAGGTGGATGTCACACCAAGGACTACCTATGTGGAAGATTGCATTTTCTTAAAACAGACATTTCACCATGCAATAAATAACAACTTGAACCATAAGGTCGCCAAGTCAGAAAAATTAATTCAATTGATGACCATATTTCAAAAGATGATGTGTGGAATTCTCTGATATGTAACTCTTAAAAGAGACCCAAGAAAATTTTGAAAATACAGTGATGTCATTCACAAAGGTTGCAATGCATTTAGCAAGAATGGGACAGTTAGATGATTGAACTTTGGCAAATTGAGAATGCACAATCTAATTCCAGCTCCCATTTTCCTGTATCGGTGGGAAACAGCATGGTTTTCTGGAACCATTGGTATGGGTGCAGATTTGTTGGAAACATTTCCATTAGCAATATCCCAGAAATACACATTAAAGAAGCAATGGAAATGGGTTTGTTGACTCATAGAGTGGAACATACATGGTAACCTCAAGAAGGCGGAAGCTACTATCAGCTCCAGCAATGCACAGCACCAGTGGGTCACTTTTGTCTATTCGCAAAGGTAACCAATCAAGTTCCAAAACAAGGGTTCCCGGAAATTGAGGTTGCAACAGGGAATTTGCCAATGGGTCCTGTGAATCCTGTAAATAGAGGACACGAAGACTATAAAACCTCCAAATATGAATAAAAACATACCAATCATGAAGAACTGAACCAGAATGATGAAGACTGCATACAAGGGCCATCAATAATGACAACCTCTGCCAGGGCGAAAACAACAAACCTCTACCTCTATCTCTCTGTAGTTTCTTATTTTTTATGTAACATTAATTGTATACTAGAATTTTCTAGTGGAAAACAGGTCTTGAAGATCTTTTCCATATAAGAGTATTGCAATTAGATGCAGTATATCATACTAATATATGCTTGTACAATATGAAAAATAAAGAATTACAATCCCAGTTGTCACGCTTACAAGATTGAATACAGAAAAGGTATTGTCCTCAAAAAGCACAGCAATACGCCCTCGGTTTCGATCCCCAGGAACTATAGGTGAGAATTTTATTCGTCGTATTCCATCTCGGTGAGTGCTAAATGAGGAAGAATGTCCAGTTGTCACATCCCACCACCGAATATTTCCAAACCTGTCTCCCATTACCTGAGAAACAGCAAAGTGGCCACTTAAAACAGAATGTGTTAAAGAATCAAGACTGTTATTTAAAGATCCAACCAATGCAACTATTGGAAAATGTTGGCACATACAACATGGGGTAAGCGGTAGGCCATGGCTGTAATCAGTCCATCAGAAGAAACAAATGAAGAAGAAGGCCATTTTGGTCTAAAGAAAAGGAAGAACAAACCATTTATCAGACCCATGATGTAGTGTTGAAAAGAACCATAACTAACGACAATTGTTCACAGCGTGCACCGTTCAAGGTTTCACGATCAACATTTCATTTGAGGACTTATACCTGAAGTCTCGGACCCTCCGGCCATGAACCTCAAAAACGCCAAGCGCACCATTCACTAATGCAAAAGCAAAACTTTCAGCTGTCTCATCTTGGGATCCATCTGAACTAGCTCCAGCTGCACATACAAGCTATTTTTCATGCTCAAAAAGGATTCTGGATGTTGGAAAAACAATATAATAAGCTGAGACTAGTGATAATTGAGCAGATGAAGAGGAGAAACTGACTAGATTCTGACGATGACTTTGGGGTCAGTGATCCATCTGATGTTACTGATGCACCATCTTTGGATGATAATGAACCTTGACTAGAAGAACCATCTAGAACACTCTTCGGTAATGTTGGAAGAGTCCATTCTAATACTGTGAATGGAAGGGCCAAGGATCTAAGCTACATGGAGATAACACATATGAACCCTCTATAGAAAGAGTGATTAGCTCTAGCTCACATCTTTACAAGAACAAACCAAATAAAATAGTCAGGAAATAAACTCTTGATGTAAAGTAACACAAAAGCTTCTCATTATTGAGCATAAAGAACATCATAATATTTGGTCGTGAAACCAATCAATGAAATGTGATAAGCCAAAAAGCACAAGGCAATTTTTTCCAAACAAGAGCAGCAATGAATCTTATAAGAAAAGAGAAAAAGAATTGGTTAATAGTAGAAAAAGAAAAGAGAACAGCCAACCAACCATGATGGGTGTTTTTGTCATAGCCCAAACCTCCACCGGTGCATCACGGAACAAAATAAGCAGATACCTAAAGTTGTAAAGCATGACCAATAAAACGATTATCAGAGGATACTAATAAGATGTAGAACATCAATATAAATATCAGAAAGTGCAGGTAAATAAACTATTAAATGATGTATATGAGTATACAAGTTTGCAGTTACATGCATAGATTTCTAGCAACATGACCACAACCATAAAAAGAAGACTTAGGACAACCTTCCAGAAGAAGAAGCCCTCAAAGCTCTAATGGGAGCACGCTCTGGCTTTTGCAAAACTCGAAATGGTCTATTGAGACCACTTCTCACACAGGTTACAACAAGTCTATTAACATAACCTCCAGTCTTTTCATTTGCCTGAGTTGAAGCACATAGAAAGGGAAACAGATATAATGAAGAAGAGAAAAGGGAAAGCAGAAAAAAAAAGACAGGAAAAGTATTGAGGTGTAATCAAACAAAAAGCTTCCAGTCAAATGCACCACCTGGGTGTAAGAAAATGACACCAGTCTAGAGTTTCCAAGCCATCGTAATCCCCTCACTGTCCCATTATGAACCGAAAAGCTAGCAGCAACAGCATTGGCAGAAACATCAACAATGTCAATCGTTCCACTCTGGGTTCCCAAAGCAACCAGCGGAACAGCTACAGCAGGAAAATTGCCACCACCTTCAAGTTATATCATGCCATGAATTAAAAGTTGTTACCATATTTTGCCAAGCCATTATAATTCCAAAGTACTACATGGAAGGAAAAGTTTAAAAATTTTAGGCAAACCAAATGTCAAGTGAGACTAACGGGCCAGAATAGCTGTCAAAGAAGGGGAGGGTGCAGCCAGCATGGTAACTGTTGAAGAAAGAAGCTGAAGTTGACCAACTAAGCTGATCTGCAACAGAAATTTGAGTTGTAACTATGAGAGAACAACCTTACATGGGATGGAGAACAATATTATTCACCAATATACAAAATATTCACTTCAACATGCAACAAAACTAAAAGATAGTCAATGTGCTCCACACACCAAGATTGACTCCCAACAAATAGGACAGTTAAAAACTGTTTTCTCATTCTAACACCATGAAGCTCCCATTGTTGAACAAACAAAATTTTCTGGCTTCAACCGCTAACAAAGATCGCAAAAAGCAACATAAAAGAAACATTAAAAACTATTTGGTCATCGACCTTAAATGATAAATCTCCATGGCTGAAAGCAGACCTTGAGTGGCTTTTACCACCACCCAAATGTTCTCTTTGATTGCTTGCTTCGGAAGCAATTCTATTAATTGAAGTTAAAGAGTTGGATCCAGACCCTTCTACTGGCACTTCACCAGTGTCAGAAACCACATTCAAGCTGGTACTATCCTTTTGAGTGTCTCCAGTCCCTTCAGCAGTCAAGAGCCAATTCCATATTTTTCCATCATCAGAAACAGATATCAATTGCGTCTTACAATGAAGAAAAGTATCATCACAGAAATCAAAAGTATTGTCAAAGTCAACATTAGTTAAGGGAGAATTTGGTGCCTCGGAATACAATTTAGCAATATTTTGAAAGGTGGACTCTGCTTGGCTGATTGTGACTGCTAGAATTGAAGGAGAAGGGACAGGTGTGCCAATTGAGGGCATCAATTCCTCCATTGCACACATGACATGCACTTGCTCTCCTCTGTGATTGTACATGCACACAAATACACTCCTTTGAGGCGCATAATTCATCAAACAAAATGTCAACATAGAGCAGTATAAATCTTATGACTACAGTATTAAGTAAGGTATGCAATATGCATCCATACAATTCTGCACATTCCACTTCTAATTACTGAGGAGATTTCCCTGTTAACTATGAACAATGTCAAAGAATGACATCTCAAATGTTAAAGTTGCCTTTGTTTGGATGGAGAGAAACCAAGAGAAAAGAAAGGAAGGGAATTGCATTTCCCTTAGTTTCCATTGTTTGGACCAAAAAAAGCAAAAGGAAATGGAGAGAATTGAGAGGAATTGAAGGGAAATGTGAGTCATTTTTATTTCCCACCAAATTGGTGAGAAAGGGAGGGAAATGCAAGACTTGTAGCCTCCCCAAGAACATTTATCCTGTTTGTTATTGTCTCAAATATTCTGTATTTTGTACAGGCATTGCTTTAGGGAGTGTATGTTTGAGAGGCGGCACTAGTCTTTTTGTGTCT
>JAOSBP010000007.1:25179551-25189689 GCA_027563825.1 Erythroxylum mucronatum | reverse complement strand
TAATTTCTAAAAATCATTGAAGTCTCCAAAAAATACTATAAATATAAAAACAATATCTTAATATTGTCCGAATCACTTCGAATTTCATTAGACCAATGTACCCGGAAAATGTCATGACTACATGCTAATTTCGTAATTTGTACTCATGTCTTCTAACCCCTAATTTGGGACGTTACAATTACTACATGGACTTCTAATAAAGCACAAATTCGATATTTTATATGTTCAATTTAAAAATACCAAAATCAAACAAAGAATATGTAAAATATATTCTAACAGTACCATTTACGTCATCCTACTGCTTTAGAGTAGGCATCAAGGGCTGAGAGCAAAAGAAAGGTGGACCCCATTTCTCGTGTGCTGCCTGTTAAGGATGTTTTGTTGTCATGTACCGCCCTCATTCCTGATAAGATGTACGGTGGTGATATGATAGTATTTGTACATTATGTGGATCCCAATTCGGACGATTCTTCAACTTGACATATAATTTAAGTTTTATTTATTTGAGATTTAAAATTTGGGCAACTCAAATTAAGTGAAGCCCAAATTTTAAAAAATTCAAGCCCAATTAATTCAGTGGACTTCGGCCCAAATGACATCTTTATTTATACCACCAAACTTTAGAATAGTAAAGATAGTACGTACAGTACATTATGTTGACGTGAATCCAAAGGTCTAATCATATTATATGGAAGGTGATAGAGTAAATAGTACACGGATCGTTATTAAGTGTATTCGAAAATTTATTACGAAGCAATTTGATCGTAGAAACCGAAACAACAATCTATGATTATGGTTTTAGGCCTGGAATGGGAAACTTTAACTATCCTTTTGTCTAGGTTTCAGAAAAATATCTGAAAAAGCTCCAACAACTCTGTTCCATTGTCGTGTCTTTCTTTTTGGCTACTGAAGCAAAAGAAAAGAGGACAAAGGAGTGATCTTTCACAACTGTGAAGGTTCTTTTAACACTTGGGACTGTCATAAAAACCAGACACAACAAAGCAGACTTTTCCCGTAATTGATTCAACTATGGTTGCATATTGAAATGTAAAAGAAAGTGTACTTTCAAATTGTCAGTAGTGACAATGAAAGCACTTCTCTGAACCATTTCCATCTCTTGAAAAGCATCAAGCTAAGACCTTTGATTTAAATTTGGTGGAGGAGGAGGAAGAAGAAAAAGCACGAGTTTGAAAATTTTGGTCTCGCTCACAGGTCCACAGTAGGAAGAGTGGTAGTGCTTGGCACAGCCATTTTCAGGAAAGTGGGCAATCTTAGCAGATGATGAGTGGAAGAACAGCCCCATGCGTTGTTGAGGAATGGATCATATCACAAGAAAAAGAAAAGCAGTGTATGGGCATTCTAGTGACACATCAAACGGTGTGGGCATTTACACATTACTGTTGCCGCAACAGATACAGAACCTACAGGAAAGGTGGACAGAGACTTTAAATACTCTCTCTGCTGGGTTTAGATTTTCTGTAGTTATTACTCTGTTTCAATCTAAAACAATATCATTTTAGAGCTAGATAAAAAATAAGGTTGAAACAGAATAAGGGACATAGAGGTCTTCTTTTCTACACCTTCCCGTAGGTAGTTGGAATAATTCATGACCCACCGTCCCATTTTTCATATTATCATAAATTTGAACATTTGAGTACTATTTCTGAAACTTGGTACTTAACACCTCTTCACGTGCTGCTGCTTCATTGATCATAAGGTGTTTGTGGTTTTTGATCATCGAGTTCCCAATACTTTGTGAGAAGCAGATGGATTACCTCACAAAATCTGCTTCAAAATATACCCATATAGAACCTACGAGGTTGGGGATATGTTTAGATCCTCCAAATTAATGGTTATTGCAAGGAAAAGTTGGATTTTGTTTTATAAGGTTGTACAGGACTTCCAAGTAAAACTAGGAAAGGTAAAAACATTGACTTGAAGAAACTTTGAATATAGGGCTTTAGTGTCATCATTACATCGTATTGGATTTTATGGAATGTAAGGTAAGATGTCATTGTTGTTTGTGCACAGTATCTTTAGATGAACTTTGGTACAAGGAAAGTTGAGTTTTTTAATGGGAAAAGTATTTACATTTCATCAACCTTTTTGATAGTGTCACTCACCCACTTGGGAAAATATTTATGTTTTTTTCCCAAGTTTTCTAGGAAAATGACCTCAAAAACTTTCACCAAAGAAAGACTGAAAGTATTAGTAATCTCTCTAAAATAATTGAAGCTAGTCTGGGAAAGGAACACCTTCTCTCTTCTCTGTTCTTCTTTTACCACTTTTACTACCCCCCAACCCCCAACTTGAAAGCTGGAAACTTTGGATACGAAAACAATATACGAATTGAAAAAGTGACCCATCTATACCCATGTAGCTGTGTACTTCAGTTTGTGAAAAGCTTAAATATCTTCAAGTCTCTGTGTGTGTGTGTCTCTGTGTTCGGGCTTGAAGTGAGCGAGTTGCTGGTGAAGATGCCAAGGCCAGGGCCGAGACCGTATGAATGTGTGAAGAAGGCTTGGCATAGTGACAGACACCAGCCGATGAGAGGTTCAATCATACAACAAATTTTCAGGTTCTGGGTCTTTCTCAACTTTTGTTGGTTTTTCTGGATCCAAGATTGAATCTTTGAGCATCTGGGGACTTAAAATTTTGTGGTTTTTGACTAGGCTCGTGCATAAGACTCACAGTACTGCAACTAAAAAGAACAAGGAATGGCAAGGGAAGCTTCCTATTGTGGTCTTGAGAGCTGAGGAAATCATCTACTCCAAAGCCAATTCTGAGGTACTTAACGTCTTGGTGGTTCTGCTCGGCCCTTTTCATCTATGTCCGTTTTCAGTTTTCTAGTTAAAAGTCTGCGTTTTTATGCTCAGGCCGAGTATTTGGACCTCGAAACATTGTGGGACCGTGTCAATGATGCCATTGACACCATTATCCGGAGAGATGAGAGCAGCGAAACTGGAGGCCTTTTGCCCCCTTGTGTTGAAGGTACTGAGTTTTCTTATTGGATTTTGCATTTCTTGATTTAATCTTTGAGATCGTGCTTCTGGTTGTTCTCATTTTGGTGGCACAGTGGACCAAAAATCTGGAAAATTAGTTTGCTTGAGTCATTTAAGATCGACATTGCCAATTTTACAAGTCTAGATTCTGAGACCACGCATTAGCTCCAGCTTCATTCACTCGACACTCTAAGCATTTGGTTTATCTAAACTTGATAGCTAATTGGATATGTTTTGGTTGATAAATGTAGCTGCCCTTAATCTGGGCTGTTTTCCTGTGAGAGCTTCTAGAAGCCAACGCCACAGCAATGTCAGGAGTTACCTTAGCCCAAGAGTGCATGAACCTGTGCCTGCACCTTCTAGAGCTTCGGATAAAGCAAACAATGAAATATGTTCTCAGCTACCACTTCACTCCAGCAATCAAATGAATTTTGCAAGAGCTGCACCTTCTGCAAATCCCATCATTCCAGCTTTAGAATCTAACCATCACGTGGCTCGGCCTAGTTGTGTTTCCCCTCCTTGCAGTTACCCTTATCTTTTTCGAAATCTTCCCCCTCCTGGTTTAATGACCAGGGAAACGAATACGGTACAACAAACTTACATGCAGCTGAACTCAGGTTCAGTTTATCCCCTGTATTATGGAGATCACCATCAAATGGGTGCGCCTCAGTTGACTTCCCAAGCCCCCGAGAAATTAAACACGATATTTGTTGGTAAACCTGTTGGCATGTCAGTTGCAGAGCCTGCTGAAATGGTTGTCCTGCAGAACTTCCTATCGCACTCTGGTAGTGAAGTTGCTTCGGAGGTGGCCACCCAAGCAGATCTCAGTAACACCGATGAGAAGCCGCCTGGGACAGAATGTGACTTATCCTTAAGATTGAGTATAACACCAAACACATGTATTAACATGGAGAGGAGTTTGGCTCAAGAAACTCTAGGTGCTGCCTCAAACAGCTCCCGAGATAAGAGCAAGTTTATTGATCCTTTACCCCAGAACAATGAGGAGTTCTGTTTCTTTCCTGGTAGGGTTCCTAATCAATCTCTCGAGTCCTGTTCCCTTAAGTTGTTGTCAAATGGTGAAGATCAGTATTTAGATGCAACCATCAGAAAGCGTAAGGCACCCTTCACTGACAACTTGGAGAATGGACAATTTTGCTGGCAGTCCGAGTTCCCTTTCAGTTAGTTCATTGGACAGATAGAAAGGCCAGGTTTGTAGGGAGATTTTCCTATTGTAGTGTATATATACTTGGAAATTTGAGATCAATCAATTCTACTGGCAACCCTTTTGGCAACCTCATTTTTGTATGCAGTTCAATCGCACTATTCACTTAATGGCAGCAACATTGTAATTTGAGATTTAGCAAAAGAGGCGATATTTTGTTGAAAACCCGACTCTGATTCCTACTCTTTTGTAGCTTTTGGTAGAATTTACGAAATCAAGAAATCAAATAATCTATACTGTCCATTCAGCTGTTGTTGGAGGATTTCTTATACAGCTTCTTGTTTTCTTTAACCGCTTTTTGGGTTCTTGTTATCGATTTGGTTGATTAGTTGAATGAGGACTTGGTTACATGGAGTAGAATATATGATCTGCTAATGGATTAATATCCATGGAGAACTGCAAGAACCTAAACTAAGGATGACATTGAAGCACAAAAAGATCCATCTACAGAGAATGTCAAAGTGTGGCTCATCTAGCATGTAGAATTGTCTTTCTTAGCCTCGGGCAAATGCAACAACCTTATCTACAAAGTTCAGATTTTGATGGAACCTACCCATAAGGTAGACGTAGGTCAATTCTTTTCAGTATTTTCTTACTGGAAGAACAAAAAGGGAAATTGCATGTTCCCTGTGAATGTACCTTGTCTCACGTTGGGAATGCTAGTGGGGTATCTTTAGAATTGGTAGGTGCAACTATTAGTGTGGACTTACTCTTTCAGTTCTATACCAGGGCTTGGCTCAGGGATATCTTGTCCAATCTCTCAGGAATGTTTTCTGTCTTAACTAGTAGAGCGTGGCAAAGAAAAACTGACTGACCGGAGAGAGAAGGCACTCGCAAGAATGTGGATCGGAACTATTTCTTAAGAAATTTCTTCCCATGTATACTCCTCCTGGAATGATTAGAATACCTAGGTTTAGAGTTTCTTTGGTGCATAATTGAGTTTCAGAGGGCAAAATGATGCTCTTTTTCTTCATCTTTTTTTATTAGGATAAGCTAACTACTAGCTTATGATGCCTGCTTTATTATGGTTGGAAGGAAAAGCTTTTTACTTCTTTTGCCAATGAAGCAACAAATATACTTTTCAACATCATTATTGTCTGCTTGGACTGTTTCTGAATCATGGGGCCAAGAAAATGAATGTGGCTTCTCTGGTTGGTTCTGTGATCATCAATTCAAAACTCCATCCAGCTGAAACCTTCATAAGTGCGAGTTCGATCTTGTGATCAATTTCTCAATGATAACTTATACTGTTTGCCAATTAGATAAACCTGAGATTGTCTTGTGTGAGTTGAGTTAAATTTCTTGACCTCACTTGTCAATTCGCGTATTTCCTAGTTACAGCTAATGCAAGTAGTATGAATGACATCAGGGAACTGTATGTATATCCCTGTCTGATAGAAGAAATCTGTGATAAAGTTCCTGACGTGAACTCCACTCCTTAGTTTCTCCATACTTGAGAAATTGATAGACATTCCGGCTTCTTTGGTAGGTATGGGTGATTTTTTTCTTTCTTGGTCTGGAGTCCTTATCCTGACAGCACTCATTCAGGGTTGGCACAGGACAGAACAAGACATAAAGCATAGTTTCTTACTTTACATTATTAACTAGCCTCTTCCAGATTTTTAATTCTTTGTTCCAACACCATTGCAATCAAATCAAGCAAGCTGACGCCATTACTATCAAATCAAGTAAGCTGAAACAGGTAAGAGAGAAACCATCCGCAAGCTTTTCTGAGGTACAACTGTCTAGGCACACAAATACAGTTTTTTCTTGTTAGTATTGCAATTTGCAAGACAGTGAAACATCCGTACTTGTAAGCTACCCCATCACTCCCATCTTCTTCCAATCCCTAAACAACACGTCACTGTCTCCATTAGAGAGATTGTAGAGAATTATATGTGGTGGGCACTTTCTCTTTACCTCTTTTCCTCAATGGGGACCATTTATTCAAGAGCCCCTTCAGTTGCTTTCTCCATTAAAAATCCCTCTCATTTTCACTCTGTGCACACGTGTCAAACAGGGGATATTGTTAAGTTGGTAGCTTCTAGGTCATAGACTCATAGGTCACAGGATAAAGCAGTCCAAACTGTATACTTTAAATTTGGACTCGACAATCCAACTCAACCCAAAGTTTAACCATACGGAAAATAATATTAATATATTTTTAAATAAAAATATATTTTTTCAATGATAAAAAACATTTAGTACTTAAAGTTCCGATTCAAAAACTCAATCTATTAAAAGATTTGTGGTTGGGCCATATGAGTGTATGGCCCGTTACCATTCCTACTGCAGCATAATAAAAAAGATTCAATAACAAATTAAGCTTAAATTAAATGAAAAATTGGTTTAAAATAAT
Source organism: Erythroxylum mucronatum (assembly GCA_027563825.1). Classification (NCBI taxonomy): domain Eukaryota; kingdom Viridiplantae; phylum Streptophyta; class Magnoliopsida; order Malpighiales; family Erythroxylaceae; genus Erythroxylum; species Erythroxylum mucronatum. The sequence goes on along the minus strand of JAOSBP010000007.1, from coordinate 25,183,106 downwards.
GTCATTTTAATATTAATTATCAAAGCAATATCTTTTTGATATAATTTATTAAAATGATATTATTTTAATTAATGAATTAAATATTTTATTAATCATTTTGATAAATTATGTGAAAATAACATTATTTTCACTTTATTTAGGGAGTGTTTAAGTTCACATGAGACTATAGCAATAAGAACGAAAAAAAACACGATAATTGGTTTTATTTTTATTTTTTAATAATTTTCAATTCTATAATTAATACCCACTTTTTCTTTTTATAACAAAAAATGAAACTTAAAAGAGATTTTTGTAGTGAATGAAGCTCTTCTTTTCTTTTCTTTTTTTGATATATGTAACGGGGCTTAAGTCCAAAAAACAACTACAAGCGTGTTACCCAAGCGAGTGCGACTCTAACAGAGTCGGCTAACAGTAAAGGCAAAAGTCCATCCACGACTTCAGGAAACCATTTCATGCCAAGTGGCAATCTGTAACTATAATTAGCTAACTAATCCGCGTAACGATTACCCTCTCGAAAGATATGGTGCACCCACACCTCCCAGTTCTGAGAAAGGGGTTCTTTGATAACTGACACCGTAGGATTGACCATATGAGGCTGCTCACTAGAAAGGAAAGATATAACCAAGGCTGAATCGATCGACATATCCACTCTGGAATAACCAAGGAACCATGCGAAGTGCAGTCCGTGATAAACTGCCCATAATTCCGCCTGCCAAGACGTGCAGAACCCCAAGTGAGCACCAAAGCCCACCAACCAATGAAGCTCTTCTTTGGTATTACCAACTCTGAGTTGGACATTGGATATGTTCTAGGACGAGAAATATGAGAGAAGGCCCGTGGATGTTTCTTTGAGGGTGAGTATTCAATTGAATCTTGTAAATGCTTTGAAGCAAGTTGATTTAATAAAAGTTGATAAAATGCTGGTTTCTGGTGATGCTGTGTGTACTTCTGTGGCTTTAGATCCACAAATTCTTGCAGTTGGTACCAGAAGAGGGGTTCTTCAGTTATATGATCAAGCAGAATTTGCATCACTCATTCGTTTTGTGTCTTTGTATGATTGGGGGTAAGTTGTGCTAATGATTGGTGAATGTAGAAAGTATTGAAATAATTTGATATTTTCAGAAGATAAAGAGGCCAAGAGGGGCAATTCTGTTAGTTGTATTGCATGGACACCTGATAATTCTGTTTTTTCTGTTGGTTGGAACTTAAGAGGAGTTAGAGTTTGGCTCCTAAGCTGGTATGTGAGCCAGGTTTTGTTTTCGCGTTACAGTATGGTCGGATGTCTTCTTTGAGGAAGAAGTGACATCCCAGCCTGAGTATATCAATTCCTGATACTAGGTGTGCTTGGTTTAGTGGGTGTGGTGGCATCTGAAATTTATATATTTCAACGCTTAGATGCTAATTAACTTAACATTTGTGTTTTCCCAGATCTGGAATTTGACCGTGAAATATATCCTCTGGGGCTTCTTCCAAATGCTGGTGGTGTTGTTGGTGTCTGTCAGAGGATGTCATTTTCAGCATGCACGGAATTCCCCTATTTTGAGCCATCTCCCCAAGCTCAGACTATACAGCATTGTCTCCTGCAACACCTCCTTCAAGTTTTATACATGCCTTCCTTTACACAGTATTATCCCTTCTGGGGCCCAAATGTTTCTTTGAGAACCCTCACTATCATTCTTTTTTTAACAACCCACGTACTTTAATCAAAACGTGATTAAGAAAATGAAAAGGGATGGCAGAAGGTTGTATTTATAGCAGAACAGCATAATGTGTTCTAATTTCATGTTTATTGCATTGTTCTCTGGATGTTCCTTGTGGAAGAGTTATTAACACGTGAGATGATAAACTTGTCATAACTTTGTCAAAAGGATTAATTATGTATCACTGGAATCATGTCAGTGGCTTTAGATTTTTCTCACAGCGAAGCTAGCAAATTGCTGTGTGTGATTGCTTAAAGGTTTTATATACAGTTCAAAAGGTAGTTTTCTACATGCCATTCCTACTATGTAGACTTGAGTAAACCAACTTCTACAGGCTGTTGGTTATATATTTTCTTGTTCAGTTTTGCTAGGTTAAACTATTATTTTGCTATTCTCTTCTAATTTTGGGTCGTACGGCGGGATAAGCATGAGGAGGCTCTGTGCTTAGCACAACTTTCAGCTGAAAAGACTCATTTTCCCCATTTTCTGGAGTGGCTTCTTTTTACTGAATTTGATGCTGAAATAACGCAGAAGTTCATAGTTGTACCTTGACTTAGAATGGTTTTTAAAACAGAGTGATATCAAACCCTTTGTAAGAAGGATTAAGATCTCGCTGTTAAGTATGCATCACCTTTTGCGTTCATTGTCTTCCTCATTTTGGTGCATGGTTTGTGGCTTAGCTTAGCTAGGTCTAAAAGTTTTATTCTTTTAACATATTTGGGATTTGATCAATTGGTTTCTGATGCTAAAGGATTTTTAGCTCTTGGGTAACTTACTTTTCCTAACCTACCACAAAAGTTATAAATAATATCTGAAACCAAGTCATTCCGTCTTGAATAAAAACATCTCTAGACTCACTTCGGAACAACAGTTGCTGTCAAAGCCAATATTGGTACATCAAGAATGCGATTCCTCAAAGATGCAATATTACGATAGGTTGGTCTAATTAAAGCAAAAAGTAAAAAGAGTGAATTCCATGAGAACCAACTTGCATTAGCAAATTTAAAGGCATGTTGTCTCATTGTTAAGGTCAATCCCAAACTTGAAATCATGGCCCCATGTTGAGATGCAATGTGCCTCAAATTAAGAAAATATAAGGAAACAAAGAAAATATGAATTATGGACTTAACCTGAAACAATTTTCAAACAACGTAATACCACCTTAACAATATACAAACAATAGCTCACACCTATGGAGGAAATGGCCGTTGGAAGAATCTCCTTGAGTGTAGAAGCTTTCGTTGAAGATGGTGTCACGCCTCTGAGAAGCGGACTAGAGGAGGTGACGGCGTGAGGATATGGATTAGGCAAGGGCCTAGGGTAAGAAGAGCGATCGGGAGCGTTTTGTATGTCAACTTACGGTCATCAATTTTCTTGCATAAAGAGTTAAAACAAATAGAAGAATCAGCTCTGATTCTTCTAGGTAAAAAAGACAGGGACTTATGAATCAGCTCTGATTTCTTTGTACAACAAAATTGGATATGACCTAGAAATAAAAGAAAACCTAAGTGAAAACAAACTGTATATTCACCGATGAAGGCGGGAAACAAAATCAAAGGGGAGAGAGGGCTTCGGTCGGCTTGGCTTAGGCGAGAGCAAAGTCGACACTATCCGTTATTATAACGTTGTCGTGTTTGTTGTGGAATAGAATAAGAACCCAATTGGTAGAACAGGTTGTTAGGATTTATTTTACATATATCCTATTTTTATTTTTGGCATTTTATTGGATATGAAAATTTCCATAATTTTTTAAGGTGTGGTTTTATTGGAGATTTACATTGTTTTGGAGATTTACTCTGTTTTGGAATTGGATATAGCTTGGCATGACATATATCCTTATAAGCAGGATTTTCGG
>JAOSBP010000007.1:25158328-25170651 GCA_027563825.1 Erythroxylum mucronatum | reverse complement strand
TAGAATCTCAAACACACACATATATTACATATCAAATCTCAGAATAAAAATCCAAAGAATATTTACAGGCCCAAACATACGAAATAAAATACAATTTCTAGAAATATAAAACAGACTCCTTTGGCCACTGCAGTTGACTTGTCCCAGTCCTTAAACTCTTCACTCTGAGCCTACACGGGGCAAATCTACCGTACTAAGCTTATAGCTTAGTGAGTAATCATTTATCTAAATTAACCAATTTCTTTTCACAATTCATAAAACGTACCGAATTTTTTTAATATTCTAATCCCTAAAATGGGGCGTTACACAGCACTAAGGTGATTTTGTTGTTGATGGTTGCATGATGAATATGTGCAGTGGCTTGTTCATGTCCGTGGCAAACTTCTGATCTGGAAGTTTTATTTTTACTGGTTTTATTTGTTCTTTCAGTTGAGTAAAAATAGTTAGGAAAATCCTCTGACGAGGTTAACATGAGTCAGCCATGTTATTGGGTGTGAAGATCTTTCACAGGTAGTTAGGCTGTGGGTCGGTTACATAGATTGGGTATTACGTGGTAGATCAATCTTGTGTAATTTTTTGTGAACTACAGTGAAAAATTTTAATCTGGGTGAGGGCTCTGTAGACGTAGGCAAAGTGTGCTAAACTGCGTTACCAAACATTGACGTCTTTTATATTTTGCTTTTGTGATTGTTGATTTACTCGTGCGGAAAAATTATTTTTAAATAGTCTGCGAAATTGAGTAACGATTTAGTTTTCCTCACAGGTCATCTGATGCCTGATCAAGTTGAGTTCAAACTCTTTAATCAAAGCAGAAAGGAATTTTGACGAAGTTGAGTTCAAACTCTTTAATCAAAGCACAAACGAATTTTGAATTAAATTCGAATCTATGGCTTTGGTCCAACCTTACCTACTGCCATCAGTAACGCCCTCCAGTAAGACGCATAAGTTGGAAGAATTTGTAAATCAAAGGCACAATTTTCAGCGAAAAAGCTTTCATTTTCTATTGACACGAATTTTGCATCAATCAACATTTCATTTTCCATGTGAGAACAAGAAGAAAGGAGTGGTTGACATCATAAAGTGGGAAAAACCTAATGATGTTGACTCCAAATCAAATAGAAGAAAAAAGGACTGTGTGAACATGGAAATTTGTGCAAGTTGTCATCTTTCTATCCTTTCCTTTTCATCTTCAGAAAAATTTTCAGATTCTGCCAAAGCTCCGGGTCAATTTTAAACGTTGAAATATCTTTCAGACAACACGACAGCAATAACATGTGGTTGTATCAAATGAACAGATCTAGAATCTAATCATGTTCGAGGGAACCATACGTCGAAACAGCTTTTTATTTATGTTTGTAGGAATACAAAATCAAAAACAAGAATGAATCACGCTAATCAATTCTCATCAAAATTTAGTACAACAATGCTACTACAAAACTGGTGAAGATTGTGGCAAACAGTCCTGTGTTGCCAAGGTGGGACGGAGCGGTGTTTCCAGGAGGAGATGTGGTGGTGGTGGTGGTGGGGGACGGTGTGCTGGTGGGAGACGGTGTGCTGGTGGGGGACGGTGTGCTGGACGGCGAAGGAGTCGCGGAAGAGCCTGGTGCGGTGGCGGTTCCGCTGACGTTGATGGCTAGATGTTGGCCGAGAGAGCAGTGTTGAGGGACCGCACAGATGAAGAAGTGTTCACCTGGAGTTGTCAGAGTGATTCTAGTCGGCGGTGTGGTGTTCAGAGAGATCGGGGACGTGGTGTTGCATGATCCGTAAGCTTTCTTGGTCACCTGCGCCACATTATGAGCTCCATTGGCGTAGTTGAAAACTGCGAATCAGAAAGAAATGATCAGTAGTTAGTTCCAGTGAAACCCAATACTGCTTAAGGTCGTGGATTAGCACTTACCAAGTACATCCCCGACCTGGAATTTCTTGTTGGCAGCCCAATTCTGGTAAGCAACAGCGCTTTGAGGGATGGTCCAACCACTAGAGTCTAAAACTGTGTAAGTCGTTGATGATTGAGATGGGGCAGGTGATGGTACAGGTGATGATGGTGGTGAAGAAGGTGTTGGGGCAGATGCTGGGGAAGGTGAGGGGACTGAGGAAGTCGGTGGCCGAGAAGGAGAGGAAGCCGGAGGAGTCACCGGAGAAGAAGGTTGAGGTGCTGGAGAAGGAGAAGAAGAAGAAGCTGCAGTGACATTAACCATCAGCTTTTGACCAGCACTGCAATGGCCGGTGAAATTACAGAGGAAGTGCTGTTCCCCTGTTGAATTCAGAGTGATTCGAGCAGGGCTTGTGCTAATAAACAGAATAGGATTGGTTGTACTACAACTATCATAATCTGCCTTGCTCACTTGAGCAACATCGTGAATCCCATTTGTGAAATTGAACACTGCACAACGATCAATCAAGAAATATCAAATCTTTACTTCAACCCAATTCACACCAGAACATGACACAACTATTAGTTTTAATGGAGGTTACCAAGTATGTCACCAACAGCGAATTTCTGGTTTGCAGCCCAAGATGAGTAAGAACCACTACTAGGAATGGTCCAGCCTGAGTTGTCTCCAACTACGTGGTTGGTCTGAGCAACTGAGCTCTGGAACAAAGCAGACGCTACAATTACTGCAAGAAACGCCATGTTCGATCTTCTTCCCATGATCTGTGTTCGTGTCCTTGAAGACCAGGTCGCCCCTGTTCGTCTTTAGCTCCGTTTTAAGTCCGCTTCTCTTCAAGATATCTGTTCCTTTACCCGGAAGAAGAATACAACTTGTGTCTCCTATTTATAGGGAGAGTTTCACGGTTCCCACTTTAAGATGGGAATAAATTTGGCCCTTGGATCTGGGACACGTTCGCTGCTTTTGTACACCTAACCAAAAGCTTTAGGACAATTCATCCAAGGCGGCCATAGACAGGGGGGTTCTAGAGAAATTGCCGCGTGAATGCCACCAAACATTAAAGACTTTAGAACACGTTATATTAGTCAAAAGGGTTTGTGCTCGGATTAAACTAATCATTTATCAAAATAATAGCTAAAGACAAGGACGAATACAATGGCAAAACTTCAGATTCCTTAGCGAAGGAGCACATGTGAACCTTATCATTTACAAAGATAAAGGACTCTTTGGGACAAATTGAGTTCATGACATCTTTGGTTCTTAAAAAAATTCGTATTTTGCATAATCTTTTCGACCCATCATCTTTTAAATTATTTGGATTAAAAAAATTAATTTTAAGTCTAATATAATGCATATGTATAAGGAATAATATTAAACTCAAGAGGTGTGGTTGAGTAGAAGAGACTCATCAATTCTTAACCAAAGGCAGAGGTTTAATCCTTAGCTTTGGGTGTGGAGCAGTCTTAAATCCTTGGACTAACTGTCCCATCCTGTGAGGTGCTTACAAATCAGCGAGAGAATTAATCGCTAGATCCGCCGGTAAATACCTGATCTAAGACAGAATAATATTAACTAATTGGACCTCCTCATGACTTTTATGTCATCCTCCACCGCTTTCTTGTTTACTTAATAGGTCTTTTGGGTTATTTGGAAGGCTACATTTAAGTCCATAAATCCCTAAAAAAATGACTTGGTCAATTGTATTCCATCAAATCTGGAAATTTAACAACTGTCACTTCTTAACAAGAAAATACTTTACGTAATTTCCTTTTCCTCCCTCTCTAATATCACAAAACTCAAGTTCTAGAATTGACATTTGGCCGTTATAGTCTCTAATACATCCTAAGGTTTGACATGGAGCAATTTAGGCGCCGGCCAAGTACTCGGAAGTTTCTTTCAAGTTCAAGTGTGAATATTGTTAGATGAGGAATTCAACTTGCATCCGGATCTTGTGCAAATTTTGAATTGATCACACCCACCCTCGTGGTCTGAACATGAGAATAGGAAGTGGCGTGTAAGAATGCATAGTTTATTCTATTATGGTCATGCAATTTTTTTAATGATGTCGTATTAAATAAATAATTGGAATCAATTCCTTTTCCACCTAATACCCACTTTTTGAATCAACCTTCCAATTTTGTTATTTTTTAAATGTCATTCCATTCCCATAATTGGTGGATTGGTTTGTTGAATTTGTCTCGTTATAATTTTTTTAATCCCTCCACATGTAACGGGCCACGATTAGAAATGGTAATAAGTTGACACATTCAAATTTAAAATAATAATAAGTTGGGTCAAGTTTTTATTTTTCACCTTCTAAATCTTATTAATTTAATTTAGATAAATAAATTTGGGTTTAAATTTATTTGTTAAACTGAATTTTAAGTTTTTTATCTCGTATTTGTGTCTATATATTGGGTGATTTTCTAAATCAAATACTTTATATGTGATTTAATTTGAACGTTATTTTTTAAATTAACCTAAATACAAATATAAATGTAGAAATGGTGATGAGTTAAGTCGAGTTTGGATCTTATACAGCTCAAATTTGTTTTTTTTTTCCCACTGCACCTTAAGTTTGATGGTCTAATTAGACCTAAAACATTTGATCCGAGCCTAACCAAGCTTCTAGATTATTAGGGTTGAAGTATTCAGCCAAAATTTGAGTCTAATCGAATATAGACAAGCTTAAAATAAAATGATATACATGCAATACGTCGATTTATATGTAAACAAATTAAGTTCAAGCTTCGGCTGAAATTGGAGGTCAAACTCAATCAAAAACTTAAAAAAGTGTCCAAACTTGACTTTAAGATTTTTCTTTTATAAACAGAATTTGAATCCTACCTAAAATTCAGTTAAATTAGATTAAGAAATTTTGTTCGATTTGTCTCAACTTATCAAATTTTTTTTATTTATTTACCTTACCTTTAGTAAAGACAAAAATAATCTGATTCAGCCTAGTCTAAAGTTAACGAGTTTAGTCCGAGTAGATTATGTTTTGGATTGAAAGAGCCTAAAATTCTCATATAAAATAACTTCGTTTTAAGAAGTTTTATTCTATTTGTCTTAATGTATCAACAAAATTTATTTAAGATATAAATTTCATTAAAATCCAATTTAATCTATTAAATCAAATTTATTTGAATTTTAGATTGAATTCGAGTTTGACTTGGTCCATTGTCTTAAATATAATATAATGCTTATAGATAGAAAAGTCTCAAGTTGACATTTTGCACGTTCTCTTTGCTGGCGGAGTACTTAATGCAATCATCAAATGCCTTATTTTTAGTAATAGTAGAAATAGTCCAATTCGACTGACCTAAAGTTAATAAATTTAGTTTAAGACAGGTTAAGGAGGCGGTTAGTTCGAATGGAAGAATGATAAGAGGAATGAGAACGAATACAGTGAAGAATGAGAATAGATATTATCATTATAATTATGATAGTTAGTTAAGAGGAAGGAATAATTACCATAATGGTTGGTTTGTAAAAAATTAAAATATAAAATTTATTATATTTTAATCAATTAATTACATATATTAATTAATTAAAGTAATGTAATTAATTAATTATAATATTTTAATTAATGAATAGATTAAATTTTAATTAATTAGTATTTAAAATATTTTTAAAAAAATATCACTACTAAAAAATGAGTTTCATTCTTTTACTAAATAAAGGATACAGATAATTTCTCAATACCAAACTAGTTCTCCTGTAATGATTATTAATAATCAACCCCTTTCTAAATTTACCAACCACACATCCCCTAAGTTTTAAGATAAGCTCGAAGCTTTTTTAAAAAAGTTTTGGATTTTGGGTCGAGAAAGCCCCAAATTCTCATATATGCCATTATTTTTATTTTTTAAGATTAAAAAAATAGATTTAATTGGAGCTTTGGACTGCCTAAGGCAGCTCGATCAAGTTTTAGGTCGAATCCAAACATAGAATTTCGGACAGGGGCTCGACTCAGACCCGAACCAGTGTTATCCTTGCTTACCTCAACGAAGAGATTGTAGTGCCAAGTCTATGAATCTACATATGAATATATCACAATCCAAGAATATAGTACCCCAAATACATAAATCTGCAGATAATCCACAAAAGTTATACAAATCACAAATGTTCTAACAATCTCCTTCCTTATCCAGCTTTGAATCAAACTGCGCTTATTCAAAACACAATCGTACATATAAGTGACATGATTAGGACAACAAGAAAGCAATGATCATGGACAACGTCAATCCAAAGCTAGACAAAACGGTGGTAGTGGAGGCGGATTTCGGCGGTGGAGGTGGTGGTGAGGAGGTGGTGGTTCCAGGCGGAGATGATGAAGGACTGGAAGAGCTGGTGCCACCGACTGTGACGGCTAGCTTCTGGCCCCTACTGCAGTGGTTTGAGAAGGTACAAAGGAAATAGTATTGGCCTGTGGAGTTCAGAGTGATCGTCGCAGGACCCGTGTTCTGGACATTGTTGGCTGCTGTGTTGCAATTGTTATAATCAGCCATGGATACAGTCGCCACGTCGTGAACTCCGGTAGCGAAGTTAAAAGCTGCAAAACAGATTGTGTTTGTTTTTCATTATGAATCCACTAAACAAACATAGAATCCGAACCATGATCAAGAAAAGCATACTTAGAGTGTCGCCAACTGCGAAAGTCTGACTGGAAGCCCAGGTGGTGTAGAAGTTTGAGTTGGAAGGTGGTTGCCAACCGGTGCTGTCTCCGACAACGTGGTTAGCTGCGTGTGTCTTGAGAAACGTTGTCGCTGCTAGGATGGTTATTGCTACTACCAAAACTGTCATGTTGCTTGCCTTAGCCATGTATATATGTGTTCTGAAAAACCAAGGTCGCCCCTCCACGAATGTCTGTGTCTGTGTGTGTGGAAATGCTAGAGGAAGAAGAGAAACATATATAGACTGTTGAGGAAGATAACTTGTATAAAAATGTTGGACTGCCTCTGGTGCTGGTTAACTTAGGAGGAGCAAATGGGTTGATGACACGTGGATAGACGGGTTTGTTTGACTAGTATTTTTATCTTGTTGGAGTAGTTGGAGGGTGGCATCAGCATCAACATCAGCATCAGCATCAGCATTAGCCAAGCCATGTCAAATGGCAAAGGTACAGTCGCTTCATGATCATTTTGTTTATTCCAATTGTCATTAAGCAGACCTAACTTGATAGTGAATGGTCCGCCATTGCAGAACCTGATCAAGTTTGTTGATTGGATTGTTTTTTTCATCAGAAGCTTTCCAACGAACAAATGTTCTCTTAAATCGTCTGAAGCTATGAATCTGTGTGAGTTGCTCTATTCCAAATTCTCCGAGTAAATAAAAAGTTGTCATGTTCTTCGTCAAATTGTTCATATGCTTTCAAATTTTGGTTTTATAGGCCTGTAAATGACTAAATTCCAGACCAACCATCAATCCTAATAATAAACTTTAAGTCGGCTGATTTATATTCATTTTAGAGGCGATTCGGTTGATCGTTCAGGCTATGTTTGCCAAAAGTTAAATGCTATATTCTCAGATACCAACTTGGTCGTTAAACATTAATCAATTGTGATCAAGCGTAGGTTTTTTTTTTTCTTTTTGGGTTTTGACGTTTACATGTGAGAAACGTGTCAGAGTTACTCAGGAAACTTCCTGTTAATGGCACTGAAAACACGCAAAAGCACCAGCAAGTCAGCAACAGACACAGAAAGTATTGTTTTTTCTTTGGCGAAATTAAAAAACTGTTTCGAGGTCACTTCAGGAATTGACATTATGGATCACTCTCCACCTACTACCGTAGATATAAAATTGTAGCGGCCAGAAATTAGAACCAGTGCAAAGATATCATTCAACAATGGCTGTTGATACTAACATCATCTCTGCATTTTCTTTTCCTTGTTCTTGTTATCGTGTTGAATGTTGGGTCGGAGAAAAAAAAAAGGATTAAGAACCTTCCTTTATCAAGTCTAAATGTTGAATTATAGTCTCAGATTAAATAAAGCCTTCACTACTCTCAGCCTCCACAGGGTTACATAAAACTCATATATTTCATTCCTGGTGATTCCTTCTTCAGGTTAAATTATTCATGTTAAGGGCCTCGATTTGGTGACCCTTTGGACTTTTGAAAGAATCAATTGGTAAATGAACACTAAATTACTACTCCGGACAGGAATCTGACCATTTCCAGGTAGAACAGGACTCGATTGTAGGAAACATTTTTCTCTAGAACGCAGACAAGAGCTTCTCCGGCCTGAATCCTGAATAGCGATGAACATATCAGATGGAACTTAAATTACTGTAAGGTTTTTTCACTTGTTCCTGAACTTAGCAGACAAATGCATAGCTGATATGATCCCTTCTGGTTGCTCGATGATGATATGGAGGGACATTATCATTACCAAATTGGAAGATGCAAGTCAACGTATATTATTCAATCAGAAAGGATTCAAGAACAAAAATATGAAGTAGCTAATCTAATCTAGAAGGAAAGAAAAGCTAAAAAAGATAGATAAAAAGAAAAAAAAAGTTCCAAGGTGTGGAAAACAATATACATTTGCTGAGATAGATTCAAAAATAGGATCATCAGTATCCAATATATATTTTATGAAGATAGAAGAATAAATGTTGCATTTATCATGCTCTAGTTTGTAACATGAATCCTATCAAATCTTCGAGTTGAGTTCTGAATCCCGGTATTCCACTACATCCGGTCAACCTCATTCTCTTAAAAGTAAAAGCAACACCAGAGTAGGTATCATCAGCATCCTCAAATGGGAACTAAGCCAAACTTGAGCTCTCAGATGCTGTACCAATGCACACCAAAATAGGAAAGACAATAAGACAGCATGGTCAGCAGAATTAGTGAAAATTAGTTTTAAGTTGTGCCAAAATTTGCAGCAACTTATAATCACAACAACAGGAATATATTTCAATAATTTGAACATGATGCGAGTAGAGAAAAAAAAGATAAAGATGGTAAATTCGGCAGGAGGTCCACGGAATAGTTGCATAGTGAAGAGTTCAGTGACTGACTTCCCTTCAACAACTGTATCTAAAACTATATCTCAGTAACTTCATAAGGGAACATAGGCTCAGATTAAAGAGAGTAAAACCCGAAAAACAGAAGAGCTAACAAGGTTGTAGGCTTTCTATTATATAACAGGGGAGACATTTAAGTCAAAAGTGCAATAATCATTGCTGAATACTTCACTATTTGAAGTCTCTGGTCCACAGTCCTGGAGACCGGGGAGCCAGGAAAACAGAGTTGGTTGCTCGGGTTCAGGTGAGCAGTTTAAGAGAGCTGATGTCTAGCCATTTGAAGGTGGGGAATATAAGGAAATTTAAGAAAAACTTTCAGAAAGGATTACTAATCTTGGCAGCATATATTCTCTTGGAAAAAAGCAAAGATTTGACATTCTATTATAAAAATCTTTCAGACAATATGTCCTACAAGTATTAATTCTGGTTTGCAAGTTTCCTAGCCCTTGATAGGCTTCGTGTGAACACTCATTGCACCTTTCAAGAACACCAGAAACTTAATTTGGCAGGCTAAACAAGCACAACCAGCAAGTTCATGACACTGACACAGAAAGGGAAGAAACAGCGGATTCATTGATATAGTTTCCCTGGGACTACGATTTCATATCTTCTGAAAGAATCGAGTGCTTGAAGGTAGTTCGACATAATAAGCTGTCCTTATCTGGATAGCTTGCCATCCAAAGGGGTATTTAATCTGTTAAAGAAGCCTCATACCTTCAGGAGCAGTGGAGCTGCAGATGAAGATTTAAGTCCACGAAACCCAATATCATAAGAAATGCTCCCATCAGCCTTAAACAAACCAAAGTTCCTCTCAGAAGTTGGCCCAGGCTTCAAATTCTCATTGAATACTGCAAAAATGTAAGCCTTAACCACATATTTTGGCCTGAGAGGAGTGCCTTTCTTCTTTGCAAGCCTCTTGCGGAGGTTATAGTTGTATGTTCTCGCATTTTCAGATGTTGCTGCAGCTTCATTATCATCTCCACGAGAAGCCCAACCTGTCTCTGTAACTATAACTTCCATCTTTTTGTATCCAGCATTTTCTAATGCAGCATAGGCTGCATCAATCTGAGCATCAAGCATGTTATCATAGTGCAGATCAGTTTTTTCATCATAAATCCCCTGAGTTTTCTGGAATAGAGCATAGTTGATATCAATGTTCTCAGGATCGCTCATGTAGGCCAGGAAAGGATAGGCATTTAAACAGAAAGGAGAGCCAATTTGATTAAAGAACTGTAAGAGAGGCTTCATGAATTGAACAACATTGTCTCTAAAGACACAAGAAGAGGGTGGGTAGGAATTAGCAAAAACAGCTTGTGAATGTGCAGTGGTGACTTGAACTACATCAGCTAAATTTAGCTTCTTTAAGGAATTGTAAACATTCTTCACTGCACCTAAAAGCACACCCCAGAGTTCATAGTTATTTCCCCCTAAAACTTCATTCCCCACTGCAATCCCACAAACACTGGTCTCTGGAAGGAAGGCCTGCACATTTTCCTTAACCCAACTCATGGCATGGCTCTCGTTACTACTCATGTCTTTCAAATACTCGTTAGGAAGCCCGACCACAAGTTTTAGTCCAGTCCCACTAAATGCATTGAGGACACTATGATCGGCATCATATATCCGAACATTCCTTATTTTTGCTGCCCTGAGCAGTGTTACAACTTTATCAGGTGATGGGATGTTATCTGCAATTCGTCCATAATTTATTCCGTAGGTTCCAATGAATGGCTGTGCTCTCAGAGGTGCTGCACAGGAAACCAAAAATAAACGAGATGTTTCAGTCAACTCCTTAATCACTTGTTTCCAGCTTAAACGAATTGCAAGAAGTAAACAAAAGAATAATTCAGTTTGCTGTAGCCAATGACAGCTAATTCAATTACTCACATATTGGAAGAGAGAAGACACTAAAGTTCTTGACCAACCATCCAAAAGAAACAGCTTCTTGAAGCAGTAAATTTGTTATTGGATATGGATAAGTAGTTGCACATACATGGCAAGTATTAACAGCTATCTAGTTATTTGCAGAAAAACCACACAGCTTTCATAAGCCAAGGAATTGAGTCACCTTATTATCATTATTATTATTATCATTGGAAAAGTAGGAATTAGCTCATATAGAACACTGAGAAACCAAGAAATTTAAAAATAATATCGGATGAATAATAAAATAAAGTAAAATGAAATATTAATCTTCCTTTTTAGTCAACAACTTTAGTCCATGAAAAACTAAGAGCATCCCGAAAGAATTCCTCATAAAGAACACACAACCACAGTAGTAAGAAAAGACAGAAGAAACAAAACAAAGAAGTAATGATCAAATTCTCGTCCGATTAACAGAGAAAAAAACAGAAATAGAACCAAAAAGCAGAAACAGAAATAGAACCGAAAAGCATACAAATGAATCCAATTAGCAGAACATAAGTAATAAGAAAGTACCAAAACGATCAAAGAAGAGCAACAATAGCAACAGCAACGACTGGTGACTCTTCATTGCTTTAGCAAAAGAAGAATCAACAGTGACTGATTCTTCCATGTAAATGATAACGCTTCTTCTTCTACCTCAGCTGACAGCCTATCACACACCAAAAAAGATTCCTTCTTTACCTTCTACACCTACTCCAAACAATGTAAAGATGACAACTTCAACTTCTGTACCATCATATTGACTTGTACCAAGATCAAAACTTCAAAACCAAGTTCAAATCTTTCAATCAGAAACGCATATCTTTCGACGAGATTTCTGGCCCTGTATGGAAAAAGAGGATTGGCGGCCAAGAGGGCATGTCTTGTTTTGGCGGTCGTTTTCCGCAATGAGTCACAGTGATTAAGAGAGGGGTTAAAGATTTTAATGATTCATTGAAATATATAAAACTTTCTTCTGTTCATGACAACTCGTTTCTTTTCATTTATTTATTTTTAATTTTGCAAATGTTTTTTATAAGATGTTAATATACGTATTGGTTCTCCTGTGGTCGGTGCTGCCCCGAAGTCGTAATTTTTCCCTTTCGTTTCACTCGCCCAAGCACGTCCTTCCATCCACGCGCCAACAAAGGAAGGAATACTACTTTAGATTAATCATATAAATTGTGGGGTTTCATTACTAATTAAATCAAGACATTTCTTTTATTGGAGAGATTATTATTCTAAGAAACCTACAAGATTTACTAAAAACCTCATATATATTAACTTAAATGATGTGTAACTCCATCTCTTTAAATGATCTCCTAAATAATCATACTATTATTTCCTCTTTATGTAAAATATAACGAGCATTAAGACATATTAATGCCTAAAAATAAGAGATTTTTATTTAATTTTAATTAATAAAATATAAAATCTCATATTATTATAGATATTTCCTAAACATTATCAATTTTAAAGAGTTATTTAAAAACA
>JAOSBP010000007.1:25111566-25145461 GCA_027563825.1 Erythroxylum mucronatum | reverse complement strand
AATAGTTTTATATCTGAGCTTAGAGTTGTCGATTCAATTTCTAAGTCATTAAAGTTTTACTGTAACAACTCAGCTGCAGCCTTTATGGCTAAGAATAATAAGAGTGGAAGCCGAAGTAAGCATATCGATATTAAATATTTAGCCATAAAAGAACGTGTTAAGCAAAGGAAAGTTGTCATTTAACACATTAGCACTGAGTTGATGATTGCAACTCCTTTAATTAAAGGTATGCCACCTAAGCAGTTTATGGATCATGTAGTGCAAATAAGATTTGGTTCCATAATGTGACCTTCATTGTACATTTGTTGCTTCAATAGAACTCTTATTTAATTTGATGTTTTCTCGCATGATTTTGTGCACATATATTTGATTGTTTTGAGAAACATCATTTAGTTTGGACCTAGAGCAAATATATGATTTATTCATTAAATTTAAAATGAGAGACTTTATATATTGTAATACATGAAAGATAATACTTGCAATAAAAACACCTGTCGCCATGATTCATATATTTTGTTTCTTATTATGTTGATGTTGAGTTAAATGAACCGAGTGAGAGAATATAGGATTTTTTCTAAAAATCTTAGAATATCCTACCGTTCAAAATCTAGTCTTTTTAATGGTTTAACTCACTAATCACGCAAACGTCTATACATCATTTTTCATCTTCTGTGATGGGCAGAGATGATGAAGGGATAAAAATATATATATTTTGAGTCCCTATCCTCAGTTTCATGCAATGATAGCAAGACACTATCAGCTTGTGGAGATCAGAGGCTAGAAGATTACAAAATTTTCTCATTTCGGTCGTGAGACATTGCTGGAAAGAGCTTGCAAGCAATAGCTGGAGGTATATATTAAATTTTCTGTTATGCTTCCGCTTGCCGAATATTCATTCATTTAACATGCATGTAGTTGATCATACGTAATGAATTTTGTGTTTAAGATGCATGCTTCAGTTTATCAAAAGGAACATTTCAGGGATCTTCCTTTCTTGTTATCGTTGATTCAGGGATGAGCTCCTTTGACATGTCGTCTGCAACTCAGAGTTCACGTTTGACGGTATTATAATTACTCATGTTGATTTTTCTCAATGTATCTACAAGTGAAGCAAGAATGGAGCTTCATTTATAGCCTCTGAGATTTTGCAGTTATTGCAGGATATTTGCAGGATCTCGTGTACAAGCTGAGTAAAGTTGGACAAGCAATAGAAACTAATGATCTATCCACAGCTGGTTCTGTTCTTGGTCGAAGCACTGATACAGATTGGTTTCGTAAAGTTAATTTAACCTTCTCCAAGGTAAAAACACCCGCATTTCGTGGGATGCAGAAGTTGATTCCATCATCAGGAAGTACTAAGTTTCAAACTCAAAATAGTTAAAGAGTTAACAATTGAGGTTTATCTGATGATCCCTTGTGCACTCATGTTGATCTGAGATTTCCTTTTTCACGAAGAGATTCTTGGCAGATTTCGATCGGTTCTTTTATATCAAATCTGATTGCGTCAGCTTATATATTTAACAGCTAATCGTTAGTCCAGAAGAGAATACTGAGGTCGAAACCTTCCAAGTCTTCACTAGCTTCATTAATTTCATCAGGTGATCAATCGTTTTATATGTTTCTACCGTCTTTTTGGGGTAACCTTCCTGTTGTTGAAACTACGAGCGTGGAATTTAATGGATAATTGGATCATGCCTCTTCAACTTGCAGTCATTCGCAATGAAATTGAATCCTCCAAAACAGCCTTTGTTTCATCAGCCACTGCATTTGAGCAATCGCTGCAGTCATTCGCAATGAAATCGATATTCTTCAGGAGTTTTGATTTCGTGAATCCAACCTTCGGTATTCCGTTTGTTTCACACCCTTGCTTTATTTCTTTTCTTTAAAGTTCCGGTCTTTGAGCTGCCCATGCATTTGAAGCCGAGCTTCTGTAACCGTACACGATATGTAGTTCTCTGCACAAGCATTTTAAGCACCAGGTCCGACATCAACTTTGTTAATCCTCAATTGGTGCTCCAGGATCATCCCTTTAACTGTACGAGCATCCCCTCTGACAGATTAAATTAGATTTCCAGCAAAAGACCATTACTTTATTCCATATAACCACTGACAGCACCTTATTACAAGAACATACCAAATCGTCAGCATTTTGATGCCATGATACTACAATGATAGCTGCAAGTTTTAAGTTTAGCAATCAATTGCCACTAAGTTGTACACTTGACTAATCTGTGACTTTAGTCTGAATGAAGTCGTGAACAATCAGAAAGCTATCAATTACGATATTAAAGCTACAGTAATTCATATACAGAGTCTAACAGGTCAGGAAGTAGTAATTAAGAAGCCAGTATCCAGCCATTTCAATTGCTGTTCTAAGGGCTATGCTTGCTTGGATTGCCATTGTTGCCATTCTCAACAACTTCTCCTTGTACCTCATTCACCTCAGTAATAACTTTGATGTCAGGCTTCTTATCATCAACATTCAGAGACTCCTTATCCTTCATCTCTCCTTCAGGAATAGTACTACCGTGTTTCTTGTTGTCCTCTGTGACAATTTCTCCCTTTTGCTCATCAGTGGCTGTATCAACTTTTTGCTCATCACCATCAGTGGCTGTATCAACTTTTTGCTCATCACCAGAATTATGCACTTTGCCAGCCTCAACCTCTTCTAGCTCATTCTTTCCTTCAAGATTTTCATCCTCAACTTTTGCTTTCTCATTTTGAGATACCTCACAATCATCAGCCTTCCCTTCCTTGCTTCCAGGCTCAGCTTCAAGTTTCTCATCTGCAGTATTTTTGGACACAATGACATCTTCTCCGACTTTAGCTTCTTCAGAAGAACATCCTCCTGTTTTAGTACAAGTATGTTCAACTTCATCCTTGTTCTCGTCTTGCTTTTCCTTCTCAGCATCCTTGTCCTCGCCTTGGCTTTCTTTCTGAGCATCCTTTTCTGCCTCTCCATCATCTTTTTCATCCTCGTGCTTCTGAATATCCTTAGTCTGATCAGTCCCTTCCGGAGCAGTTCCCGTTTCTTTCTGAATATCCTTGGTCTGATCAGTCCCTTCTGGAGCAGGTCCTGTTTCTTTGTTCTCCGTTTGGGAACCTGATGATTTCTTGCTACGTTTCTTGGGGCGTTCAGTTTCTGGTGTTGGAGCCACCTTTGCCTTCCCACTAATCCTTGCAGATCGCCTTGGTGTCTCCCCAGTGCTCCAGCTAAACTCAGATGCCGTTGGACCACCAGGATGTGCCTTGAGATACTGATCCAATTGTCTTCTACTGGTAATTTCCTCCCCTGTTGGGGCAGTGAACGTGACCTCGCTTTTCTTACCAGCTCCGCTTTTCTTAGGCGTGAACTGCCCATGAACAAGCATATGAAAAGTCAATTATCTATTGTAGACGTATAGAGGTAAAAATCCAATTGAAAAACTGTGTGTCGCTATATTATTTTGAGTTTGAAGCAACTAACACCAACTAGTTCACCAAAAAGAAAAAGGAAAGGGTATGAAATTTCACTGATATCATAACCAGCATTGTAACATCAAATTAGATAAAGATTGCATAGCCTAAGTACAAGCATGTTATTAGGAAAATAGCTTAGGCAATAGAAACTCAATGTGAATAAGAAAAGAAATAGCAACTCAATTAGCTTTACCAGTAACAATTCAACATAAAATTTTAATTAATTAAGAAAATGCAAACGTAAAGCAAATATAAGTGGCAAGAGCAGGTTATACAATTCTTTTATAGAGATAAAATCTTCAAATGCACTTAAATACATTTATAGGGAAGCATTTAAGATGTTAAGGAAGTCCTCTTCCAGTAACTGCAGCACCAAACAAGGATAGTATGAATGGAACAATAACATATAATGAGACTAGGCTATAATGTAAAATGGTTACACAGCTAAGTCATGGAAGCATAAGCCAAAGATGAACAAGACCACGATGGACGCCATATTTTAGGAGCCCCAACTATGTGGTCGAATAAATCCTCCGTTATTTGTTGTGGCCTAAATAGAGGCTCAGAAGAGCATTGGATGCTTAAGGTTTCATGTTTATATTTTTGCAAGGCCATTCTAAAGAAAAGTGAGGAATCAAACACAACTCTCCCAAATCACTTTGCATTTTGAGCTAAAGGCAAATATTTTTTTTTAGTGATTAACAGTGAGTAGATGAACATATTCCTCCCAGATTTTCCCTTCCTTCTGGAACTGAATACCTTCAAACTAAAGCTTGCACTAGCAGAGACATGCCATCTTTAGTTAGGCTCCGAGCTACAACTAGCAATATTTAAGAGAAAAACCAATACTTAAGCCACCAAAAACAAGATACTCAATTCTATCCATCAATAGTCCCCAATATGATGGTTGGTAATGACTTACATCACATTCATTACATCCTAGGAAAATGCATCATCCTCCAATCTTTGATCTTCCACTACAAGGAACAAAAGCCTAAAAGTCGGTATGACAAACTGAGTTATCTACCTATACCTTGATGCAAGCCTTAGATTACAAGAAACACAAGCCAATGGATCCAGCATAGAACATACATACCATGTAGAAAATTAGCAAGAACAACCTTAATTAATCTTCTAGTTGATGAATCATCAACAATAACATTCAATATTTTCCTATTCTGAAATTCAGAATCACAAGTTATTTTATCTTCATAAGTATCAAATAAGGTAGCTAGAATTAGACTAATAGGCTATTTCAATTTACAAGTTATAGCCATCAGATAACTCATAATAGCATCAATCCATTCAAAGCTCATATTTGACATTCCATTACCAAGACAATCTCCTGACCGTACAAACGCACTTCGAAAAGGAAAATTGAAGGTTAAACATACAACAAAAAAGGAAAAGTACCAAAAAACAGGAAAAGACAAAAACTTGCAAAAGCAAATGAAATGTTAACTGAGGCAGGGAGCTCCGGAAAGGGCAAGACTAAATCAATCTTGAAAAGGATAAAGTTAGAGACAATAGAAGAATACCCACAAAACCGTACCTATCAAATTTCACCAAAGAAACCCACAATTTAATAATACCCAGCCAAACCCTACATCGGATTCCAGAGAAATTGAAGCAGAACAAGCAAAGATTGGAAAAGGAAAATGAATCAAGAAAAAGTAAAAGAGAGACCTTTTTCTTCCAGCCAGAAGGAGCAGGGAGATCGACAGAGAGAGCCTCCTCTTTTGCCGAGGCCTCCACTGAGCTCGCCATTTCACCTACCAATTCCACACAACCTTACCCAAACCTACACACATCAAATTCTACGTACAATTATACTTTCATAAATAGCAATATGTGCAAAAGAGCAAACAAACATCAACCCAAGTAAGGCAAACCCAGAAAGCTAAATTGATTGAAAGAGAAGGAGAGAGAGGGATACTTTTTATTATGTAAAATATATGCAGATATGTAAAGGTTGGTGCTTTATCCGTTTTATTATCTGTTTTAAAATGCCCGGAACAAAACCCCCCAAAAAAAAAAGAAAAAAGAAAATCATTCTTTATCTACACAGTTATCACATCAACACGTTTTATAGGGAGACTGGAACGGACACACACAAACACACCCACGTTCAACTCAATTTACGTGGGAAAGTTTCCTTTGAACCTCTTCTTCTCTCTCTCCTTAAGTCTAAAGATGACACATGTTTGGCTTTAGGACAAAGCAACCACGGCTTGGATTGTTTCTAGGTTTCTCTTGTCGGTGATGTCACATCTGTGAATGAAAATGGTCTGTTCCTAGCATCCTTCTGTGTTATTTTAATGGGAGGTCAATTGCAAAAACACTGTCAAACTTTTTACATGTTTCAAGCTCCTTTTTCTTTAAACCTTTCCGTTTTCTATCTTTAGGAGGGAATACGGCCAAAAATGGTTTTTGCAAGGCTTAAGAGCCTTGGAGCTTGAAACCAAATCTTTAAGTAGACTAGCCCACTTAGACAGGACATTCATTTTCATTTTTCAACATAGGAATATAGGAAGTGTCAAAATGTATTGTCCCCATCAAGTCTGAGCCTAACCTGAAGGGTTTCCTTATCACAGTCCTTAAGAATAACTCCAGTTGTTGTAGTTCTTCTTTAGAATTAATCAGGTGGACTTAGGCAGGTTTAGCCTGAATACATCAGCGTTAAGAAATATGAAACTCTGACATATGATATAGGAAGCGATGCATAAGCTTCCACTAACCCTCAAATTGACAATATCACTTCATCAACCTTATCATTTGGAAAATTTTCAGCTTTCTTCTGACTTCTGAGATAGGGATGGTACTGATGATGACTTATTTCCAACAACTTATTTTGGATTATTGGTCCTCTCGAGTCCTAAACAGACTACTTAGCAGACAATATGTGTCATTGCTTGATTAGATAGTCTTGAGGTGCATAATTTTCTTTGGAAAATGGGGTCCAGAATCTAGGCTGATTGGAATATCCCGTATTGTCTAGTCTATGACCATCAGGTTCTTAATTAATGTGAAACTGATATTTCGAGATTAAGTAGCCTCAAATTCCAGGCCCGCAGGTAATGTGGGTAGCTTTGTTAACTAGCTTATGCACGCAGAATATTTCAAGACTAGCATCTGATTAGTAATTCACAAATATCAAGTAATAAGAACAGGTTTCTGTGGTCCTGGAATTTGGCAAGGCCCTAAAAGGACGTATCAAGTTCCAAGTGGGTGGAGAGGTCCCAACACACCCTAGAAACTTGGTTCATAGAAGACTGAGTTGCATAGTTAGTGACATGTTCTGCTTCCACGCTCAGAATCACTCCCGTAAGGGCCATTAGTTAAAATTTATGAACTGTAAGATGATCCCATTCCAAGATGAGTACATGAGATGAAATTCATGTATTGTAAGTCCTATGTTCGATGGAAAGTCTCAGTGTCAGCAGTTGGAATGACAGAAGCATATGACCATAGAAGCTCGAATACCCTTTTAACAACGGATTTTCAGCGGTTAAATCCAACCAAGAATGGACCCTTGAACAGTCACACGACCTGGATTATGAAGGTAGGTAATAGTACTTTATATACAATCAATAGCATGCACTCATGTCAATCTTCGTTGAGGACAAGGGGAAATTGGTATCACAAGGAAACATAATTCACATATTACAATTGCATTTCCTGTGAAGAAGATCCTGATCACCCATGAAATCGTTGCAAGTTTGGATCCATCACCATCTACTTGAGCTTCTGATGTATATATCTTCATTCTTCACCAGTATGTTGATCAATCTACAGACTCTAATAAGCTTCTTGGAGGGCTTGCAGCTCTTGACACTCTAGTGCAAGACAAAAGATATCTGACCAAAGATGATCGCGTTGGTTTATGATCTGATATCATGGGACGACCATGGTGTCCTAATGCAGGACATAGGGAATAGAGCGGTCCACGGCTATTAGAGAGATCACTACATGTAAGTACTAATATTACATTTATATATAAATAAATAAATAACTATCACCTACAATTGACAAGTCCAAGCTTTAAATAAGAGAAATCTTATTTCTCTTGCAGCAGATATTTAAACACCGCGAGAGCAACCAGTGTGCCGATCGGATGGCTTCGCTTGCAGCAATTTTCAGTCCTGATTTGCATATTTTGCACAACTTGCCGGAGACCATTAGGGACCAATTCTTTCGTGACTTTCATAGCGTTTTGTACCGCATAACCCTGCGTTAGTTAGGGTGTTTTGATTTCTTCTTATGTAGCAAAAAAAGAAGAAGAAAAGAAATCTGGACTGAATGTCCTTGTTGCTTGAACTAATTATGAAACCCTAAAATGAAAATTGAATACATGGTAGTTGGTAGACGATAAAGCACATTAATATCATAGGTTGAACTGATATAACCAAAAAGAAAGTTGTCTGTGGGGGCTTAAAAGAGAGATTTTCTTTTTAATACCCTCTCTTATTTAAAATAAGTGTGGTTTTAGAAAAATGCGCATTTATTAAGAAAATTAATGAAATGTCTGATGTACCTTTATTAATTACATGTTAAAGTGTCTTGAAAATATAATCTGTGTTATTAAAATTTGAGAGAAATTAAAGGATAATTTTGAAAGTAAAATCATAAATATGCATAAAAAGTCATAAACGACACTTTATTTTGAACAGGAGAGAGTAAATATCTAATCAACTATCATCCTTCGGGTGATAAGATTGGAACTTGACAGATAAGGATGGACTCCTATTTGTCTGTCACCAAACTATAACACCCAGGTGAGACTTTGGTTGGGTGGTATGAAAGTCTAAAGCTTTGCTTAGATTGCAGAGAGAGATTTGACAATTCATGACAAGCAAGCAAGAACCAAGCTACAACATTTAGTTTCTTTTTCAACACTCCCCACACTGATTAACTTGTAAAACCAAAAAGATTGCCACTTTCCATTGGAGGAACTATCCAAATCAAGATACCCACAAAAAGATTTGACCATAAAAATTTGAGAAACACTCCACATGTGGGTTTCTCTCCCCCACCTCTCTCTCTCTCTCTTTGACATTATGTGGCTGTTGCTATTTGTTGTTAGCCTTGTAGTATTAGACTCCAGAAAGATGTAGAGAACGCCATATAGGTAACTTTAAAAGGTACCACAGGCAGACCTTTCACTTGGGAGATGGGACAAAGACAGCTACTTTCTGCTAGTCCACATAAAAAAGAAGGAAAATTCATGCTTCAAAGTCCATAATCTAAGAGGGGGAGAGAGAATTCTTCCAGATATGACAGATGAGAGAGCAAGATGGCTCGTGACAGACCGGCAAAAATTCCTCTTAACATGAAAGAAAAGTTACAAACTTTGGAAGAAGTTAATTTGATATGCATCAGTACGTAACTAGATTGGTTGCTCCAAAGTGAAGTCTTTTTCGCTTATTAATGGAGAAAAAGAGGGGCAAAAAAAAGATTGTGGTAATTCCTGAAGAGTCTGGCAAGTTAGATGAGGACTAGCTACGTTTGGCCGTGGGTAGTACTTGCCGTGCCACCTACTTACTCTCTCTCTATTTATATATGTATATGTATATATAGTTGCAGGCATTTGCTTCATACTCAGGTACATGCGAAGCAGAAAAAGTGTTTCACACTTCTCTAGATTTCCATTTTCAACACTTGCACCCTATACATCTTTTTGTTTCTTTCTGGTTTTCAATTTCTTTTCCTTATTGGTATTTGTATCCTGTTCCAAATACATTGATTTGGCTCATCGATCACATTTACCAATTTTCACCTTTTTTCTGGTTTTTGGTGAAAGAGATGTTTATCACAACTAGAGAAAAAAAATCCACCAAAAATACAACAGATTATTAACTAAACTTCTGACTGATAACTAGGTTACCACGGTCTATGAAAAGGCAAATTAGTTTTTTAAGATCCAAATCCCAAGAATAATAGCACTATCTTGGCTGTTTGTGCATTACTGGATTCCATGATTTTGTGGGTTAGAGAGAAAGAAGAGAGTTGACATGTAGGACACTAGAGAAGCAATTCTGATGAGGGAGGGAGGGTTCTTTCTCAGCAGGAAGTGACTTCCTAGATTTCCCATTGACCTTCTGCTTATGCACATTGTCCAATCAATTCATGTTCTCATTGTTTCTTTGTAAATATAAGTAAAATTAGTAAATTATATATTCCGAATAATTATTCAATGATAATGCATATAAGTACTTAAGAAATTAAATTACATGTTAATGAGACAATAATTTTAATATAGATCGAAATGTCAGTTTTAGTCTGCCTTCATTTTAATCAAATAATTACAAGGTTTTATGTAATGGTTTATGGATAATCTTAAATAAAATTTTATAATTCATGAAATGGCGCAAGTATTTATTAATTATGTTATAACATCAAATAGCATTATAAAATCATCACAATGATTAATACCCATCTCTTCTATTTTCAATAAATCTCTGCTTTTTTGGTCAGTCATGGGCTTGAAAGTTGAAACAAGCATCGATCTAGTATGTGCAAAACTTAGTGGTAACAAGTTAACTCCTTTCCTTACATATCTAGTTCTGATTGTTTAAAGTTTTTCATGATGAAACCAACCATACTCATTACACAAAATCGACTTTGGTGTGATCCTTTACCGTGTAAAACAAGAAGGAGAATAGTTCAGTGAGTCTGCAGAATATGTATACATACATATATGTGTATATAAGTGGTTCATAAACACAAGAAGAAGGGTAATAAGTGCAAGATGAATAGATCACTGAAAAGTATGTAAAAAAGGGTTTCTGGATCGCCCCCCTCGTCCGCTGTAGAGAAGCAGAAGTAGGGTTCACAGGAGTGGTCACATTCTCCTAAATAATAACACCGCCTAAGCTATTCCAGAGCTCATCCCCTCAGAACTGAACAGACTACATTACATAAGCTGCCAAAAGCTATTGGTTTTGTATCCATACATCCACAAAACCCTAACCCTTGTTAGGTCTGTTTTGGTTCCACTCATCACATCTTTTAGCATTTTCACAGTAGTAAAATTTTAAGTATCTAACCATTTCCTTTCTTTTTAGAGCTAATAATGGTATTGGGTTTAATTACCTTATACCTGACTCATCCTCCTCCTATATCTCTTCCTTTACCACTGTAAAGTGCTTCCCTTTTCTCTCTTTTCTTTTTTTCTTCCTTCAAATGAATTCCTATATAAATGGGCCATACATGTTACTGTTGTGATACAATACATATAGCTATAGCGAAAGCAAAGAGAGAGTTGTGTGAGTGAGTGACTGAGTGAGTGAGAGAGAATATAAAGCTTTTGCTTTCTCCTTCCTTCATCCCTCTGTGTGTTGTCTTAGCAATTTGCAAAAGCTAATCTATATATCTCGCTTCTTCGTCTATTTAACCCTCTATACCCTGCTCTTCTTTTTCTTAAGGAGCTAAGTTAATTAAGGTTCCGATTTTGTTTTGCTTGGAAGAGATGTCGAGCTGCGTCGATGTTGTGCCTGAGCAACTCTGCTACATCCCTTGCAACTTCTGCAATATTGTTCTTGCGGTATCTAAAGATATCTTCTTTGATGGGATCTGCTATATCTTCTGAATATAGTATTATAAATATATATTATCTGGCTATGTTGATAATTTTTCTATAATCATTCTCAGTTGCAAATCTATGGAAAGGAACGTTTTAGACCTGATAAAGATAATAGCTATGGCCTGCAAAACTTGTTCTAGTTATCCGGCTCCACTGCTAACTAATCACTATATGGAATTAACCGTATAGTGCACATCTGCTAATTTTGTTTCTGGGATTTCTTTGTTTCTGTTAGCAGTAGTCATGTCTCCATCGTTGGACTTTTCTTTTCTTCTTCCTTTGCAGTCAATGAAAAGTCAGAGCTGAATGTCCTCTATAGCTGCGGCTACAGACCGGAGGGAGATTAAAAACAAAAGATTGTTTTGGTTATTGGAGTGTTGTTTTCGTGAATAAGAGTGTCATTTTTAACGTCAAACAAAGCATTTGCAGATAAACTGATGATGAAGACAACTCCTTCCCAACTTCCTGATTTTCTCTCTCTCTAGTTTGTCTTTACTTTGCTAATAAAATATTGAAGTCTGCAACTGAGCAGCAGAAGGCTACTAGCCCAGAAAAAAAAGAACAAATTAAAAAAGAAAGTTTTTTTTTTCAATTTCAGCTATTTTTCCCCTTGAAAGTTAATGAAAGATCTCAACTTGAGCTGTTTCTCCATGAAAATTTGAAGTTCAAGCATCTAGAGAAGACTAAAATATTCAATCCTTTGCCGAGAAAAATCGGCAGATTCAGCAGAAACCACCATATTTAATCTACCCTTCATCCTGCATTAGAAGTTCTCGACGATTGTATGCACACTATCAAAGAAGATCTCTTCTTCCTTGTTTTGCTATTTCCTTATATTTTTCTCTTCTTAGTACGGTAGCATAATACACACATATTTTATATAGTCGAAGAGATAACTGAAGCAATTGAACATAGGGTTGTGGAAAGATTTTTGTTTATTTTTCACTGTTTTGAGCTAGTTTCATTGCTTATGGATCCAATAAGTGGAAATCCATGGATTTGACATAATAAATGGCGATCTGCAGGTGAGTGTCCCATGCAGCAGCTTGTTCGATATCGTGACCGTTCGATGCGGGCACTGCACTAACCTATGGTCCGTGAACATGGCAGCTGCATTCCAGTCACTGTCATGGCAAGATGCTCAGGTGATATTGGTTTACACAAGTTCAGCTTATTTCCAGGGGGAGTTGTTGCGCGTAGATACTAGATATAGCCCTCTGAAATCTAGGGCTTATCTACTGTCCTTTGATTCTTTTGAGGAAATCCAAGCCCTTCATCTTCAAGATCTGTTTTTTCTTATAGGGATCGAGTCTTTCAAAGCATTTCAGCCTCATTTCTCTGTTGGGTATTTTCAGTACTGAGAATCTAGCAGTAGCCGTCACTGAACCAGAAAAAAAAAACCTATTCTTTTCGCTTTGTGTAGATAACAGGGATGCTGGTTTTGGCTGCTACACCAGCTGCCTAACGTTTAGGGCCTATAGATCTCTACGGCTTCTTTGTTCTTGAGCCGTTTTCTTAGATAAGTCTGAACATGATTGATTTGATTGATGGATATCTATGATAGGGTTCTTGAGTTCAATGATTTCTTCTTATGATCTTTGTCCTTTACAGGACTAGACAAGACAGGTTAACATGAAACTTTAAGAACCAACAAGAAAAAACCCTCAATCATGCACTCTATTTCACTTCTTCTCTTGATATTGTTTCTCCATTCTTTTGTTACTTAATCTCTCACATCTGCTCTTCAGGCACAGCCCTATAGCTCGCCTGATTACCGAATCGACATGGGTTCTTCTTCCAAAAGCAACAACAAGTTCTCTTCAATGAGACCCTTCACCAACAATGTCCCCGAACAAAGGGTTGTTAATCGCCGTGAGTATTTTATTAACTAACCACACAGTTCTTCTTCACTTTCCCAGCTTCCTTGTTCTTCTGACATACCTAGTTCTTATGCATACCCACTTTTCTTTTGAATCACTCATCTTGTTTTTTGTTTTTTTGCGTTGCATATATGTACTTTCATTTCGTGTATGCAACTCAGTGTATTGACGTGCTGTTATTTTCCATTTCCAGCTCCCGAGAAGAGGCAGCGAGTACCTTCTGCATATAATCAGTTCATAAAGTACTGATCATACCAATTCTCTTCGATTTAAAATTTTCTTTCACTTCATAACACTTTACTTTCCTTCCCCCCCTTTTTTCCCCTTTCTCACCTGATTGTGTTATGATTTCTGGAACAAAAATCGTATGTGATATGTAGGGAGGAGATTCAGAGGATCAAGGCCAATAATCCTGATATAAGCCACAGAGAAGCATTTAGTACTGCTGCTAAAAACGTAAGTCAAGAACAAGCCTTTTTTTTTTTTGGTGCATCAGAAATCATTGTTCTTCACTTCAGTAATATCTCACCAAAATCTCTAATGAGTATTGATCAAAATCTCAAAATTTTGTGGTTTCCTAGTGGGCTCACTTCCCTCACATTCACTTCGGGTTGATGTTGGAGAGCAACAACCAAGCTAAGCTGGATAATGTACGTAAGTATGGATAGTCCTATGCATATTAATGTAAGGACAAATGGATTTGACACAACATGGAAATCGTTGTAAATGCATTTACACCAGGAAATAGACACTTCTCTAACCTGCCTGCTCATCTAGCTGGACAAGGAAATGAAATCTCCTGGAGAAGAAGAGATCATATTATATAGTACCATTAAAATATACAGTAGTGAGAACTCGACTCTCAGAAAACAATCTGTTATTTGTTCAGTTGCTTTAGCAACTACAAGAACGAGTCTGAGATCGACCTATTAAACCTGAAACATTCAAAGTCACTGTCTCAAATTCAGATCAATCTCTAACATTGACAATTGATAATAAGTTCTTAATCGTATGTTACTTTTATCTTTTCGTGCAGGCCCCTGAGAAGCGTATAATGTCAAGGACTGCGCTACTTAACAAGTGATGGCTATGATTTCTCATGACTATTTCACGCTGTTGGAGTGAACAAAGCTTGTGTTCTTAAGGGCATGGAATCTATCTATTTCTTCTTCTTCAATGTATCTGTTTAGCAGACTCTATTTACTTAAATCGAACTAAGCTTCTTTTCTTTGTGTCATCTGTATGAGATATCGACCTTTTAAGTAAAGAATACGAGTGATGATTCATAATCCGAAATGGTTTTTGCTTTGAAGCTAGAGTTATTCTTCCTTTAAATTAAGTTCATGATCAATTAACAGACAATTGTGTTAAGGGTTTTTGACTGAAATTAAATATAGAATAACAACAATAATAGAAATTCCGCTAAGAAGCAAGATCTGGAAGGTACAATAGTGCGCTATCTTATTTCTAAATAAGGTTATGTTTGATTGGACGTAAGATTTTTAATAGAATTAAATTTAAAAAAAAAGATTTTTAATAAAATGGAATGATTTATAATATAATGAAATAAATTGTAAATGGATGTAATATTAAAAAATTGTTGTTTGAGAGGGATGAAAGGGTTAATAATATAATATAGTGAAATATTGTTTGAATGAAGGGTTTAGAGTATAATATAATGTAAAGTTGTTTATCATTTTACATTTCATCCTAAAACTTTCAAATTGGAGATTTTTTTTATTTTTACTGTTTATGATGAAATGAGATGTAATATAAAACTTTCCTCTTCCATCACATTTCATGATAAACCCTCGTCCCAAAAGATAGAATAATATTACTTTCTATTTCGTTCCATTAATAAATTTCCAACTAAGTATAACTTAACAGAGAGGTTGTTTCTAAATAACTCACATAAAATTAAATATAGTATGAGAAGTAGAAACAATCACAATAATTTTTGTTAGATTTGCTAAGTTCTTGAAGGGCAAAAGGTGATTTTTAGCATAATTGATAGGTCAAAAGTTGATCAATTGCTAGAAAGAACGATTAGAAAAAAAACACTTATTATTTTTTATTAATAATGAAGAATTAAGATTAATCCACGAAATTAAGGATTACAAGGGGTTCCTAGTAATTAGAAATCAAATATAAATTAATAGGAAAAGTGAGCAAATTACAAAAACAAGAAAATGTACTTAATTAATCAATTGCTATTGGTAGGCATAACTATTAGAAGTTCTAATTTAGAATGATATTTTAATCAAAATATGTAAATATATATAACACAACAGTCATTTATGTATTTATTTATCAAGCTTACAACTCCTTTATGAAAAAATATTTATGTTAATAATGATGGCTGGCTAGTTTCAAAGGAGTAGAATTTATCTTTGTCATGAATTTAAAAATGCACAAAATGAATCTTATTTCCTTTTTTGTTTAGATATGTTAGAAATTTACAAATAGGATAACAAATTAAATCATGTCTAACTTTTTAGGATTTTTTCAATTTAGTATTAAAAATTTAAAAATTTTCAATTTGGTAATTAATTTTTAAAAACTTATATAAATCAGATCAAAAGTTAAATAGAAACAACATTTTGAATTGATTCTGACGGATTTTGAAAAATTATTCATTAAATTAAAAATTTTAGAAAGTTTGGTACTAAATTAAAAATTTTCAAAAAGTTATATACTTTTAAATATGTTATCTCTTTATAAATTAACAAAGACTGTTTTGTTTTGTCATAATTTAACGAAAATTATCATATAATATGATATTTTTCTAATGTTTAGTACATGACAAACTTGCCAATAGTTTTCTTAGTAACTTGCAAAACTTGTGCACTAGTGATCATGTTTTGTGTTATTAGACAAGAAGAAACATGATTGATACCATTGTTTGTGGCTAGCTACGCGTAACAATAATCTCTTTAGTCGCATATGATCGAGAGAACCAAAACTAGTTGCTTTAACTTGGAATCCTTATCCTCATACATAATAATCATGCTTCTTGTAGATGTTAAGCTTATAACATATTCCAGACAAGAGGCACTTTCACTTGATTCTACCTCTAGTGGTGTTATCTTTGTTGTGTCCTATTCGAAAACGTCATAGTAAGCAATTCTTTCTTCAATGGAAAGAAATCTTAGAGATTCTTACAACACAATGAACATTTCAATGACTATCTTTTGATGTTCTCAGAATTTTTGTTTCAATAAGATATTCCACTGAAAATTTAGATTACAACATTTAGGAATCATTGTAAGAGTGATAGTAAAGCTTTCTGGTAACAATGCAGGTTAGAAATATTGGTATGATAACTATCTATACTTATGCAATTTTATTACGAGGTTTGGTACTATAACTCGTGCTTTGTGAAGATATTGTTACATTGTGAGAGTTTTAGGA
This sequence comes from Erythroxylum mucronatum, assembly GCA_027563825.1. Taxonomy (NCBI): domain Eukaryota; kingdom Viridiplantae; phylum Streptophyta; class Magnoliopsida; order Malpighiales; family Erythroxylaceae; genus Erythroxylum; species Erythroxylum mucronatum. The sequence continues at coordinate 25,129,129 of JAOSBP010000007.1, read as the reverse complement.
CTATTATAAGTCACAAACTAGGAATTGAATCAATTGATTGGATCGACATTGTATCTTAAAGTACTAAATAAAGTGATAGGATGCATTGAATTTATAACGTCTAAAATGAATTGCTGGTCATTATCCAACTTTCAAGTTGTCTAAACCAAACTTTTCTTTGACTAATTGTCATCATCGATCATCTAAACCCTAATTGTTAATCACAGTGCATTTAAGTGTGTAACCATGATCCATCTTCAAATAACAATCTATATATGGTAGAGAAAATGTTGTGGCAAGTAAAATTTCCTAAGAATGGGATATTAAAGAAAGGAAAGTGTGAGTTGTATGTACGAGAAATATTACCAAGCTTATCAGGTAGCTGCACAAGGAAAAGCTCCTGTAGCTTTAGATTAGCAATTACCATTCCTAGGTCTTCTGTTTCTCATTATGTCTTTTTCTTTCAATGGCATGGTATGTGCATAATTGGAAGTGACATGGGTGAAAAAAAGCTGTTCCCTTTCTCTTGCAAAAGTAGATATCTAAGAAAAGACTTAGTCTGTCTACCACTAATAATCCATGGAATTGAGTCGATGACCCATTTGAAAATGAACTCCGAGGACCACCATTTTTGGCTCCTAGCAGAGAATCCTTAGCAAAAGCATTAAAGATACGGGAAACACTTTTACAGTTCATGAATTGCTTCAACTTTTTATTTCATTCAATCCTTGACTACTAAAGCTTTACACGGTCAAAGTTTACTGTTACTGTCACAGAATTCCCCTTGCAAAATCGAAAATAAAGATATATATATTAAATGACCCTTTTCAAAATAAACCTCTCCTACCATTCCAGGAGGTTGTTAAGGGCAACTGTCGAGTATAAGGAGGTAAGTACAAGAATTTAAAATGTGCAGTTTCTTGTACACCTTCTAGTTGTTTGACCACCGAAAACTCAAGTGAATTATGTCTTATATGGTAAAGGGCAACCTTCATCTTCTTTCATAATCTCTTCTATGATGATTCTTCCTAGATGGAATTTTCATCATCACATGTTGTGATGGTTCTGGGAAAGTTAGTCTGACAGTAAACAACTAAACAGGAATGTAAGGAACCAACAAAAGCTTTTAGTAAGTGACCATATATATGTCTAATTTCATAAACAAGTTTTAAAAGGGTTTTTCTCTTTTCAAGTTAAAAATGAAAATAACAACAAAATGGATCAGAAAAAAATGAGTAAATGAGTAATGATTGAGTGTCCTCGGGATCTTCAAGTGGATGGTATTGGACGTAGTCGTAGTATATTGCAAGCTGGCAAATGTGTTTTGTTTTTTAATTTGTCCTTGAAGTAAATGATAAAATTTAAAAAAAGAGAGGAGAATTTTACAGGGGATGAGAATGAGATGAAGATATATATATATTAAATAAAAAAACAGATAGGTGGTGGTGGCTTTACGCTGGTAAAACAACTGCAGCCTTCCTGTTCTGATGGCCATGGGGTCTGCAAATTCTGACACCTAGAATCTGAAGCGTCAATGTCATGTCTGTCAAACGCATTCATTTCATTTTCCATGTCATTTCACCTCTGACCACTTCTCCCCCACAACTCCCTTTCCTTCCGCGTCCACTTTAATTGTTAGGTACACTTACTACTATGGAGTTTGTACTTTTTTTGTTCTTGTTCTTCAATTTCCTAACAAGTTTTTCCTAACTAAGAAAATTCACACTAAAGGTATTACTATTTACTCTCCCTCCTCACTAGTTTAATGCAACTCAAATTTGTGGGATTATTGTAAAAAAAGCACATGTACTTTATCATTATTAAGTCAAGACTTTTGAAGTGTAGTTTGGACTTTGGACTCTTCTCTTTTTTCTTGGAATGTTGGATTCCTTTGGTGGTTTTCTCATGTCTTGTCTAGATTGGACCACTATCCCTTTTGTAACCCATGTTATGTACTTCTATCTCATGCTTGTGCACCCTCAAGCATATCATAAAGAAACCAAAAGGGTAAATATAAACCATCCACGTAAAGAGAAAAGAGAAGAAAAAATATGGTGGCATGAGGTGACGGTTCTCTAGCTAAGCTGAGAAGGGATAAGTTCTTATTGTAATGAAGATGGGAGCAACATGTGATTCCTATCGCATCATGTTCTACATTCAAGATTTAGCTTTGATCTGTAAAAAGTTCTTACAATTGTGTGATAGGAATTTGTTCCACGCATAGCTTCAATCTTCCTGCTGTTCCGGATCACATTACACACAGGACCTGCACTGACCCACCTTTGCCTGCCAGAACAGACTCCATCAGTATGTGCAGTAACTACTACTGTGAAATCATCTCCTATGGGCCTCAATGGGTTATTATAACAGGATTTTTCAGACTCTAAATACCCTTAATTTGTGCCACTCCAACTATTACCCTCATTGTAAGGTGACCCTACATCGAGTTCATAGATGATTCTTGTTTAAACAAGCTTTCCCGTATCAACCTAGCAACATGTCATCATTTTCTCTACCAGACATTGAAGATGAGCATCATTGGAACCAAAAAGAAAAAGAAAAAGAGCAGAACTCGTAAAGGAGGAGATGGGTGGAAACCATTTCTGGCCATGATCTCCTAGAAATAAGTATTTAAGGTTGGTTTACATTAAAATCTTCGAATCCACCAGTCACTTGAGGATAAAGCTTCAGGAACTATAGTTTCACATGAGCCAATCTTAAAAATGTTTTTATTAAGAGAAGCCGATCAAGATAGTAAACATGCCATTTTCGTAATCAATAACAAATGGCATCTTTTCCTATAGAACTAAAGGATATCCTACTTGTTTTATCTGATCCAAAGTTGAACTTCAAGTCTGGTGAATCGCCATGAAAAGGGGCATTGCTTGTTGAAGGGAAAGAAAACACGAGTGCAGAAGAAGACTTTTTTGACCCAAAAGTGTATGATGGTACAGAAGGGCCGTCGTTAAGTTGATGACGACCCCCCATTGCAGCAGATGGCATGACAGATGGTGTTGGCAAGTCAGAGAAAGCCGCAGAAGATGCAGAGATGGGAAAAGAAAATCCCAAGCTACCATCAGCAGAAGCAGTCCACCTCTGGTCATGCTTGCCTACGGTTATTGAAGGCAAAACAGGTTTAGTCCCTGACAAAAGGGATGGAGGCTTCTTCTGTGAATTTAGAGCCATTGAGCCGCCAGCATCATGCCCAGCTTTTGGAGTATCCTGCACATTTATTGTCACTGGATCAGTACAACGTAAATCAATGACCATAGAACACATTCGTATATAAGCTTTCAGAACATAAGTTACTCTTGTTTTTCTATGCTATACCTGTCTCAACAGTTTACTATTAAGTATTGCCTTACACAACGAAGCATTACGCTATGCACTTGTATTTCAAATGGTGTGTCAGCTAGGGAAGAATTGAAATGTACCATCTCTCAGAGAAGCATGATAACAAACTTATCCCTACTTAAATACCCTGCATCTCTCCCCACCCAAAGCAAGGTCCATTAGACATTGCCAAGACATTGTGGTAGCAAATCTTCTCCAAAAGCTTATGCGCTAGAGCAAGAAGGGCATCCACAGGACACATTACTTTAACCAGTTGACCCAGACTCACAATGGTACAGCAGAAACTTGACTCGTCAAAATTAAAAGAACACATACCTCACGTCTACTTGGGACTTTGGAGTTATGAGATTCCAAAAATCGAACTGAAGGCCTGCCTAATGTCATAACAGTGCTGTCCATCTTTATCCCAGAGGCTGAAGGGCCATTGTTTGTGACATCTTTACCATCATTGGCAACCTCTCTAGGAGAAAGCTTTATAAGAGTGTTCCCACTATCACTCTGATATACAGGGCTATTGCTTTGTACTTGATCTGATTTATCAGAAATAAGACCTCCCCAGTGCGTTGAGCTTTTATTTTTGTTTAGCGAGATGGCAGTTATGTCAGAAGACAGAGGTTTCTTCCAGGAAGTCGCTAGCTTTAACTCAGTAGACTTGTCTCTTGGTGTAGGCACATTTCTATCAAGTTGCTCCAATATTTTCCGAGCCATCTGACTAGAGTGTGCTGGAACTGTAGGAACTTTAGCATCTGAAATTTGTGGCATGTCAGGCGTCTGAAATCTTGAAAAGTTATTTATCCCTCTTTCCAAATTCATCTTAAAAGTAGAATGGGAGCCTTCAGAAACATTGACTTCTGCCACCTCTGGACTGCTTTGAAATGAATTGAAAGAAACAGATTGTCTAGGAGTTTCAGCAACATTACTATGTCGCATTCGACGGACGGGTCCAACAGATCCATGCCTGTCATCCAACAAATTACCCCTTGAGCTTACCTGCCAATCAAGAGCATATCAACTATACTGAGAAATTCATTAAAAATACAACCACTTATTCAAAGTTAGTGATTCTAGAATGAGATGTCAAAGAGATAAAAGCCCATTTCAGGAGATGTCAAAGAGATAAAAGCCCATTTCAGATCATGTTACACCCTCTCACAAGGGAACACATACAGACATCAAGACCCACAACGGCATCAACTGAGAATTACACCAAATTCATAGCACAGCTGATTACAAAATTCCCATCTAACCGCATACTGTAACACTCTTTTAAGAAAAACACAGCATCAAAGGTCTAAACCATGCCACCCTCCCCCTCTGCAACTCCAAAAAGGTATTTACTTCCTTTCAGGCCAAAGAGTATTTTCATGTGCAAAAAATAGACCAAGATCCGCAGGTGGAAGATTTCACTTGGGAGAAAGTAGTTAAAGTCATTTTCTAGTACTTATTACCAGCACTTTGTGATTGAATCAACAGATCATGGGTCAGAAGCATAAAAATATGATACCAGCAGCATTAATTTTAGGATAAAATTAGTTGAACCTCTGTGGATTGACATATTATCAATGTACCTCCTGACTATTAAAAACTATCAATAACCCCCATATAATTTTAATTTTATAACACGTCCTCTTGCCGTCAAATTCTGTTACAAACCCTAACTGCGAACTTTAAAATGATGTCATGTAATGCCACGTGTAATGTCGCCTGTAGTACAACGGGTTGAAAACGACATCATTTTGAAATCTACAGTTAGAATTTTTAGCGGAAGTTAATGGCAGGGGGGCCGTGTGTTATAACACTAAAATTAGAGGAGGATTATTTATAGTTTTTAAAAGTCAGGGTGCATACTGATAATATGTCAAACCACAAGGGGTCCAACGAATTTAACCCTTAATTTTAACTTTTTGAAAGCATTATTGGCATGTAAAAAAATGCAATTCCATATACCTTTGAGTTAGACTCGGAGAATATACTCCTTGCATAAGGGGTACGGGCAAATGAACGAAGGCCAAGTTTTCCGCTTTGATTCTGGGGGGTCATATACGCATGCCTGTCCTGTACTGTTGCACCTGGCCAGCATATGGATGGCTTAGGAGAACTAAGCAGATCAAATGGTTTTGTTGCAAGGTTGTAGTTCTGGTGTGTTGCGCCTTCATCTCTCGGAGAAAAACTCATACGGCCATAGTCTAGTTTTGGTGTTCGATTTTCCATATAAGCCCTTGCAATTTCAACTGGCGAAGCACCAACATCTAGCAGCTGCAAAATTGCATATGCTGTCAGACTATCTAGAGAAATAACTACAGATAAAAAGGAATCAGAAGAAATGTCTGTTCATCTTACCGACGGCTAACTCACCAGAATGTGCAGAAATCAACCTTTTGGGCCATTATTATTTAATAAATTTTGAGATATTTAATACTTAAAAAGATATACATCAGATGTCACAGATCTAATTTGTATCAATTCCCCTGTTTTTTACATTTTTGGGTTGCTTATTTAATAAATTTTGAGATATTGAATACTTGAAAAGATGTACATCAGATGCCACAGATCTACTTTGTAGCAATTCCCCTGTTTTTTTTACATTTTTTGGGTTGCACTTCAATCATGCTTTTTTAAATGTATTCAATTCAGCTAATATTTTCAACATTCTGTGTGGTGCAAACTTCTTCCAAATATACGTAGGTGCATTATCACACGAAAATAGAAAGACTAATGCCACACTTGCGAGTCATTCACTGATAACAATGCTCACATAGACAACCGTCAATATGAAAAATACACTAATTAATTGCATGGTATATCAAAGTGTATATCCACATGGAAGATGCAAATTAGCAATTACGAGTAATCAACTCACAGTTGATTTCAGGGGGGTCAAGTTCTCCCAAATAGCTCCATTCCAGTTTTGGGGCTTTTCGTCAATTGTCTTCCTTGAATTTTCATAGGCCACTATATGTCCTCTATCATCTTCTGTAATCACTCTTGAAAATCTCTTTTCTTGATCATTTGATGTTCCACCAATATGCTTCACTTCATTAGACTTTCCTACATACCCTGCCACCAATGAATTTTTTCCATCATCTCCAACAATCACACCTGAAAGTTTCTTTTCCAGCTCAACTTCAGGAGGATCAACAGCTCTTGAATGTATTATCTTCAGCAGATGATTAATTTCCGCCCTACATAAATGGAGAAAACTAAGAAAAAAGAATTTCATTTAACCTAATGCAAATCAAGTATAGATTTGCAGCTGTCACCCAGAATCCCACTGTAGCATCTTATTCATACAGGATCATGGTACGGTATACCATATATTGATCACACAGGCTTGGAAATCTATCTGCATATGTAGTGTGTTCATGCACTTCTTGCTGCACCTATAAAACATAACCATTTACCTGGAAAGGTTTCTCTGCTTGATAAGTTGTTCAATTTCAGGAAGTCCATTGTGCTCAGACATCTCAACTTTCCGGAGATTTTCATGCCCATCAAAATCTGGACTACATAGTGGATTATCTGTTTCTGTGCCTGTACCAGCTGCACCAGTTGACTGAGCGGCAATATGCTGCATAAATTAACTCTTTATTATTAGACTAATGTGTTGGTAGATGAAGCTAAATTGCAGTACAATTAAAACTATGCACATTAACCATGTAAAACTTTCCATAAAATACCCAATCAATGTATAAGGTACATCATGCTTCCACTAACCTCCAGACATACCAAAAAAGGATAATATGGAAATGAATTCCATATTTTGAACCAATCGGAATCTAAAAAGTTTAAGGGAACAGGTTCTTCCCATTAAGTAGTAGCTAACTCTACACATGATAGAAACTATATAGATTGCATGGCGTAACAAATAAAGCAAAATTGGAAACATAATATGCGAAGGAAATAAACCTTCATCTGCACGGATTGAAGACAGAAGAACTGTGTGAAAATTCAGCAGGAAATGCCAAAAAAGGACAGAATTGTAGGAAAAGGAAATTAAAGCAAGAATCTGGACACAATCTATGAAAACAAGCATGATATTACACTACAAGACCCAATCAGTGACTTCATAAACTGCCCGATATAACTTATTAATCTAGACCATGAAAAGCAAAACGCTAAGTTTTGTAAACAATAGAATCAAAGTTCTTACATTTGAGGCGTTAATTCCATCGTCACCACCTGCATCTTGTTCTCCTTCAGTCCTGAAATTGTCTGGTCAAAACGAAAAAAGAAAATCCAAAATGTCCCCAAGCAATCCCGTAAGTAACCCACTTGAATACTGTCATTAAAAAAGTTACTTAATAATAAAGATACGCTGTCTACTACTCCGCAAATATTCGTCCCTATACACATTTCAACTTTCTCTATAAACTAAATGCATTTGAGTATTAATTGAACACCATCAATTTACAAACCCTAATCAATAATTCAGCACAATAGTTAGACAAAGTTCCAGTTACGAACTAACCGTTGCCGTCGTTGGTTGGCTCAGATTTCGACAAGAAGGACGGCAAGATTAGGTTGGCGCCGCCGGCGATAAGACGGTAAGCCGGATCCACCAACTTAGAGAGCCACCGGCTGCGGTGGGTTTCGTTCTGGTGAGCCGGAGGCTGTGGACGGGCGTAAGGAGTAGTCGGAGGTCTCCTCGACGACGGTTTCCTGTACTTCCCTCCAGCGCCGCGATCCTCCACTTCCAGTCTCTGCCCTTTCGACGTCGTTGCCTCCATCTGTCTCTCACTCTAACTGGGCACTCGTGCTAGTGATCGCGACCAAAGTCGTATAACGGAGACGGTTACGGTGACGGCGAGACCTCTTCAGCGTTGATTGGGAAGCTGGACTTCGAGAGATTTTCTCCGTCGTGTAGTGGCGCCGTTAGCCCAGAAAGTTTAATAAATATGTCAGTGGAGGGACCAGAATGAAATCAACGGAAACTTACCACGTCACTAATTCAACTGCTTTCAGACGATTAAAATCTTATTTAATTAGGTTTTATAAATTATTAAAATTTATAAAAATAAGATAATCTAATTTAAATTTGATAATTGACGCAGGTGAGTTGATAAGGGTTTTCCTGACTTAAGTAAAATTGCGGGTTTGAACCGTTTTTATATATGCAGCCGTTTAAAATTGAGGCCAGAGCTTTGGCTTTCACAAGGGATCTACCCGACTCGAGCGGGGATCAGTTTAGGTATAGATGACTTAAAAGTGTCTTCTTATAGTTGGGACTTTCCTAAGACACTTTGTAAAAAAAAAAATGATTGTTAAATTTGAGATTAGATTTGATAAGATTTTTAATCAAACAAAAAATTATTTATTTAAACTTTTAGATCTTTTAAATTTAAATTTAAATTTAAACTAAGATTTGATCAACTCGAATTTGATAAGAAACAAAATAAAGGTATACTAGGAAAGCTATAGATGGGCATTTTGTACATATGTATCTGATGAACATGTAAGCAGATACCATAGAAGCTCAGCAAGGACTTTCTTTAGAGAACATCAAAATATGAGTGAAGCAAAGGTTCAATCATCTTCTAATCGAGTTCATCGACTGTGGGTTGCTTTTTTGGCCTGGAATAGAATACATATCCAATATCAGACAATTCCTTGCCATTCAAAATTCCACCATCTTAGCTGCTTGCACGATGGTGGGTTGCTGATAGTTCAGCTGTCAACACAACCAGAAAGTAAAACAAAAGTTTTGGGATGAAAGGATAGAAAGGAAAGTGGGGAATAATTGTAGCTAGTTAGCTGCTTGTGAAAATGTCAAAAAAGGGGTGTATCAGACCTCTAGAGTGAACAGCTCTTTGACATGTGAAGGAAGGCATCGAGTTCTCGCATGCCAAGCAACCGGCTCAATTCCTGCCACCAAAGCGACTACTTCCTTTGATCTTTCTGGCACCAAATTTGAAAGGACTGATGGGACTGTACCGAACCCCTTTTGGGAATAATCAGAGAAAGGCACCATCTTGAAGTCTGAAAGGTTATGCGATGAGTTTATTTGTGATCCATATACGCAGTTCATACTTCAATGAGTGAGTGTATGAAGTTTCAGGAAAATATCAGAAGATGTTCTTTAATGTCGACCGGTCATAACACTTGAAATGGAACCAATAATTGTTCCCAAGTTGCAACTCATGAATTTGTAAGTACTAACTAATTGGTCCTGAGATTCTGACTAGCTCGACAATGCCAGCGAGCTTTGCCCGTCATATACAACACCACAATGTACTTCTAACACCACCCATCAGTTGTTGTCCCCACAGTGCACCAACTTTCAACATGCATTAGCCTCACTGATTCCATAACCAGCACATCAATCAAATCCCAAGCACACCAAATAGGGCCGTCAATAAACCATACTGATTCATACTAACCATTTAAGATGATTCAGTCTTGGTAGCACTTTCCTAACCTTAAAAGGTTTTGGCATGTAGATATGAGCTAGGTATGTAGCCCTTAGAGAATATGTTCCTTCAGCCTAGCTCTTTTATGCTTATCTAGTCAACAGCAGTATATAATGTTCAGTTTGCACTTCTAAGAAGCTCAAAAACCAAGCAAGAGGTTCAGAAATTTATGCTAGAAGCATGCAGAAAATGGACATCGAAAAGGAGCCAAGAGATCAATCTGAGCCAAAAGACCCTTTGAAGATTGGTTATATCATCCATTTTCTTCTTGGTGCTGGCAATTTGCTACCATGGAACACATATATCACAGCTATTGATTACTTTGGCTATCTCTATCCGACGAAGCACATTGAGAAAGTCTTCTCCGTTGCTTACATGAGTTCTTCAGTACTATTTTTAGTTATTGTCATGACTTGGGGTGGCTGGAGCACGAAACTGAGTTATAGGGTAAGAATGAACTTGGGATTTTGTATGTTTGTACTCTCTCTAATGGCAGCACCAACAATAGACTGGGCTTGGAGCATTAATGCGTCAAAAGGGAGACCAACTGGAGCCTATGCAGTAACAGTTGCCTCAGTCGTGGTTTGTGGTCTAGCTGATGGATTGATCGGAGGAAGTTTGATAGGATCAGCAGGAAAGCTCCCAAAACAGTACATGCAGGCTGTTTTTGCTGGAACTGCTTCTTCAGGTACTACTTAGTATAGTGCATTTCAACTTTTCTTTTTAGTATAGTGCATTTCAACTTTTCTTTTTCTCAAGTTTGCAAAGTTAAACGGATCATATTAAAGTATGACGAATAAGACGTTCTGTACTTAAAACTAGTCAAGAAGCTGATAAGAAAAGGCTGATCTTTCCCTCTGAATACATCTCCAGTCCTGGAAAGAATTTAGATTCCTAGAATCTGTAAATGGCCCAAGTTATACCGTTAAATGAGAAACAACATTCTTAGAGAACCACTTTTCGGTAGAATGCTAAGCAAATTACATAAACATGGAAACTACCAGAGTGTGGTGAACATATATGGAGTTCTCCAATGCCTACCAGAATCACTCTCTTTCCTAGCCGATAGGAGAGTTTATGTTTTTCAGACACAACCTCCAGCTTGTGTGCAACTATGAGTGCACATAGTTTCTCTAGGAGTTGGTCTAAAACCTGAATCATGGACTGTCATGTTAACGCCGATCTCCAAGTTCTTTGCGAGATAAACTCTTCATTCTGCTAAAAGAAGTCCCTTGTTCAATTGCAGGTGTACTTGTCTCCATCTTGAGGATAATAACAAAAGCCTCACTCCCTCAAAACTCACAAGGTCTCCGAGCAAGTGCCCACTTCTATTTCCTAGTTAGCATAAGTGTTCTGCTCTGCTGCACTGTCTGCTGCAACGTGCTGCAGAAATTACCTCTGATGGAACATCAGCAAAACGTTCTTCTGGTGAATACTCTTTACTCGAGGCCAAACTTTTGGACAGTGGCAAGAAAGATTCACTGGCCTGCTTTCGGGATTATGACTATCTACGTCGTGACTCTGTCGATATTCCCCGGATTCATTGCTGAAAATCTTTCATCTGAGATATTGAAAGACTGGTATCCAGTGTTGCTAATAACAGTGTACAATGTGTCTGATTTTCTAGGGAAGTCCTTCACAGCGGTATATTTACCTAAGAGCATTAAGAAGGCAACATGGGGTTGCATACTCAGGTTATTGTTCTATCCACTTTTCGCAGCATGCCTAAACGGACCAAAGTGGCTAAAAACTGAAGCACCAGTCGTAGTTTTGACATTTTTGCTGGGAGCAACTAATGGATATCTAACATGTGTGATCATGATCCTCGCTCCCAAGTCCGTCCCAGTATCAGAAGCAGAGTTATCAGCTATTGTAATGACTGTTTTCCTTGGCTTTGGCTTGGTGGGTGGTTCAGTCCTTGGATGGTTTTGGATCATATGAACCACCTGAGCTACCAGAGTGAAAATGAAATAAAATGACATGCATTTCTGGAAACAGATTTCGTCACTTCAAGATAAACATTTTGGAAGAACACCACCTAGATTCCTTTTAGATATGTACTAACATCTTCAGACCTGCAATTTTCACATCAGCTACTTTGCTGAAACCTATAAAATGCATGTTATTTACTTGAAAATTTAATCTGTGTATCCTCTTACAGGACAAGAAGAATCAATCAAAATGATCAAACCGAGACGATCAAATACAAGAACACCCCGAGAGAGGCAAATTTCATTTCATCTATTATTATTCTTTCTACATAACATGGCTCCAAGAGTAGGAAAACTGCTTAAACTTATCTCAGCTTGGGGAAAAAATGTACAAAAAATGGTAAAGAACCCAAGTATAAACAAAGGTCAGTGCAGTTAACTAATCTATGATACAAGAGATCAGGAAAGAGAGAATAAGCTAAGCAGCAGCTAATGGGGGAGAAACACCATGAAACAAAACTGGTGGTGACAGTATGCTCATGTCTTCTCCCTTTTTTCCCTTTCCCTCCCCTTTTTCTTCCTCTTCTTCTTCTTCTTCTTCATCTTCTTCGGCATCCCAAAGAAACCGAGCATATGATGCATGAACATAACTGCATAATCAAAGCAAGACTCTCTTTAACTTAGAGAATCGAAAGTTTAAGTAAATATCTGAAGCTACTGCATCAACATGAGAATCACTATTAAGTCAGACATTTCTACATGAACCAGATAAGAAACAGAGATTCTTACCAATCATCAGGAGCAGCTTTAACAGCTCGATCAAAATAATCCTCGGCTCGAGAAGCATCCTTATGACCCTGCCATATCAAATCCCCATACAGAGACAGAGCATTTCCATCATTTGGATTCGCAAGAATTGCTCTTCCACAATACTCCTCAGCTTTTTCATAATCCAGCTGAACCTGTTCAGTTTAAGACATTAACTTGTTAAGAATGTGTTAAAATAACTTGTTGACTAAACCATTATTTAACAACTAAATATTAGTTAATGAGAATAAGATGTCAAGAAAAGACAGAAACTTTTAGAAAAGACAAAAGAATCAATCTTTCAAGATCATGAAAAGCATCGATTATCTTTAACATTCCCATTTTACCGTAATTTTAGGACATAGCACATAACTTTGTACCAACTTCCCATATTTGAGAAGTTCAAAACCCAGCAAGGAAAACTTTTAACCAAAGCAACGACCTTTACATGCATATGTATGTTTACCTCTTTCAAGAACTTAGCATAATTGCTAAGAAGAAGCGAATTCCCTGGATTCTCAGCAATCAGCTTTTGATAATAAACATCAGTGCTATAACTCCCGTGATTCGGATCCCAAAACCCGGAACTTTCCTCACCGTTATCTCCATCGTCAGATCTACCACCGCCACTGCCACCTCCACCATGGATCTTCCCGCCAGCACCACCAACACCATCTCCCACAAAAAGCCTCACCGATCCATTATCTTCCCCCTCAACTTCACATTCCTCGTACAACCCATTAGCCTCCCAAATCAACCCACACTCAAACGCCGAGGTTTCATCTTCCTCCTCCCCCTCCTCTTCCACAGCGATCACGCTCGTCATTTCGTCGGAAACCTTCCTCTTTGGACCAAACATCACTGAAAGGTCTCTCAGATCAGTCTCCGATAGCGCTTTCGTCATCTTCTTCGTCGAACTATCACTAGAGGAGATGGAAGCTGATGGTGAGAACGACGGACTCGAAGAGCAAGCCGTTAGAGAAACATGTCGGTATCTGGGGACCCGGTGGATTATTTCGGGTCCGGGTGAGCCCTCTTTGTAGTGGTGTATCCATGACTTGAGTATTGGTGTGGATGCGCTTCGTAAAAGCATATCTAAAGAAAGAAAAAAAAAATTGGAATCTAGGTTCAGGCCAGTCACGGTGGTAGTGGCTGTGGGTGAGTGAATAAGTGAGTGAATGAAGAGGAGGGAGAAGGCGGTTGGGGTGGATTTATAGCTGGAGGGAATCAGTGTACGGAATAGATCCTGGCCGTTGATTGGGTTTGAAGGGATGAGATATACGTTGCTCGCAGTCGCACGTGGTCTTTTATGTGCTCTGTCTAGGTTCCATGTACTACCGCGTTTGGTAACTAAAACATATTACTTATAATATTTTAAAAATAAAAATTAATTTTAAATTTTCAGTCAGATTTTTGTTAGTGATACATTTTTTATTTTATTTTTAAAATATTATAAGTAATTAAAATATATCACTAACAAAAATCTGACGGAAAATTTAAAATTACGAAAAGACTTTTTATAATTTTTAAAGTTTATAAGCAAAAAGTTAAATATTGACTTGATGGTTTTGGTCAACCGAACACGGCATAACAGCTTGATGAATTTGTTTTCACCTTATATGCATCGGAAGTGGACAGGTTCATTATATAGTTGACAATCAACGACGTAGACCCCACCTTCACGTGAAATTGAACCTATCACAGCGGTCCATATTAAGACACAAAGACTTCAATGCTCCAGATTAAAAGCTACAAAATACTGCTGGCAACTCTGAAAGGGCAGCCGCAGGATTTTTCCGCGGTTTTGGACCTAATGATGTAAATCCCCAGAGATGAGATCAATGTTACCAGTCTGTCGCTCGCTCATTTTAGCGGCTGGCCTTAAGTTTTGTGGGGCCATCATGCAACCTGACGGCGGGGTTTGGCACCTCCGGTGGAGCCCATGGCTGGTTTGAACGGCGGAGCTGCTCTTACGAGTCTGTCGCTCGCTCATTTTAGTGGCTGGCCTTCAGTTTTGTGGGGCCATCATGCAACTTGACGGCGGGGTTTGGCACCTCCGGTGGAGCCCATGGTGGGTTTGAACGGCGGAGCTGCTCTGTTCGTGGCCATTACGTCATAGTAGTTGTAATGATTCACGCGGATGTTATTGGGTCCCTTTAGATGCTATTTAGTTTGTCAAGTTGAACGAGTTAAGGGGTATGATGGTCAATGCACGCAATGTTTGGAGATATTTATTTAGAGGTTCTCAAAAAATCATCTTTCGCTTTTACTACTTCCCAAGAGAGATGATATGATTAAAAAATTGGTACTTTTAAATATTTTGAATCAATGACAGATCGACACGTACATAAGCCGATGTGCTGACTTCATTAAAATATTATTTTTTGTTTTTGCATTATTAATGTTTCTAGTGGTTAGAGATACCATTCATTTGTAGGTGTGGAATATTAAAAGAAACATGAGTTGTGCTTGCATTGTAGTACAAAACTCATACAATAACTAAGCTTATTAATGAATTAAAGTGGATCAGACATATTTAATTTAGTTCAATCCAACCCTTCAAAAGTTAGTTCGAGATTTAACTCTTAATATTACAATAATAACATTTTAATAAAAATTTCGTTAAAATGTAAAATTTGAAAAAGGTCTAATGTAGCGCATCTATACCTCTAATTCTTAAAATTGATAAGGACTATCTCGGATGAATTTCAGCCAAGAATAAGATTGTGAAGACAAAAGATGTCTGTAAGGAGGTCCAAATCCCTTCTCTAATGAAAGAAACATTACGAGAAGAAACAAAAGGATATTTGCATCCATATAAAGGTAATGATAGGTATGGAGATGGTCAGAAATTTATTTTGGATTGGTAATATTATTATGTTGGACCACTGGTTGGGAGAGACGGAGATATAAAAAAATCACAAGCTAAACACAAAGAGTTGTGTGAAGGAGATTGTATAAGGTTTATAGGCAACTTAATGCAGACCTCAAGAAGTAATTTCATTGCCTAAGTAGAGACATTGCCAGTTGGTATCAACTCTTCACCATTTTGAAATATCATTTTCACTTGTTTCTTACTTTACAATGATGTGATACCTCATTTAATAAGAAGTTAAAATTAGTATAGAAATCAATCTCAAGGAAGCATTATTTTTTGTTCCTTTCTTTTTCCATGAACATGTTGCTCTTATTAGAGAAAGGAAAATGTTAGACGGTCAATAGTGATCTTTTCGTCCTCGCCTCAAGTGGTTGTCTCAATAATGCATTGTCTTGTCCACACATTTCGAACCTTTCAGATGAAGATGGCAAGTCAAGTCCGTCTGAAATTAATGGAATCGACTTAGATTTCTGATATGACAAATTGAACGGCTTAAACTGAACAACCAAAAGATTCTGTCCGAGGCGCAGAGTTCGGAAGAATACGAAAATACATACCTCTAATTAATATCAAGGATTTAAAATTTTCTATCTGTATTCTTAAAAAAATACTAAATCTATTTAATTTTACTAATAAATTAGGGTTGTCAAATTATAATTACTTTATTTATCTCTTTATATTTTAATTGATTTTTTTAATTATGTGAAGAAACACACAAGATTCTCCATAAACCTTCACATAATCACTTCAGACCAAGAACACAAATGAAGAAACGAAGGAGAAAATAAGAGAAGTATCTGAAGCATACCAAGAGAAGAAAGGGAGAGCTCACGAATGTGTAAATGGATCTACTGAAGAGATGTATTGAAGTTAAGACAATTCACACGTGAATATTACACATCAGGAGTCGCGCAAAACACAGAGGCATTCAATACACATAAAACGCAGAGTAGAAGCTACATTAATAGTCACGTGAGAAGAGCATGTGATATCAGACGATATACAAATGACAGCTATTAGACGATATACACATTACAGCTTCAAACAATATATAACATGAAAGTCAGACGATGACTCATTAATAAGTCACGTGGGAGCCACATGCTATGCGTCTGATCCATGCAAAATTGTCAGAGAGCACCGTCTTCTTCATCTATAAAAGCAAACAGTTCAAAGCATCAGACAACAATAACAACAACGCATTACAAGTTTACTTAGTTTTACATTTCTATGATTCAAGAGAGAAAAATAGAAAGTGCTAGAGTACATACGAAAGGTACTAGGGAGTTTGAGCAGGTGTTTGTGAACACCCAATCTCTTGTATTCATCTTCTCTTGATATTAGTGAAAACTCAATGTGAGATTGATCCTTGGACGTAGATAGCTTTGTTCTATCGAACCAAGTAAATCCTGTGTCATCTTTACTTTTCTTGCAACTCTCCATTTCTGCAAAACAGAAGTCAAAGTTAAAACATCATCAGTTCGAAATATAAACACAGAAGCTACACAAATTTTCTAACAGAATGGTATCAGGGCCATCAAAAGTTTATGTCCACATTCACAAGTCAAAGAATCCATCAAGAAGAAGTTCAAACACAAGTCTTTACAAAGAACCTACAAGATGGTGGGAAAAGAGATGGAAGTGTTCGTTGGAAAGGAGGACTTTGCAATATAGAAATTACAGATGCAAGCCCTTCTTGAATCCTATGAATGCTTTGGGGCCATAGATGCAACCTACGAAGATGAACCAAATCTTGTGAAGAATCTGAAGAAAGCAAGACTGGCACATTGTAAACTGATGTTGCATCTTTCACCAATTGTAATCAGAAAAGTGAAAGATTGCAACACGACAAAGATGTTATGGGATAAATTGGATGAGATGTACTCTAAAAGGTGCCTACCAAACAAGATGACCTTGTTGCACAATCTTGCCAACTTCAAGATGAACACAACAGTAACCCTAGAAGATAATCTAGATCCACAGAGAATGGAATAATTGATTCTATTTAAATGCCAAAGAACGAGCGAAATTAAATAAATAAAAAAAGGGGGGATTTGGAGTTTTCTACTAAAACTACTAATTAAACTAATCACTGACAAATTATCAACTCAACTAATATCAAATAAAATAACAACTATGATTAAACTAGCAAAGAACACAAATAAAATTGATTAACTCAATAAACGACAACTAGCCAGGAAATTCCT
>JAOSBP010000007.1:25098877-25111466 GCA_027563825.1 Erythroxylum mucronatum | reverse complement strand
GAGACTACATGCCCTAAAAATGATATCTCCTGAAGCCAGAAATCACATTTACTCAGCTTAGCATACAACTGTCTTTCCCGCAGGGTCTGTAATACAATTCGGAGATGCTTACTATGATCCTGCTCAGTCCTAGAGTAGAACAAGATATCATCAATAAACACCACAACAAACTGGTCCAAATAAGGCCTGAATACTCTATTCATGAAATCCATGAATGCTGCTGGAGCATTAGTTAACCCGAATGGCATTACTAAGAATTCATAATGTCCATAACGGGTTCTAAATGCAGTCTTCGGTACATCCACATCCTTTACCCGAAGCTGATAATACCCTGATCTCAGATCTATCTTCGAAAACACTCCTGCATCTTTCAACTGATCAAATAGATCGTCAATCCTTGACAACGGGTACCTATTCTTCATCGTGACTCTATTCAACTGCCTGTAATCGATACACATCCTTAATGTGCTATCTTTCTTCTTGACAAATAACACTGGTGCTCCCCACGGTGACACACTGGGTCTAATAAACCCCTTATCCAGAAGCTCTTGTAACTGCACCTTCAGCTCCTTCAACTCATTAGGAGCCATTCTATACGGTGATCTAGATATAGGAGCAGTGCCAGGCATAACTTCGATAGATAACTCTACTTCCCTTTTAGGAGGGAGTCCTGGCAATTCCTCAGGAAAAACATCTGGGAACTCATTCACTATAGGATTATCAAGCAGTTTATCCTTACCACCCTCCTTCTGGGAATCAAGCACAAAAGCTAGATAAGCTTCACACCCCTTCTTGAGAAACTTTTGAGCTTGTATAGCAGATACTACATTAGTTAAAGAACTAGTGCGAACACCATGAAATACAATCTCAGGCTGATCGGGCCTCTTAAACATAACTGTCTTAGCATTACAGTCAATTACTGCCCGATGTTTAAACAGCCAATCCATACCCAGAATCACATCAAATTCGTGGAATGGCAATTTAATCAGATCTGCTTCATACTCACTTCCTTTAATAATAACAAAACAATTCCTAATCACCTGATTCGCCAACACACTACTACCCAGAGGACTGATTACATGTATGTCATATTCTAACTGATCTATAGGCATCCTCATGTCAAACATTTCTCCAGCACGGATATATGAATGTGTAGATACAGGATCAATTAAAGCATATATTTCAGAACCAAAGAGAGAAACCATACCAGCAATGACATCCGGTGCATCCTGATCCTCACGAGCTTTCAGCGCATAAGCTCGAGTCGAAGCAGTAGGCATAGCTGGTCGATTCACAATTTCTGAGTGGAAACTCGAATGAGCTCTGTTTAGTTGAAAACAGGTTAGGTGCCCCTGTAATGTTTAATGATGGAAGAGGGGTCACAAAGACCTTCCTCTTTCCTTTGCCAATTTCACAAGGGACTTTTTCTTATTGGGTTAAATTTCTATGCTGTAGGAATTTATAATCTCACCAGTATGTTTTGGGTTATGTAATGTTTCTTTTGTTGATTGACTTTCAGATAAATGCTTCACAGTATGCTTGTCCATTTTGGTTTTCCCCTTGGGCAAACGCGTTGATAGATAAAATACTTGATCCCAATCCTAAAACAGTGAGTACTCTCATTCACCTCATTGTTGGGTGTTTTATAATTGATTTCTGATTTGGAACTTAACCATAGTTCCATATTTGTACTTTTTCATTGGTCGGAATCAAACGTTAGTGGCAACTGATTTTAGCCCCAGCATTTGGTTATATTTTGTGCAACTGATTAAAGGTTTTGCAGACAGTCATGAAATACATTAGTTCATATTTGATCAAGGTCCTGTTATGTTGAAATTTGAAATCTAATCATAAAATCAAACTATTTGGTTGAATCCGCCACTCTGTGGTTTTATGTAGGACAGTGCTGGAGATAGTTTCTAGGTGAGCGATTTTAGCCATATCATTATGTTGCCTGATTACATTGTTGTGCTCTAGTAGTTGTATCACCATTATCTAGCAGTTGTATTCAGTGACGAAAAAAGATTGATAATAAGAAGAAGAGAAAAGGATGGTAATGGTGACGTTTTGTTTCGGAGGAAGTAAATGGAGAACATGTAATAACGCCAATAGTAGTTAGCAATGTCAGCAGAGCAGTAGTGTACAAGTGAGAGCTAATCCTAACTCCCATGGTTGATGATCTTCTAAGCCTTCGTAGGTTTTCCTCTGAAGCACAAAAAACACATTCATACAGAGACAGGAGCATGTATGGTGGTCACATACATGGCATGATTGAACCCGAAAAAGAGAATAGCACTAACATTCACTTAACTAATGAACATTCACTTATGTTATTTTGTTACATTTAGGTGAGTGCTAAAAAAAAAGATAACTTATGTCACAATTGAATCATAAGATTGAAATAAAATGAGTTCATAATTGATTTGTAAATTATAAATATACTTTTTTATTATATATTCAACAGTATATTTTATTATACTTTTAAATTAACTTTTTTTAGAATATAAGAAAAGTCAAGTGATGATTTATATTAATTTTTATAAAACTTACATTTAAAACTTTATATTAAACTTATGTGATATTTTGTGTAAAAAAATATTTGTTAATTATAAATTCACGGGAGATTGATAATATGAATTAAGAATCATCATGTGAAGTATACTTCAAAACTTGTTTTCTTTTCCTGTAACTTGTATAATGGGCAATCCCTTCTTTACTTAAGAGGACTTTGACAAATAAACTTTATTTTTTCCCAATTAGACTAAGATTCTCTTTTTTTGCTTATCAACTTGTGAAATGGTATAATTTATTTTTGGCTTATTCTAAACTCATTATATACATTTAATTTTCATTGTCAAGTCTTTTCCAAATGCACACGTTAAAAGATCAGTATTAGAACATCCTAAACTTTGGGATGTCTTTGTAAAATTTTGAATTTTCTATCAATTTATTTTTTAATAACTAACTGAGGTATTTATTTAAATTTCTATTATTGATATAATTTTAAGATTATACAATTTAATAATACATTCAAAATTTATCAATTTTTGAGAAACTAATAATGATTTATATAGAATTCTTTAATATATTTAAGTACTATACAGCTAAATTAATTTGCTTTTAATTTTTTCTAGAAAACATGAAAATTTGAATAATGATTATATAATTCTTCAATACATTCTTATCAAAATTTTGTCAATTTTAATTAAAAATAAGTTTTTGGTTTCATACAGTAAGAATTTTGCATCATGTACTTTAACATAATATAAATGTATAAATATATGGTAGGACTACACAATTTTATTTTTTATGTATAGTTATGGGATCCACTAAATTAAATTGCTTTTAACTTTTTTTCTTGAAAAAAAGAAAAATTTTGAATTATGATTATATAATTCTTCAATACATCATTATCACAAATTTGAGAAATTTACACCACAAATTTTATGTTAATTTTATTTAAAAATAAATTATTGGTTTCATGCAATAAGGATTTAAAATAACACAAATTTATAAATATATAGTTGGAATAGACAAGGTTCACAAATTTATTTTTGTATATAGTTATGTGATTCATCAAAAAATTGGACCAACCACCAATTTTTTTTTTTTGAAAATGATATTATGTAAATTTAAAGTTTTACATAAGTTTAAAGTTTTGAAATATATTTAATTTTTTTACGAAGTCAAGACCAAAGTCAAACTTTTTTTTAGGTTTAAATTGGAATTGAATAATAATTATTAAAAAACTAACTTGTTTTAGTTAACCTAAACTCATCAACAATTGAAACTTAGACAAGTGCTTATTATGCTAGAAAGAGACATATACCAAAGATTTTCATCGAACTTAGACTAGTGGTTGTCATGTTACAAAGAGACTTATGCCGACATTATATATTGCAATATTATTTCTTAAAAATGTTAAACTAAATTAATAAAAAGATTTTTTTTTAAGTCATAGATTTTGACATTTTAATTTTGACTTTAATTGTATCGAAGAAATTCAACCAGTTTTACCGATTCAATTATAAGAATTTCGAACCGTCTAACTTTTTAGTTCGGTTTTTTACTTCAATAATTCTTGTTGTTAAAAACTAATTAGGTTAATAATTAACTGGTTAATTTTCATAAATTAATAAGTTCTTATAAACTAAAATAAATCAATTGATTTTTATTTAATAATATATATTTTAATTAAACTTCAAATTATTCGATAAATAAGAATATTTCAAATTATTTAATTTTATTCAATCTTTAGCCGATTTTATGACAATTTAGTTCAACTTTTTAAATCTTAAATATCTTGTTTTACTAGTTTAACTTTCGGTCCTTATTTTGTAAACATCGGAAGAAACTAATCTAATGTTAATATAAATTTCTATCCCATTTTAAGAATATAATAATAATAATGTAGATTATAAAATATTGTTAAATTTATATTTAAATTATTTCAGAAAATTATCATGTAGTTGATTGTTAAATAATTGATAATATTAATATAACTCATTAATCTTGATTATAATATTTTTTAATTGAAATTTTTTTTTGAAAAATTTAATATTTCACCAAAACAATTTGAATTAAAAAATTGTATTTTTTACCCACCATTCAACTTATTCCAAATTTCGTATTTTTTGAATCAAGGATCAGACGAGATGGGATCAAAGCTTACGTCACGATCATCCAATCAATGCTCTACACATGTCGTAGAAAGTCCTACACCGGTTTGGATTTTCCGGTGACAAGGTCAGCGTCGACCTAGAAACGCCGGTCTTTGGATGATTTACACGTTTCCAAAACGAACTAAAGATCACCTTCCAGAAGTATAAACCCACTTTTCTTTCTATTTCTGTCCCTGTTCTTTGTTAAGGGTTCAACAAGATTCAATTCACATTCCCGTACTGGGAAATCTCGCAAGGTGCGAACTTTGGACTTGGATTTCGTTTCCTGATTAGAAGGTACCTTAAATTTCCGGAAGTAAGTCTGGTAAGCGTCTACCTAGAAACGCCGGTCTTTTGATGATTTTCACGTTTCCAACACGAACTAAAGATCACCTTCCAAAAGTATAAACACACTTTTCTTTTTATTTCTGTCCCTGTTCTTCTTTGTTGAAAGGGTTCAATAAGATTCAATTCACATTCCCGTACTGGGAAATCTCGCAAGGTACGAACTTTAGACTTGGATTTCGTTTCCTGATTAGAAGGGTACCTTAATTTTCCGGAAGTAAGTCTGGTAGTTCCTGTTTACTGTCGTTTTTTCCTGAAAGTTTGAAGCTTTTGATACGAAGAACTGATCTTTATTGCTATATGCCCTGTGACATTGATGAATAGAAATCTTGCGTTTCATTGCCATAACAAAGAGAAAGGGTTTACTGTTTGATCGTTAGATGGATAATCACAATTCATCATCCCCGTACCCTTACAACAATCCATATCCGTACCCTTACTGTCAACACCCACCTCCGGCACAAAATCATGGATACCCACCACCCAATTCAGGTTCCTATTATCCCTATTTCTATCCACAAACCTACCCTTATCCGTACAATCCTTATACGTATCCACAACCTGGTTACCCGGCGGTGCCGCCGGCGTCTTCAGGTACATCCCATTCAGGCCCTTTGGAGTACCCTTCACCTCCACATTCAACAACCCATTCAGGCCCTTCAGGTTACTCCCACAGCCATTCCTATTCAAATGTGTATTCTCCATCTTGTAGTCCGCAAGCTTTACCTTCGCCAACCCATCAACGTCATGGCAGTTTCCAATATGGTTCATCTCAATACCCTTATCAGCATCAATCAGGAGAATACCCATCTCATGATAGCTCAGGACAAGTGCCCTCAAGGTCCAATAGCTTTGGTAATCATCATAGACAAGATAGTCTTGATACTAAGCCCAATTCACCTGCCCCTTTGTATCCACCTTTAGATGATCTTTTAAGTAAGGTGAAATTGGATGATGGCCAAAAACCTTCTGCTCCTGCATCCCCACCAGCTCCTTCAGTCCCACCGCTGCCTGATTCTCCTGTAAGTTATCCAAATGAAAGTCCAGTGTTTTATGGCTATCCAAATAATTCCTTTTCAAGCAACTGGGAAGGGGCATATTTGGGCCGCATTGATTCATCTGGACACTATGCCTCTGCGGTTCATACCCATTCGGCTTCCTTTGATGGATCCCAGTATAACCATAATATGCAGATTGTGCCTGTGAAGAGTAGTAAAGTGTCTTTGAAGGTTTTGCTCTTACATGGGAACTTGGATATATGGGTCTATGATGCGAAGAACCTTCCAAACATGGACATGTTTCACAAGACTTTGGGCGAGATGTTTAACAAGTTACCTGGAAATATAGGCTCCAAAATTGAGGGGCAAATGAACCACAAGATCACCAGTGATCCCTATGTTACAATTTCACTTACTGGTTCTGTAATTTGTAGGACATATGTGATCAGCAACAGTGAAGATCCTGTTTGGATGCAACATTTTAATGTTCCCATTGCTCATCATGCTTCCGAAGTGCAATTTGTTGTCAAAGATAGTGATGTTGTGGGGTCACAGTTAATAGGCGTTGTGGCAATTCCTGTTGAACAGATATATTCAGGGGCTAAAGTAGAAGGAGTCTACCCTATCTTAAATAGCAGTGGGAAACCATGTAAGCCTGGAGCTGTCTTGAGAATTTCAATTCAGTACATACCCATGGAGAAATTGAGCAATTTTCATCTGGGTGTAGGGGCTGGTCCCGATTATCATGGTGTGCTAAACACATATTTTCCTCTTAGGAAAGGTGGAAAATTGACTCTATATCAAGATGCCCATGTTCCAGATGGGTGCCTTCCGAGTTTGAAACTTGGTAACGGGATGTCTTATGTGCATGGAAAGTGCTGGTATGACATCTTTGATGCCATACGTCAAGCTAGACGTCTGATTTACATTACTGGTTGGTCAGTATGGCACCAGGTTAGACTGGTCAGGGATGCTGGTCATCCATCAGATGCCACCCTTGGCGAGATTCTAAGATCCAAATCCCAGGAGGGAGTAAGAGTGCTGCTTCTTGTATGGGATGACCCTACTTCGAGGAGCATTTTGGGATATAAAACAGTAAGAAGTTTACATCTTTTCTATATTTTAATTACAGTAGTGGACTGGAAGTGAGTTACTTTCATATGTTGTATCTGCTTGAAAGTTGTTTGAAATTTAATTAGACTCAACAAAATGAACTTAAGGTTGTGGTGATCTTTGTTGCTGGTTGATATTGTCTTATTTTTTGTTTAGTATAATTGATCTGCTTTTTCGTATGTTACGAGGGTGAATGCTTTTAATGTTCATCACCATAACTGTAATCTCTCCATGATTGGTTGTTTCCACATATATCTTCACATTCCTTTTCCAAATTACAAACTAGTTATTCTTAATATGAAGGATCACTTATAGGTCCCTTTCCAATTAACTAATGCAGGATGGTATTATGGCAACCCATGATGAGGAAACACGCCGATTTTTCAAGAGCTCATCGGTGCAAGTGCTACTTTGTCCTCGCATTGCTGGAAAAAGACATAGCTGGGTCAAGCAAACGGTATGTCAATTTGTTCAGAAAGAGATTTTGGATTGTGTTAAAAGAGTTTCTATGTCCACTGATTTGATAAATAAGACTTCTTAAAAAGTAAAGAAAGTAGTAGCATTAACCAATACGAATGAACTGTCATGGTTACTCAATTTATTAAGTGCTAAGCAACACATGATTCACTTACAGCATGTTCTTTGTATTGAACACAAGTGGGTGGGATGGGCTCTCCTTAATTCTTTGTCTATAATTTAATAGTTTTGCTGTAACCATCTTAATGTCGTATCAAAATTGACCTTAGCCATTCCTAATATCTTTATATGTTGAAATCCCGGATCAACTTCTTTTTATGTAACTGAAATATTGTTTTCTTAAATATTTTTCTTCTTTTTTCTTTTCTGCCAATACTTCGCCATGATGTCCTTTGATTCCTATAATATTGCTTACTGGGATGTTCTTCAACATTCAACATAGTTGTTTGAGACAATCATATTGTTGATAGTTAGCCATTGTTAATTTCTGTATGAGCTTTGTGTTTCCTCCGATGTTAAATATAATAATATATAGCTTCTGTAAGCTTAACTGTCCTCACTGCTTACAGGCTAGCAAGCTTTTGAAACCATTATATTGTTGCAAGCTATGTTTCAGTTAATTTTTTCTGTATGAACTATATCATCTTCTATTTTTACTACACGGGTAATGAAGACTATATCATCTTCTATTTTTTACTACATGGGTAATGAAGACAATTGTTTCTCTGCTACTTGCGGTTTTTGTGATGTTGGAGAAGAAACTTGTTTTGAAACTATTTAGGAAGTAACATTAACTTAATATTCATACTTAGAGCTTTTTGTTTTTCCTTCTGATTTAAGTATCAAATACAAGTTTCCTTGTCATTTATTTTACCAGGAAGTTGGAACTATCTTCACTCATCACCAGAAAACTGTCATTGTCGATGCTGATGCTGGGAACAATAGAAGAAAAATAATTGCTTTTGTTGGTGGACTTGATTTATGCGATGGACGATACGACACTCCTCACCACCCCATTTTTAGGACTCTGCAAACAGTGCATAAAGATGACTATCACAATCCTAATTACAATGTAAACATTTTATTTTTTATACTCCTTTTTTTTCACAATTGTAAGTAGCTATGCACTTTAAACAAATTAATTAATTATATCATTAAATTCATCATGGGAAGCAAAATATTTTTCCTTACAAATGAGATTTTGTGGATGTAATTTGCAGATTGTCAACATTAACTGAAGATACGCACACATGCACACACACACACATTCTCTAAAAGAGTTTTAGAAAGTAGTGGAAATATTTTCTCCTCTATCAATTTTGTGTAATTGTCTAATTTTACCATGCAGGGTAATACCGCTGGTTGCCCAAGAGAACCATGGCATGACATGCACTGCAAAATTGATGGTCCAGCAGCATATGATGTTTTAACCAACTTTGAGGAGCGATGGCTCAAGGCATCGAAACCTCGTGGGATTAAAAAGCTAAAGAAGTCATATGATGATTCTTTGCTCAGATTAGAAAGAGTTCCAGA
Source organism: Erythroxylum mucronatum (assembly GCA_027563825.1). NCBI lineage: Eukaryota > Viridiplantae > Streptophyta > Magnoliopsida > Malpighiales > Erythroxylaceae > Erythroxylum > Erythroxylum mucronatum. The sequence continues at coordinate 25,102,339 of JAOSBP010000007.1, read as the reverse complement.
TATTTTAAGTCTACTTGATGTTCCTGCTCTTAGTGAGGATGATCCTGAAGCATGGCATGTTCAGGTAGTTTTTCTGCTCCTTGCCATGTATGATCAAGGGCTGAGTGTGATGGGGATAGTTTTTGTTTTAGTTTTACTTGATTTATGGGGGGTGGGGGTGTGCTGAGGAGGTGGAGTTTAGCTGAATTTGCACTTCTGTTCCGACTTACAAATGAAATGCATTAATTTAGTTCTGGGAGTTCAAACGTGCAGATTTTCCGTTCCATTGATTCAAACTCTGTTAAAGGCTTCCCAAAGGATCCAAAGGAAGCCACAGCCAAGGTCAGTGAATAGTTTGCAACTTGATAGATTCCTGTTAGAGGGAGTTATGATTCAGCCACTGCATGCTGAAGTTGATCTTTTACTTGTGACAGCATCTTGTCTGTGGGAAGAATGTACTTATTGACATGAGCATACATACAGCATATGTGAAGGCCATTCGTGCTGCTCAGCATTTTATTTATATAGAAAACCAGTATTTCATTGGCTCCTCATACAATTGGGGTTCACATAAAGATGTAGGTGAGGATCTTCTTCTTTTGTTTCTTCAATAATCATATGAAGACATGTTGCTTGAAGTTTGCGTGAATAGTGTTCCTGATTTTTTTCATTTAAAGTGGAAAAGACTATGGTTGAGATTTAATGTGGCAAAGGATTCTTCCACTTTCATTAGGAAAATGATCTTATCCCTATTAGAAACTAGTCTCTAGAATGGATATTAGATTCGTCATGAGTTTTTATAAGCTCTAGTGCTTTTCATCCTTAGCCTCTGAACAATGGTTTTAAATCCACTCTTCCTGATAGCTTCCAGATACACACAGACTTTACTTCTACACCGATCATAGTTGGATCTTGTTGACTTGCCCTGATGCTTCTATTATTAAAACTCAAAAATTCAAAATGATGCTTAATTAGATGGTTTATGATTACATGTTGATGAAAAGATGACTTCTAGTACTGTTTATGGAAAATACATCAGATATTCAAGATATTTGTTGTACTTATTTTTCATAAAGGTTCTTGGTTAAACTAGACAGAATCTTGCTACAAATAGCTATTCTGTAGATGTCTACCACTATTTTGAACTAGCCCTTAACTTGTTTCCTTCCATCAAATTTTAAGGTGCTACGAACTTAATTCCAATGGAAATTGCATTGAAGATTGCCGATAAAATCAGGGCAAAGGAGAGATTTGCTGCATACATTGTTATCCCAATGTGGCCAGAGGGGGCCCCAACTGGTGCAGCTACTCAAAGGATCCTATTTTGGCAGGTGATCTTGAATGTAATTGAAATCTATGGTTAATCAGTACAGATGGAAAAATATCATTCTCTTTGAAAATTTCAACATATATGGGGTCTGGTTGATGACAGACATATTGAGGGAAGTTTTCTATGGTTGACAGTTACTTGTGGTTTTTTCCTTATTTTTGTTCCAAGTTTATACTAGAGAAATGGGACATCAAATGATACATTTTCCCACTAAATTCTGTGATATTTTCTGAAGGCTGATAATATGAGTTCGTTGACCTGAAAACTTGTGATCTTCTGCAGCATAAAACGATGCAAATGATGTATCAGACAATTTACAGAGCTTTAGTAGAAACTGGACTTGAGCAAGCATTCTCACCACAAGATTTTCTGAACTTCTTCTGCCTTGGGAATCGGGAGGCCCCTGATCCAAATTACACTTCAAATGTATCAAGTCCAACTGCTGCAAAGACTCCTCAGGTATATTTGTTCCTGAAGAAAATAATTCTTTTTAGCGATCAAATTTTGCATTAGTAGTTAAAGATGAAAATGAGCAGAATTAAGGCATCATTTAGGATTTTTTTTTTTTAATGAACATCGATTGTTCATTGATACCTTCATGATATAAGCTTGTTTGTGTGTCAAGTTGGAAACTTGATGAGGCTTACCTGGTTGGTAACTAAACCATTTCATTGTTTGTTGATATTACTGTCACACGATTGGCTCATTTGAAAACTTAATCTCTGCTTTTTGGTGGTTCTAGGTGCTTAGTCAGAAGAACCGACGATTCATGATTTACGTCCATTCAAAAGGTATGATAGTTGATGACGAGTATGTAATCCTAGGTTCAGCAAATATAAATCAGCGTTCGATGGAAGGCACAAGAGACACCGAGATTGCGATGGGTGCCTATCAACCTCATTATACCTGGGCAAGAAACCAATCTAAACCACGAGGACAGGTGGTACTTAGTAGAGAAAGACTTCTTTTGAGCACTTAAATATTTATGCATAAAAATCTAATCAACTCTACTGCTATTTAGACCCTTACTGTTTCTGCAAAAACCGTGCTCTATAGGTATACGGATATCGGATGTCGCTCTGGGCAGAGCACGTTGGGCATCTTGAGGAATGCTTTGAACAACCAGAGTCTCTGGAGTGTGTTAACAAAATCAGAATGATGGGGGAGATGAACTGGAAACAGTTTGCAGATGATGCTATAACAGAGATGAGAGGGCACCTACTCAAGTACCCTGTAGAAGTTGATAGAAAAGGGAAAGTGAGTCCTCTTCCAGGATCTGAAAGTTTTCCTGATGTGGGAGGACACATACTGGGTTCATTTACTGCCATTCAGGAGAATCTAACAATCTAATGAAACAAACCTGTCATGTACTCTTTTGACTTATAAGATGAACAGTTATACCTGTATATTTCCAATAAAAATTCATGTATACGTGTGCTTGACAGTTTTGGAATGAGATATACTTGTTTTATGACCTTGCTTTAGCAATGTTCACAATCTGGTCAACTTCAACATGGGAATTGATACTCTTTGACTCAATGAGTTCCATTGTCTCTTTTTCTGATGTTCCAAGGCTTCTTTGTAAGCTCATTTTAAACTTAATTTTTATTAAAATTAAATTTGACAAGTTAATTTTCAATCTATAATCATGTTATTGGGCAAGTGAAATACATTTGGGCCCCGTTTGGTTGGCGGGAAAGTAAAGTTAATCTGGAATCTGATTTCTTGGAAAATAAATACATAAGAAAGTAAAGATATTTACATGTTTGGATACTTATAAAAATTTAATAGAAAAGTTGGGTGGATTTTTATTATGACGTTTGGAGTGCAACTGTATTTTATAGAATGTAATTTAATTTTAACTGATTTTTCCAATTATATCCTTTTTACAAATAAAACAAAAATCAAATTAAAAATCGTGATAAACTACTGATAATCATCGTTCCCCAATTGACTTCCCCAATTCACTGATATTTCTAGCTCAGCGTCGTCTCTGCTCAACACCTCTCCTTCTTCTGAAACGCCGCCGGTCAGATCCATCAACGCGAGGTTCGATGGCTTTGCAGCGATGTCCTAGTATGAATTTCTCCTTGCATCTGAAACATAATCCCTTGTCTCTCCTTGCCTGTCTCTCCATGTCCCAAGTTCGACCA
>JAOSBP010000007.1:25072336-25098777 GCA_027563825.1 Erythroxylum mucronatum | reverse complement strand
GACCAACAATAAGTCCTGGTACGTTACCATCTTTACCTTAAGGCCATTTTTAATAACAAGTTTTTAATCATGAGTTATGACCCCAGTTGTAACTACAAAATTATGATTGCAATTAAATTTGTGTCATAATTTATGTATTTATAATATTTGTAATTAAATACCCAAAAAAATTTGGATTTGGCTTAATTCAATATTTGAATCTGATCATAAATTAATTAAAAATTTCAAACTTAATCAATTAATATATTAACCGAATTAGGGCCGTTTGAGCATAAGACAAGACAACCTTAAACCTAAGTTTAAGGAGTCAGGCTTATCCAGCCCCTAACCATCTGGACTCTATCGGTAGGCTCCATGTCTGTATGCTTGCAAATGTCGTTTCAACCCATTCAAAGCATCAACCATGAAGTTCGTTAGCCTTCAAAAGGTGGTCTAAGTGATAAAAATTAACTTTATCATGAACTTTCAACTTAAAAAGTTTAAAATTTTGAACACAAGGGATTAATTGATAAAATAAAGATATAATAAAATTTAAGATAAAAGATACAAATTTATTTATTTCTAAAATTATCAAAAAATCTCATTTTAATTTTCAATTTTTTAAAAAAGGCCCCTTTTGTTAGAATTCGAAAAAATGACAAAATATATAGTATGAACTATATTTATATAACGATTCAACATAGTTCTTAATTTCAAAATGAAATCATTAAATTCAAAATGAATAAATACTTTATTACAATTATCTTTAATTATTAATTTAAGTCAAATTTAATTTATTCAGATTGATTTAAAAGCTAAGTTGAGTCATCATGTTAGTGACATTTTATTAGTACACTCATAAATTTGTTTGAAAATTTTAAAGGTTGAGGAATTTGTCAAAAATTGTTTAAACTACAAAGAAGATTCAAATATTGTTTAACCAAAATTTGTTGAAGTTAAAATTCAAACTACTTATTCCATTTTAAACTACTATATTGTTCTCGAGTTTGATACTGGAGGAGAATTGTTTGATAGAATTGTAAGTTTCTAGTATCTTTTGCTTCGTCCTCGCTTCATGGAATAGAAAGTTAAAGCCTGTGCATCCTCAAGATATTGTTATTCATGTTCCAAAGTTGCTAGTCCTTATTCAGTCGTAGCAGACATTTATCCCAACTTGGCTGAATATACAGGTCCAGGGAAGATTGCCAGAAAATGAAGCAAGGAGATATTTTCAGCAGCTGATAGATGCAGTTTCACATTGTCATAGTAAGGGTGTGTACCACAGAGACCTGAAGGTAAACCCTTATGTTTAACACTTGACTTCTTTGATTACTCGATCTCATGCTTTGATCATGACTTTATCCTTTCCTTATGTAGCCTGAAAACCTTCTACTAGATTCTAATGAAAATCTGAAGGTTTCTGATTTTGGACTGAGTGCACTACCCCAACAGGTAAGAATGTGCTCTCCCGTTTACCTTAGTTGACATCAAAGATCACACATACATGTACATACAAATCCTAGATATGTATGTGCATGTTCTACTTGTTATCTGTGCCTCCTCGATCTCCCTCTCTCCCCCTTTGTCTCTTGGTTTTTCTCTTTGTTTGATGTGTTTGCTTCTATTTCATGTGCAGGGGGTTGGACTCCTTCATACCACTTGTGGAACCCCAAATTATGTTGCACCTGAGGTACAATCTTAGCAAATGGAAACATTATGATCTGAATTTCTCATACCTAACTTTTTCTCATGTATGTAGAATGTAGGCTTTGGTTTTAGTGTGTTAGCCTAAGCATGTCAAATTTGGCAACTTTCTTGCATAGTTTTTCTTTACGTTATTAATATGTTCCCGACTTTTTAAATGAGGAGTGTTTCTCAGGTTCTTGGCCACCAAGGTTATGATGGTGCAGCTGCTGATGTATGGTCATGTGGTGTTATCCTTTATGTTCTAATGGCTGGATATCTTCCATTTGAGGAGACAGACCTCCCAACTTTGTACCAAAAGGTTCTTTTCTTAAAGTGATACGTTACAGGTTTACTTTTTGAACTTACAATATTGTGAGCAATACACTAATGTACTTCCTCATTCTTATACTACGACATTTAGACTTCTGCTTATTATCTCAAGTAGTTAACTTTTCCCATTATGTAGCCCCTCTTTTATGGGTATTTAGGTAGGGCACTATATCTCTTATCTCTCCATTTGGTCCTTTTTTTGGTACTGATGCCCTTTCCTCATCTAAAATGCACATAGAGTTTTTGGGATTTCATTTTCAGTTGAAAACATGCCAGGTGCCCCTGTAATGTTTCATGATGGAAGAGGGGTCACAAAGACCTTCCTCTTTTCTTTGCCAATTTCACAAGGGACTTTTTCTTATTGGGTTAAATTTCTACGCTGTAGGAATTTATAATCTCACCAGTATGTTTTGGAATACGTAATGTTCTTCTCGTTGGTTGACTTCCAGATAAATGCTGCACAGTATGCTTGTCCATTTTGGTTTTCCCCTGGGGCAAAGGCATTGATAGATAAGATACTTGACCCCAATCCTAAGACAGTGAGTACTCTCATTCACCTCATTGTTGGGTGTTTTAGAATTGATTTCTGATTCTGAACTTACCATAGTTCCATATTGTACTTTTTCATTGGCCTGAATCAAACATTAGTGGCAACTGATTTTAGCCCCTGCATTTGGTTATATTTTGTGCAACTGATTAAAGGTTTTGCAGACAGTCATGAAATACGTTAGTTCATATTTGATCGAGGTCCTGTTATGTTGAAAATTGAAATCTAATCATATAATCAAACTATATAGCTGAATCCGCAACTCTGTGGTTTTATGTAGGACAGTACTAGAGGTAGTTTCTAGCTGAGCGATTTTAGCCATATCATTATGCATTTGCTTCGTACTTATAAATATAATAACATAACTTGCTTATTCTCTTCTAAAATTGTTTCACCTTTGATGCAGCGCATAAAAATTGAAAGAATCAAAAGAGATCGCTGGTTTTGTAAAAATTATGTGCATGTCAGACATAATGAGGAAGACGAAGTCAACTTGGACGATGTTCGTGCTGTTTTTGATGACATTGAGGTGGGCTATTCATGCCATCGTTATGGTCTCTAACACTGAAGTTGACATTGGTGATTAACTCATGGGTCTGCTGATCTATGAATGCCTTTCCTTTTAAGTTTTAACTTGTTCTTGACCATCAAAACATTGAACTACCCCTTCTCTGTTTTGCATTCTTTTGAACTCGGATCCATTTTTCAAGTGGTAATTATTTCCCATGCAGGACCGATATGTGGATGAGCACTCGAAAGCTAGTGAAGGAGGTCCTTTAATAATGAATGCATTTGAAATGATTACCCTATCCCAGGGGTTGAATCTGTCTGCATTATTTGACAGAAGACAGGTATTGAGGCAATGGCAAACTGTCGATACCTTGTACTGTCTTTCCCTCCCATCCTCTCCCTTCTCTTTTATTGATTATTTGTCCTATAGCTTTTATGATTGGTTAATTTCCTTGGCAAGATTCAGTTGTATCGTGTGAGATATGCCGTTATGTTGCCTGATTACTTTCTTGTGTTCTTGCAGGACTATGTTAAACGACAAACACGTTTTGTATCCCGTAAACCAGCAAAAGAGATCCTTTCAACAATTGAAGCTGTTGCAGAATCGATGAGTCTGAAGGTTCATACCAGAAATTACAAGGTGTGGTTCTGAATGAACTAATAATCTAATAACTTTAGTTTACTGCCCATGTACTTGCAGATACAATCACGTTGCTTAACCCACATTTAGATATCTACGAAGATCACCCAGTTGGATGCATGGATGAAACAATATTGCCATTCTGGTTTTACTGAAACAATTAAACGTAAAGATGAAGATCATTTTGGTGTTACTTGTGTAATCTTAATATTGGATACCATTAGGATTACAACTAGAACGATGGACGAGGGATTTATGTTTGAATGAGGAAATATGGACTAGGACAAAGAGAAAGTAACCACATTTGTTGGTGCAACTACTGACAGCTCCTCATTAATCATTGTCCATGCTATCCTGCAGCATATGAGATTCAGAGTGAATCATTTTATTGGTATTTTCACGTCTTCTCTATTGTCTTTAAAACGATCTTATTTCTGCAGACAAGACTGGAAGGAAAATCCGCAAACAAGGCTGTGCAGTTTGCTGTTGTCCTGGAGGTAACTTCCTAAGGAAGATCTATGCTTTAATGTCTTTCATTCTCTTGCTGTGAACAGCGTAATCCTAAAGTATGCAACCAACCCTGGCTTCAGGTTCAGTATTACTAATTACTTTCCTCCTCTGAAATGGATAGATCTTTGAAGTTGCACCATCGCTTTTCATGGTAGATGTCCGAAAAGCTGCAGGGGATACTCTAGAATATCATAAGGTACCTTCAGCAAAGTCTCGAACTTCAGAGTTTGCAATCGTCTAGGAAGGCTTTATTTTTCTCTGAATACTCAATTTGGCTATTTGATCACACCTACTTGTGTACTAATTATTAGTCAATACTCTCATGATGTGAAATTTGGGATCAATAAGGATTTATTCAATTTGCATATTTTTGATTTGTTGACTGTTCCAAGATCATTTCTGCACTTTTGGTTTACATGTTTCTCATTGGTGACACCTATTAACATCAAGAATCATTTCATGGCTTTCCCTCTGCAGTTCTACAAGGATTTCTGTGCTAAACTTGAAAATATCATCTGGATACCAACAGAAGGTGCAAGGTCAAGCCTTTTCAATGGGATGAATTGCTGATCTATCTTTGTGAGTGTGAAGCAGATTTCTTAGCCAAAAAGCATATCAATGGATGAGTACACCGGTGTATGGCGCGTGTCCTAAGAAGTTAATTGTATGTAAAGAGGATCAGACTTTGACGATCGGCATATCATAGTATTGTATATCACGTACCAAGATCCGGGCTTTGTATATGTGAACACTTATGTAGGATATGTTTTTGTATATATGTTCTCGTATTTTATTTGCATCTTCGGGTAAAGTCCAACAAATGGGTTTCGACTTTTCAGGCATTACTGAATCTCAAATGGTATTTAGCCTTAAAGAGTTCATTTTTCTAAAGCTAATCAAGGTTGAATTCGGACTTAGACCGACCAAATCTTTTTAGACTCGGGCTCCCAACCAACCCGACCCATTTTCATCTGCAATCTATACTTACCAAAAGGGAAAAGGTAGCATTTGGTGTAAGAATCAATCCTGGAGAAAAAGGATTAATCTTTATCCTTCTTCAAATCACTGCCATGGATTAATATTTGAATATGGTAGTTGTTAATTATACTGATGCATGTAAATTTATGAATTTGCAAAGGAATCTGTACTATAACTATTAACATTACCTCGTGAAATAGTCTTGTTTATAGTTTCTCAATATCAGATAAATTAAAACAGGAAACGTAAGTAAAGATGGAACCTCCATACTTGTCCATTAAATAAGCAGAATTCTTAGAAATCAAAGAATACCCTTGAATGTGATCACCGTAGTAGCATCACAATTGGAAAAAGTCAAAAAGTTGAAGAAGGAATGTTCCCAAAAATTTGATATCGATAACGAGAATCATTAACATCTACAAGCTGGACTCAACATTTGTATCTGAATCTATAATATAGATGCAAACCTACTTAAAGTTTCCACATCGAGAGGCTCTAGAGAGACCAGCTTAGAGTAGGAAGCTTCTCTCTTGTGCAGTGAACGTTTTAAACTCTTCCAGGAACTCGAGTTTTCAGTGGAGAGAAGGCGAAGAAAAATGAGTTTACAGGCATTAACTTTGAACAGGTTGCAGAAATAAATATTGAATCTGCTGACAGAAGGATACGAATAGAAACCGACTTCTTGGTTTTTGGAAATTGGTGGTAGGGTGACATATCAGGATGTTTTAAGGCTGAAAGCACTTATCTCCACATCTGCACCTCCCTGAGAGCAGGTCGAGGCTTTCATCTGTTGCTCTATGACCGTACTTATGGTGGGAAGGAGCGACTAGAGCTGCCACGCAAGGTCTGCAACTCAAACATCTGTTCACACACTGAGGAGGTTTTGAACCCAACAAGGGCAGCACCATTTTCCTTTGGTTCACAATTTCATTTCTGGCAATCCAACTGCCGCAAAAAGAACCGAGAGAAGCCACTTTCTTTCTTTTTTTGATGCTGTACTTTTAACACTGCAATTTCCCCACTGAAAGTGCGGGTGAAAGTTAAAAGTAACTTTACAGGCATTCTTGTCAGTAATGAGTTGATCCTTATTTCCAAGCTCTTTTTCTCTGTTCATTTCAAGGTCTGATAACGTAGAGCTGTTCAGGGCCTGATCACTTCACTTCTTTTGTATTTGAGATCGCAAACCCTGAATCGCTTATGCAGGGTTTGCTTGTAAGCAACATTACCACATGTGCTTCCGAGTTGCACCTCATTACATTGCCAATAAACCTGTTGCTATTGATTTGCCAATTTTTTGAACTTTTTTGGTCATTGTAAGGTTACTAAAACCAAACCAGCTACTACCACCAGGAGCTTGATCTAGATAGAAGATTGTTTTCCTTGAAAGAATCAAAATAGAATACGGGAACCTGATCACGATTCCTCTGAAGATTTTGTAGGTGTTATTGAATGGGAGGGTTGGTCAGGTGGACTTTTTGAAGAACATGGGGGCATTCACGTAATTTTCGACCTATTATGAATCTATTTCATTATCATCTTGATCACTAAGAAACCAAGTTCTTGGAAGCTGATCACTCAATCCGCAGTTTCAAGCCCCTACTTAATACTGTAACACAAGACTTGAATAACATTTTGTACTAGGCATTGCTACAAGCAAGAAACGTAAGTCCAGTAGGCCCTCCTAAATGGATTTCAAGTGTTGATAGCTCCAGTACATAGATTTGGTTTTTGCACTGAAATGATTGTAATTTTGAGAGAGATGTAAATGTGAAATCAATAGCAATATCACAACAACCAAGTAGAAAATTTTGACCATTGTGTCTTGTCTCTCTTTTTCATTTTGCATATTTTCTGTCTAATTTCCAACTATTTACAGAATCCTGGAGCATAAAAATGAGGAGTTTTTGACAAAGTAGGGTTGAAGCAGTTTTTCCAATTCAGTTCTTCAATCATACAAGCCTTCATGCTCCCATATGTCCACCAGAAAATCAACCATATCCTGTCAGACAAAACCCAAATCAAAATTTCTGGTTATTTTCCTAATATGCTGGATTTGAGAAAAAGAAGAAAATGAAAGAAAGAAAGAAAGAAAGGAATTCATAACTAATGTAACCGGTATATGGACACATACAGAGAGAGGGATAGGCTGGGGAAAAGGATTTTTTGTCCCAAGTAAGCTTTCATAGGATGTATTCCAGCTGTAAACATTGGAGTGAAAGGCAAGAATGAACAAAATTTAGAAAGAAGAATAACAAAATGATCTATTACAACTGCTCATGCCAATGAATTGGTAGAACCATGGATTGTTTGTGAGGTAGATCAGGATTTCAATGAACTTCGGACAGAATGAAAACCACCTTAATCCAGGCTCCCATCTTTTCTGAGTTCGATCCTTCTTCGGCATGTCAGTTCCAATCCATTGAAGTCTTGTTTGATTCCAGAGAAGAAGACCTTCAAGTAGCAAACACGAAGATCATCATGTCATCTTATGGAATATTTTGAATGATGATATTCATGCAAAAACTCAAACCACAAAATGATGGCCAAAATATATCCACTAGCAGCCTAACATATTCTGCATAGAATACAAAATACTCCAAGATCTCACCATGATTTACAAAGTCAGAATTGCTACTCGTACCACCAATTCCAGTAGTGGGATTTTGATTCGATAAACTGGTTGATGAGATGCTCCTTTGAGATTGAATAGCACTGTTGTCCAAATCACAAGTGCTGGAACTCCAAAAGTCATCAGATATACTAGGTTTCTTCACAGTTCGCCCTTGTATCCGCAATCCCTTTGAAGGCTCATCCACAGCAATAATTGGTGTGGGTTTAGAGCAGCAACCAAAACAGCCACTGCTCTGTTACAAACCAGGTTAAACCACATAATAGATATGCACCACATAAAAATAAAAATAACAAATACTGAGTGAGACCATGGATATAGGATTTAACATTGATAATGCTTAACTTTAACTGGAACTTTCACTTACATTGAGTTTCAACATTAAAAAATTTGTCTTTTGGTTTCGGTATTAACACCTATTAAGTAACAAAGCTCAAGTCTTTGAAAGATTTCCATAAGCTAATCCATATCAAGTATAGCTTGGAATCTATCCCGAGTCACTCCAGATCGCAAGTACAAGACTTTGCAGGCTTTAGCTAGGCCAAGGACAGCAGTTTTAGTTCGTTTGATGGCTCCAACGGAGTCGAAACTTTTCTTTGATTCTGTTAGTCTGAGATACTCTTATGACAAACCAGCATAAACCATAATTTTCATTGGGAAAAGAAAGCATTTAAGAACATAAGGGAATCAAGAAACAGACCAGGCCAAGTTTGAATCTAGACCAAATTTCATCAAATGGTCTTGCTCAGAATAGTAAGAACCCTAGATAAATCTTATCTCACTCCAACCTCAGCTTCTAAATAACGCCGCATTTGTAATAAGACACTCCTTACTATAAATCCAGCAGTCAAACCCCATACTTTCCACACATCACAAGATATTCCTACGAGCAAAACATGTCCAACCCATTACTGTACACAACTGTTCACTTCCAAGAAGACATTTTTCACGCTGTCACAAACAACTTGAAAGCAACAAAACCCAAATATGATACAAACAAGAAACGTAGGAGATTGGAAAGGAAATTAGATAAGGGACTTACCCCATACAAGCAAGAAACTGGTCGATCCAGGCAGAAACGGAGCTGCACAGAGCCACCATTTAAAATTTAACTCACAAGACGTATTATAAGAAAATCAACACCATCCCCAGAATAAAGATTTCTATTTTTTTTTCCAGAGACAGATAGGAAAGTTGCAAGCTTTCTTGTTTCAAATTATCCAAGTTGGGCTTGGTGAGTTGGTGGGTGGCTGGGAGATAATTATGTGTGTGATTAGTGAATGATAAGAAGAGAGTGAGAGAAAAGTTGAGACTGATCAGGTAATGGTGGAGCTGGTGGTGGTTGTGGTGGTGGTGGTGGTGAAGATCTTTTGGTTTGTGGATGATATTTGGCGTTTAACGCTTTCACGCGTTTCACTTTATGATTTATTGCCGAGATTATGAATGGAATGGATCGGATGAAATGAAACATTATTCTATAGTTCCAAAAAAGACTTTGTGATCGAATAAAATGAATGAGATAAAAGGATGGATTATATTACATTTTATTCCATATTAAATAATAAAAATGAGATTTTTAATTTAAAAAATTTACTATAAAATATAAAATAATAAATAACTTTTTATTATATTATATCATAAACTCCCCATTCATTCAAACGATCAATCATTCCTTTTTTTCAACAATTTTTTAATATTACATGTTTAATCACATTTTCTAATGTTACATATTTAATCACATAAAGTAATAGATTACTACCCCTGCCTTTGTTGTTAAATATTCTTAAATTATTCAAGAACTTCTTCTTTTCAGGTAATAATATATTTTTTAAAAACTCTAAACCTTCCTGTGTAAATGATTGAATTTTCATATTTTTGTCTCAATTTAAAGAATAGTATATCACTATTCACCTTTTGAGATTACCGTAGTACTGTCCATTTTTCCTCTCTTTATGTGAAAAGGAAAAGCAAAATGTGTTTCTTGATGATTTGTTGCTTTTAATGCACCAACAAGAGGAATAATGTTACAATTGACCACGCATTATCTAAAAAAAATAATGATCATTCATGAAAGTTTGATGCTTTCTAGCAGATAAAAAGCAATTAAAGGTCGCACCTAAAAGCTCTTTACCAAGTACCAATAGGTCTTTTTCTTTTAGTAATTTATAGCAGAAGATAAAAAAGACATAGGTCCCAACTTCAGGAAGATGTTTTATGTCCCTGCCAAGGCCAGAAAGCTTGATCATGGCACGTGGTTGCTGAAATCCATGTACCTGAAACAGTGGTAATGTAGCCCTTTTTCTTTCATCAAGCAACCAAGACAGTAAGAACATTAAGAACAAGAAAATGTCATTTCCATCTTTCCGTTGCTGCCAGAAAATAAAAACATGCACCCAATTTGTGAGGCATCCCCATGCTTATTTGATACAAACACTGTAACCCATAAGAAATTGTAAGAGCATAAGAAGCAAAGGGACCCCAATCCAAAAGTGATTCAAAGATGATTCTGCATTCGTTTCAAAGCAAGTTAAAAGTTCGAACTGCCTTGTGAGTGATAGATGCTTGTTAATTTGATCGCTAATCTCAACGGGCTCAACCATTGCCTAATATTTTCTAAGTCGAATTCCCCCGATTGAAGAGGATAGATGTAAGGCCCTTACTCCATCCAAATATCGCCGATGGTTCTTGCCTTTTGGGTATGAGAGAAGCCAGACCAACCCCAGAGTTATGACGGGGTACAATACCCTGGTTGACATTTGTCTGCTCAGATCTGGAAACATATTCAAAAAATACATCATCCATTTTATTTGACATTCTTATACTTGAAACATTTTGAACCCATCACCTTTCACATAGTCTTGAGTACATAATATGCCTGAAAGCCAAATATTCGGTAAGCAGTGACCATACGAGAAACTAAGAAAAATAGTGGAAGGATTTTGAATTTAAAACAAAGTTGGTTGAATTCATCCAAAACTTATTAGAAAATTAGGAGTACAGCACAGAAATCGGTGATACAATCTTAGGTGCTCAAGGAAAGGAATAAAGGAATCTCTACCTATATCATTATTTGCTGTCTAGGTCAGACTCCTATATTCAGAAACCATTATTGTCCTGGATATATATGACGTCCTGTCCTTCAAATTGTTTATAATCAGCATCAATCCAACCAATTTGGAGCCTACCAGCAAGTAGGAACTAAAAGCCCGGGAAACATGTCCAGACAATACCAAGAACTATCAAACAGTTAAGTCAATTAGATAGCTTTTCGCTTATAACCAACAAAACAGGTATTTTCATTTCCATTTTTTCGGGCGTGACAAAGAAATGCTCAAAACAATTTTCTATTTGAAGGGCAAACCAATCAGCCAGATGCTTTGAATATCTAAAACAAGTCAATTTTGCTCTTATTATGTACTAGTCATAGTTTCATTTCCATCTCACTGAAGGTCGCCAACAAAGCACTTACATTTCTATCCATGCAAGGCCACTAACAGTAAAGGTCTAGCATGGAATGATTGACCATGCCTATAGACTTGTTGGTTAAATCTAAAATGACAGCTCAAGGCATGATACGACCTAACACATATAGTACAGAATATACACTCGTTTGTCTTATTTTGATATTTCCGAGTTCATGATCTCCACGAAAACCAGCACCAACATGTCTTCATTGACATTGTTTTTTGACTGGAAGACCAAATAACTTAGCCTATCTGCATTGTGCAGGAAGTTAATATCTTTTTGAAGATAATATCGTGTATTTGGATATACAGTGTCCTAACATGTTAGCAGTCAGTACAATAACACAAAGAATATAAATGAAAGGATGTGAAGCAAATAAGTAGGGCAGATAAGAGTATCATATTACACACATGAGCCCTTCAGATGCGAATGTTGCCATTCCCTGTCGTTGCTTGTGCTTAGGATTGGAAGAACAAATCACGTATACCCGACCACGGCGTTTTACAATCTGGCAGAATTCACACATCTTCTTCACCGAAGATCGCACCTTCATGGCTACTGAAGATACGAAAGTAAAAGCAACAATCAAAATTGCATTAACAGGCAGAGCACAAATGCACCAGTTCCACTTTCAAATGGAAAATCAAAGAAGAGACGTACTATCTATGCAGCTCAAAGTAAATAATCTCAAAAGAGGTTCATAAAAACGATTCCTTTGATAATTTGCGGCACTAACACACCAAGAAAATGAATACAAATTGTTTGACCCACTGCGAAACATTCAACTACAACCCAATTACATAAAAAAAAATCTATCTATCTAAGGACCCGAGATGGACAAGAACAGAACAACCCAGTAAAGATCAAACAACAAAAATCCCAAGCATACACATAAAAACGAGCCAAACAGGAGCAAGAGAGTAACAGAACTAACCGATTGTGGGTTGCGAAGCTTGGTGGCGAGGCTTTGCCCAGCTTAAAGGATATCTTGAACTCGACAAGGAACCGGGAATCGGTAATGAAAAGGAGTCGCAGATCATCGGGCACGAGAATTGATTTAGGGTTTTGGTTACATTTAGTCCAAGGGTGTGTACGGTCACATCCAATTCTAGGCTGCTTGACCCGTACCCACTCTGTTTGAGAAACGTTCCAATCTCAATGGGCTTATATCTTAATGGGCTGGGCTGTCTCTCAAATACACTTGTATAGTCAATTTAAAAATACAACCACAGTAGAATTTTTGCTGATAAGTAAGATTCGGAAAGGTCCAATAATATACAATATTATTTATAATTAGTAGAGAGATTTTTTTTCGAATGACCAACATGAAAGATTTAAAAATATAAATAAAATAATAAATAAAATATGAGATAAGTAATAAACTAAATAATAATAATAATAATAACGATAGTGATAATGATGATGATAATGACGATAATAATACGACTAAGTAAGAAAAATTTAGGCTAAATCTCTAAAAAGCAAGTACTACATATTTAAAATTTTAGGTTAAATGCAAGAGAAAAAATTAAAAAACTTGTAAAAACGACATGAAATTTTTATTAGAGATTTTTTTATCTATATCATAGTATGCCAAAGTATGGTCAGCCTAATCGCTAAACGATAAATTTGCCTTTAAGTTTGATAGGTATCTTTTTAAAATATAAATATAAATATGTTTCTTTTTAAAAATAAATTATCAAGTATTAAACTACTTTCTCATACAAGAAAATATTCATAATATTTTATTAATTCAAAAAGTTCTGTGTTCAAATCTCCCTACTTACGCTCTTTTGATCGAGCCTGTTATATAGGGCTTGCCTAGTGTGGAATACCTGATTGGCGTGATTTGCAAGTTATTATATTAATCCGAAGGTTTACCCAGTGTGTATTCAAAAGATAGCGACCGCGGATTTCTCTGTTTTCAAAATTAAAAAAAAGTTTGGATAATAATTTAAATTTGATTTAGTTTGCCAATTTGCTTAAATTTTGAATTAGGCCCGGACTTTGAAAACATGTTTGCGCTAATTCGAAAGGCCTGGTCTGACCTGTTACCAAACACTAATTATAACATCAGTGTTAGGTATTGGGGTACTAAAAATAGGCATATAATAAAATGATTAACGTCGCTAATCCTTATCCACAAGGCCTAATTAGGGTAACACAAAGTCCACCAAGCCATCCAATTCCAACCACCTAGAAAAAAGCAGGAATGCGGTCATTCCTTACACTTTGCTTTGTAGTAAAAAATCCTTGTGTTACTAAATCTATCCCAACTTGCTTCTTTTTGTAATGGTGATTAGGTCACCAGGAGAATCTAGGAACCATGACATTTGCCTGCGTCATGCACTCTTCTTTTCCCTTCTTAAATTTAAACTAATGTGCTTGCGACAATTTCCACTGCTTTATATTTTAAGGTCTTGGAAATCAAAAGGCAGACCAATGACATTTTGCATTTATTTTTGCAGTTAGTTATTCATATGTTTGTTTGCTGACTCAATTTGATTTGACAAATAAGAAACGTCTTCCCGAGTTTAACTCAATCTCACTTACATAAACGTTCCGGAGATAGATTGGCAAATCACATAAAACAGCTCATGTGATATACTTGATTATTTATGTTTTTGTGTTTTTAATTCGTTCATCTTAGCCCCTGTATTTTTTATTCTTATTCAAGATACCTCAATTAGGTACTTTTGAACAAATTTGTCCTTAGATTATTGAAATATATTTTTTTAATCTCTTGATTCTAAGGGTAAATTTGTCCGAAAATACCTAATTGGGGTATCTTGAATGAGAATAAAAAACACATGAGCTAAAATGAACAAATTAAAAACACAAGGACTAAGACAGAATAATCAAGTATATCACTTTGGCTCTGATTTGCCGACGAGATTGAAATGGGTCTAGACAAACCTGGACACGAAGAGCTCCTGTCGACACTTTGTGGGAATAGGAACGTAGAAAAGGTGAGTTTCTGTACACTGATAGATAAAGAAAGTGATCAAATTATTGGTGTAGTGTAGGGTCATCTTGATATCTTATCTTGGCAAGAAATGAGCAAAAGCTCAGCCAACGCTTGTTGCTTCTGTTGTACATATATCAACGGACAGGAGAGGAAAAGATGTCTTTGATGTAAATGCTAACTTTCCTCTGAAATCATGATTGGTGGTTCGTATTTGGTAATGAAAAATGTGGTTCCTCAGTCACTTCTATGATAAGATTGCAGTGAAAAATTATTGGATTCACTTCAATTATTGAAAAGTATAATTAATTTAAGAAATATTACATACATCCAATATATATATAAAAAAAGCACATGATGATGGACATGGTGTTGTCATCTAACAACGAGAATTTGAGCCCCCTCTGCGTCTTTTCCATTGGCTGGGAATGTTTGGTCAGAACGCTTCAAATGGTTGGTACGTAGGGAAAGTACCTTAGAAAAAAAAAAAAACATAAGTATGGAGGAAAATATAATTTAAGACAAAGTGGAAAAATCCTCTCCAATCAAAAATTTCAGTTTTTTTTTCTCCAACTGTCACCTACCACCTGTCTCTTGTACATAGTTTTGTCATACACACAGATGCGCAAACACAAACATATATATAGTCAAACAAGTACTTATGAGATATATCTATATTGATTTGT
This sequence comes from Erythroxylum mucronatum, assembly GCA_027563825.1. Classification (NCBI taxonomy): domain Eukaryota; kingdom Viridiplantae; phylum Streptophyta; class Magnoliopsida; order Malpighiales; family Erythroxylaceae; genus Erythroxylum; species Erythroxylum mucronatum. Next base: position 25,083,852 of record JAOSBP010000007.1, on the reverse strand, counting down.
TTTAATTTTCAACGCATAACTTTCAATTATAAATAATTTATAAATAATTTATTTTAAATATATTATTTACCTAAAAATCCCAAAGTCACTATTCCAATTAGCAATTGGTGGAAAAAGGAATTACTTACATCCCTTGTTGATGTGCTTGTTACATTAGACAATATTGTTGAAACTAAAACAGATTATGTACAACAAGACTAAAAAGTTACATGAGGATGAGAAGTGAGAAAAAAAAGAAAAAGGAACATCATATACAAGAAGAAGAAGACGAAGAAGAATGAAATTAACTAAGAAGAGTGGGCCAATCGATGAACCCCACGATCTCTGAGGATCCCATTGTAGAGGGCCACTCTGTTTGCAGGCATTTGTCTTTCTTTAGACTCAAAGCTGCCATTTTTATGTGAAGAAGAGCTTTTAGAAGCAAAAATGGCTGCTTGTTGTCTCCTAAACTCCTCACCGTCACTTCTTGGATCGACTACGTCCTCTGCGAAGTGTACCCTTTTCTTCTTCTTCCTCATCTTCTTCTTTCTCTTTCTCTCTTAAAGAAACAAACCCAAAAAAAAAAAGTACCCATCAGACCAAGAAACACAGAGTCAACGAGAAAAGATCAAAAAACGCAGATCAATGTGAATTATAACAGTTTCAACCGTTAGGTATCACCCAAGTCAAATTCTTTAGTAAAAAGAACTTGTAACACATGAAGAAACAACGTAGGAATATACAGAAAGCAGAGAGCTTTGTGTTCCTTTTCGCATATATATATATACACAAATACATATACATACCTGAGGAGATACATGACCGTAAAACTTGTTGAGAAGCGGAGGGAGGGATTTGGAGGATGGGGAATTCGGAAAGAGGGATAGACTTCTGGAGGCGAAGAGCGAGGAGGATTATGGTGCCAGAAACCGCCATAGCGGTGGCCAGAACTACACCTTGCGAGCAGAGTATAGAGGACATGGTCATGGTTGGTTGGCGAAAGACAAACTGAAGCAGAAGTATATCATCAAACAAATACGCTTTTTATGGGAGAGTAGCCAGTCTTTTCTTTTTTTTTAAACAAATAAATAAATTTGGGTATTAATGATTTCTTAATTGATTAGGCATAATAAATTAAATTAATAATAATTTCAAAATTTTACTATGAATTTTATCACAATTAAAATAAGTGAATTAGTTAGCTAAATTTAATATTAAATTTCTTTTAAGTTTAAATTTTACATTGATTTATATGCTAAAAAAAGAGTAGAATTTGTTCAAAAATTTATTGATTAATTAAATATAATTTTTTCTTAATCAATCTCTTTATTAGTTAAGATTAAAGTTGCATATATTAAAAACGAGATTATTAGATATTATTGATTAAATAGAATTTTTTAATTTTTAATTATTATTTTATTAAATAATTTATTTAAAATTAATAATAAATAATTACGAATTTTTATCCAAGAAAAAAGAGTTGGAGACTTGTAGTTCAGAAGAGAAGTCCACAGTGAGGGGTGGGTGCCTGACACTACACGGCACAGAGAACTGAGAAGTCCATTTGGCTGATGTCACAGGCTTGATGATCAATATGATGATCAATATCTCTAGTTGGTCGGCACGTAGCCTGTACGCACCGGCCAACCACCGTTTGTGATGTCCAATTATTGGCTGTGGAGTTGGATTAGTTTTGGCAAATGGTTTAACATGTTAGCAAGAGTTGAATAATTTTAGGTGTATATAATCAGAAATGGTAACTTTTATCTAACCAAATCAATATTAACAAGTTATGCTTGTTTTTAAAATTCGGTTATGGTGTAATGGAATAGGGTGTAAGGGGAAAATCTTGAGAAATATGCACAATACCATCTGAGATGAGGCAAGAAAGGGAAAGGAATCATTGTAATTGAAAAGAGGAGATGGTGAGAGGCCTTGAATAATTGAAAAAGGAATCCGATTGGAGCCCCACAAGTTCTATCAACAGCATACTTGTAGTTATCATAAAGTTACTTGTGATTATCAGAGAGTTCTACCAATCACCTAGACTAATCTGTGATTAAGAATCTCGCTTAGAGTGACAGTTGTTTACAGATTAAGGGAAGCTAATGAGATAATTTACATGGGTAAGTGTCGGGATGAAGAGTCCAGACTGAGATCCTGAGCAACCTGGAGGAGGTGCTCTAAGTTGATGTCAGGATAGTTCTGTAACAGCCTCAAGTTGGCTATGAAGTCACCACTCAAAAGCCTGCTTTTCACACATAACAACATCGCACAACAGATTCGTAGAAGCATATCCTGCATAGTCACTCAGCTGATTACTAGTCATCACCACCATTTATTGGCAAACTGAAAAGATTAGTTTCAGTCAAGAGAGAGACCTGAATTCCAAAAGGATCACTCAGAAGAGAATCCCAGATTCTTAAGATGGACTGGAAGCTAAATTCTTGAGTAAGTAACAATGTGATCCACCTGAATGCGTAAAATTGTGGCCTAACCTGCGCATGTGAGGAGTCTAGTTTAACTTCCAAGATTAACTTCAATATTCTGCAGAAAAGGCCTAAAAGTGCAGTTGAGATATTGATCTACCTTGGTTGTGAGTTCAAGATGCTTCCACAGTTCTTCATCACTTGCTTTTAGCAATTCTGACAAACGGGAAAGAGTGGAGAGAATTCCAACAGGACTGTTATCCAGCTGTTGACAAAAGTGATCCACCGAGTCGCTCAGTAGTCGAACAAAACAAGCGAAACTGTCTGCTTCTGCATTTGCCTGCTCAATCAGTAAGGGGAAAAGGTTACATCCTGTTCTTGCTTGATGGAACCAGTTCCAGGTTATTAGCATTTGATATTTCAGACATGATAAAAGTTTGTGAATTGGAGCAATGCAGAATAGGAGGGCGGCTGCGAATGTCCTGGAAGTTCTAACTCAATAATGACAATAGATTAAGTGGAGAAAGTTGGCTCTGATGAGTTGAAAGATTATGATCAGAATTTCATCTTCTGCTGAAATTAGGCTGCTTAGCAGAGGCAATGAATTTGTATATTATGTTCAACCTATTGCACCTGAACTAATTTTCTACAGAATAAAAAATGATGAAAAAAAAATACAGAAACAGAACAGATCAGCTGAGCTTGGCAGAGTGGTTTTTGGATTCCAGAACCATGGTTAGCTCTAAGGAAAACAAATACTTTAAGCACAGGAAAGCAGAAATTAGAACATACAGCATTGTCTTCGTCAGTGTCAGTACTGAATACATAGATTATTGGGGCCAAGACCTCATTCATGCCTTGAACATAACGGATGGCTGGATTCAGTTTTGCAAATAAGAGAAGAATATTCCTCATCGCTTCCTACAGATGAGCACATAAACTCGAGTATTAGGTCCAAAAGAACTCTTTCGATTGGAGAGGAAGCAATGAAGGTGAATGAGAACTGCATCTAGAAAGTGGGGTGATTGAGAGATATACCTTGATTTTCTTACTAAATGACGAGTCCCCAGAGAAGAATTTCATTTCGGGGTGCGTACGCTGCAAATCTCGATCGATCTGTTCTGCAATCTCTGTATGCTGTAGGCAGATTTCATTTTAGTTGACATTGAATGAAGCTTACGAGACTGAATTCCAGATAGTTTAGTGTCAAGGAATGATTACCTGAAAGTACTGACGCCAAGCTGATGCCTTGCCATCACTTAAAGGGTGATCTTCATGAGATATCTCACGCCGTTTAAGTGGTCCAGCAACATCATCTTCAGCATTTTCATCGGATGTGGAAGCATCATCCGGTGGTTTGGTAAGCTCAGTCTGTCTAGATTGAAGATCTTAATTAGTGCGAGGAAATTGTTAAGGCACTAACCAAAAATGCTCCTGATTATAACATAACTGTGAGAAATTCATCAGCATCTGACTTGTGGAGTTGGTTTAATATGTGAAAATAGGGATGTGTAGAAAATGGAAACTCACAGGACTTGACAGAAGCTCTTCTTTAAGTTCAGAATATTTCTGTCTACTATCACTCAACTCCTTTTCCCACAAGTCTCGAGAAGTAGGCAAATAACCCAAAAGTATCTGCCAGAGTTGAATCTTAAAAGATATTCAGGAACCATTGACAGGAAAAAGATAACAACTAAATCAATTTTCTGTTTAGGCATTCTGGCAATTCAATTGGAATGCATCTAACCCGAATTTGTAATGGAGTTAGTATTTTCATCATGATCTAATCATTCAATTGCTTATAACCTGATTCATCCACCAACCATTGTATTCTCCTTCAAAAGTACTGGGGCAACCATTGAGTTTCCAAGACTTTGGGAGATTCAGGTCAAAAAGACGTGACAGCCTACCTTCCATGCTGTTGCACGTAAACCTCCTCCGTCGGGAAGCCCAGTACCAGCGATCCTTCTCAACTTTTCCAAATTGATCTCCTTTTGAGAAAACTGATGTAGAGAAAAATGAGACGAAAGTGTATAATAAAAGCAGAGAAGAAGAAAATGCCATAGCTTAAAACCTGATCAATGGATTGCACTTAGCAATGTAAAAGTATAGAACATAGTAATCTATGCTATTGTGATTGTAGCATTCAAATCCCAGAACATAGTACTCAAAACCCTTTTTTTAGGTCAGAGTACACATTCTACATGATCTAAAACAACCCCTCCACCTTCCTTTCCTCCTATTATTGAAATCTCCCAAGAGCCAATAACCTTCGTCATACAACCCAAACCGCAATTAAGAATAAAGCACTAAACAGTCAAATAACAGTAATGCTAAAAGGGATATTATCAAGCTCTCACCTCATATTCAAGATCAGATCTTTTCTCATCAGCAACAATGGCCTCCAAAACCGAAACGGACCCATGTTTATCACTTCCCTTCTGGACCATGGTATCCTCTCTATCCCTCAATCTCTCGCACACACCACCCACACTATCATCATCACAGTGATCACTCTCGAAGTCATAGTCGCTTTCCTTAGCCAAATCAATCCCATTCGGCAAGATAACATCAAGCTCCTCACCGGACTCGAACAATGAATCATAGGCTCCCATGTCATCCTCCTTGCCTTCGAAACCAGCGACCAAACTCCCAAGTCGGTCCGGGAAGCCACGGCGAGCTTTGTCAGGGAGCTTGAGCTTGCCTCTGAACATGGTGAAGCGAATTTTGATGGAGTGAACGGCGCGACTTGGGTCGGTGAGTTTGTGCGGTTGTTTCATGGAGGTGGTTCAAAGACGTGAAAAGCGAAAAAGGAGACATAACTTGGGGTTTAACTTCCTCGTTTTGTGGGGAAGAATGGTAGTTAAAACCGTTGAATGGTTGTTGTTTTCCGACACTCGGGTCGGGTTTCGAATTTCAGGGTCTAAATCCAAAGTTGTTCTTCTAAGGTCTTGGACATGGTTAAAAGGCCCATTTCATGGGCAGATCTGATAATTAAACTTCAAGATTTGATAATTACAAAAGAAGAAAATGGAAGCTCCAAGTAAACACCTCTATATACACTTTTGATTACAACTAAATTAATGAAAAGTTCTTAACTTGAAATTTGAGTAAGAATGACAAATTAGTTCGATAGTATGATAATTATGAAAAATTAGGCGAATTTAAAATCAATTAAGTAAATTAAAACTCGAACTAAAACTTAGATTTCAATAGTCAAACTTAATTAAATTCAAGTTTTGGCCATTTCTATCTCTAAATTTTAGGAATAATTAAGGCTTGAATCCACACATAACCTTGTTATGAAGAAACTCATCCATTCATTCCTTCACCACTTCATTATTCGATTCACGATCACCTATTTTAGATAAAGAAAAAGTTCTGTGGTGGATCATTGATGAGTGGTAACTGTTGAAAATCTATCACTCCTTGTAATTAGATGCTAGCTAGTATAACTCATTACAAACCTAGCAACACCTATTGGATCTAACCTTTCCAGGGGAGTAAATTTGTGAGAAGATGACGAGTTAGAAGATATTGTACCAAAGAGCAGATCAAGAACGCGACCTGGAGGTTGAATTTGTACATTAAATTTTGAAATATATCACAAAACTACTGTTCCTGATGGTGAGTGTCATTGTCTAATTAGGTGCAAATTGCCGGTTTTACGTTTGTCTCGCATTTCAGAGTCCCTATCCATCCACGTGAACTTTGGCCTTTCTGATATTAAATTAAATCGCGATACTGTGTATGAAACTGAGAGAAGCATGAGATTCGAAGTTGGATGAATCGAAATCTGGTACTGTATGTAAGGTAACTACAGAGAGAAAAAATGAATCGTTTAGTACAAAATCTGATATGGGAACAGGAAAATTTTCCATTCCATTTTCTCCTCTGAAAGCTCTTTTGCATGTTGCATTTTTCTCCTGACATTAGCTACAGATACTATATTTGACGTTGCAATGATACCCAATAAGACATATCATATTTGCCTCAGTTTATACGGCAGTCGACAAGATGACTGGTGGCCTTTTTTATTAACTTAAATATTGCTGTCGGTTTGGAAGTTGGTGGTCGTTGACTTGGAGGTGCATAATTGAGGCTTCCACCTTATCACGGAACTGAAACACCGGTAATTAACTGATGTTCCTAGGGGAAAAAAAAAGTTTAATTTGCTTAGATCTTGTGGATACAATCAGTATAACATCTTAACTCCAATATATGCAATACATTTAAAAGATTTGCAATCAAATGGAACTAAATCCAGCCAGGACACTATCTTATCAATCAATCTGGAGCCGCAGAGATTCTATCTTCGAACACAGTTGCATAGAACTGTTGAAGGAGTATGATTTGAAGTTCCAAGTTGCTTCAATTTCAACTATGGTAGACTCGGTTTTGTGGGATATTAATTCTCAAGGAGGACAAAGTCCATGACACTTAATGTGGATTGTTACATTTTTTACTAATCCAAACGTGAGCTCTGTGCATATATTAAGAAACAAATGATTAGCAGAAAGAACATGAAAAGATTTGCAACTTGGACCACATCTTAAACCAATGATTAATACCACGTGACCGCCATGGACAACTACTGTGATCTTCAAACCCAGCACTTAATCACAACCATCAATCTCTGTAATCAATTTCATCTGCTGATTGCGATTCTGTGACAGAAAATTAAAGAAAAAGCACATTGATGTGTTAGGAGCCTCGATTCGATCCATCCTAACTTCGTTGATGTGTGTTTGATTGACGTAGACTAGTTATGCTTTTGCATATTCTGTATCGAAGTTTTCAAGTTTAATTTGTCCTTGTAGCATTTTTTTTTTTGGTAACATGTCCTTGTAGCATTTTAATGATGAGATTATGATAATATACGTCTTCCATTTTTTGTAACATAGTGCTTCAAGTCAAGTCAATCTTGTTGGAGAAGAGTGGTTTTCTGATGATGATAGGAGTAAATTCGGTTAGACTAAAGTGAACAGATTGTTACAAGGTTTTTGTAATATCTGGTCTAAAATGGTGGCTTAAACTCAAACAATACAAAAATACTCATAACTATTGTCACGAAAAGAGCTAAGAGAGAGCCCTACACACCATTTTTTACTTTTTGCCGTGCATGTGGTTGTTGGAGCAAAACGTGAAGAAGTTAGCTTTACGAGGAGTATTTGGAAGTTAATAAATTTTTGGAGTATCTTATCAGATTATGTTCCTAGTCTTTAAGTCCAAATTGAAGTCTTCTATTAGCTATTTTATAGCACCGTTTATTCGGTTGTTTAGCTGGTTTAGTGGGTTGTTAGTCATGTAGCCATGTAGCAATATTTTAGGAGTTTGAGTCTTATTTAAATCCCATGTTGCAGCACTAAATCATAGTGTAATTTGTGAAGTTTTAGAAAGCTATCAGTAAAAGTTTCCTTTCCTTTATTGTGCTATCTAACCTCCTTTTTTATTTTAACATTCGGTATTAGAGCTTGGTTAATATAGCCCTAAACAATATTCATGGCAACAAACAATTTTGTTCAACCCCCTATCCCCTGCTTTGATGGCCACCATTATGACCATTGGAATATGATGATGGAAAACTTCTTAAGGTCCAAGGAGTATTGGACGGTGGTGGAGATTGGCATCCTTGAGCTAGCAGCAGGTGCAACTAATGAACAAAGAACAAAAGCTGGCAGCTCAATATTGAAGGACTTGAAGGCCAAGAACTACCTATTTCAAGCTATCGATGGGGAAGTTTTGGAGACCATATTGCACAAAGAGACCTTGAAGCAAAAAAGAGCTTCAATGAAGAAGAAGTGTCAAGGCAATGCAAGGGCCAAGAGGTAGCAATTGTAAAGTTTGAGAACTGAGTTTGAGATGTTGTAGGTGAAGAATGATGAATCTGTGGTGGTGTATTTCTCCAGGACTATGGCTATTGCTAATAACTTGAGGATTCAAGGTGAAAAGAAGATGGAGGATATTACCATCATTGAGAAGGTTCTCCGTTCAATGAAAACAAAATTTAATTTTATTGTGACAATAATTGAAGAGTCTTATGATTTGGATGCACGAACTCTCGATGAAGTGCAAAACTCTCTTCAAATCCATGAATAGAAAATAAAAAAGCAGGAGAAGTAAGAGTTGTTGCTGCAAGTTAAAGCCTTGCAGACCATTACTAAGTTAGGTGCTAGGGGCATGACTACATGGAAGGGGAAGGAAAAAGGCAAGGACGCTGATAACATGGAAAAGAAGGATTCTTGAGAAGGCAGAAGTGGGGGAGTCTAGTAAGCCTAAATCTAAAACACACATTAAACGCTTTAGATGTCACAAGTTCGAGCATTACAATTCAGAGTTAGTAAAGGAGAAAAATTGAACTATGTGAAAAAATAAGATAAAGAAGTAGAAATCTCCTTATTGATGGCTTATCAAGTGAAGGAAAGCGATGCTAAAAATTGCTGGTACCTAGATACAGGTTGCAGTAATCATATGTGTGGAGACAAAGAAGCTTTCTCTAAGCTTGATGAGTCCTTTGAAGACACTGTCAAATTTGGGGACAACTCAATTGTTGCTATGAAAGGGAAAGGAAAGGTTAGTATAAGAACTAAAGCCAACCAAATTCAGTTTATCGTGCTTTTTGTGCCAAATTTGAAGTCAAACTTGCTTAGTATTGGGCAATTACATGAAAAGGACTATGAGCTCTTAATTAAGAATGACCTTTATGAAGTCTGAGATGATGAACATGGCCTAATTGTGAATGCCCAAATGTCCCACAATGGGATGTTTCCTATATATTTACAAAGTCTGAAGTCGAATTGCTTGTCAGCAAGGCAGGAGGAAACAACTTGGTTGTGGCATTATAGGTTTGGTCACTTCACTTTAGTGGATTGCAATTGTTATACCAGAAGAAGCTGGTGAAAGGTTTCATAAGCTAAATCAACCAACAAAGGTGTGTGAGGAATGCATGCTCAGCAAACAACATCGGGATTTATTTCCTAAAAGCAGTAACTGGAGAGCAAAGCAAGTATTGGAGCTAGTTCATACTGACATTTGTGGCCTGATTACACCTACATCAAATGGAGGTAAACATTATTTCATTATGTTCATCGATGATTTTAACAGGAAGATTTGGGTGTATTTCTTACAGTTTCAATCTGAATCACTAGAGACGTTTAAGAAATTCAAGCAGCTGGTTGAGAAGGAATCAAGCAAGACCACTCAAATGGTGAGATCAGATAGAGAAGAAGGATTTAACTCGAACGAGATTGTAATATTTTGTGAGGACACAGGTATCAAAAGAAAGATGACGGCCTCGTATACTCCATAACAAAATGAAGTATTCAAAAGGAAGAATAAGACCATTCTTAACATGGCAAGGAGCATTTTGAGGAGGAGTTTTGTACAAAGATCATTTTGGCCAAAAACTGTGATATGTAGTATTCATGTGCTGAACAGAAGTCCCTACTGAGCTTTTAATAAAACTCCAAAAGAAGCATGGAGTGGAGTGCAACCAGCTGTGCACTATTTCAGAGTTTTCGAGTGTATAGCTTATGTGCATTTGCCAGACCAAAAGCAGACAAAGCTTGATGACAAGGGGAGAAATGTATTTTCTTGGGATTTAGTGAAGAATCAAAGGCTCATAAGCTATTCAATCCTATAACAAGAAAGCTAATTATCAATCGTGATGTTATTTTTTATGAAGAAGGGTTTTGGCCTTGGTCGTACCCAAAAGATGCTCCAAGAATTTTTATTCCTGATGATGATGATGTTGAATTGCAGCAACAAGAAGATTGTGCAGAAGTGGTTGCAGCTAAAATTGGTACTGCATAGTATAATGCAGCATCTTGTAGGCCTCAACGTACTAAAATGAGGCCTACTTGGATGGAAGATTACGAGATAATAGGTGCTCCTAATGTTGATCATAAGCATATTTCACAGTTCACTTTGTTTGTAAACTGTGATCCAGTTTCATTTGAACAAGTGGTAAAAGAGGAGAAATGGCAGAAGCAATGGCTGAGATAAAGCTATTGAGAAAAATGAAACTTCGGAGCTGGTTAATTTGCCTAAAGGAGAAAAGACCATTGGAGTTAAACGGGTTTACAAAACCAAAAGAAAGCCAAATGGAGATGTTGATAATTTTAAAGCTCAACTGGTTGTAAAGGGATATAAGTAAGAGTATGGTGTTGACTATACAGAGGTGTTTGCATTAGTAGCAAGGTTGGATATAGTCAGAATGGTGATTGCATTGGCTGCTTAAAATGTTTGGCCTATTTATCAGTTGAATGTCAAGTCTGTCTTTTTACATGGCGAGCTTAAAGAGCAGGTATTTATTGACCAACCTCTTGGTTTTATTAAATCTAGTCAAGAACATAAAGTATACAAATTAAAGAAAGCTCTTTATGGACTGAAACAAGCTCATAGAGCTTGGTATAGTCATATTGATGCATATTTTGTGAAGGAAGACTTTGTTAGATGTCTAAATGAACATACTTTATATGTTAAGCATGTTGATGGGAAGATGATTGGTGTATGTATGTATCTTGATGATCTTTTATGAACTAACAATGATGTTGATTTATTAGAAAGTTTTAAGGAGTCTATGAAGAGTAAGTTTGACATGTTAGATCTTGGAAAATTACATCATTTCCTTGGTCTTTAGGTATCACAAATGGAGGAGGGAATCTTTGTTTGCCAAAAAGTATGTTCTAGATGTTCTTGACAAATTTAAGATGGTAAATTGCAATTCCGTTCCAACTCCAATGGACAAGGGCACAAAGTTTATGAAGAATCCTGGTGGTGAACAGGTAAATTACACTTAGGGGTGTTCAAAAAAACCCGCGAACCTGTGAACCGGACCTGAATTGCATGAACCGAACCTGTAAATAAGGTTACCGAACTTGAACTCAGGTTCGGTTCAAACCGAACCTGAAAAATCAGGTTCATGGTTCAGGTTCAGGTTTTTAACTTGCGGTTCTAGGTTAACCAAATCTAAACAGCACCTATAGCAGTTAACCGAACCGAACCTGATTTATAGGTTCATGTTTAAACCTGAACCTGAAATACCCAAAAAAACCTATCATAGATTTAGATATAATTTAAGAGGATATTAATAATAATAAATTCACT
>JAOSBP010000007.1:25043427-25072236 GCA_027563825.1 Erythroxylum mucronatum | reverse complement strand
GATTCATTTCGTAGCTCTCTTATTCCAAAGATGGTGAAGGCTATTGTTTGTGGACAAGATTGGTTGAGAAAATCACATGCTCCTCTTTACGTGGAAGAGAGACTTGAAGCACTTGAGCAAATTGAATCAGGTAATCTAATTTACTTTACCTTGTTTTAATATACAAATAACTAAAAAATCCTTTTTTCAATTAAAAAAGAAATAACAAGTCTAACTCTTTTTATTCTTTATTTTCTACAGATGTGACTTCATGTATAACAGTGGATCATCTTACCATCTCATTCGAAAAATAATTGTTTAATAATTTATCTATTTTTTTCTAATATGGATCTTTTATAAGACATTGTTTGGCTTATTTTTACTTTACTTGGGTTTAACATATCGGATTAATCTTTGATAGATTTTATATGCATACTTTTATGAATAATTTGTATTTGTTTGCATCAATTTTTTTAATAATTTTTTATCATATATATTGATATGAATAGGTTCTGGTTATCCTGAGAACCGAACCTAAAAATAGGTTAACCGATCCTATAAGTTCTTCAGGTTTAGGTTCAGGTTCGGGTTCGTAAAATCGTCGAACCTGACATTCAGGTTCAGGTTCAGGTTACTTATGAACGGGTCAGGTTACCCTACCATGAACACTAAATACCATGAACACCCCTAATTGCACTATGTTTGAGCAAATAGTTGGGAGTTTAATGCATCTCACTGCCACAAGACCAAATATTATGCACAGTGTAAGCATAATTAGCAGATACATGGAGAAACCAATGGAGCAACATCTATTTGCAGCAAAACGGATCTTGAGATATTTGAAAAGGACTACAAATTATGGTTTGTTCTACCGAAAAGTGATAAAACAAGGTAACAGGATTTGTGGATAGTGATTTTGTTGGTGATCTTAATAATAGGAGGAGCACAACATATTATATAGTTACTCCACAACAGGTTACATAGTTACTCTTTCTTTCATTGAAGCAGAGCATGTGGTAGCAACATCAAGTGCTTGTCAAGTTGTTTGGATGAGGACGATAATTGCATATTTGAAGATGAAGATGAAAGAGGTAACAGTAATGCATTGTGATAATAGTTTAACCATTAAACTTTCAAAAAATCCTAATCCATAAGAGGACAAAGCACATCCATGTTAGATTTCATTTTTTCCAAGAATTGGTGGAAGATGGTGAAATAGAATTGGTCTATTGCAGTACTAAAGAACAGGCAGCATATATATTCACCAAACCCCTCAGTGTGGTTTCATTCAACAAGCTGAGAAAGATGATTGGTGTTTGTAGCAGCAAGGATGTGTTGCAAGCAAGGGAGGGGTTTTCAAGACCTTTGAACTGAACTTATCAATTTGTCAGTACAATTTAAGGGAGGAATTGTTAGAGCAAAATGTGGAGAAGTTAGTGTTGGTTTTTGACAGCCAAAGGACTAATAACGAAAATGAAGAAGCTAAAAAGAACACAAGCTTTTATGTTTTTTGAAAAAAAAAAACCACACATTTATTTAATGCACTGCATAGTTTATATAGAGCTGAAAACATAAGAATCAAAAATAATTTGCTGATATCCAGCTACATCTTAACTAACTATTTTAAACAAGGAATAAAACACTAAAGATTTGGTCCATTGACCAATTATTCTGCAATAATTATCTAAGGCATGTTTTCAACACTCCTTCTTGCCTTAGTAATTGCTAAGCTTTAATGTCAAAATAATTCATCCTCTTGATGTTGCTCAGTTGCTCCTTTTGCCTCTTCATTTCGTAACTTGCAAACTTTCTCTATATGCCCAATTTGTCCACATTTTCTGCATTTGATAGCAGGTCTCCACCAACATTTTCTTTATGGGTGATCTGTTGTTTTTTTTTGCAATATGGGCATGGTGGATATAAATCATTATTGTTTCTGTTGTTGTTGTTGTCGATCTTGTTGAAACTTTTGTTTTTATCTCCTCCTGATTTTTTTCTTTTGCTAGAGAGCACCTTCAATGGTCCCTTCTTCTCTCATCATTCTCTTTTGTTCTTGTACCTATAGTGGATTTACTAATTCTATCAAAGACATGTTTGATAGATCCTTAGCTTCTTCCAATGTAGAAATTTTAGATTCATATTTTTAAAGTAAGGTTACAAGAACTTTTTGCACTATTCGTTCGTCAGAAAAATCCTTACCTAATGGCCTCACTTTGTTTACTATGCCAAGCAACTTGTCGAAGTATTCTTTAATAGTTTATGACTCTTTCATCTTCAGCATTTTAAATTCTCTAATTAAGTTGAGCACTTGCATACTCTTTGTTCTTTCATTGCCTTTGTATTCCTTTTTGAGGTAATCCCAGATATCCTTTGTCGACTCTAGATTCATAATTCTTGTGAATACGATGTTTGAAACAACAGAAAACAAGCAGGCTTTGGCTTTAGACTTCCTATTTTTCTTTTCTTTATGCATCTTGATTTGAGTCATTGTAGGATTTGTTGGCAATGGAGGCACTCCATAGTCTTCATCTACTACTTCTCAAACATCCACATCATCAAGATGAGCGTTCATTCGAATAGCCCAAACTTGATAGTTTTCACCATCAAAAATTGGTGGTGCATCTTAAGGCAGTTGTGTTTCAATCTCCATTGCTTGAAGATGGTTGTAATTCTTATTGTAATTTTGGGTTGTAAATCAGGTTTATTTTTTGGTTTCGCTCATCTCACAGGTCCCTCAAGACAAATGCTCCGACACCATTTTGTTGGTTTTTGACAGCCGAAGGACTAACAACGAAAATGAAGAAGCTAAAAAGAACACATGCTTTTATGTTTTATGAAAAAAAAACCACACATTTATTCAATGCACTGCATAGTTTATATAGAGCTAAAAACATAAGAATCAAAAATAATTTTTTGATATCTAGCTACATCTCCACTAACTATTTTAAACAAGGAATAAAGCACTAAAGATTTGGTCCATTGACCAATTTTTCTGCAACAATTATCTAAGGCACGTTTTCAACATTTAGTTTTACATGGAGTATTTGGAATTTAATAAATTTTTAGAGTATATTATCATAGTATGTTCCTAGACTTTAGGTCCAAATTGAAGTCTTCAGCTACTTTATAGCGCCGTTTTTTTGTTTGTTTAGTTGGTTTAATGGGTTGTTAATCATGGAATCATGTAGCAATATGTTAGGGGTTTGAGTCTTATTTAAATCTTATGTTGAAGCAGTAAATCGTAGTGTAATTTGTGAATTTTTGGAAAACTATCAGTAAAAGTTTCCTTTCCTTTATTTTTTTATATAGAAAGAAAAAAACAGCAAATAATTACACAACTAGGCGAGGGAGACTGATCCCTGTTATATCCTCAAGGAGGATTGGTATACACTCTGATGGTGCTTGTACAAAAGTGGTAACCACTGCCCTAAAGTTGATAGCAAAATTGGCGAGCCAGTTGGCACACCGGTTACTTTCGCAATAGATATGGCGAGGAAGAACGACCCAGTTGCGAGATAGCAGCTCGTTGATGCCCATCACCAAGGATTTAACGATGTTGCCCGTTGAGTAGGGTCAGAAATCATGCTCAGCACCCCCTGAGAATCAAGCTCAAGTTCCACCTTTCGAAAGCCAAGGTCTCATGCCAGAGTTAAGCCTGAGAGGACGCCCCAGAGTTCGGCAGAAACCGAAGAACACCATCCCAGATTATGTACAAATCCGCCCATCCAGGTGCCGGCGCTATCTCTGATAAGGCCCCCTGCTGAAGCCAAGGAGGATGATCTTCTAGATGGCCCGTCAGTGTTCAGTTTTACCCAATCTGGGGGAGGTTTCCTCCAGCCAATCAAGTGCTCCTGACAGGGTCGCCGGCCAAGACCTGCTCGGTTATGCCAAAATACAACCGTGTGGATGCGATGTGCATACTCCCATACAATATGTGCTGGAGTAGATGGCCACGAGAATTGGGTATCAAATAAAGCCAAGTTCCTCCAAGACCAGAGGAATCAGCAAGTTGTGTCGAAAAGCAGGGGCCAGTCTAAACCCGAAACCATCGTGCATTGTTGAAGGTTGCTGAGTAGCCAGTCGTGAGCATTCAGATGGAAGAAGTCGAGAGAATTGGCTGGTAGGGAAAATTGGAGCCATAAGCTTCTCGCTCTGGGACAATCGCTCACCATGTGTAAGGATGACTAGTCCGAGTGACAATGGTAACACTCCGTGTTTGTAGTGAGGCCCCGGCGAAGGCGTTGCTGATTAGAAAGCCAAAGGAACAATCGGATATGTTGTGGGCCAGGCCAGCACCAGATGTCCTGCCAGAAACTACTTGAGTCTGAGGGGGCTTGAGCCATAAGCATAGAATACGCAGAAGCTGTTGTGAACTGGCCTGATTCGGTCTACCCCCAAATCCTTCTGTCAGGGCCAATGTGAGGCCTGGGTGATGAGATACCTGCAATGAGTAAACAAATAGAGTGAGGAAGAGCAAATTGGAATTTCTCCCACTTCCAGTTACCTGAATCATCCACAAAGGACTGCACCCTAAGATCATGGTCAGGCGGAGCTATGGAATCAGTAGCATGAGAGATGAGAGGGCCCACATCCTCAACCCAAGGATCCAACCAAAAGCGGGCCTTAGATCTGTCGCAGATAATCCACTTCAATCCACAGAGCACGTGCGGCCAAATGGCTTTAATGCTTCTCCAGGTCATGGAGCTACCTCTCACCAGGAGGGAGGTTGGGAGGTTGTCGGCGTCAAAGTGGTATTTGGAGGAGAGGACCCGCACCCATAGCGCATTGGGTTGCGAAATTAATGCCCATCCGAGCTTAGTGAGGAGGGCATCATTGGCTTTGTGGATATGTCGGAGTCCAAGACCACCCATCGCGCGCTTTAGGATTACACACAGTGCCCTAGTTGAGAATATGCATCTTACGTTGGCCCTGAGAAGAGCCCCACAGGAAATAGCGCATCAATTTTTTCATATTATCGCAAAGGTCCCGTGGAAGTCGAACCATCTGCATGGTATAGGTAAGGAGGGCTGAGATAACCGCCTGATGTATACAAGAGTAGGGTTGCTATCTCACTTCCTTTTTGATTTTAGCATTGGTTACAATAGTTCAGAGTTACAAAAGCTTGAGTAGGGTTGCAGTCATGGTGGTTGATGAGAATTTTCTGAAGAGGACGAATTGATGAAATCTTTGTGTGTATATATATATACGGGAGAAAGAAAGTTACTTGACGATGAACTGAGCATGGAGGCTACAAACTGATCATGTACTGTGCAAAGTGCACCAATTAGAAGCATGCAACTGCATTTCTTCAATCATCTATTTGATGACGATTATGACACGTCGGGCACCGTCTCCTCTGTCATAATGTACTCTTCTTACGTCTCGTATGAAATCTTCGGTGACGGTTTTCAATTCTGTCCATATAAATGTGTGTGGATGAGCATTGGATGAGGGAGAGGATCTCTTGCTCTACAGTCTATTGTCGCACTAGCTTGACGAGGTCGTGCAGTGCAGCAGTCCGTACTTTATGTATTATTTATTATATGTTTCGTGTCAGTCTGGCATGAAAACTAGGAGAGGGCCCTACATCGATTTATCCTTCTGTTTACACGGAGTTTCAGGAAAAAAGTTTAGTTTAATTTATGTACAGAGAAAGCTGGCCCCATGTCATTAAAAAGAGATAGGGCCATTAAAAAAAAAAAAGAAGGACGTTGGTCCATATATAGGGCCGTGTAGTTGACATCGATAAATTGCTGATACCTAGTACGCAGGCCTTTCAGTTTGCCGACAATGGACTCTTCAACTCTCTGCTCTCTCTCAGTTCACTTTTTCTTCTTCCCCCCTCTATAATTTCTCTGAACCTTATATCTCCTCTGAGCCTTTCTGTACTTTCTGCCATCTGTATTCTCTTAAGTCTTGAACATGGTTCAGTCCAAGAAATATAGAGGAGTCAGACAACGTCACTGGGGCTCTTGGGTGTCAGAAATCCGACACCCTTTACTGTAAGCTCCAAGAAATTCCCATGATATTGCAACTTTTTTTTTCAGTTATATTTCGATTTTTTTGGGGTTCTTACATTTGTGTCTGCTACAGGAAGAGAAGGGTCTGGTTAGGCACATTTGAAACAGCAGAAGAGGCAGCAAGAGCCTATGACCAAGCTGCTGTCCTGTTGAGTGGACGCAACGCAAAAACCAACTTCCCAACACTGCCACCACCACCATCACCGCAAACTACTCCAAATGGAGAGCCAAAACCTACTCCTGAGTTGCCTTCCTCAACGCCGCCAAACAGTCTATCGGAGACCCTCCACGCCAAGCTTCGAAAGTGCAGCAAAGTACTGTCACCATCCATGACCTGCTTGAGGCTCGACACCGAGAACTCGCACATTGGTGTGTGGCAAAAGCGTGCGGGACAGCGATCGGATTCCAACTGGGTCATGACCGTGCAGCTCGAAAAGAGTAACACTCCAGTTTCAACACACCCTCTGCCGTTTGACGGCAAGTCCTCCGGCGAGCCAGAGTCGAGAACGGAGATTAATGAAGAGGAAAGAATCGCATTGCAAATGATAGAAGAGCTTCTTAATAGGAATTGTCCTAGTCCTTCCAATAATGGTGGCGTGCAAGAAGAGGAACACGGCACTAACAGCTTTTGCTTTTAGCTCCTCTGTTATGGGATTTGCCAGTGTGGTTGGTTTAATTGAGGAGGACCTGACCACAGAGCTTGCATGTGACTTTCTATAATTAAAAGTGACTAGTACTTATATAGTTTGGTTGATACGTATATGTAAAAGACAAGAAGTCAAAGCAGAAAACACAGATGTGTGTATGTATGCATGTATACATGTGACTATGCTAAAACCTTGAAAACCAGTTAAGGTATAGGCATGCAATTGTATCTTCTATCTTTAGTAAGAAAAATAATGGAGAAAAAATGGCAGAAGCAGCTACCCTTTATGTACTTACTTCCAATTCTAATCGAATTACAACTTGAAATGGACGTTATTTGGACAGATTTGTTGATGTGTATACACTTATTAACGAACGGCGTTCGTTGCTTGGATTGATGGAGACCATAGAATCCTATCGATGTTCCAGTCGATTTACAAGAGAAAAAAAGTAAAAACTTCAGAATGCCTCAGGTCACGTATTTCTTAGACGCATGAAATCTTCTTATATCAGACGTGTAGTCGGAAATCCTATGACAGTTCCGTTCAGTATCTTGCTCTGATCAGTCATCTATCCTTACTCTCCAGTAGAGTTGGAACCGACTGTTGGATATTTTTAACTTTTTCCGTAAAATTGAACAATATTTAATTATATTTTTTAGTTTTTCAAATAACTTATTAGTTAAGGTATATAATTTGATTCGGATAAAAATAATAAAGTAATCCAATAAATGAGTTGAAATTTGGGTAAAAAATAGATCCCGATCAGTGTAGATAAGATCCATATCAAGCCTGTAATAGGCAAACCTAATATGGAAGTTATATATAAAGGTTAAGGTTTCCTGCAATTGCCCATAAAGGTTATGCTTACGAATGATATGTTGTACCATCTAACTCGTTAAGTGATTATGGCAATTGTAACTCATAATGATATAAAATTACATCAGATAGCTATCAAAACTGCTTTCTTGAATAAAGACCTTTATGAAGAGGTCTATATGGTACAACATGAAGGATTTTAGGACCCAGATAAAATTGACATGATTTGCGCATTATGCAGATCAACATATGATTTACATCAAACCTCCCGAAAATGATACCTTACATTTGATAAGGTTTGACCTCTTTTGGCTTCATGAAAAATAAAGTTAAAAGATGCTTATACTATGAGGTTAAGGGGAGCAAAATTATCTTCTTATTACTGCATGTGAATGATATATTGCTCACGTCAAATTACTTGACTATGTTGTATGAGGATAAGCAACTTTTGGTCAAGAACTTTGACATAAAGGACCTTGGCGTAGCATCTTTTGTCCTAAGTATTCGGATTCACCGGGACAAATCTCAATACTCATCAGACCTCTCACATAGTGCATACATTAAGTTTGTGTTACAAAGTTTAATAGAATTAGCTGTGACCTGTTGTAGCACCTATTTCTCATAGTGAAAGATAATCTTTGGCACCATATCCAAAGAATAAAGTAAAAAGAGAGGTATGAGGAATGTTCCGTATTCTAGTACGGTTGATAGCTTAATGTATGCTCTGTAAGTACTAGGCGGGACATTGCATTTACTATTAGATTGTTTGGTCAATATCTGATTAACCCAGGTGTAGACCATTGAAATGCAGTCAAGCGAGTATTGAGATAATTCAAGAGAATCAAGGATTATATGTTGACATATAGAAAAGTCAACAGACTAAATCTCATAGGAAATTCAGATTCAAATTTAGCTAAATGTCCAGATGATCGAAAGCCCACTTAAGATTACAGTTTAAGTTTGTAGATGGTACAATGTCGTGGAAGAGTGTTAAATAGACATAGGTGATTTCCTAGACCATGCATGCAGAGTGCATGCTATGGGGCTGCTTCATAGCAGTTTAACTCAGAAACTTAATTTCTGAGTTATTTGTGGTTGATTCAATAGCTAGACCCATTCGGTTGTACTGTGATAATCTTGCTGCTATGCTGTTTAGCAACAATAAGAACATCACAGGGTCTATGCATTTGAAGGTCAAATTCTTGACCATAAAGGAGTTGACACGAAAAAGTGACATTAAGATTTGGAGCATTTAAGGACTGAGGAACTATAAGTCGATTCTTTAACTAAAGAACTTCACCCACTTGTGTTTGAAATACAAGTATACAGCATAGGTGTTTTGAAGTCCTTAGACACAACTAGAGGATTGTTATGTTTGCTCCATGTACATTTGTACATTTATACGTTTTGGTGTATTATAATGGTATGATGGTTCATTAATGAAGATGATCATTGTTTATCCTCAGTAATACATGTTATCAAACATTGTCATAATATATATGAAAGCCTTAAAATTTGTGTCAATCTTAAACATTAAAAGATTATTGGGCATATCTATAGATTGACCTTGAGTTTATGTCATTTAGATACATACAGTTTTATACGAATATCCATAAAGTTTGACATGACATAGGAGAATATAAGTTTTTAACCCCAAAAAGGTTCTCTAATGCAGGTTAGCATTCAGTAAGAGAACATAAAGGTTGTCTCTAATGCTGTTTAGCATTTGGTAAGAGGAAACAAGTTTTTCTCTAAGACTATTTAGCATTCGCTGAGAGAAAACATGATTTTTCTAATATAGTTTAACATAAAGTTGGAGAAATCAAGACCTACAAATGAAGATGATATAATTTAGATCATAAATGTATCATCCTAGTTTGTCACACTCTATTTTTTCATTCATGTTAGTGAGGTATTAGGTATACGTGATTGTATTGGATCTGTGTCGCACATAACACATAATTTGATGATTTTCAGTATTAAAAGCCTTGTAGAACATAATGATGGACTTTCATTATCTTTGAATCAAATGTTTTGTTTTTAAACTTAGTCAACTAATACAGTAACATAGCTTAACCGATTTTTTTAAACTGTTATATTTCAACTTGAGTCAATACCGCAATTAAGTATTGTCCAAGGGGAAGAATGTTGGATATTTTTTACTTTTCCTATAAAGTTAGACAACATTTAATTGCATTTTTGGTTTTTCAAATCACTTATTGGTTAAGTTACGTAATTTGACTTAGATAAAGATAATAAAGTGGCCCAATAAATGATCTAATCCAATAGGTCGAAGTTTGGGTGAAAAATGGATCCCGATCAGTGTGAACCAGACCCATATCGAGCCTATAATGGGAAAGTCCAATATGGAAGTTATATATAAAGGTTAAGGTCTTCTGCAGTTGCTCATATCATTCTTAAGCATAAGGATTATCTAATTCGTTAACAGAGTTTACGTTTTGAGAAAACTATAGAAAGATGTTGACCGCGTCTCGGTGAACAATTCCTGTGAAGACGACGGAAGATTTGCGCTCATTTTAGTTTTGGAAAGCTCGTTTGAAGTTATGCTCGTGAAATGAGGTATTTTCCGTATTTCTTCGTTTATTGCCCTTTCAAGTTAGATTCGGAATATGTAACTAAGGTACCGTTACGTGTTGCACCGACTTGTTAAGATGTGACAAGACCATATCAGACTTTGTCTTCTTAAAGCAACCATGTAATCTGAATTTCATTCAGCCATTTAAAGAAATATCTGTTCCCCACATGGTCATCTGTCGGCTTTTCCTTCCTCCTTGTTTCTCTCGATTTGATAATTTGTTGGAAATGCTTCTTATTAACTGGTCTGTGTATATATTATCGCCTCAATAAAAGTTGATCACGAGTTATTTTCTTACTGATAAGAGAAGGATTCGCTTTAAGCAATATATATATCATATATGCATGCATGCATGCATATAAATACGTTCTTATCGAAGTTATCTGATGATTTTACAGCAATATCTTAGTCTTACACCTTATGAGAATGAAGTTCAGATTTGGAGCACTTGGAAACTACCAGAAGACCTCGAGAACGGAGAATCCACGGTTTCCAAATTCCATCTTCTTCTTGGGAACTTTTCAAAGGTAAAAAAAAGGGTTAAGTTTACAAGAAACTTTCCAAGTTCTCACTCAGTTCAGGAGCTAGCTAGAGTGTAAATATATAGATGGTGATTTGCTGATCAAAATCACTCTGAACTTTTGAGTGTGCCCCTGGACTGGAGACGGGAAAGTAATTATGAAAAATTGCAATACTATTATATTACGATTGTAATTATCTTTACCGGCAGGGATTTTAAAATCTTGTACAAATTAGAGGGCAGGTCAGCATAGTAGTTGGCTCATCATAATGTTCTCTACTAATTTGGACGTATCTCCCAACTACAGTGCCAACATTGAAATTGGAATTCAGTCGTTTTCATCCAAAGGGAAACCGGTGACTCAATAGAATGCATGAAAGTGATAGTGAATTATGTATATTCCGTCATTATCTGGTATCAATATAATTTAGATTAGAGATTTTAATAAAAATGGTAACAAGGAGTAGTTCAGAATTTGGCCGAGTAATCAATTCAGGGACACATTTTGAGGAAATTGGACCGTCATGTATGTGACAAAGGTCCAACTTCTTAATTATGTTTACCACCAAACATGTGATAAATGTCCTACAATGACAGCCTAGAGTCGAACCAACATTTAGAAATTTGAGGACCACCTCATGTAGGTGTAGCTGCTCGACACCATGAATAAGCAGGTGTGATCCATCATTATGGATTCTCCTTCAAACTAAATTATAATGAAATATCCCAATTTTGTGGATTGGATCCCATTTGTTTCATCGACTTGCACTGCTTCACATCGGTTTTTGGGTTTCTCAACTGAAAGCGCTCAGAACCCAATTGGGTCATCAATTAATGGGCTAGAGAGGGTTGTAATCGGTCTTTCAGGCCTTTTCATGGATATAGAGTTTGTTGACACCTGTAAATGAAGACTTCTTCTTTCGAGCCTGGCAGATGAAGTCTTCTGGGCTGCACACTCCAGAATTTGCAAGGGACATTGACTTCAGGAACAGGGCTTGAGCCATCGTTTCGAAACCTGTAATTAATGGTGACTTTTTTCTCTTTTGTTCAAATTAAATACTTAGTGTTGGCATAATCAATATGTGTTTAATTTAATATAACATAGTGTGACGGGCAGTGTATACAAAGCCCAGAAATAAATTCACCGCGTTATGGCTGACCGGTGATTACTAGTGATTCCGACTTCATGCAGGCGAGTTGCAACCTGCAATCTGAACTGAGGACAAGTTTTTGAAGTTAGCTTACTCTCGCGGGAGCGCGACCTTTTGTCCCAGCCATTTTAGCACATGTGTCGCCCAGGGCATAAGGGGCATGACACTTGACGTCATCCTTACCTTCTTCCAACTTATTATCGGGAGCTGAAGGGCTCTATCTATGACCCAAGCTTAAATTTATTTTTTAATGTTACGCACCAAGAATTCAACCAAAGTTGGGGGCTGATTTATTAAGAATGAAATATTATCGGAAATCTCGATTGATACGACACCTTTATGTATTAGATGGATTCGTACCTCATCTCATCTATCCAAAAAAAATTAGTTCAAATCCTTTGCTACTAGGTGAAAGATTCTTCTTCTTTGCATTTATTACGACTCTTTGCTTATTCACCCATTAAAACAGTCTTATAATTTCAAAAAAATATAAATCTATTTTTTAAAAAAGGGACTGACTTTATCTTGAGATAATCGCTTTTGGAATATTGCTTCTAAAGAAACTTTGCTACTATTGGAATGAAAGAATTGGGTGACACGCTGAATATCCTCTATAACATCAAAGCTTTGTTGCAAAGAGATTGATGCGTGAAAATGCTCCATTTACTTCGGAAAGAAAATTCAGTTGCAGACCATCTCGCCAAACTAGGGGCCAATTCTACGGCTATTGACGATCACGTACTGGAATTGCTACCCTACTGAAAGATGCAGCTGGCACTTTGTATGTACGGGCTGAGTTCGTTCAGTGCTTTCTTTTCTTTCCCTTCGACTACCTATCGACCTAGATTCGAAGTGGGGCCATACAACAGCGTTAGAACAAATGCTAAAACACAACATATTTACTTCTAATATTTTAAATTATGTTTTTTCTTAAAGTTTGAAACACTATACAACTATTCATAGCAAAGATTAAAAATTTTAACCGATTCAATATTAAAAATTTTGAATAGTTTATTTTTTCGGTTTGATTTTTAGATTTGCAGTTTGATTTACGTTAGTAATTTTTGTTGTTAAAATTGATCAATTTATTAATTAATTGTTAATTTTTGTAAATTAATAAACTTTCATAACATAAAATAAATCAATCAATTAATTTTTTTAATAATTTCTTTTTAATAAAACTTTAAATTATTTGATAAGTAAAAGCGTTCTCTTTTAATCATATTTTAAATTCTTTAATTTTATTAAATTTTTAGTCAATTTTATAACAATTTAATGACAATTAAACTTTTCAAACTTTAAACTTCTCGTCTTATTAATTTAATGTCTTATCTGATTTTCAAAATATTTATTCGTAGTAATTTTTGGTATATAATTAAAATAATTAATAACAAATTCGAATACAAAAATCTTTTTTTAATGATCTTTCTTTTATCTATTGGCTGAAGAATATATAATGTAAATGTAATTCTTAATTCAAATAAATTTAATTTAATATGAATACATAAATTTAATATTAATTTAATTTAAAATATTATCTTATATATAATTATTTTTAATTATTTTATCAGTGTTCAATGTTAGATTCTTGTCCCATGGGGCTGGCTTTAGTCGTTATCTTGTTTGTTTCATTTATCTATGTATACACACACATATATATATATATATAAAAGAATATTCCTCGGCTATTTAGATCCGGATCTGCCAGTCTTGGAAACATCTACCATTTTGGTTGACTTTGCCAATGGGGACAAAAGGACCAAAGAATAATTTATTAACTTTAGAGGGACCATTTTGGAGCTTATAATGGTCAAATGAAAAGAATAGTTTGTGGATATTCTCTAATGCCATTGGAATTATTCCTTTCGTGATTGATTAGCAAACGTCACTTCTTTTAAGTTGAGGCTGTTAATTTGTTTAAAGTTTATATTTTACGAAATAAAAATTCTAATAACTTTTTATTAAATGTTTAATTAAAAATATATAGTTTATAAGATATTACATAAGTAAAAAATATAACATTATGGTAAGTAATTTTGATAAATTTCTTAATCTTTACGCTTCTTAAATTTTTTAAAGTTGTTTAAAAAATTAACAACAGTAAAAAAAATAACAATATTTAGTATGAATCTTGCCAATAATATGCAGCCTTACTTCTAATTTAATTTGAGTGACTGTTTAAAAAATAAAGGTAAAATATAAATAATATCAATCATCATCTTCACACTGAGTTCGAAGCCTCGCACTAAAGCGGAGTCTGGAGAAGTTTGATAGTATGCAGCGTTACCCTTACATAATAAAAAGGTTGTGAATATCAATATTATATATAAATTAATTAAATATTACAAAATAACGATTTAATTTAATTAAAATTAACTAAATATAATTCAACCTATAACAAATTTTTAGTTTAAATATAATTTAAATTAATATCAATAATATTTAATATATTTTATTACTTTATTAACAATTTTAGAGATTGCCACGTGTCAGTTTGATATAATAAAAAAGTAGTCTCTTTCGCACTTATCATCTCTTTCCAAAAGGAATAAAACCAAAGATATACTCTCCGCTCTCCACGGCACAAACGGATATTCCAATACTACCCTCCCGAATATTCCTTCTCTCTTCTTCTAATTATTATTTATACCAATCCAACCCTTCGTTCCCTCTCTCTTCCCCTCCCTTTTTCGCTCAACACCTTTTTTTTTTAATCACTTTCTAGCTAACCAAACACAACACCCCTTCGGTTCCTCTTACAAACAAATTATACTGCGACTATCTTGTAAAGATCATGAAGTTCGGGAAAAGCCTTAGCAACCAGATTGAAGAGACGTTGCCCGAGTGGCGCGACAAGTTCTTATCTTATAAGGAGCTAAAGAAGCGACTGAAGCTCCTGGACCCTCACAAGGAGCGCCCTGGAAAGCGCCCCAGATTGGACGCGGCTGACAGTAAAAAAGGAATGACTGAAGAGGAGATCAATTTCATTAGGCTGTTGGAGGATGAGCTCGAGAAATTCAACGCCTTTTTCATGGAGAAGGAGGAAGAGTACATCATCAGATTGAAGGTACGTACCTCCTCTCTCTCTCTCTCTCTCTTTTTTTGGGGTTAAAACGGTTACGATATGTTGTTTGGTTTCCGGGAAAAAGGTGTTTAATCGGACGCATTTTTTATAGAAGAAAACGGTTACATCCCGAGTGCAACGACGTCGTAAGGAGTTGGTAGTAGATGACTGGATTGAGCAAGTGCCAACGTAAAGGGTAGTTAAAAGCCGTTACTGATTTTACCAATAGGATTTTGCCAGGTGTTAGGTGATTTAACATGCAACCGGCTCGCACTCATTGTCTGTGTATTGTGCCTTTGGTTTCGTATATTCTAAACACTCTCATAACATGATTACTTCATAGAGATACTTTCTCCTAACACCTTCAAGGATGATGTCTTGTACAGAAATTCAGTTCAAGTCGTTAGTAATGTGGAATGGAAACTCAAAAGTCTATAACTTTGGTGCAGGAATTGCAGGATGGGGTGGCAAAGGCCAAGGATTCTAATGAA
The DNA here is from genome assembly GCA_027563825.1 of Erythroxylum mucronatum. Lineage (NCBI taxonomy): Eukaryota > Viridiplantae > Streptophyta > Magnoliopsida > Malpighiales > Erythroxylaceae > Erythroxylum > Erythroxylum mucronatum. The sequence goes on along the minus strand of JAOSBP010000007.1, from coordinate 25,056,952 downwards.
GAGATGATTAAGATTCGGAAGGAGATTGTAGACTTCCACGGGGAGATGGTTTTGCTGGAGAACTACAGTGCCCTCAACTATACAGGTACTGTCTTGGACAGGTTTATGTGGGAAGTGTCTAAATTTAAAACTTGACTTGATTTGGATAGTAACTTTTTGTTCGGTTTTTTTTTTTAGCAGGATTGGTGAAGATACTGAAGAAGTACGACAAAAGAACTGGTGCTCTTATTCGCTTACCCTTCATACAAAGGGTTTTGCAGCAGCCATTCTTCACCACCGATTTGCTATACAAGCTTGTTAAAGAATGTGAGACAATGCTTGACCGCCTCTTCCCCATGAGAGAACCAGCATCTTTAGTTGAAGCTGCGAAGGGAGATGAGGGGTGTAATCCCTCAACTTCTGCCAATACCAAGAATGATGGCCTGAGCAGAGTACCAAAGGAACTTGCAGAAATTGAGCACATGGAGAGTTTGTATATGAAGAGCACCATATCAGCTTTGCGGGTTTTGCAAGAAATTCGAAGCGGGAGCTCAACTGTTAGTGTTTTCTCGTTGCCACCACTGGAATTAAGTGGGTTGGAAGATAATACTTGGAAGAAAGTTCCTATCATGGAACAAGTAGCTAAATCTTAGGTAATGGTACTATGTTAAGGGAAACAGGGTCATCTCTTTTTACTCTGTTTTTGTTCCTTCGCACATAACGGATGATGTTGTATACATGTCTCAGATACTGACATAGGTGTAATATGCTTAAATGACGTTGAGTGAGCTTTCTCCTATCTCAGCACAAGTTGTTTGAGTTCTGTATGACAGAATCATATCCATATATACAAGTTTCTAGTTTCAATAGTAGTTCATAAGTTCTACAAAAAATCAGAGTGATGTAATATTGAGAGCCTTGGCAAAGTCTAAGCAGAGCAATTCTCTAAAGTTGTAACGTTGTAATATGATCAACGAAATGTGTGGAGATAGAACATCCTTAAACTAATGTTCCAGTTTTAATATATCATTGTATCAGTAATAATCCGATCAAAATTTTAATGTGATTATTATTATTTATCTAGAAGTCGAATCCTTTGTATGCTAAATTAAATTCTGTATCCTTGTTCTCATTTTCAATCCCCTCAAAGATTCATCGCCTACACTTGTGTTTCTCTAATGAAGAAATCGAAACAGCACAACACCTATTCTTTAGTTATCAAGTTGCTAGGATCATATGGTTCGTTCCCCCTTTTTCTCTGCATGTGGATATGTTTCAGGTGGACACGATTGATGATTGGCTATAAACTTGATGCTTTGGATGTTTCTCCTTATGCTCTGGAACTTCATCCTAAATATTACTGAACTTAGTATTATACCATGTAAGAGTCGCATTATCTGTTGTTACTATGTTGGATTTCATTTGTGGTTGAGAATTGATGCATTAGTAGGTGTTAAAGCCACAAAGAAGAGTACATATCAGAGAGTGCAGCTCATTTCTGCATTATTCAGAAAATGTACAGGAACAAACATGATATCGTCACGATGTTTTACTGAAAACTTATGGATGCCACAATTAAGCGAAAGGACTTGTCAAAGTCACACTTGAAGTACACAAATTTCAAACTCTCTCATCTGTTGCATGGCATTGCCATTGTTGACACAAGGTGGCAGTAATCCAGCAAGCAGATGAGAGGATCAACATAACTAACTCAAAAGATGAATTCCCATATAATTTCAATCATCGACTGTGCTCATGAATCCACCAAGAAAGCCAGCTCCATTACACTCCCCACACAACATTTCCCTTTTTCCTCTGCACAGAAATACAGAGTTGCAGGAGTTGGATACTGAATCATTTATCAATGTAAAAGAAATGCCATCATCTGATAAGTTATTTATCATCTTTGTTTTTTAAATATGAATATCAAAAGAATCTCAAAGGAAAGGAATAATGAGCAGAAAAGAAACAAAGAGGGAGGTGTGTAATGGACGCTGAACCTACCATTATTTTGTTTAAGTTATATCAGTTGTGAATGATTTTTATATGAAAAATAAATCTGAAGACCCAGTGCTCTGCTATTTTCGAGATGATATGAGACTATAAAACAATGCCAGATGTATAATAGCTGGAATTGAAGGTAGCCGTACCTGCAAAGCCAGCATATTCCTCCAGCCTTGAATTGTCCATTGAAGTGGTCCACAGAGTTAACTCCTGTGCCTTTACATTGAGAACATTGTACAGCACCTGGTAGTTTAACATAAAAGTGCAAGTTTTTCTTCATAGAATTAGAAATTCAGAATGGACAAAAGTTTATAACTCAACCATATATGTATGTACATGCGTGTTTGTGTAAGCGGCAGTTAAGGACTATCCAAAATTTATAAATCAGGCTTCTGAAAATGATGTTCTGCAGTAATCTGAATGCACCTATACATGACCTCAACTAAACAAATGGTTCAGTAAGCAAGCTCTGGGAATAACGTTAAATATTTTGTGTACCATGATGCCACCAGGAAATTCTTCTTTGTTATGCGAGCAATTTCAAAGCTTTAATTGCATTAAACAGTTCACTGGCAATGCTAAAATCACCAAGGAAAAGAAAATAAGTTCCCTCGTACAAATTTCAAGACATGTGGAAAGCAAAATCATTGTAAGAAAGAAAATTGTATTCAGATTCCAAAACCGATTCGTGTAGCGACGTAAAAATATGTAGCTATTCAGCCTAACTCAAAAAGAATGTAAATGAAAGTCCTTCTAAAGGACCATAAACAGCAAGGTAACTGTTGCACAACTGTCAAGAGATGACAGAAAAATGTATAGAAAATATTCGGGAACTCTCAAGTAAATAACTTTGTTCTTACCATTTCCATCACAGTTAGAGCACACTATGCTATTTGGTTTAGAGCTTTGGTTACCGTTTGCAGCCTGTCAACCAAAACCAAAAGGGAATCTCAAGAAAAAAATGCTTCAGAAAGAAGAAAGAACATAATGAGGCTCTACTATGCTCAGTTGATAGGAAGCATGTGTGTCAGCATTTGTTTATATAAATAGCCATCTTTGCTTTACTTTCAATTCTAATCAGGGTGCGCTTTCCAGCATAACTGACACCCTATCTCAAATGTATTGGTTCCGTGGATTTAGAATGGGGAAGGGCTAAAAGAGGGGGGTTCTCAGCTCTTGAACTGAGCAAAAAATGACTTTTTTTGGAGGGAGAAAGGACGTGACGATATTAGTTTATTTGAATACTTGGTCCATCCATCTTCATAAGCACAAAACAAGAGTGTTGACAGCAGTAAACCATCTCATTCCACTTGTTTTAAAGGGCATTCATTTGACAAGATATTAAGTTCTGTTAAGCCATGCACCCACATTTACGATTTCAGCAAAGCTCTCAGCCATGTGTTTGACAAGCTCGCTTAAAAGTGCATATCTTTAGGTCCAAAAGGATTGTCTGCACTGAGAAGTATTAGCAGAAATAGAAAAGAAACAAAACTCGTCCTAAAACAACCTAAATTATATGTAAATGTTCATTTAGTACATATGCATTCACCACATATGGATTATAATACAAATCCAAGCATTCTACTTTTTTCAAAAAAATACATATTCAAGCATTTTTATTCATTAATTTCACCCAAGTTTATGAAGACAATATGTTGTCAATCTATGTGATAGAAACCTCCACAAATTGTTAATATTTTGAAATGAATGCAACTCATTGTAAGATAGGAAATGGAGGTCAGTCAATTAGCGAGTACTCACTCCAACCAGGCCACGTTTCCCACAACAAACCAGTTGGACCCTAGCCCTCTACTAAGAACTACGCAAGTAAGGACACAAGATAGCAATTACCCACCTTGACTTCCAAAGACTGAAATTTAGAAGTCTTTGAGCTTTGAAAAGCTCTGTTTACCCGAAGAACCCGTCCAGCGGCCGAGTCCCCAAGAAGTACCGATCCTAGAATGAGTGAATGACCCATAAATAGTAATAAAATTTGGTAGCATGAACTATGAAACAATCCAAAATCACAGGAAGCGTAAACCAGAAAGCAACCCGACATCAATCTTAAACAAATAGATTAGAAATGTCCGCACCTGGTTTGTCTGGAGACTTCAACGAGCAAACAGGAGTGAAACATATGGAGTTTGCCATTTAAAGTTAAATCTGAATCTTGGTTCCTTTGCGAATTGACAACAGATTAGAGAAGGCAAACAAAGAGTGTGCAAAGATAAGATGAACGTAAGTAATAGCAGAAGATACTAAAAGTGTGTTTCTTCAGGTGTGTCCGTCTGTTGGCGATAACAAGAACTTCAGTAGTAGTCTAGTAGATAAGGCTCGCTGAGACAATCACCCCATTTATTTTACTTCAATGTCCTTCTTCTTAGTACAGCTTGCTGCAATACTTGTTACAAGATAAAGGGCATTGAGGTCAATGACTATTTTAGGCAGCAAACAGGCACCATGAGTTTTGTAAAAACAGGCGAATCTGTCTTGAAAACCAGAAAGCAAAAATGATGGCTGGCACACTGTTTACCAATGTTTGCTTTCTCCCCTCTCAAAGTAAGTGCCTTTGGACTCAAGTTTACAATTTTATCAAGTTTTTGTCTCTCAATATAACGTCTATGTTTGCTTTTACAATATAGAATATTAAGTTTGCGAACTAAGGTTGAAAATCGTTGCTGGGCATGCCATTGGAAGCTTTTCATGTTCAAATTCCTTTTGCAAGACTTACTGGATGCTTTTGTTTAAAACAGAAAGGGAATTGAATGGATTGCTAGTGAGCTTCAAGAGTTCATTCCATGGGAAAGAAATGGGGAATCAAAGTTTTAGGAGGACAGGAATTAGCAGCATCCGTGGACATAGCCTTTTGGTTGCTTCAGTGGTTTGTGATGCTTTACTTTGTAATTTTACGAGTTATCTCATCTGGGTTTTAGAAGAACTACTGCTATGGAAAGAATTTATAGAATTGTCTTGTGTTCTAAGATCTTCATAAATTAAAGTTTACTACTTTGTTGAGTTATAGACATGGGTCCAACTTCATCTCCAGAGATTGCTAATATTCTTATGCTTATTTTCGTGTGACATGGACTCAGCTTGGAAGGAAAGTGCAGAAGAAAGAGGCTGTCATTCCCGACCCAGATTACCGTATACCAGTTGTCCTACTTGGTTAGTGCTTGGCAAGCTTTTTTCGGATTATATAATGACAAATGGAATTGCATATGATGCAACTCAATTCAGTTACTTTACTTAATGGAATTGGATGAAACTGGAATTGTGCAGGCTGATAAATTCTGTTATAAGGTCTCTTTCTTTTTGATAGTGAATAACGAGGACAACAACAATCATGTAATTAAACAGCCATTTGCTTTGTATATGGTTCTTGGACAAAGTATTTTTCACATGTTTAAATATATGCACATTCAACAACTTCAATTAGCTCTTAGAGCAGAGCTTCTTTCTTGACGGATTCTGTAAAGATTTTTGGTCTCTTTGGTAGGTACACCAAATCTATGAGAAGTGAAGCTTTTCATTTACTACTGAAAGCATATAATCTTCCTCCTCATAGGTGAAACCATTAAATATCATTTCTTTAAGAGTGAAATTTCTGTTGAAACAGGTTTAGCTGGTGGCTTAACTTATACAAATAATCTATTGCCAGCTGCACCTGTTGGTCTCCTGGGATTGCTCCTGTTGTTTCAGGTAATTGATAATGCATAATCTGGACGCAATAGAAAGTTGGATGTGCCGATATTCATCTGCTGTCAAAGGACAACCTTCAGTGCTTGGGCTCAGGTCTTTCATAATATAACTTAGTCAGATGGTGTTCATCCTCAGTATTCACCCTTTTTAAGAAATTTACGTTATGTTTTGTTGCATAGATTATCATGTGCTGCAAACGGTGTGTTTGTTATCTTCTAGTCTGTCCTTTGTTTTTCCACATAAACCAGCTAATGACTTGTTTCTAGTTAATGTAATCTTTGTTTCTTGCTTACAGACTACCAGAGTGAGATTTGTTTTTGATGATGAGGCCCTGGTAAGTTCACTTGAAATCTATACTAAATTCCTTTTTCCTTCTTCTTCTTATCTTTAATAATCTCCTTTGCCTGTTATTAGTTGTCTATAATCTCTGGAATGAAGATGAATCATTCCACTCCTTAGCCAACATCTTCTGAGCATTTTCATTATGAATCATTCGATCAATGTAGTTTCTAAGGCTTCTTATGTTCTCATGAAATTTAGTTCTGATGGTTAAAAAAGACAATGTAAACCAAATTCTATTCTTGTTTGTTGTTGATGGTTGCAGGAAGTGAAGATTGGAGACCAGCTTCAGGAATCAGGTGAAAATGTGTTTGTGGGAGGAGAGAACCGCTGGAAGTAAGTAGTTTGTGTGTTCTTCCCCAAGTTCTGTGGATAAAAAATAAGGCTTCTAATCCTATTGTTTCTCGCAGATATTCAACATTTGTGAACTGGGAACTGTGGTGGCCAAATTTCCCAATTCTGATGTATTTTAAAGAGACACAAACAAAACCTGAAGGACAAGTGCATTTCTTTCCAGTGATTTTTGTAAGGCTTTGTGATCATATATTGTGATGTTAGTGATAAAATGAGATCCCACTCGGGTTTTGGACCTGTTTCTTTCCAACTCATCTGATATGTGCTCTTGATTGCTATGAACAGAATGGCAAACAACTCTACGATGTCATGGTGGAGAGAGCTGGCCCCTCAAAAACCAGCTTACCTAAAAGCTCCTAGAGTTGATGACATTAATGTTTCAAACTACCTTGCGGTCCCTTTAGATGCCAAAACATGGGTCTCAAAATTTCACACTAAAGTACTTGATGGGTCTCTCTCAGATGAGAAACAAGCTTTTCTTGCAGGTTAATAGATGCTGCTTCTGTGAATCGAATCTCGATTACATATGTATTAGTCTACATTATGTTTGTACATGCCTCGGTGCAATATATGAGCTTTGGGTGCTTCTTGTTGGTCTCTTCTCAGACATTTGGCTTATGTAAAGATTCTCCTGTAATTACGAATCAAAAGCATTATATTTACATACATAACTCCCTCCAAAGTTCTACATTTTCCTTCAGCGTCAAAATTCTACGAAAGACCAAAGGTCTGAATTTGAACAATTTCAGTGAAAGGAGTATATTTTAAGCCAAAACTAAAATATTACAGGTTAATACAACTAGGTGATGTACAGTGACATGAACAAAATAACTATGGCCGACAATCTTTTCACAGGAGGAATCCTTATTGCACATGGACAATTCTCATGACGCCAACTTCTCGATAGCCATTTCTTTAAGCGCTATAACTAATCTACAGAACACCTTAAGATTGTGGCCTACTTTATCCTGTAACAAGCAACAGCCACCAAAAGGGAAAAACATCATTAGCGGAAAAAGCAACAGATGTTTTGCACTTAAATGTAGGATCTGCTTTACGTCATTGGGAGCGCCATTATTTTACAATATTAATATCACTACAATATAACAATCAAGACCAGAAACTGGATACACAAAACCTTTGATCGATGGATTAACATAGAGGGAACTTCCAATTAATCGAATAACATGCTTACTGTTTCTGAATATGATAAAACAATATTGTTAACCTCAGCAAGATGGGAATTGGGAAGGCACTTAGAAACATTCCAAAAAACATCTCAATAACTATACAAGTATAACTGATTTTTGTAACACCACAATCTGTAACCCTCATACATGTAACTTGCGACCTTTATTCAAGTTGTTATTTCTAATAATCCTCTTTGTGCCACAACTTCAAACCCAAGTCAATTAACAACTTTATTTCATTATGTTTAAACCATGTTATACCAGATGGATTTCATCGTAGTACTTGGATGTCTTACTGAATATGAAGGAATAATGTGGATAGCTGCATACCTCATTTAGTATCTCAAGCCGTTCCAAAGTTGGAACCAGCTTTGCACACAATGAAGGTACAGCCTGTCCAGAGTCCGACTTGCCACTATATGTAATTGTTTTCCTTGCAACACTGGCATCAGATGTTGCAGAGCTGCCAATAAAAATAAAAAAATCCATCCTCAAAAGCAATAACATAGCAAATCAACATCGAACAAAATGGTAACTCCAATATGACACGATGCTTCATGATAAACATAGTTGTATACAAGTCATACTTGCCCACATCACTTATCCCAGTGACAGCAAAAACCTAACAAATGTGGGAAATAAGAAAATAAAGCATAAAAAAAAGACAAAAAGGCATACCCATCCTGAAAGTGAACAAGGATTATGTTTAATATATGCTCCGCAAGTGGCAGTAACAAGCCAATTGGCTGATCTTTACTGCCAGCCACACAGTTTTGTTTCCACCATCGCAATGTACCTCCTGCAAAAATAAGAGCAAATAAACATTGCAATTTTCTTGACGTTATATAACTAAACCAAGCAAATAAAAAATGCAACCAAGGTTACTGGGTCACTATTGGAGAATGGTAATTGTTTGAATTCTCATAAACCTGTCACACATTGTGTCAATAATATAAGTATTTATTCGTTTTCAGGATAAAATATATGGGTTTACACAGGGACATAAAGGACCATCCCCTCAATGTGTATATATACCTGGAGTCTCAGAGATTTCGTTGTGACTAGAAAATAGAGATAGGAGCTCAGACTTAAGCATAGCCTAGATGTGTAGAGTTCTAACTTCCTTTTACCCTGACCATTTACATAAAAGAACAATTAGTGTCGGATACAATCATGAAATTATCTCATTCCTTGGGATGGAGATCTCCTCACATGAAACACAAGCATACCTTAGAAGATTGTACTGGTCCAACAACAACAGCACCATCTGACTCATAAGCAAATACAGCACACAACATACTGAAGAGCCCTTGAACAAAACCAAACTCGTCATTCTCTTCATAAGGCCATACCTACAAGATCACTGACAATAGCGAAGAGGTCAAGATGAAACACCTGGATTGCAAATTCATCCATCGAACTGGTTGGTTGTAAAATAATAAGTAAACAATTACTGCCAAAATACATGTAAGTTAAGTTGAGGAGGGGGGAAGGGGTAAGAGAGAGACATGTGAATCACTTGGGTGTTGTGCGAAAATCTTTCATTTCATCATCAATTCCAAGATACAAGCATTTACATCCCTGCAAAGTGCAGAGTGGAATAACTCACGAGAATATGAACTCAAACTACCAATAACGAATAATTAATAAGAATGAAATACAAGTCACCCAAACCTTTATTATCTTGCGACATGCATTTGGCCCCCAACTAGCTTTTCTTACAATTTCTAATAGTGAGATACCTTTATTATCTGGTAGATGTTTTTTGTTCCAATTCCTTGTATTAGTCTTCGGTTGATCCAATAAGTCCATAGCCTTCACATTCATTTACATTCGGTTTCCTAGTAATAAGTTCACAGCATGCAAATTCAAATGCTCTGCAATCTCCTTCTAACCTTTTTTAGATGAAACCTCACAATCTAGTGATTAATATATAACCTCCATCAATTCTGCACGTTCAAATTTAGAACAATACAATTTACTCAACTCTGATCATTGCTCATGATGGTACAAACAAAATTTGATATGCTTTCACATTTTTAGCAAATTTGCACAAGCCACACAACTGAAAGTTACGTAGACGCAAATATATATGTCAGGTGTTGATGTATAGAGGAAATTCAGTTTGTGAACTGGAAATTTCACTTCCAAAAAATTTTCACACTCTTAGGTTGTGATGTATACAGAATCTGAAACCTGTTCTGAAATAGCATTTGCACTTTTAAGTTGTTTGTTCACTGTCAGAAATTTGCACATTGGTCCCTTAAAAAATTCATTCATTAAAATTCAAGATCAACTTCTTAACAAGGGAATTTCCCATTTGCAGAAGATGAAGACAGAAATATGAATTGTTTCCATATAATGCAACTGTTAAAGTTCTATTGAACATTGAATGTGAGTTTTGACCTTTTCAAGTTAGCTCTCACACCTGTCTTGCTTGGTGTCATCAATGGGTCCAAATGAATGACGAATATCAGATAACGAGTAATGCAGAGCACAATACAAAAAATCTGACGTCTGTACATCAACAATCCCATGTACATGCCTCACAAACTGATTTGAGAAGAGGCATTAGTTAAATAATTAGTTGGTTATTTTCTTTGAAAACAAAACCTGAAGCTAGTTGAGCATATGTATGAGAGTGAAAACCACAAAGATGTCATCAATACATAAGTTTCAATTCAGCTCATGTGATCACCTTTTATTCTCCATTTATAATGTATTCTTCTAATCTGAAGTAGAGTTAAATTCGAAGTCTGAGTAGTTAAAGTACTCTAACAAAAATATTCCAAGCAACATGCTGGTGTTGTTTCCTGGAATGCATGACAAAGGTACATTCATTTCTCACATCAACAACCTATACATTACAAAATTTGTGAGACATCTGTGTCACAAGTGTAATATGTGTCTAACTATTTTATATAAATTCAGCTACTATCCGCACACATCAATCATAGTTCAATTGTTACAGACATTACTACAGACTGGTATATGGTGCGTAGTCCTTACTTTATTATCGGAATCATCTTGTACACATACAATTATTTTTGGCACGAAGGCAACTATGACAGTTGTCAATGGAAATACCAACCCCTAAATTGCTGATATCTTCCAAATTTACTATTCCGAATGTCTGTTGCGCCTGTCAATCAATATACATGGTTAAAAATCCAAACTAAACATAACATGTAATGCAATTATACAACATAATTGAAATGAAAAAAAAGATGTTCTTTAATTTACCATAAGTAAATCGGTCATGCGCATTGGAGGTGAGATATCAATACACACATTTTGTTGACTTCTTCCTATATCATTCACCTAACATGATAAGTGATTCAAAGTTTAATAATACATTACAAACATACAATATTTAAAACCAAAGAAAGAAATAGTTTAACAAACAATACCAGAGGAGTTGTTGCATAATGATGCTGACTGTATAAGCTTGTTGACTTATCCATATGAACACCTGTACGCTGCAATTCGTGATGTCATAACCAATTGTTGGTACAACCAACATAACATTGATTAAATTGCATGATACCAATAAGATAATATTAGAAATTGAACCTGAGATTGTTCTAGCCGATCGTCATGATTGGACCCCAAGCTCCTGAAATCCTTACAAATAGCAACTGTCTCCTTGTGGTTTTCCTCGTAAGAAATCAAATCAAATTTAGGATAAAAGAAATAGCCCAACACATGCAAACATTATTAATTACCCAATAACAAACCTGATGTTGATGTAATATGGGAGCCCAGCTGCTCGAGATAATCTCCCGTAGTTGGGAATTATCTTCAGATTCCTAAACACAGTGGTTTACACAAAATTAACTTAACATAATAACTCTTAAATTTATATACATCATTTCAATCCAATATCACCACACGTTATACCTGAGTGCTGGGAAGGGGGATAGGGGTCGAATCTGCCACATTTGTTAAAGTCCTGCAATTCTTCGCATTCTTCCTCTTCTTTGAACTTTTCTCTAGTCCACCCCTCAATCTCTTACTTGATGTCAGCTTTGTCTTCTTTTTCAGACCTCTTATGTCATTCATGTCGGCTTTATGAATGTCAGCATCATTCAGCACATTCCTTTTAGTATTTGAGTGTGAGCGTTGGCTTAACTCATGATCTTGTGGTATTTGGTTCTCTTCATAAACTATTTCTTCACCTTCCAATTTCTCATCAACCATCTTCAACATGTTCAAGAGATTATCTTTAACAACTTGATACGTATCTCTCCTCTCTACTGCCCTTGTCACCAATCGCATGCTTAATGTACACAATTCTTTATATCTGATAGTTGACAGCTGGCACGAATCCATATTAGTATCATTGACCGTTGACTCCATTTGTGCAATCGTCCAACTTTTTGCTTTCCTTGTCTATCTTTTCATAATATACTTGCTTGGGACAGTCGAAATATTCTTCAAGCTATACACCTTCAATACATGAGATCATAAAATGCCAACAAACTCAAACTTCCCCCAACTACAATGAACGTCATCATTGCACGAATCATAGCTGACCAGTTGAGAGTAGCGCTTCCCAGCAACACTAATCTTGTATTTCTCGACTATTCCATCCTGATTGCTAAGAAGAAAACTATAATAATGACAATGATTCCATTCATCTTGAAACTATTTAAAGACTTCTGGTGTGTACATAATTGATGCATGCTTTAAAATTTTCACCGGTGCTGACAATGTTGGCTTGCTCACATTACTTCTAAAATTAGCTTTTAACTCCTCATATCGCCGATCATCAATAAGCCTCTGGAAGTGGTTAAAAAATTGTATTAGGTTATGCTGGTAACTAACGTACTTTTTTACCATACTGTTCATGCTTTCACTTCGTTGCGTGGTCATCATGTCTGCACAAAATATTTTGCGCCCATGAACCAAAGCCCATTTTTCCTTTATGCCATACAAACGTTTCAACCAATCATTATCTTCAACTTCATATTTTTCCAACATCTTCGTCCATGCAATGCAAAAATCCTCTTCTTCTTCATACTCATAGATGCAGGTGCTAAAATCCCTTGCAAACTCTTTAAACTTAGAAAATATACCACTCAAATGTATGGCAGTATTTTGGTAAATGTTCCAGATACAAAGTCGATGATGAGGATTTGGCCATGTTGACACTAATGCCTTTGCCATTGTCGCATCTTGATCAGTAAGAATCGTGGTAGGCGTTTTCTCAGACATCGCTCTCTGAAATGTCTTAAACAGCCACTGAAATGTTAGAGCAGTTTCATCATAGACGAGTGCACCACCAAAAATTGTTGTTTGCTTATGATGGTTGATACCGATAAAAAAAGCAAGTGGACGACCCTCACCATTCTTCTTGTATGTCGTATCGAAGCAAACTATATCACCAAAATCTAAGTAGTCGTTCCTTATTTTCCCGTCACATCAAAATATGTTAGTCGTCAAATCATCTTCGTCCACTTGAATGGCATAAAAGAAATTCGGATCTTTCACTTGCATCTTATACAAATATGCAAACAGCTTACGTGTATCTCCCCTTTTCATGCCTCCGGTTCGTTTAGGCCTCAAATAATTCCTGTAATCATCTGGGATAAAGCCAACATTATCTCTACCACCTGCTTGTCTCACCATAAGATCATGAGATGCTTTCGGTCAAATGCCCACATCATTAGCCTTTTCAATGTGCATAGCCGCGACTGAAGATATCTTCCTGTGACTTCTATGCAAATGTGTTTTGTTTGGGAATGAGAGGTAGTGGTTGTGATCCTCGACAAAGTTAATGACTTGAAATTTCCCAGTATGCAAACTATTCACTTTCATTCTTGCCTCACAACCAAATCTTGTTTCTGCACGTGGGGCTCTTACATACAAATCTCTTTTGTTGGCCATCCGTTTATCTTCAGCACTACAAACAAAAAGCCTACAAATCAACTTACCACTTTTGTCTTTGTGACTTTTGC
>JAOSBP010000007.1:25021901-25043327 GCA_027563825.1 Erythroxylum mucronatum | reverse complement strand
CAACAAAAATCGAACATAAATTAAGCATTTTATCATAAAAATAGGATTGAAATCACAAGTAAATGTATAGAATTCAATCCTATCAAATACCCCCACACTTGGTTTTTGACCGTCCTCGAGAAAATCGTCAAAATCAAAATTCACAAACCAAAGCGTTAACTCATTTTCCACATTTCTTAAGAATAGATAGTCATAGATGGTGTTGAGTGCACCATTCATGAACATGACAATCCACAACTTTGCATATTATTTCATTTCTCCACCACTAATGTTCATATGTAAAATCATGAATCAAAGGACTTTTCAAGGTTGTAATGTGGGCAACGGTAAGGTGAGATATATTTGGGTCACGTAGCATGAAAACCATCAAAGCTAGTGAAACAAAATAACACTCATCAAAAACTGGGTACCGTCAGCTATAACAAATGCAAAAATTACATTTCACAGCCTCATTTAGCTCTCATACACAACTCACAAGAAGCATATCCAATTAGAAGGGATCACTCATAAAATTTTTTGCCAATAAAATCCCAAGAGTGAACATTCCACTCCAACTTTAACCTCATATAACTCATCCATTACAACTCTAGGAAGATGCATAAACCAAAAATAACTTTTAAACACATATGCAACTCAATTCCCTAACTAAATTATTGTAAACAAATTTTTTCTTTTTTTTTCTTTCTTTTCCTAAAAAAATTAAAATAAACTACATCAACATGGGAATTTATTCAGGGACAATGCTGGAGACATTGCAGGTGTGTATTACTTCGTATTGATGATGCACATCAGGCTTTCAACATTACTTCGTATTGGAAATATTTAACAGACTTGGATGAGTATGATCCACACATTGCATCAAATGCACAAATTGTTAATGCAGAATTGAAGTTGCTGCATAAATTCATGTGTGGTGTTGTTTTCGGGAAATGACAAAGTACAAAATGCTCGAGGAAGGAGCTTTTCCTATTATGGTGCATCGAGCATGGACATAAGCCAAACATATTCGCTTATGTTTCTAAAACTTTGATCGAATTAGTGGGGAGAAGGGAAACAGCCAGGGAATGGGTTATTTAGCAACTGCATTGGCTGAGTGGTTTAGGATTGATCTTAGTGAGCTTAACATGCTGAGGAAATAACTTTTTCGATGTACCGTACCTGAAACGGTGCGAGATTATAGACGAGAAAAGCATACAGCTACCAGATCCTTCAACTTGTACAGCATTGAAGCGCAGGTTGGCAGCGGCAGAGTCAAGTTCTAGATGTCACGGTGTTGAATATTGTTCGGAGATTGAGGGGCAACAACAGCAACCCCAACATCTGTTGGCACAACAACAGGAACACGAACAAGAGCCGCAACCTGATTTGGGCATGGTTTACCAACTCATGCTTGATAACCAAAAACTCATGGTTGATAACCACAGAAGTACACAGCAGCAGTTGGATGAAATTAAGGAACATATGCATAGACTTAATCAGCGATGGGTATATCTTAATGATCGAGTGCACGGTATTTCCGAGGATCTGCAATACGTGGGCGACAAATTGGAAAAGGCTTGGCAGGTTCAAGGACTGGATGTGCCATCTCCAACCCCATCTGGTAATGACACTCCACAAGGTTCCGCCACTGACACTCTAGAAGGTTCCTGTTCCTGAATTGTGGAAGTAAGACATTTTTGCATTTTCTAAATTCTGCTACTTATGACTCTCTGTTAGTATTAAGAAATATGCTTAAAATTTGTAAGATAACTTTCTCACAACTTTATGCATCACTTGGCTATAGATTTGTTGTAATTTAGAGATGCTTTCTGTTTTGAAAATGCCTTTTTAGCATTTTGACTAAATTATTCATGTTACTTTCAGCTACTAAATTATTCATGTTACCTTCTTGTACTGTTTCAGTATATTCATAGTGAAGAACAGGATTCTGTATTGATTTTTGTATTGCTGCAATGTACTACATCAGAAGAAGAGATGCGGACTAGTGTAGGTTTTGACTCATCAGGTCATGCTTGTGTTTTGTAGTTATTTTTGAAGTTGTATGTGAATGTTGGAGGTGATACAACGGTGATGATCCGCATCATTTTGGTTTTGTAAGGCAGGACAAAGGACAAATTGAAAAACATCAGCAATAAAAACTGATGCTCCCTATTTGTCTAGATTTCTTATTATGTCCATTAAGTTGATATTGCAGTGTTTATTTGTTATTCTGAAGTTGAAGATGACGTATTTGTTTCTGATATATTGCCCAAAAATATGTTCTTCGCTCTAGTTTTGTGCTTCAGAGTTAAAGCCCCAAAATATGTTCTTCGCTCTAGTTTTGTGCAAGATTCCAAGGAAATTAATTAGTGAAATCAGTATTGTTAGAAAAAATCATCACACATATAGCTGAAGCACCTTAATTTTGGGTTGACAACTTGATTTGAATGTCAGGATTTGTGCTTGCTGGAAATGTGTTGCTTTTGTTTTTTTGCTAAATCAGGAAATGTTGTACTAGTTTAGTTTTATTCATCAGACCAAGTCATTATCTTTTAGTTTAAAGATCAAAATGTATCAGATCATGTTAGAGCTGAATATAAAGCTGTTTGTTTTCATTTTTGGGAATGTAATGAAAACAAACAAAAAAAATCTCAATACAACTTTTCTTACCAAGTATCAATATTCTTACTCATGTTCATGTTTTCCATTCTGTTTTGATTACCAGCAACAAGTTCAGAAGTTGAGTTACAAGAAGTTTTGTGTTTTTTTCTGTTTTTTAAAAAAATCTTATACTAGTCAGGAGTTGGTTTTGTGAGTGAATGCCAAAATTCCATCTTTTTCTCAAGTTTCAATATTGATCTATTAGTTATCCTTTTACATCATTTTATTCCATTCAAAGCAGAGACACAAATTGATTAGTGAATAGATGAAGTAGTATTTACACATTCAGAGTTTGCAAAATTGAAAATCATTGTTACATTCGTTTACAAAGGAGAGCTGCATTCTTTTACAAATATACACAAAACATCTGCCATACATTTTGTTTTGTGAGGAAGTGTGTTGCAACTTTGAAGAGTCACCATATGCTCATATCAGAATCGAGGGATTGATGTTCCACCTTTTTCTGTTGAAACGAGAGTTGCGTGTACAGTGCACGTGAACAGTGCACAAGGTATTTGATAAAAGGCTTCATCCAATTTTGTTCCTCGACAGAATTGTGCAGTGAAGGAGCTATCTTCAAACCTTCAAGGGAGCACCCTTAAGAGATATCTATCCGCATGAAGGTTAAGCTACAAGGACAAGGTTTACATAAAAAAACTTCTCCAATAGAGATTCAAGAAGTGAAGCATTGAGTAGTATGTTGAAGGTTATTCAGGGAAGGATACAGATGTATTGAAATGCCTGCAACAATGAACTCTATATAACTTACAACCACCAAACAGAAAAATAAATCTACAAAAAGAACCATAGAAATGAGTCAATGACAACCAATACTAGGCAATTATATGTAGAAACAGAAAAAGAGAGGAGAACTAAAATAGAACTCAGACCTTGTCTGCAAAACCTCAGCAAGATAGGAATTGGGAAGGCACTTAGAAACATTCCAAAAAACTTTTCAATAACTACACAAGTATAACTGATTTTTGTAACACCACAATCTGTAACCCTCATACATGTAACTTGCCACAACTTCAAACCCAAGTCAATTAACAACTTTATTTCATTATGTTTAAACCGTGTTATAGTAGATGGATTTCATCGTGGTACTGGGATGTCTTACTGAATATGAAGGAATAAAGTGGATAGTTTCATACCTTATTTAGTATCTCAAGCCGTTCCAATGTTGGAACCAACTTTGCACACAATGAAGGTACAGCTTGTCCAGAGTCCGACTTTCCACCATATGTAATTTCTTTCCTTGCAACACTGGCATCAGATGTTGCAGAGCTACCAATAAACATAAAAAAATCCATCCTCAAAAGCAATAACATATCAAATCAACATCTCACAATATGACACGATGCTTCATTATAAACATAGTTGTATACAAGTCATACTTGCCCACATCACTTATCCCAGTGATAACAAAAACCTAAGAAATGTGGGAAATAAAAAAATATAGCATAAAAAGACAAAAAGGCAGACCCATCCTAAAAGTGAACAAGGTTTATGTTTAATATATGCTCCACAAGTGCCAGTAACAAGCTAATTAGCTGATTTTTACTGCCAGCCACACGACACATTTCCACCATCGCAATGTACCTCCTGCAAAAATAAGAGTACATAAACATGGCAATTTTATTGACGTTACATAACTAAACCAAGCAAATAACAAATGCAACCAAGGTTACTGGGTCACTATTGGAGAAATCATGACATGTATGTTGCCATCAACCTCTACAAACTAATCTGTTCAATTATTTAATTCATTGTACTAACATTTTTGGTTTTACCTTTCGATGGAATTTTTCCATCAAATACTTGGTTGAAATAGAGGAACTCAGTCAATTATTGAAACTCATACATTATGTGCAACAACTAGATAATGGGTTATCAATAGGGCCAATAACTTACAAGACAACCACACCATATTATCAAAAATTTAGTAAAGAGAGGAACCGAAATGTTATACCTTTTCTGTATGTCATCATATGATAAAACACGATCTTTATGAACATACATATTTATAATTTCATCCACTTTTTGCCTGGACAACTCATTTATATATTGAATCTGAAAATTCAGAAATTTTAAAAATTCAATTTCGATCAATTCCACCAATAAAAAGGCAGAAAGAAGGCTATACATAATTATATTAATGTTATCCCACCTTGTTTAGTAGTAAGGATTTCTCCCCTGTGGCTCTCTCAAGAGAATTTGTGACAGAACTAAGAAGGGAAGCAATTGAACGCAAAATGGGTTGTATGATAGCAGGAGAATGGAAATTGTTTGAATTTTCAGAAACCTGTCACACATTGTATCAATAATACAAGTATTTATTCGTTTTCAGGATAAAAACATGGGTTTACATAGGGACATAAAGGACCGACCCCTCAATGTGTATATATACCTGGAGTCTCAGAGATTTCGTTGTGACTAGTAAATAGAGATAGGAGCTCAGACTGATGCATAGCCTAGATGTGTAGAGTTCTAACTTCCTTTTACCCTTACCATTTACATAAAGAACAATTAGTGTCAGATACAATCATGAAATTATCTCATTCCTTAGGATGGAGATCTGCTCACATGAAACACAAGCATACCTTAGAAGACTGTACTTGTCCAACAACAGCAGTATCATCTGACTCATAAGCAAATAGAGCACACATCATACTGAAGAGCCCTTGAACAAAACCAAACTCGTCATTCTCTTCATAAGGCCATACCTACAATGCCATAATAAAGAACAATTTCAATTTAGAACCAAGCCCATGGAAGTGCATAAAATTCATGTACAAAGGAAGAAACTATCTGTATACAGAATGAAAGAACACCCCAGGACAGGAACAATTTAATATAATCTAACATTAGGCTTTCTTTCAGCAACCATAAATAGATGCAATGTCCAACATCCGCCCAATGACAACTGGTGAAACTGTGACCCATTATTCCAGCATTGTCACTGTTATATTCATGTTGTTACCTTGCTAAGTATTCCAACAACAAGATTAATTTGCTCCATTGTCAACTCATCTGCTTCAGAAATATCTTCCCGAAGAATTTGATCAAAGAGCAATTGATGTCCTTTAACAAAATCTATAACTTCACGTACAACTTTATTCTTGACCTACAAAATATACAGACATGGGAAGAAGCAATGATTAAACAGAATTGACAATTCAATTAAATGAGTAGAAACATCGAGAAGACAGCTACAGTTGAACACAACTAAACATTCAATAAATAACTGGAAAAATGGAAAATTGCAAAATATTGTAAAAGTACATTTTCTGAAGTCTTAAGTTCAAGCAAGTTGAGATTACACAACCATAAAAGAGCCTGAGTCAGTTAAAGCTCAGCGGATGCATTGTGTAGTTGGTTTGTCTCACATGTAGCCATCCACTTACGTAAAAGAAAAGTAGAAGATAATTACAAGTTCGTAACAAGTTACTGAAGCATCATTAGTATCAATTTTGGCTTCCAGCAGGCAACAAATACACCTTAAGTATTAGTTTCAGAAATGATTCTAATCTTCAATAAGTTTCACAGAACAGAAATCTTTGTTCGTGACATAAACATAGTCCAAAATAAAATGCATGAAAGGAACAACTTTCGAAGCACATAGAAAATTTATACAAAAAGCATATCTAGAAGGGAATCATGAAGTAAAAACTAAATGAACTTGAGGGAACCATCAATTTCGGTTCAGATATTAGATATTAAAAGAGAGAAAGAAGCGCATGTATTGTTAGAGATTGAAACAGGCTTGACATAGAAACGAAGAGTATTGAAAAAAAAAAGGCCTACCTCAAAAATCTCAGATGTATCAACTAATGATGACAAAGAAAACACCAATCTCAAAATGGGAGTTATGATCATCCTTTGCTTATCAACATCCACAACCACATTTTGGCGAAGTTTAGGATCAAACCGTCTCAATCTTATCTGCAGGTAGTTCTTTAGGCCTCAGTTCATGTCAAATGAATCAAACTCAAAAGGTTTATGAGAAGATGGATATTTTCATTACCTGTATATTCACAGCCTTACATGAAGCAATATGCTCCAAAGCACCCATGGAAAACAAAACTTGAGCACCAGATTTTCCATACTTGAGGCTAATTCTCAACAGTAATGATAGCTCAGCCTCAAGAGTGCAAGCTCGCTGCAATGAATCTAGAGAAAGTCCACCGTCCTAAATTGAAAGTTTAGGACTTCTGTTATGCAATCAGCATAATCAAATAAGAAAAAAAAGAAAACACACATGCAGTGGCCCAATAATTAAAGAACGCTACACGTGTTGCCCAAGTTACCATAGAGTTGCTTTCAATTGAATTTCAAATATCAATCGAGTATCTACTATACCATATATAAATGAAGACCCAAAAAAAGGTATCCTGGATAGGCATGAAGCCGGCGTCTAGCTGGAGTATTATATGTGTTCCCTTTCCCCCTAGATGATACACTTCAAACTACAACAATTCTAAAGCTTATTGCCACTTTATCGTTAGTATTTGCAGAAGGTTCTAACAATCTGTCTTAGAGTACATGCAAAAGAAGGCATGACTGCCAGAACTAAATCTATGAAGTACTGAAACTAAGAAATCTATTCATTTCATCTGAGAAACTTAAGATGCATTATAACATACAAGAATAAATAAATAAAGAAGAGCATTTTTTTTCAAATGAAACGGTA
Source organism: Erythroxylum mucronatum (assembly GCA_027563825.1). Classification (NCBI taxonomy): domain Eukaryota; kingdom Viridiplantae; phylum Streptophyta; class Magnoliopsida; order Malpighiales; family Erythroxylaceae; genus Erythroxylum; species Erythroxylum mucronatum. The sequence goes on along the minus strand of JAOSBP010000007.1, from coordinate 25,035,994 downwards.
ACATAAGGGGAAAATAGAATCTAGCACCTCGTAGGAAGCACTGCTGATGCCCATAAAGCAAGATCTTAAAAATCCTCTGCTCTGAAGTTGACTTAGAAAATATCTTTCATCATCAATACTAATCAAAGACTCTAAAACATAGAGCGCAATTGTCTTCCCAGGTTCACTACCTTGTGTTGCATCCTTTATTATCTGAGGAGATCATAAGAAAATTAGAGCAAACGAAAAAGTAAACTGAATTATGAAGCAACTATATCACAAATTACAAAAAAGACTGAAAATTGTGAAGCCTCAAAGTCATGTAAACAACTGGTCTCTGTAAACATCGTACATGCTTGGGCTACCCAGTTACCTCTTGCAAGATGGCAACTATTCTCAAAACAAGGTTTTGATCTCTTCACCAGAAATACCCATTTAAATATTTAAAGTTTATGAATTATGATTATTAACATCGAAATTGAATATATGAAACTAACCAAATCCAGTAGGGACTGGGCTTCTTTTCTAAGAATTGAAAAATTTGCACGGGCTAGTTCTGCCTGATCTCTGTCAATCTAAGAAAGAAAAAAAAAGCAACATTTAATTCATATATTTCTGTCAGAAGGTTTAGTTGCAAGATGATTTGGGAGTCTAATCACCTTTAAAAGATCCAGATCCTCACTCTCTTGCTCATCAAGCAACAAGAATTGCAAGACAGTTGTTGGAACATCCGGATCAAGGGTATGTCGGCAATACTGAAAATAGCTCAGTAGCAGTGCATATTGGCTGACCAGGAATAAGACCAGGAAAGAAGAGAAAGAATGGTCAATTGTTGACAAGAAGTTAATTTTTAAACAGAAGTTAAAGCACAGCAAGAAACAATGAGGAGACCTACCGTCTTCTCAAAGCTTCAGAGGATTCATTTCTCATAATTGCCATGATAAGTTTAAACAATACAGAGTGACAAGCACCATTCGACAATTGTTTGATTGTGATTATATCAAGACAGGTGACACTGTCCGAGTTTAAACCACTGGGGCATAGAAACCTTTCATCGCGTAACTTAGCCATACACGTAAGTGCAACCTACAAACAAACCATGATCAAACTAGCCGTAGTAAAGAGAAGAATGGACAATCATCCTTGTCAGATAAAGGAATCAAGCTCAGATGAGAAAAGATGCCTGGGTCAATAAGAATGCCATCCTCAACGAACAGTCTGGAGAAGCAGAAGCAGTCAGGGAGGCATCAAGAACCCTGACAATGATGAAAATCAACCACAAATTGTTGAAGAGTTAGAAAAAGGTTGAAAACAAATAAAGCCTTACTGATACAAAATCTCAGATCGATTTTCAAGTGAAGATATTCTCTTCGATGCAGAAACCTGAAAAAATAAGTTTGTGGATCAAAATGGTCAAATGGTTAGAAAAGGAAACCAGAATCATTATCAAATATTGCATCATCCTGCAGTAACAGAGATTAAAAGAACATAAGTGAATCTCAGGTATTCAGAAATCGACCTCAACTATTTGTGACCAGCCAGTTAACATATGAAGTTGTGCAGCTTGTTCTTCTAAGTTCTTGTTATACTTCCAACCCCATCTCAGGACCACTTGAATTGCCTCTCTTACTTCATTGAGCTCAGCTTCAGTTCCAAAGTTATTTAACTGGGGGTAAACTGAATTGAATTTCTGAGGAATAGATAAAAGGAAAAAAGAAATTGAGTGCCGAGATACTTCTATCTGAAATTAGGAAGTGCACAATTTAAGGATAAGTAAAATGAGAGAGCTGTTCAATCTGCAACACCATCTAAAACAAAACAACCAACCTGCCACAGCTTGTCTCGTAAAGTAGTGAGATCTACCAGACGATCACCACGTTCAGAGTAATAATAGATGCCACCATTTCCTGAAGTCTTTGGGTCTCCAAGTATCTCCTCTGTCTACAAAAGTATAACGAACAACCATTATATGAACAATTACAAGTGCCACTTAAGACTGTAAGCTTACCAGCAAGTCAAATTTTATACTGGAAGCAGTCTGAGGAAGCTTCACACTGGTATCTGGAGATCTAAATTGCACTACTTCAAGAAGCTCCAACACCTTAATGAAACAAGGGAAAACTGTAAAACTTTTTGAAAGAGAAAACCTAAGATAGCATGCTTTGCCCTGGAAGAATGATCCAGTGATGCTTCTATATTGAAACAAAAATTGTTCTTTTCATCAATTTAACGTCTAACTATTGCCCTCCTATAAAACACAGATAAAAGATTCATATGCAGCAATACCTTGCTCTTGCTCATCAATCGTGTTCCAGCATGCTCAAGACCATTTTGACGAGTGAAGAGATCAGAGCCGTTTAATGTTATTTCATTTCCAAAAAGGTAAGCAATTATACTTTTGCATGCTTCTCGGTGATTGGAGCTTCCCACCTGACCACAATGCAGCTCTAAAGCTAAAAGCTTCAACAGCCACGCTCTCTAGCAAAAGTTTTGAAACACCACATTGTGGAACTTAGTACACTTGTAAGTTGTAACCATTACCATATATTGGAGAGCAAAATTCTGTAAATTAATTACATAAAATCAAAAGAAACCACCAATCAGTGGTGTAGTAAGACACTCTGGATTCATGTATATGCAAATAATTTCAAATTGGAAGCAAATCCAAACTTGTTCTGTTCATAATTATAAATAGCTGCAAACAACTATCCCCCAACAGCAGAGGCATTTAGGTAGATGAACTACAGGACAAAAAAAAACCCGTAAATACCAGTTTGCAACTAATACATCAAGTGAACCAATAGCACCATGTTAATAAGTTACAAATTACCAGGCCTTGATCATGATGCCAAAACTGTGTTCAAATCTCCAACATTATTTAGTTTGTTAACTAAAATTTTTACACACATAAATTATCATCTCCATTGTTGCAATCATTTGTGAATCAGGATTGCAGTGCCCATACCACCTAATACACATCAATATAACATCTTGACAAATGTAAAAGCGAAACAGTTAGCAAACTCCTGTAAAAGCTGAAAAAAACAGTAACTACAGAAGCACAGGAGTAGTGCACCAATTAAGACCAGATAGAAGTCTGAAACCTGGTGAAGAGAACTGATGCGTAAAGGTTGATTGCCTTGTCGCTTAGGGAGTGGAGCAACGCCAATTGTATCAAGGTGCTGTCACCGGAAAAGGACTTTATTTACATACAAGCATAACCATTTGTTGGATTAAAACTGAATCTTAAATGCACCTTTACAAAGAATTGATATCTTCTGCTGCTCAATAATTCCATGGTTGGACCACTTGTTAATGGATCCAAGCACAAGTCATAAAGGATCTACACAAAACAAACAGTTAGATATCTAAAATTTCAGGAAGTAAAGAAAATCCCATGCTCCATATCAGAATTATATGTATAATTCAACGTCAGATGAAGTAGCATCCAACCTGAAAACAGAACTCGTGAAGCAGTGCATTTATATCTGGCTTCAAAAGTTTCTCCAACATTTCAAGAATAACCTTCAAGCAACTACAATTTGAAGAATCCATGTCAACTTTATCATACAAGCATCAGGGATACAAATAAAAAGTGATAGGCAGAATGCAACTAACAACACCTATAGTGAAACTTCGGCTGCAAAACTGTCTTTTCGATTGAACTGTCAAGATCAAACCTAAGCAGCAAATGTGTAATATTTGGAGCTGGTCGACTAATATTATCTATTAGAAGCTGCACAAATGTGTATAAGAGAAGACAAGTAAGTGAAATTTTTATATATATTTATATAATGAAATCTGTTAATTTTCAAAAAAAAAGAGTGAAATTTTATGCTGAAAGAATAAATCAGAAGCGACAATCAAAGAAAGGAAAACTTACTTGCATTATCAGAACTCCAGTGTCATCAGCACTATTCTCTATTATCTGACACTCTTCTGATCGTAACTCTAGACAGGCTGCATAATCCTCAACCAAAGAATTTGCAGCATTCGATTTCAACAATATTTGAACAAGACCAACCATGCGGGAACTGTCACCCAATATCACAAAATTTTAGTTCCAGCCTCTTCATATGTATTTAACAGCCAAGAAACAATAACATATCTAAACACCTATAATCAAACGCCAATTCAAGGATCCCCCAAAACGTACTTTACTTACTTAAGGAAACACATCAAATATAGGCACATATATTTAAATTTTACGCTACATGAACTTCATTCCAAACAATCATTGACTCGAACCATAATACAAATAGTAGAATAAATGAGAAAAGGAAGCACCTTAAAATACTCATGATCTTAACAGAACATTGCTGAATTCGAGGTAGAAAATCATATCTAACATACTCCAGCAGCGCAACAACTTGATTATGATCTTGAGAGAGTATGACATCCAAAGGCTACACAGTACAAACCATGGTGAGTTGGAAAACAAACACAATAACTAAAAACCAAGCATAAGATGGCCTGAATAGAGCATTGGTCACGATATCAAAGTTAAAGATGATTTCAAATCTGCAGTTTTCTAATCAGATGGATAACCAGGTCATGTACTCAAGTCTGTGCCACCATGGACAACATGACCAACAAAAACTTGGTTTCAGAAGGTAGCAATACGGAACAAAATTTACGAGATGGAATCAAATGTCTCAAATTACAAAGAGAAATGCCTCAAATAACAAATTTTCGTACTGCTACTTGTCAGATTGATAACATGGGTTTTATCATGTTATAATGCTTAATTCACCCAAAGATTCTATGACTAAGATTAAGCATGTAGACTGTTCATGTAAGGTAGCCATACGGTTTTTATCATGTTATATGCTTAATTCATCAAAAGATTCAATTAAGCAACCCAAGTTAACTTGCCCCAGTTAATGTAATAATAAGTAATTGATGATTGTAATGTGACAGAGAATACAACACATATAGCAGTAAACAAGATTTACCATCTAGTGCTATAAAGAAATATATCTTAACATAATGTAATACAAGTTTCATACCATGGCCATTTTAAATGGAAATCAAACAAAAGAATCAATAATGTACTTCAATAATTACATTAAACCCCCCACTGCATTGTATTGAAGAATCTGTAATTGCAAAATCTGTAACACCACTCAGAATCTCAACAATTAAGCACCTGATATAGAGGCCGCCAGTAGTCAGAAACTATTACATCCTTCTCCAAGACAAGAAGTATAATTTCCAAAGACAGTTGCACAGCCTTTTCAAGAAACTGCCCATGAATTTGAGTGGTTCGCTCGGTGATGACTGAATTGACACCTGGAAGAAGGATTCCCATGATATTCCGGAAAACAGTCTTGCCACTCATGAAGTCCTTAGAAAACAGAAGTTTCCTGAAAACGTTAGGAAGCGGAAGCCCACAACAAAGCAAGGTAGAAACAAAATAATGACATAAGCAGACACAAAAGGGAGTTAAACATGATGCACATTAGCCACATAGTATAGGAAGAGGGAGTAAAAGGGAAAGCCACGATCTAGTATGGTAAAGTTACAAGCAGAGGAAATTGATGACTAGAATATTAACAAATATAATGATAGTTCCATCTAATTTTCCAAATATTGCAAACTCTATCAAGGTTTAGGACATAGCCTACGCATTTTTCAGGATTACTAATAACTTTCAGATCAGAATTCTTATGCTGAAAACAACAGCCTCACTTAGAATCACAACTGAAATAAATAAATGAATGAAACCGACTGCCATCTCCCATGCATTTGCAGACATTTTTCAACAAAATTTGAGTGATAACACTTACTTTAAGCAGCTCTAAGAAAGGAAGCTGAGTCTGGAGTGCAGATGACTGACCACCAGCATTGTCGATATCTTCATCATGAACGTCATACCTGCTCAACATCCTGCAAATTACATTTAAAAAGCAAGTCTATTTTTTAAACAAGAATTCCATTGGAAAACATACGAGTCACGAGAAGTACACACCCAAACTTTAGAGTTCTAGGAAACTGGAAAAGCAAATGAAAAACAGAAGGCTTACATGTGAAAATGTTGGAGACAAGAAACGACTAACTGCCATTTCTCACAAGGATCTGCATACGCCCTCTGAGGGAATGGTCCAAACACATGATCATAAATAAACCTAAAGATGCCAATATATCTGCACAAACATCCTGAATGTCATGAATGCATGCAAGGAAAAAAAATTTATCTAGTAATTGAACAGAGGAGACAATTGACAAGTACCTACGCCCTCTATCACTCATATCTTTTTCCTCTGCAATAAGAGCATTTAAAAGGTTAAGGAAAGATATTGTTGAAGGATATCGTTCTCTCCTTGCTTCTATTTCATTCAACTCATATTGCATATCATAGACCTGCCATCATCAAACTTCAACAAGATAGTTTTGCACCATAATAGAGAATAAGGAAGATCATTTTTCCATCATCCAAGTCTGCATCCTGACTAAAATGCAGGCACTAGTTCAAGATTGGCAAGACAGGCCAAGTAAAAGAATTAACAATGATCATGATATAACAGATAATAAAAACCATGCAGGTAGATTTACCCATACCTGTACCTAAAGTAGTAAAAAGTAGGTTCATCTACTGGAATCAAATCTGAAATATCCTCACAAATCTAACCTGTGTCATCACTGGCTGAGCACTGTTTCCACCATGAGTTCCAAGGACTACTGGTAAATCATATTGCTCAAGATAACCCCAAATGACATCTTTTAGCTCTGGAGATATACGGACAAAAGTAGCTATAGTATACCGAAGAGCACCCTGCAAGCCATACTAATTCAGAGAAAAGGCAAACAATCCAGTGTAAGATTCCAGTATTAAGATGAAAAATAATAAACCTTCAAATAAGGTGGCACAGTTTCATAACTAAGGAGTTTGAACAGAGGTTCAATGTCCTGAAACCAATTCTTCCTTTCAATAGGATGCCCATTTTCTAACACCTACACCCAAAAAGCAAATAGTAAGAATTTGACTGTGAAAAGGGGAGTTTATGTCTAGAAGTATGAATGCATTGATAAGCTTACTTCTAATAGCAGTAACATCAACCCATCCCACCCCACCTCACCCCTCACAAAGAAAAGACAAGATCCAAGCAGATAGGTCAAAGCACACAAAACGAGAATATAACAGGTCAAAACCTTCTGAAGCACATCCAGATATGCAGCAAGGGCTTTTGCGTCCCCCTCCTGAAATTCAGGCAACAAGGAACCAGCAGTCTGAAGGGATTGTTTGAACTTCTCATCATATATTGTTAGACAATCAAACAATGTATTCCATCCAACAGACCGGAATGCTTTGCCCTTAAGTAGATCATTAACCTTTGCAGCGCCTTCTTGACTAGAAGCCTGTGACGTACATTCCACAATGAGTTAACAAAGTCATTAACAAGAATTTAGCAAATTCATTCATCCAGGCAGAAAAAGAAGAATTCAATTGATCCAGGCAGAAAAAGAAGAATTCAATTGACATACCAAAGTGCTCAGCATTTTTAAGAAAGCCACAAGTGTTTGAAAATTAGTATGATCCTCTCCAGCAAAGTTGACAAACGTCCATAAAACATCATTTCCAGAAAGCAGCTCAGGTTCCTTCTGAAAGAACAAACATAAACCATTGAAAAAAGATGAGAATAAGTGTTTGTAGAAACTCAATATGGTTGAGTCAAAAATAGGGTGCAAGTCATCTTCATAATAAATTGCAACATTGGTTTTTAAATCTTAATCCACAAATAAAACTACAAAAATTCCAAGAATTGGAAATCCAAAAGTGTTTCAATGAAATTTCAAGACCAACCTGATATATTTCACTCACAAATTCCAGCAATGAGACAAACACAAAAGGGCCAGTTTCATTAGCCTGTTGGTAATCAAGGTTACCGTTCACAAAATCATGAGGGCCAGATGTACGATATGGATTAAGCACAATCATTGCCCTGTCCTTTGATTCCTTTACCTGTAAGGAAGTAGTACAATAACCTTATTAAAACTGAAAATAATAATAATAAAATAACTTCCTAATGACTGAAATGTGTCCTTGCCTTTTAGTGTGATGCTTGCAAAATTAATGAGAGGAAATAACAGAAATTGAAATGATCTAGCAGAATAGCACTTGTTAGCCCACCACAGTTCTACAGAATCAGTGAAGTGACATGTCATCATAGCTATGATTTAAGACACAGCACAGCAGGCCAATCAAGGCTTTGACCAGGTCATATGAGGAACAAAAGACTGGTTTGCAAATGATTGGTCAGCTTTTTACCCCAAATCCAGGTCAACTGAGATCAGTCTACCCAAACTGACCTTCTATGCTTTTATACTTAGCAACCTCAAGTTACAGTAGGCTAAATTTAATGAAGTATAAAATAATTCAACCGACCTTATCTCTTGCAAGAGGGTGAGAAAGGAAGCAAGTCATCAGCTTGTGCATATAAGCATTGTACATATAGACCATATCCTCATCATCATTCTGCCAAAGTCAATGTGACACTGTCTTAAGAAACACATCTCACAAGTAATCGCCATAACAAACTAGAAACCAATTGAACAAGAATTGAAACAAAGAACAAAATGAATGATAACTTAATAACTGCAGCACTAAAGGAAAATTCTCACAAAAGGTTCACAAAATTGAGCAGTAAACACAGATACAAGATAGCCGATGATCAGGAAGTTGTTAATTTAAGAAGACACCTGCTTGTTAAAATGAATTTTTACCCACTTATTATATGTAAAAGATAATTATATAAGAGAATAATTGAGAACATTTGCAAAAGAAACCTGGTAAGCTGCTGTCCGGAAAATATTGTCCAGCAAAAACTGGAAGACATTCTTTGAGAAAATGAACTCCAAGCAAGAATCCAAGTAGCCCATATCATTTGATGCAGCACTTGAAGTTGCCTCCCTTACAGCATTCCCATCATGTATTAACATCAAATGTACAGACCAAGACAATCTTACACCACCAACAAAACCCTCCACAATAGAATTATTAACAGAACTGATCACCTAGTGTATGGAAGAGAGTCAGGAACTTACACATCACAAAGTAAAGTTCATAACCAGCATAAGCTATAAAAATTGTGATTTGTCTTACAGTGTCCTGAAATTCTTTTCTAAATGGAGCATCGCGAGACAGGATAGATGCTTTATCAGGTACTGTATTCAGAGCATCCGAAGTGAAGGCAATAACAAGAAAGAAGAGAAGACTAAAAGTAATCTGCAGCAAGGGAGAGGAACAGATAAAGACAGATTGAGACAATCAGCCATGAACTAAAACTATAGAGATACAGAAACAATAACATATCAAGGAGTGAATAAATGTATCTATATCAAAGGCATCTCCAATGTACTAATTACTTCATATAGAAAGATAAGCATTATCCAAATCATATTACGCTGATTCAAGAAAAACTATGCCAAAAGAAGAGATGATGATGAAGGATTTAGAAAGTCAGTCATAAGATATTTCTAAGTTGACACAAAAAAAAAAAAGATGCTAAAACTGCTCTCTCACACACAGAAAATGAAGAAAAAGAAAGAATCGTGCCTGGCACTTTAATGTGTCACTGACATCCACAAGTTCTGCAGCACTATCTTTCAAAGCAAGAAAAACATCCTTCACATCTTTTGGACCTGTAGGCAGACATTATAGGATATGGAACAGAATAATCACTTCTATTGCAGCATACAGGATTTAAAGTTCAACCTAACAACCATACGAGCAGCAAAATAAGAAGTGTAAACGAGCCTTTGTCATACTTGTTAGTGATATTTTCTTCTCTTTTAATCTTAAACATCCGAAAAGATTAAATTACGAGTCATTTTATTCTGAAAAAGTTGAAGATCCAATGATGCAAGACAGCACAAACTTTTTCATGAATGGGTGATCAACAACTTGCTTGAGCCAGGACAGCAAGTTATCCACATTCCCGCCAACACGAGCAAGAACACCCAAAAGACACAGAAAGGCTACATGCAAACATCACCACACTTTCCAATATATAGAAATAGCTCCGACAAATTAGTTGCTTCCTCGTGATACTATTTATAGGAAACTTAGTGAGTTGAAAATTTTAACTAAAATTATTAACCACACAAGACCTTAGGAAGAAAAACAGGATAGGTGATGATAAAAAGCCAAAAACACTGGAGCCAAAATCTAAAAATCAAAACCCCAAACCATTAGTGGGGTAGTGCACAGATAAATTATAAACTATTATAGATTGCAAGTTTTTGTATCCTACATTCAATATACTTTAATTAAGCAATAATAAAATTGTTACCAAACTGAAACGAAAGCAAAGGACAAATTGAGCCTCTTACTTGTCCGAACAATTAAAACAGAGAGGACAAGGCAGTGCCCCAGTACCAATCTCTCTCTACAAACCACAGCTCGCCGCTCAACCAAAGCACCTCTAGAGTCGAGGACATAACGCTCACATAGAGGCCCACCCAAGCCAGCGGGTTCTTCTCGATTAAGTTCCTGGCAACCAAAACAGACAATAGACTGAAATTTTCAGTACAATATAGCATAAAATGCACGTAAAACTCATATTGTAGTGCACATGTGCAAACTAACTGAAACAAACCTATAAAACTTTTTTATGGGAACACAAGTCCACGATTATTAAGGTCCTGACACTTAAACTCATTCCCCAATAGGGAAAAATGAAAAGTCTCATTAAACCAATAATAAGGGCAAATTCAGCATGGGCAACCTCACAAAACAGTATCCTAATTGCCTTTTGATCAAAACAAAATAAGTATGAGAGTCAAAGAGACAATGAGCTAAGTTATCCACGATGCAGTAATAGAAAACACCAAATAAGTCATAATTTCTAAACATCAAGAAGACTGGCAGGTATGGCTTCAACGTATTCTGAGAAACAAATTTCACTGCATTCAGAAGTGACTAGGTAAAGCAAATCTATTTGATTGAACCTTAATTAGAGAGATCAAACGTTGTCTTAGCCCATCATCAATAAGATCTTCCAAATATTTCTGAATGTCTAACAAGACATCAATTTCAAGTCCCTGATCAAGCACAACAGCCTGCGAAAGAAGAAGAGTTAAAACCCATTCAAATGTGACAAACAAGATGGAGTATACAGAATTACAGCTACCCTCAATAGTGTATACAGAGATGTTAACAGATCTCGCCTCTCGGTGTACCAGAGCCCTGCTGCTAGGCGCAAAATTTCTAATGGCTCTCGTCCCATCAAACCCCACTAGAGAAACACAAACACAAAAAGATGGATGAGATTTAACTCTTACACAAGAAAATGGAAGCTTGAAGGAAAGAGAAAGAACAGCATACCTCTTGATTGGCCAAAACAAGTAAACGGACACAGTCAATTTCATTGAGATGGAGGTCATCACTCAATTTAATAACCTATAATCAAGCAAAATAACAAATTTAACGTAAGGAACAAACAGAAATATAATGAGAAAGCACAGATGATATTGTTAATTATAGTGGCTGATATGCAAAATAAGTATTTGAGGGAAAACAGTAAGTTATTTGGTGGGACTAAATGCCAGAAAACTAGCATCCAAACTTTAATCAATGCAGAAACCAAGTGGCACTAATTAACACAGTTCCTACTGCATTGACGACTATGCCCATGCAGTGTCTCTTCAATGTGACACTCAAGCATGATAAATACAAAATCTAATTAACCATTCCCAATTGACACCAATTCCACGAAGAATCACCCTCGTTGAAACATATATAACATGCCAAACATTATTTCAAATTTACCATAATCATGCAATCAGATCATTTATTCAATTCAAAGTAAAGGTGAAAAGAAAAAGACGTTTCACTTCTTTCCCATCCCAAAAAGAACCAAGGAGGAAGGGAAAATAAAATCAAACTCACAAGTTGAACATCTTGATCATCAAGCGATATGGGTCCCGAATCCGGAAGCCTCACTTCTTTAGACTGAACTTGCGCGCGGTCAGACGGCTTCGGCGGCTACAAAAAAGAAAGCAGACACAATTTTCAAGTTCCAAAATAGGCAACGCCACGACAAAATGGACGATTGAAGAGTGTAGCTTACCGTGTAGGAGAGCAGAGACTTGAAAGAAGGAAGAGAGCTGCGAATGGCGTGAAGTAGCTCGACTCTCTGGGACGGAGACGGTGGGGAAGGGCCGAGGAGGGAGGATTCGATGATGGAGAGAAGTTGCTTGGGGGAGATCATCGGAACCCTAGTGGAGAGATGTACGGGAAATGGGCGGGAATGTTTGAGGGTCAGAGGATTTGGTCTCGGGACTTCTTAAACCCTACCTCTACCTTCCAAGGTTAGGATAAAGGGTAGACTAGGCGTTATACTTGAACAAAAGAGTGGCCTTTAGCATGCAAATTTTTTAAACTAAGAGATTAAAAATTCAAATTATGATAAAATAAATTATTTAAATAAAATAATGAACATATTAAATAAATTACATTCGTTATTTAATTGAGTGCCTGTTTGGTTCAACTTTTTTGGAGGGTCTAAAAGTACTTTTTTCTACCGCAAAAGCTATTTTAAGAAAAAAGTAAGTGTTTGGCTGTAAACTGCAAAAGTACTTTTAAAGTAAAAATAGTTTTTTAAAAGCTCAAATACAACTTTTTCAAAAGCTAAATTTTGGAGCTTAAAAGCTCCAAAATTTAACTTTTTCGAGAAACTAATTTCTCGTCGCTTACGTAAAGAAGCTACCGTCATTTACGTAAAGAAAAGCCCCAAATACGAAGACTGATGCCGACACTGAGGAATTACTTGATCGTTTGCTCACTCGATTGGCTCTATGCGACAATTCCAATCTCCTCTCCAAGCTTCTTCCTCTCACCATCTCTTCACTCTCTTCTTCTTCTTCAACTTCCGTCCGTAACAAGGTTATTGTCACATTTTTCTGGCTATCTCTCTTTTATTTATATTTTTTCTCATGTTCTTCTACTTTCTTATTCAATGGTCAGGTTCTTGAAATTTTGAGTCATGTGAACAAGAGAGTAAAGCACCAACCTAATATTGCTCTCTTTGCTCGACTTGTGAGATTTGTATATGGAATCCAATGCTTCTTCTCCTTTGGTCAAGAACTTTTGTATCATCTATCTTGAGTGGCATTTGAGTGTGCGTAAGAAACTGTAAGCTTGAATTGCTGATTTTCCTTTTCTTTTATTTGGGATTTTATTTGAAGTAGATTATTTTTATTAATTGCTGATTACGGTCTAGGAAAAGAAAATTTTGATGCCTGTGCTTATTGCTAACGTATCGAAAGTTCCAAATCAACACCAAAAGATTATATTGAGAATTGTTGCCAAGGTAATTATGTCTTTGCTTGCGTTCTATTCTTCAATGTCAACTTTGAGTTGTTTCCATCGTAATGATATCTTTCTTTAAGTTTAGGTATTGAAATTTACAATTTGGTATTGTGTTTATTTTACAGGGGATTGATGAATGCTATGCTAAAGGGGATGAGAAGACTGCTTTCAAATACCAATTTGTGGACAATTCTAAGGACTGAGAACTGTTCATTGAATTCTGCCTGCATTTGGTGATTTATCAGCCCCAGTCTCAAGGGTCTGGAGCTCAATGCATTATAAGAACTTTATGATCTTTCATGTTCCTCTTGTTGTGAGTCCAAATTTTAATTAGGATCTCATAATGTTTCTGTAGTGGAGGATGTGTACCTGGCCTATCAATTGCTCAGAGCAATCGTGTTGCGGGAAAGCATACATTGGCAAATGATGCCCTTCTGACGAGAAAGGTGGAAATAAAAGTTGGGCTAGTGTACTATCAACAATTTCATGTATGTATGTATGATCTTTTTTGGTGTCTTCTGAGCAGTTAGGAATTTTGAATGTTATGGAATCTATGGAGCTGAGGCCTGAAATTACTTATCCCATATATCTTGCTGCTAGTGCAGATAGGTAGGTGTGAATTCTCTTTGGATGACATAAACAATTTTTTTTAATTTCTAAGTGAGGCCTTGTGATGTGGCTATGGCTTAAATTCATTGATGATTGATTGTCCGGTCAAGAGCCAATAATTAAGCGAGGAGAGGAGCTCCTGAAGAAGAAGGCATTTAGTGCTAATTTGGATGATTCAAACTTAATGAATAAG
>JAOSBP010000007.1:25008081-25021801 GCA_027563825.1 Erythroxylum mucronatum | reverse complement strand
GAAGACCCAACAAGATGAAGACCGACAACCCAGAATCCACATGATCCCATTCAAGATCTGATACACAAGCCACTATGCCCGAAGGTATCCACAGATGAAAAATCCACATATACAACAACCCATGCCTCCGACGGTCTCCAAATAACATAAATGTCCTCCATTTCCTACTCCAGAATAGAATACGAAAAGAATAAAGGCAGGTGGAACAAAATAGCGCAACCACAGAAATGGAGTCCGTCGGACGGAGCGACATTTATTCCGGAAATAAACAAAAGCTTACCAGTGGAAGAAGAGTCCCAGTGGAAGAAGCCCAGCATGCCAGAGATGAGTGATTGTGGGAAGATGCCAACGAGGCGTGAATCTCCAAGATGCGACGGACAGAAGGCAGAGGAGACAATGTGACGGAGAGAAATGCTAGAAGAAAAGCGTGAATCTGGAAGAAATAATGTGGAAGAAAGCTTAAGATCATAGGAGAAATGCTGGACGATGATAACGGTGGTTCGAGGCGGCGGCAGTGAGTTGTTGGAGCGGCGTGTTGATTTCTCTCTATTTCATCAGATGTGAAAGTAGGCTTCTTTACCCAGTATACGGTAATAATCCAAGACATATAAGTCCAAAAAATTATGTATTTAAACAATCTAAGGGTAAATTTGTTCAAAAATACCCAATTGGGCATCTTGAATGAGAATACAAAATACAAGGGCTAAAGTTAACGAATTAAAAACACAGGGGCTAAGCTGAATAATCAAGTATATTACAGGGGCTCTTTTATGTGATTTGCCAAAATTTTACGTCAAATGGTAAGTTTTCATTTTCCAAAGCAAGTTAAAATTGTAATTGCTTCAATATCCATTCATAATTTTATAAGGTTAAATGCTCAAATTATAATATTATTTAACTTTTTTTTACATGTTTTAATATTTATTTTTCATATTAATTTTATTTTCTACAAGAAAATGAGACATCTCTTTAAATTATTTCCTACAAGATGGTTATCTAAGAAATAGGTAACCGTAAATATAATATAGTGTACTTTGCATTTTGTTTAGTATACTTTAAATATTATTTAGCATAAATTATTTTATTTTAACAAAAGTGCTTTTTATTTTTATATTGCCAAACAGTCTACTGTATGAAGCTCTTTTTTAAATTTTTTTTTAATTGATAGCCAAACAATCAATTGACTTTTTAAAAAAGCTCTTCTCAAAAAAATTCTACTGACAAAAACTCTACTGATAAAAGCTCAACCGAACGACCCGTAAATCGTTAGAGCACCGTCTCTTAAAAAAATGGCCGCCGCTTGAAGGGTATTACCGACCATAGTAGAACTCTAAGAGTGACCAACTTGGACCTTACAACCAGTCACATTCCCAACCTCGTGAAACAATCATTCACGGCTTACCCACCTCACAAGTTCAAATCTTTCATCGGCTCATGCCTCCAAGTCCAGATGCAACGAATACTGATTCCATTGATGGTACAGAGGTTTCACGATCACTTCAAACTCACTCCATTCCCAACGGACCCTGATATTAAATGTGCAAGACAGGGTGTTGAAATGTTAAAGTTTTAGCCTTTGGCAACTTTGATCCAACAAAGTTTGGAACTTCATGGCGAATCTGCTTTTTCGTCCCCGTTTGTGAGAAGAAGATGATGATACAGTGATGATGGTTAGGAAAGTTGAGAACGTGAGGGAAGATACCAGCTACAAGAACCATTTTTGTTTTTATTGCTTGTTTCAATTGGTAACTGATCTGCAGTTCCTTGCTGTTTCACCTAGTGCAGAGTGGAGATTGTCATACCTTCAGTGTGCAGGATAAAACGTGTGAGCTAGGGATCTGTGCAGTTCACCAGTATAATCATTCAAGAAATCTAAAGAAAGATTAATTCACAACTTAATTAGTAGTAAATTGAAAGATTAGCTGAAAGAGAGATGCGATCTTATTGAACTTTATAAGAGTGAATGTAGCTTTGTCTTGTCATTTCCTGAACATTCTATAAATAAAAGTTTATTAAGATCTTTCTGTCACATCTCTTGATTTCTTGAGGCAATACTATTTCCTTTTTGAGACATTGTCTGTTAAGAAGATCTTGAGCATGAGCACAAATCGAGAAGGAAAACTTTTTATGTTCATAAATAAAAATGCTAACTTATTTGGAGAAGTATATGCCCATTTGCACAACAAAATCAAGTTTGACATGCATGATGAGATATTGCTGCATGTATCTAAAGTTACTGTGGAACACTTGAGTGACGAAGATAGTTGTGATAGATGCACATGTCTAGGCCTCATAAGTTGGGTTTTTGACTTTTGATATGATTGTTGAGATCAGAATCTTCCCCTAGGTCAATTACTTGTAGTCCACTAGAATTATGAAAATGGGAGGGGCCCTGTCCTGAATATCCTGGTAATGGTGGGACCAAGATTGTCATCTGCAAAAACTGGATAGACAACCAACGAGTCACCCTTGTGAAAATGTGCAAAATGTTCAGGAGGAAGAACAGAGACTTTAGGAGTTTAGTTCTCAAGACATCTACGAACTTCGGTTTGCATGTAGGGCCTGGAAAGATTTAGACCTCAGTTAATTTAAGCACACGAGCCTGTAAGAGAATATTTAGAAACCTTGTAAAGATCATGCAAAACAAAGTTAAAATCTAGAATTTTATGGGTTTCACTACATAACTTAGCTAGAGAAGTAAATTGAAGAATAACAAGGAGCAATCCAAGTGCATTTTCAACATATTCATGGGAGTGTAAACGCACAATAAAACACCTTGACAAGACATTGTAATGGTTGGCATGGCTTCAGGCCGGAGAAGCAGAATCTTCATAACAGATTCGTGCACCACTTCGTTGGGATTTGCTATGACCACTTTCTCTCCCTCAAAACAGTTCAGATCAATTTCCTTCTTTTGCACTTATCAGAATGATGTGGACTCACAGAAAGACCCAAGTTCTCCATCAGCAGAACTCATCCGTCTTTTTCAGCTTGTGCATAAGAAACTAAAATAGGATTCACAAGTCATAAGTTGTATTCCAGTGGTTCGAAAGGTGGAATGTCTCGTTTAGAGAGACATATGAATTCATGTACCAGAAGGAAGATAATTTAGGAGATCAAATTTTTTTACATCTAACCTGGTGAAAGGGAATAAAGAGGTGAATGTAATAACTTTTGACATTGCATTGGATTTGCTTGAGGTTATTAATATTCTGTCTTCCTTTTAGAACGATCTGATTAAAGTTTCTTTTTTGGTGACAGGTATTCGAAAGTTGCTAGATCGAGAGTGGAAAGTGCACATAGAGCATACGCATCGTGAAGGGAATCAATGTGCGGATCAATTGGCGCATTTAGCTTTTGGCGCAGCGCAGGGTTGACATATTCTTCAAGAGCTTCCCCGGAGCATTTTAGATGCGCTCTACCGGGACCAGCAAGGAACCCTTTATAATAGACCCTTTCATAGGGGCTTAGCTTTTACGCACTAGGCGTTTTTGTTTTTCTTTTCCCTTAAAAAAAAAAGTTTCAGGACGTTCTCTTATCCAATGCAATAGACTTTCAAGGTTCTGGCAGAATACAGTGAAGAAAGAGATAATCTACGAGGACAGATTGCCATAAACAGATTTCTTTTGTCTACCCCGTGCTTCCAACAAATGGGCACGAACAAACTCAAAATGACGGAACTGACCTTACCTTAGCCTAACAAACTCAGACTTAGCCCGACCCAAAACCCAAATTGGCCCAACCCGATTTGAACCGACCCGGGATAATCCGACCAGTCTTCTTCCCTAACCCACCGCAGAACCAGGAAAAAACAGAAGAAGAAAACTCGATATTCTAACGGCCAATCCCTCGGAGATCACCAATCCCATCGTCTTGGTTTCAAAACCAGAACGGCTGCTAACAGAAAGCACACTACGAATCTGTGTGTGCTCAGAAAAAAAAAACTGTTGTTTTAAATCGCAACGCAACTGTCGTGCATGAATCTGTGTGTTTGACAGATGCAGGTTACGACTGTGAGATTGTGGCATAATGTATATCGTCAGGACTTGTATACAGAAAACAGTCACTACCACTTGCTGGTTCCAAAGGCTGCGGTGAAACCAGCTCCTGGTCTCTTGTGAAGATGATTACTCGCTAGAATCTAACACTTTTAACCTATTTCTCGTTGAAAGATTATATTTCAATCTAACAATTTTATAATCTTTTAACATTAAAAATTTGAGTTTTTTTTTTATAATAATTAACTCCTGCAATCTTCTTCTTCTTCCTAAATTCTAACTAAACTCAGGACCACCACTAGTGATGGCCCATGTGACCTCGTCAAGAGACAACTTGCATCATCTGCCGGTAAAAGTGGCCGGTCTTAGTCACTTTTAGTTCCATTCAATCTACTGGCCAAATCCTAAACACATGAGCCTTTTCTTCAACCACTTAAAACAGAGTTTTGGCATTAAAACAAACAGTCTGAAAGATTCCAAATAAAGGGTCCAAATTCAACGACCTAAATTGCATAATCATCAAGTAGCATATTCCTTTTTTTGACTGAAAAGATGGCCTGAAGCGTTACTGAAAAATCCTTAGATTTAAGGTTTGACAGGTCAAAACAAGAAATAATACTTACGTTTCCTGAAACTTGATAGTGGGATCTAATTGGCATCTCAGTTCACTCATGAACTTGCTTTTAGCATACATACAACAATTCAAAATCCAAACCCAAATATTTTTCTAATGTACATCCAAATATATGAAGCAAATCAAGCCTAAAATAGCATATGATTAGTCTCTACTTCTAACACTTCTCTTCTGCTAAGGTTCCATTACCTATAGTCTCCATCTGCACAGCAGGTTTAGCATTTTTAGGTTTATACCACACTGCACAAATGACGTATACAATGAAGTTTATGACACCAAGCACTGCTAGAAGTCCATAGAAACAATCAAGCCTGCCATTGTTAATTTTGTCTGCTAGCCATCCCTGACCACCGTTGCTTCCTGTTACCTTCTTCACCACCATGACTAAGAAGCTGCTGACGAAGAACCCCAGAGACAAGGTTGTGAGAAACAGGCCTGTGCTCATGGTCTTCATGCTTTTTGGTGATTGAGTTATGAAGAAATCAAGCTGGCCCGTGTAAATGAAAGCTTCACCTGAACCCACCAGGAAGAATTGGGGTATCAGCAAGAACACGCTTAATGGTAGTGTTGCTCCGGAGGCGTCACCACCCATCTTTTTGGCTACTGATAGGCGCTTTCTCTCGGCTAACGCAGCAACTGCCATTCCAATGGTTGATAGAGCCAGTCCAATTGCTATTCTCTGCAGGTTACTGAAACCTGTTGAAAAACATATGAATCAGCATAAAGTTTATGGCCTCAAGTATTTTCAACATTAAAGATATGCAAAGGTTATTCTGTCTGAAAGTGGTATTCCAGTTTCTTCACAGGACCTGCTCTAAAGCAGAAAAATCCGTATCTTTTACTAGCTTGTTCATGATTAGCTGGTCAAAGTCCTTTAATGTTTTTCATGAGTTTTAAATTTACCTGGTTGCCCTTTCCATTTCTTCCAAAAGGGCATGATAAAACGATCATAAACTCCCAAAGTGATCAAGATAGCTGCTACGAAGAAAACAGTCAGAGAGCCTGCCGGAATTTGGAACCTTCCTATTGATCTTTCCATGGTAGATGCTTGCTCTACAGAGAATGTGATCATCTGAGCGTATGTGGTCCAAAACAGTATGGTTGTGGCCCAGATTGGCAATAGTCTCACCATCATTTTCACTTCCTCAACTCTTGTCACGGAGCATAGCTTCCACGGATTTGTAACTGAACCATTGTTCTCGAGATCTCCTTGTGTGATAATGGCTGCCTTGTCCAAGAGTCTATTTCAAGAAAACAAAAATGAAGTTGCTGTGAAATCCTGAAAGACGTTACTGGTTCAATTTTGTTTTCATGGTTCTTAAACAAACTTACTGGAATTGGTCTGTGTGTTGAATTCTCGAGGCCTCTGGTGCATCTTCATATAGTAAGCTAACATCATAAGGAACGTCCATCTTCCTCTTTCTTGCAGCAGCTACAATTACTTGCATGATGTGAACTATGGGGCTTCCCATGCTCTTCTTGTACCTGTACCTTGTAGTCCCAGAAAGGAAGACCAACATGGCTATAACCATAGAAGCAGTGCAAAGTCCATAAGCCCAGCTTCGACCAACTTCATCTTGTATGTAGACAAGCACTGTAACAGCCATCAGAGTTCCTAAACTAATGAAGAAGAAGAACCTGTTGAAGAAATAGGCCATCTGTGTCTTCTCCTTGTTGTCTTTCTCGTCGAACTGATCTGTTCCAAATCCTGAAACACTTGATTTCAGGCCACCAGTTCCAAGTGCAATCAGATATAAAGCCACGTAGAAGATTCCTAACTGGAATCCATTCGCTTGGACGCATGAATTCCTGGTGTGACAAGGAGGTGGTCGCAGCTGTGGCAGCTTTGTGAATGTTGCCAGCAATCCAGTACCCTGAAGTAAAATAAACGTTTTTGATCTTCAGAAAAAATCAAGTCGAAACTCATACGGCTCCTCGTTTAATTCTTTGCAAAGTCATTGGATCGTTTTCCTCTTTTTACAACTCACCAGTGCTTGTACCGCAGAGAATATGGCAATGGTCCTGTATCTGCCCAGGAAAGAGTCTGCAAGGAAGCCTCCAAGCAAACACAAGAGAAAGGATGTGCCCATAAAGTCTGTTACTATATTAGCTGAAGTAGCACTTGGAAGATGCATCACTCCAATTAGATATGTCACTAAGTTAACTGCAATTCCCATGGTTGAAAGCCTCTCAACAATTTCAATCCCTGTGAAAAATATAGTCATTATATGTAAAATCTACAAGCACTGGTATAGCTATCAGGACATGGAAGCTATGATATTGTTAAAAAGAAGAGTTTTCACTTTATAATTATAACTTGATGACTTGTCCCAATCTATGAAACCATGGCATGTACAAGGAAGTAAATTTGTTTGTCTAAGGAAATAGATTAAACAGTGTAAAGGAGCTAGAAAGTGAAGAAACTAATTATTTGCCACTTTCCTGTCAAAAGTAATATTATTGTAGGAGACAGGAAGATTATATGGTAGAAAAAGGAAGACTGTAGGAAGATTACAGGGTAGAAAAAAGAAGACTATGTCACAGTTTGACACGCATAACAGAATCCTGATCGACCCTGTCACAGAATATTTGCCATATCCCGTCAGCTCCACACACAAAAGACCTAGTTCAGATGGGTCCAACTCAGTCTGTCCTCTCTCCGACCAAAGAACAGGAGAGAAAAGACTCGGGAATATGGATTCATTAACCAGTAACTGATAAGAACTTGTAAAAAATGGTGTGCCTGAGTCAGACTCTGATACTGTTTTTTGCGGCTTCAGACATCTACAGCTATAGCCAAACAATCCATGAAAAAGCTGAAAATGGAGAGTCTAACAGGATGTAGTATTGAAGTTCCAGGGCCAGTTTACAGGGGAAACTGGAACTCTTCCAGTCATCTCTGACCTGTTAAATGCTGCTTTAAGTCCTATAACCTACTTTATGGAAGAATAAGATGATGATGATGAAATCTAAATCAAGTGAACACACCTAGTATAAGAGCAGCAGGAACCCAACCACCAGTTTTAGATTTATCTGCAGGCAAACCCCTGTAGTCCACAGCATCTACAACAGTCCAACTCATCTTCCCATCCTAAGAGATATGAAAACCATTTAACAGAACTCAAGTTAAATGAGCATAGATATGTAACAGAGATTGTAATCTGGAACACAATCACGCTATCTACAAACCATTTTTCGAATTCCAACAGGTAAAAGGGATTGAGCTTATGATGGTGGAAAGGAAAGCTTGGGAAAAAAACTAGTATGGAGAGAAGGGATGTGCTTCTTCTGTGTTGGTTTCTCCCAACTAACACTTTCGATATGCAGATGCTTTGGACCGTGGGAGCTTCCCTTAAATAGGCAAGGAGTGTAGCAAATGATGAACTCGAAATGATCTTCCACTAAGAAAATTAAGACACACCACCACTTAACTACTGTGTTCTTGATGATAATGCAGAAATGGTGAATTATCCCCCAAAAAATATATATCTGTAGTAAATGTGATATACTTCTTGAAATGAATAGAAAAGATGATTCAAGAAAAGATGATGTTGATTGGTGAAGGAAGCAAGCGGGAATAGAGGAAAGCAATAATAACCAATCTAAAAAATAAAAAAAAAGGAATCTAGAACATGCAAACCAATCAAATGAATTTCACTGTGACTTGTACTCCTTTCTGTGGCAGAATGGATAGGTTTTTGATTTTGTGATCAAGGTTTGTGAACCATAGGTCCTTGGTTGGCTTGGCTACACCTTTTTAGTGCTTTCGCTACCCCACAAAACCCAAGAATAGCTTTTAACCTCCCATCTCTTGTCTGTGTATGCATAGGCTATCAGAAAAAAAATGGAAGTAAAAGAAAAACGTTTAGATGCTGCACATTTTGCAGGTTTTTTTTTTTTTTTACACTATAAATCTTCAACCAGCATTGAACTGTCAATTTCCATGAAAAAGGGAAAAAGGGTACGAAAACCAAAAGATAACTGGAGTCACAGTAATAGGGAAAGATCTTGAATATCTAAATTGGAAGGTAACAAGCATGCAAATATACATACATACATACATACATGTACACTCACCACAGGTCTTGAATCAAAGCAAAAGACTTGTTAATTGCAGAAGTTGGTAAGTTTTAGTTTGCGTCCATTCACGGGAAGGCATACGACTAGACATTCGATGCCTATCATTATCTTCTTCATCATCATATGAGTTTAGCTCTAATTAATGGTTGTCATATCACTCAACAAAACAGGAAAACAAGGCTAATTTCGGACCATTAATGTCTATGTCTAATATGACCCCTAGACACTACAGGATTCATGTTTGCTTTTTAGTAAACTATAGGCACTTACTAACGTTGTCTAACAGAAATACGGTTGCTGTAATATGAACATCATCATCAACTGTTTCATGATAAACCATTCTTCTCGGTTTCTGCAAAGCAACTATATTTGATGTTTGAATTGATGATCACTATGTAGAAACCTTCTGGAGTTAATATCAACTACTTGTTTCATCTCCAATGAACCTTAACTAGAATATATAACATGATAGGATTCAAGTTCATTAATGTTCTTACAACAAAAGAATTTGTGTCTGAAATTAGATATGAACCGAGAGTGCCATGACAATAATGCAACTTAGACGTACGGTTGACCTCTCACTCTATAATCGTGGGAAGTAGGGTCACGAAAGTTGAAAATATAACACTCATCTCATCTTTATACATGCCACAAACTCACTAATGCTTGTTATGATCAATTATGGGAAAGAGGGTTTGTCCCACATTTTGACCATGTTGTTGTACGCCAATGGTTGTCTCGCACTTCACACGTACGGTGTAATAATGCAGAACCACCTGCACACGTACCAACAGACAGCATTCGAAGGTAAAAATGTTAAACCAAAATCACTTGCCACTAGATCAAACATGCAACATGAGAAATGGTTCCCCGCTTCAGCTCGTATTTGTATCAGTCCAGTACAATACAACCATAACTCTACACCCCTTTATGGGTCCTCTCTACTTCTCTTATTCTTTTGATTCTTACCATAAAATACCAACTTTCAGGACGGTGGGTCGACCAAAACTATCAAATTCCAAGAAAGAAAAAATAATTGGTCAAAATAATGAGTGCGTATCAGTTTCCCCCACCGACTCAGGTGGGGTTTATACATAGACTGTATGCGTTTTCCATCTCAGGAGTCTTCGTCAACTTTTATATCCGTAGCCTACCCTCTTCTGAACTTCCTGTTGTAGACACATGTTCTTACTCCCAACCTTCCAAGTGGGGAAATTAAAGGCAAAGCTATTTTGTCTTTCTTTTCGATTAATCGAAGTGCCACCATCCAACGTGTTAGTGTCAAGATAAGAGTAGAGCTAACACTAATTTAAAGTTTAGTCATTTTGTCCTCTTTTCATCGGTTTTCACTCATCAATAATCATAAACATCAACTTGGAATAAGCTGAGATAATAATACCAAACTTTGCCTGCCAACCCCACCAAGCTGTATCGGTTTGATTGTATACAGGATCATTCTTGGGTGATCTTCTGGCACCTATCTGGCAAGCAATGAATGCAAATTGTAGCACTGTTACAATTAATTTTGCTTGCTACTAGCTCATAATCTAATTAGCTCTAAATTCTAATGATGCGGTTGGTGGGAAGAAACCAAGTTGAAACAAAGAACGTGGACACGTACAAAAAGAAAGATTTTCATATCTCACTTTAGATGGCGATCTAAAGGTCTCCATGCAAAGAATATGGTTAGGTCGGTCAGTCAATGTTCGGAAGGCTTATAAAACGCAACAATCGTGGTCGTCGTTTTTGGAAAGACGAAGACGAAGAACAAGAAAGGAATCGTTCAAATGTGCATTACCAAAACACTTTTGTCATGTCATGTGTTCAGTTCCGTGTTTCACAACCTAATTACTAACTTTGTTGGATTGTAGAGCATATAATCAAACTTGAGTTTGAATCCAAAATTATTGGAACATAAGATTGAATTAAATCAAAATAGATTGATTTTTAATTAAAATTTTAATAAAAATAAATTTAATAAGAACAATAATACAAAATTAATTTAAAGTAAGAAATATATTTTAAAAAAAGCCAACTAGCAATATATTTAGGATTAATAGTTTATCATATTTTAGTTAGAAATCCAAATGTATTTGATTATAGTTTATTAATGGATTGGATTGTTTTTATATTAAAAGTTTAATAAGCATAATAATAATAATAATAATATTCTAAAGTGAAAAATACCTTAGGAGTGGAACGAATTGAATTAAATTAGATTGTTTTTATATTAAAAGTCTAATAAGAATAATAAAATAATATAAAGTGAAAATATCTTTCTATGAAGATAGCTTGGGGCCGACCTACGTGATTTGTTTAATGAGAAAAGGCAAAATGTATGATTAGGTATTGGCTTATAGCAAAATATCATGACAATGAGTAGTCGTGGTCGGCAGGATTCGAACCTGCGCGGGCAGAGCCCACATGATTTCTAGTCATGCCCGATAACCACTCCGGCACGACCACTTGATATGTACTTTTTGATGCTTAGAAATTTATTACCGGGCAGCTTTGTAGATAATTTTGTGGCTCTCACATCACATGGTCTGCATCAATGTCATACCGACCGTGAGGATCATGTCATACGTGTCCTCCAGCCAGTTTGTCATTTTAATGTCCAGCTTATGTTTATCTAATTCAGACTACTTAAGGCCTGAAATACTGAAAACTTCAGGATAATGATCTATATACGAGCCTTTACTGCTTTGAGAGTTGAACAGACGTATGTGCAAATTTTTTAAGTTACTATTATGGATTCATCTGCTATTTTCATTATCAGAGCTCACCAGGCAGTTCTTGTAACTCTAAGATGTGGTAAGAAACTCAAATGTACCATCTTCAAGAAGCAAAAAGGAAACAGCTCATATTAAACAAGCCAACACATCCGGTAACGTCATTGCACAAGAAAGAAAGAAATGAATCTTATTATCATTCCTTGTTGTACTTCTTCGATCAAAGCCTCTAGAAGAGCAGAATGATCCAAGAGGCTCATCATGCCAAATTCGAATAAGCGGTTCTTCATATCAAAAGTTTCTCAATAGCATCCTGCATTAAGATGGCAAATATGCATATGCCTGGATCAAATTGTCAACAAAGCTGACTTACTTTGAATTCCAGAATCAAGATTGAAAGTAAGTACCTTGAGTTGTTGAATTTGGCTTTTCAATTGGCTGCCCTCGTTCGATGTCACGGAACAAGCAATGACAGGCCTTGTGACACCACAAGCTCGGCCAAGTGCTTGCTTTGAAGGAACAAATACATAGGGCACATTCTGCAAAATTAAGACATGAAAGTAAATAATACAGCACTCAATATTACTGTTCACCAAGCAACGGAAATGAAGAGTTATTAACAATCAACACTTGCATCAGAAAGATTAGACACAGAAAGTAAATAACACAGCACTCAATAGAACTCATTCACCAAGCAATGATAACGAAAAGAGTTAGTACCAATCAACACTTGCATCAGCAAGATATTTAACATCTAAAGAAGTACAATGTTATTTGCTACCTCTTTTGCAAAGAAAAAAATAACATAGAACTGATCAGCTGGCTCCGCAGCCCTACTCTTGGTCCGCTTTTAAAGTGTCGCAGTGGCGATTTTGAAGCAACTACCATGTTGAAACGATCTTATTCTTCCACATAGCATGTTCAATCCAATTAAATCAGTCAAAACATGATAAAATGAAACGCAAATGCATACTGAACATTGGCAATTGATACATAACCGACAAAACCAGTACACACAGCTTTCTAGTAATCAGCTTAGAGCACCTCAGAGTTGGATAAATATCAGTAAATAACTTCAGTTAAAGCAAACAAGATAACCGGTTAATCTTTAGCCTCCCAACTTATATCTCAAAACTATAGGAACCTCGACACAAGAAAAGGAATTCAGAAACAATAATTACCCATCAGACAAAAACCCCCAAAAGTTTGCATTTTCATTTCCTTATACATAATAAGGGAACAACAGAAAAAACTAAACACCAATTCATAGAAGAAGAAGAAAGGGCAAGACCTTATCTTCAGCAAGCAAAGGAAGATGGAGAAGAATCTCCAGGGGTTCAGTGTCGGCGGCCATAACGACGAACTCTGAGATACCTCTGTTAAGGGTCTTAGTCGCTGAGAAAGAGCAAAAACCCAAATCAGAAACCTTCTCAACAATCAACAAAAAATAAGGGTAAACCCGAAAAACCAAGCTTGTAAACAATAAAAAACCAACCTTCATTGGCGCCCTTTTTGAGCTGCTTGTAGTTGGCAGCTTGTTGAACAAGATCCAATATTGTGATTGTCAGCTGCGCATCTGCAAGAGGGTATGCTTTGGGATTAACCTCCTCTCCTGTCTGTTCAATCAATCCACAAACATTAAGCACAAACACCACACTCAGGAACTAGATAAACAGAGAGACGTTCTGCATACCATCTTCGCTGGTCTTCCTTGAGACAGCAGGCTAGTGCTTCTTTGGGGTTTTAGACTTTTAGACACTCGAAGAGACCATTTGGTGTAATGTAATAAATTAATACACGACGTCGTTTCCTCATCTGCTAGTGGGCCGGACATATAATTTTGAGTAATTTTATTTCAATTCTTGTTTAATTATTATATAATTTTTTTTGTAAATAAATGCTCAATTAATATGATTATCCAACTTAAAATTTTCAAAATTTGTGAATAGACGGTAAAATTTGATCTCTAAAATAGTAGGAATTAGATCATCCAACTTAATAATATTTCTGAAGAAAATAGTATCTCCAACCTTCTTCTTCGTGATAAATTAAGGAGGTGCTTGTTTCATAGGTATGAGAAATAAAGAATGGGAATGGATTGAAGATGGATGCTTGATAGGAAAGTATGATTGGAGGGGTATGAATTTGATTACCCATTTTGGGGTATTACTCCATTCCCCTCATAATTGGGAGGAATGAGATTCATACCCCATCTTAATTAATTAATTAAGATAAAAGCTAATTAATTAAAATAATTACAAAATATAATTAATTAA
>JAOSBP010000007.1:24952286-25001503 GCA_027563825.1 Erythroxylum mucronatum | reverse complement strand
TTTGTAGACAGTAATCATGTAACTTTAGCTTCTTGTTCCAACTTTCTTCATTTGTGGGCATTGATGATTTATATTTATATTTACGACTCTTTCAGTTCAGAGATAAGATTGCTTACATCTCTACATTTTCTGTTCAACTGATTAGCTTCCATTTATGTTTGTTTGGAGAGCTCCATAAAATGCAGACTGTAATTTCTTTTTCCCGGCATCAGCAATTATCATGACAATATCTCCTCTCTTGTATACATCCAAAATTAGTTCATCCTTCGTTAGCAATGGATGCTTCCGAGCATTACTGGTGCCTCTATGATGGAACATTGCTTGCCAAATGTATGCATTTCATGTCATATAGCATGTATGCTCAAGCCCTCTCACTTGGCAATCTATTTGACTTTATTTCATTCTGCAGTTGTTTGCTTATGATACAGTCATGAAACACTTTTCACCTAGACCTGGAGAGCATCAAAAACTCCCCATTCCTACCTCATCAGTGGCTGGTGCCATTGCCGGAATCAGCTCTACATTATGCACCTACCCTCTTGAATTACTGAAGACCCGACTAACTGTACAGGTAAGTTTACATTGTTTCATCCTGTGCTTATCAGTACATTCCTTTTTTTACATTTAATTGATGAATCATGTCAAAAATGGTTGCAGCGAGGAGTTTACAAGAATCTTTTCGATGCACTCGTAAAAATTATACAAGAGGAAGGTCCTGCTGAACTTTACAGGGGTCTGACCCCAAGTCTGATAGGAATTATTCCTTATGCAGCAGCCAATTACTTTGCTTACGATACTCTAGGAAAAGCATACAAAAAGGCATTCAAAAAAGAGAAAGTTGGGATGGCCATGACTCTTCTTATTGGATCAGCAGCTGGTGCAATCTCAAGCACTGCATCTTTCCCACTTGAGGTTGTTCGAAAGCACATGCAGGCTGGGGCACTCAATGGGAGGCAGTACCAGAATATGCTTCATGCTCTTATGAGCATTCTTGAGAATGAAGGACTACCAGGTCTGTACAGAGGATTGGGTCCAAGCTGCATGAAGTTGGTCCCTGCTGCTGGAATTTCTTTCATGTGCTATGAGGCATGCAAGAGTATATTGACTGCTGACGAGGAAGAATCATAGGACTCAAAAAGTGGTAACTGATTACTTGGAGAAGCTATAGCTCTAACTCGACTAGGCCTTTCGGGAGGAAGAAGAAACAAACGAAGTTATCCTGATTTATTGAGTTGAACAAAATGATTTCTTTTATTATGAAAGGAGAACATCTGTCATTGACAATGCTTTCTATATTAGAATTTTTATTCCCCTTTCTTGCCTTGCTGTGTGGTTGAAAATGAAAGCTCCCTTAAGCTTCAATTATAAGAGAACACGAAGAGTAATTGAATGTTTTGTGAAAGATCGAAACTTTACCACAATTTACTCGACTCTTGACACCAAAACAAAAAAGGGAGGGTTGGCTTTATAAACTTGGAAGTTACAACAAAATATTTCCAGTTAATAGAGGCCTTTCCTGCTCAAATCTGAATCAAATACATAGAATGCTAGAAAAAGCAACAAACTTCAAATAGAAAAGGTCAAAACTTTGCATTCATGACGACATTTTGTACTTTGTCTTTGTAAGCACCAAAATCAAGGTGAAACTACCACCAAAAGAAAACTGAATATAAATTCATTCGGTTAATATGTTCCTAGCATCATTAATTTCCACAACTAATGAGCGCAATAATTTAAAATTTCTTCACCTACCGAAGAAAAAATTGAAGAAAATAACTAATAAAGTTCACTGGTCACTAAAGATACACATAAAACAGAACAAAACGGAAGTAAAGGTCATTTTTCAACTCCGTTCTTCAGCGTCCGCAAGTTCCCTCTCTTCAGCAGCAGCCGCCATCAGTTCATCAAAGTTTTCGGTCTTTCCCAGTAAAATCTCAATCTACAGAAAATTCACATAAAAAAATCAATCACTTAATGCAGGTAAAAACTCTGAATTAAAATCATAGAAAATCACAGAAACTGGAAGCTTGAAGAAATGCAACATCATGGGAATAAAATGTAAATTGACATCTAAACCGAGAAGATTACTAAAGACATGTGAAGGTCCAGGAAATAACCATGCAACTAAACATCATAACTCATCTTCTACGAAAACAAATTCATTAGAGGATTTTTATGCAGACTAATCCCAAATATAACAGCAGCAAAAAGATATACTCGTGGATTTACCTTAGCTTTTTGGACAGGACGCCCTCTTGTTTCATCCCTCATATCAACCGTTGAGGTCATAATCTCTACAGAGAATTTTCAGTAACTAGACAGTTCAAAGAAACCTAACAAATAATCAAAGATGATAAACAATCTTACTCTTTTCAACAGCTAATCCATTGTTTTTCAAAATTTCTGCAACAGTAACAACAGTGGCAATAGCTGCAGACATGACAGAGCAAAGCATTACACGAGATTGCCACAAAAGATTAACCATTATTCACTCACCACAAACACCAGCACTGTTGGCAAAATTATTTTCAAAGGGGACAAAAATGGAGAACTTCTAAACCAAATATATACGAATAGGATTACGAAAAAGCTATACTCTGCCCACTTTATCCAATATTAGGCCCCAAACCTCCAACTGAACAAGCTACAATACAAAATTATCAAATTCGTATGGTTTAAAAAAATGAATCGTCTGGCGTCATAATCTGGCGGGAATTTCCCGATCAGTTCAAGGAAATTTAAAGAGTTTGTCATCCAACTGGAACAGAGCAAAAGAGATAAACGGAATACAACATATAAAATCATACAGGTGAAATAATAGTTACCCATTCCGAGAGCAGAGAGCTCCACCTCATTGTGTTGCTGCATATACCTCTGTAAACCCCAAAAGTACGTCCATAAGAAGAAACCACAGTAACCCTAAAACCTAAAATCCAAAGAAGAAAAGAAAAAGTCCAACCTTTGCGAGATTGACATAGAAAAACAATGGCTTTTTGGTGTTGGAAACTTGAATTCTATTCTTCTTGTGAGAATCTCCAGACAAATTGATGTTATTAACTCCCTCACTGATTTCTTCCATTTGGAACGAACTAACCCTAAAACCCTAAAAAAAGAATTGACCTTTTCACTCGATCCGCGCGTGCGTGTGAGAATGAGATAGTCACTCGCTTATATATAGAAAGAAGTTAAGTACGTCCTGAAATGCCGGCCCTTTTTTCTGCTACTTAATCTCTACTTCTTTTTTGTCATAAAAATACTGGTCAAAGAATAACAAAAAAAATATTTTAAGCGCTATTTATATAATAATTGGTCAAAATTACTTCCAAAGAAGAGTTCTCTTGTTAATTACTATACTTCAATTTTGAGTTTAGGGCTTGGATTTGTCTCAATATCTGTAGATTACAATGTTTCTTTAATGACAAAGTAATAAATTAATTTCAAGGGCTAAACTTTCGAATAATGAGATACATTTGAACCAAGTTCTAAACCGGTTGCATCAAATGCTTTTTACTTTAGACGACTCATCTTCTTAGAACTACAATCACTTGAATGATCATCAGTTACAAGGCTAATACGAGAATTTCCTTCATAAATGTGACAAAAAGTATTTTTTATATGCTTTGCAGCCTTCCAGAATGGTCTAAAGTAGGCCCATGATCTTCTTGTAATAAGATAAAGAACAGCAAAACAAGCTTCTGCAATGTCTGAATGCCCAGAAAAGTGAACAATTTAGCAGTAGAGTCTAAACTCTTTAACGGCAAAGTACTATCACGTCAAAAGGTTCAGAAACGAAAAACAAGCCTTAATGACCCAAATAATGTGTCTATCATGTCTATTTCCTACCTGTAGTTAGCTTTCAACAGGCTAATTCTTCTGATGTCTTCTGTCTTGATGAAGATTATTCAATAGTCAAATCTGCAAGCCGTCTAATCCCAACCTGTGGCAATGACAGATCCAAGACCGAATTCATTTTCATGTGGCACAACTGGGAAGGAATCAGAAGCAGAAGTAGCATGAGAGTCATTGGAAGGGAAGATAGGAAAGCCAGGAGCACTAGATGAAGCATTGAAGTCACCACCATGAGCACTTAAATGGCAATAATTCTCTTCATTTCTGTAGTCAAAACCACCGAACTTGCTGCCAGAGTATCGTCTCATCCTACCAGAACCAGCACCAGAAAATGGACCGTGAGCATATTGGGTAAGCCAAGAAGGAACATCCTGATTGGCCTCCTCCATTAATTCAACAAGCGCCTTAGCAAGTGGCACGTTCTTCTCACTGAAAAATGCAGTAGCTAATCCTGATTTACCAGCCCTCCCAGTTCGCCCAATTCTGTGAACATAGTCATCAATATCTCGTGGAAGGTCAAAGTTGATGACATGAGACACATGGGGGACATCCAAGCCTCTGGAAGCAACATCTGTTGCCACCAAAATTGGAGTTGAACCACTTTTGAAGGCTTTCAGAGCTCGTTCCCTCTCCTTTAAATTCAACAAGAAAAGATTTTGACATAGAAAACGTGAAATAAAAAGGAAATTATGTAGAAGAGAATTAACTGATTGTCCACCGTCATCAAACAGGAAAATACATATTTCGACTATAAACTCACACTGTTGACAGTCAGTAACTACAAACTCTAAGCTTTAAGCAGCCCATCAAGCTACTTTTTTAATCAATTATAAATTCCTAATTGTGTCAAAGCTAATGTCATTAGTGTTCTACCATTATAAAGAAAAGATATATGAATAATTCGCACCAATCTAAGACATCGTGTAGATGAACTTATTTAAAACTAAGAGAAATAGACAAACAGCCCTAACCATTTGCACTTTATCACCATGTATAGCCGTTGCTCTGCAACCATGCATGTTCAACCACTGCTCAAGGGCATCTGCCCCTCTCTTTGTTTCCACAAAAACCAATGTTAAAGCATGCTGCAAGATGAGACCGAAAGTTCACATTTTAAAGTTACAATGGCAATACGATAATTAAAAGAAAATTGTTAAGTGCATAGAACTGCAATAACTTAACCGAGGGAATAGCATTATGAAGAATTTAAACCTTGCCATTGGTTCCATTGGCTTTCTGGGAGCGTATAAGATCCATAAGATGAGACCTTTTGTTCATATCCTGAACAAGTTCAACTCTTTGCACAATCAAATCAGTGCTCGAACCAACTCTTCCAACAGTCAGAAAAATATAGTCCGACAGAAAGTCAGATGCAAGCCTCTGCAATGCACAAATTATCAGTAGTAATGAAAATGACTTTTGATGAGGTGAAAGAGAAGCTCGTTAAAGAAGCGTAATAAACAAATACATAAAACAACAGATGCTAAGCAAACTATGGAAGTAATGTAGCAACCTGGATCTCGTGCGGAAATGTGGCACTGAACAACAAAGTTTGTCTTTTCCCAGGAGGAGGCATACCCATTTGTTGAACAATCCTCCGAATTTGAGGTTCAAAACCCATGTCCAACATACGATCAGCCTCATCTAGAGCCAAGTATTTTATTTTTACAAGAGAAACTCTTGCTCTCTCGATCATGTCCACCAACCTCCCAGGAGTAGCAACCAAGATGTCAACACCCTTCTCCAAATTGCGAAACTGTAGATCCATAGACTCAAAACAGACATCAGCAACAAGATCATAAAAAGCTATATCTTCCCAATAATCCTCAACTCATGCAATCGTAAAACATCAATCAAAATGACACATCAGAGCAAGTACCAAATAACTAAGAAACAAATATTGCATATGTTAACGAAATGCGAGTCCTAACACCAACCAGCGTATGAAGCATGGATCTAATGGAACGATTCAAGATCAAAACTTTAAAGCAGTATAGATTAAGAGGCCACTTATAAAGACCTGATGAGTAATGGGTGTCCCTCCATAAGCCACAACAATTTTCAATCCGGTCTGGTAAGCGAACTTTTTAGCTTCCTCTTGAATCTGGCCAAACAATGAAGCACCGGATAACAAATTCTACAAGGAAAAGACAACACTTTGCACCATACCCATAATTTGATTCTTTACCTCACCTGACAAGACAACTCCCTAGTCGGAGACAATATGAGAGCGGACGGACAAGCAATGACCCCGGTGGCACAGCCGTACCCAACCAGCTTAGAACGGTTCCTCAAAATCCCATTAATGATAGGAAAACAAAACGCAGCAGTTTTCCCGGACCCAGTTTGTGCACAGGCCATCAAGTCTCTCCCAGCAACAGCAATGGGTATGGCATGTTTCTGAATCGGAGTTGGCTTCAGGTACTTGCACCTCTTCAAATTCTCACTCAAGCCCTCCTCTAAATCAATCTCAGCGAAGCTTGTCACCGGTGCGGGCACATTGGAACCGGTGGTCTCAACGGGGATATCATCGTAAGCGTCGAAGTTGATGCCATTAGTATTGTCAACAGTGTCGTCGCCGTCATTGTCGTCAGTGAACTCTAGTTCGTCAAGCTTTTCAGTTATATCACATAGGTTTAGATTTTCGTGATGTTTCCCTACAGGAGACGACCACCGTTGAGAAGGATCACCACGATCACTACTACCATAACGTCCACGGCCACGGCCACGGCCACGGCGACCACCACGTGGACGGGGGCGACGCTCAGAATGAGAAATGGTTGTGTTATCAGGCGAGGATTGGGAGTTGTCAAAGTGATGCGGGTAGGTTGTACAAGTAAATGGAGGTGCGTATGCATTGGTATAGGACTGTGATTGTGAGTGTGAACGTCTCAGGTATGGAGGAAGGTAAGTGGGTCGGGTGGGTCGAGTTGGCCTCCGGGTCGATTCAGACCACGACATTTGAGACCTAATATAAAAGCTTTAAAACGAAAGGGATTGTCCTCTGTACGTGTGAGAAAGGCGTAGAGAAGTGGAGTGTAGTAGAATCCGTCGAAGAGAAGAAGAAGAAGGAGACATTGCTTTCTGTTCCAAAGAGGGAGGGAGACTAACCGTACAGTTGCCCTCGGGTTTTAAAATATCTGCGCGTCACCTCCATGGGGGAGTACGTAACAACGCGCCAAGAGCGGAGACGGAAAGCCCACTCGCGGGAAATCGCGATCGTGTTTGTGCATGCCTTCAGAGCCTGGCCCATGTGGTATGGTTATGGTAATGGTATTGATGATGTACCAAATTCCCAGAGAGAACATGGACGGACCCTACCCTACTACTACGTCCTCTACTGTGCACAAGAGATAAAGAAGAGAGATATTGGCTACATATACACACAACCTTCATTATCATTTGTCATTTCAACGCTCCAATTGGCTACAAGACATCTCTCTAAAGCAGATGTAGACCTTCTCTGACAGTTGTACTCCTCTCTGATTGAAACTTGAACCTGGTAGTAACAGAAAGCGGGCTTGAACCTACTCTTTCGGGACTCGTGTCTGGAGTTCCTTCATGCTCCAGGATAGAGGGGTACTCCACACTCGTCTATGGGATTCAAGGCAAAACCAATGCATACAAGTCCAAACATCACCGAGGCCTTGGCATCTTCCAATAGCCCATGCGGAATTTTTTAATTTACGCTGAAGCAATGCAGATCAAAGCACAGAGCTTATTCATCAGTACCTTTTGGCTTTGGGGTACCGTAAAGATCGCATCTTTTAGTTGAGAGTGGAGTCGCGAGGGAAATTGGAGCAATCAAAGCCATGGAGTTTGGAGAAAACTATAGCTCCTTCCATTCCGATATCATTATCCCATTTTCTTCCCTCTCAATCGATACTTGTCTTCCCCTCCCTCTGATGTCTCCTCTCCTCATGTTCGTTTCTTCTTTTGATAAGTTTGTTTCTGGAGATATGACATAAGGCTGTTGGTGTTTTGTGTTTTCTTAGCAGAACTATGTGTAAAGACCAAATTAAGAAATGGTCTAAGCTCCACGATTCTTGCTGGTCTGTCCACACTGTTGCCGGTGGCATCACTAACTTGTGTGTCTTATTATGAGCACCTAACCTATAAAGCTGGCCGGTTGTCATTGCACTTTTCATGATGATATTACAAATTATTTTATGGAAGTTTGAGGCACTCGTTAGTAAATGTATGACACTTTTCGGTAATGTTTGTGATTCTGCTTTGTATTTGGCGATTTCTGTTCTAATTTAACCCCTTGCTCTGCTCAAGGTAATGGTTAAGGAAGAGATTGAAATTGAGGTTTCAGTGACCGTGAGAATTGAGATTATATGGTCCTAACACTGATTATGTTAATCAATCGTGAGCGGCAGTTGCAGGTCATTTCCCTACTAAATTCCCCTGTACCTGCTGCTTTTTTCATTGACAACATCTGAGTTGAGCTAAAATCCGTATCCTTTTCGTTGAATCGTCTTTATAGGCTAGCAAATATCTCTCAGCTGCAGGGTTTGGTGCCAAGTTGCTGGGAGTTTTTGGAAATGGTATGGTGCAGTCTTATCGATGCACGGACACTAACTCCACAAGGTATGGATGGGTGAATTTTCTGCTGTGGCAGGATTAAAACAGGATGCTGCCAATTTTATAAGATTTGCTTGTCTTCTAGTAGCCCACCAACAACTATGTTGTGTTATAGACTTCAATGATCTAGTAGCCAGATCACTTTTAACCAAATTCAAGCTTAACTTTCTTTTGCGAATATTAGATTATAAGATGAAACTATAACCTTTAGCCTCGAAATCAGAGCCTACTTCTCTAGTTGTGTTGAGCTTACTTGCTCCATAATTGAACAATGGGCAATAACAATAACCACAGATGCTGTTAAGCTTTTACTCTTCAATTCCTATTCAGGGTTCCTCTACTGCTTTTCTTTTGCCGACGTAACAGGCGGTTTCCCTCTCAAGTCATCGCGGCCGACTTCTTTTCTATGGACCACAAAACATGGCTCAATTCGAACCTAATCTCGCACAAGGTGATAGGAGGTTCCGACTGGGCTATCATTTTTGGCACGGCCTGCTGGTTTCTTTGGTTCTGGAAGAATCGGGCCATCTTCGACGACTCCTTTTCTTGACCGACCTCACCGGAACAGCCCATTTTGGAATATGTTCGCCACATCCACTTGGCTGCCAGTTGGCATTATCGAACTCACCTGACCGTGGCCACACGACGAAACCTTCCTGTAGGATGGAGCAAACATGCTCCAGGCTGGGTAAAATTCAATACTGATAATGCCTTCAAAGGTTCTCGCAACTTTGCCACAGCAGGAGGGCTATTGCGCGACAGCTCCGGCACCTGGTTGAGAGGCTTTGCACAGAACATTGGCAGGTGTTTCCTGTTGACAGCAAAATTTTGGGAGGTGCTTTCGGGCCTTCAACTAGCTTGGTCTCTAGGCTACCGTCACATAAGCTTGGAAGTGGATTCGCACACTGTGACCGATTTGTTCTCTTCTTCGCAAGCGCGGGCTACTTCCTTAAACCCTCTCGTGTTGAGCATTTATGAACTTCTTTCCCGCAACTGGGTTGTTCTAATCAAGCATATTTACCGTGAGGGTAATCGTAGCGCAGACTGGCTCGCTAATCTTACAGGGCAGTTTCTTTTAAGAATCACTACTTTTGAGCACCCTCTTAAGGATTGCATCCCTCTCCTAGAAAAGGATGAGTCGGGGGTTTGTCGCTCACAATACAGCTTGTAATTTGTCTCTACCTTCCCTTAAAAAAAAAAAGACATCTTAAAACTTTTATGAGAATGGTATGATTGGTGTGACTAATTCCTACTTGGTTTTGTGCAAACAATTGTATCATAAAAGATCAGTGATGTCCTTATTTTATGCATACAGTGTCATGACCTTTTTGAACATGAATGTAAATGCAGTATCTTATCATAAAAGATCAAAAAAAGTTTTGGTATCAGGCAAAGAGCTTGAAGCTCGCTATATAGAGACCAACACTTTCGTGCTGGCCTCACATTTAATTTGGGCGTTATGAGCGTTGATTCAAGTAAATCAGATCCCTTAGTTGTATCATTTATTCAAGGCCATTATCATTGGATAATAGTAATAAAAATATGGTTTGTGGTTACAAGCAAAAATGTCCAAATAGATTTTGATCATCTTGAGATGCAACCAATACAGAAAGGGAGACGGATGAGTGTTGTTCACTGGCATGATCTTGCCTCTGCAAAATGGACAAGTGGGTAGCTTTAACATTCTCTTTTTCGCTGCACTATAGTTGAAACATTCATTGCTTATCAATTCAGTTTTTAGATTCTGAGATTTAAATCTGATGCAAGATGATTTTTTTTATAATAATGGTGGAATTCACAATGGTGCGTGTTGAATAAACCATCGAATGTATGTAATAACCCATAAACAATTGCTCCAGAAAAAAAGTTTTGGTACAAGAGATCAAATGGCTTGTGATTTATGTAACATCTGCATTCTCCACACTTGCATCCAAATTCAAAACTTTGTCACTACCAAATCGTATATATGGACTCTCTATCTAGGCCATAACATGCCTATGGGTTATCAAAACAAACCCCAATCCAGTAAACAAGGCACCTTTTACTTCATTTCTTGGTCCACAAACACAACTACAATAACAAGTCATGATCCATGTGTAATATCCAGAATAGCTCAGTAATTATATCCAACATTCTCAATAGATTAAGCAAAGTTTGATGTACCACACAAGTGACTTCTTAGAAAGCGTGTACTAAGATAAGTAAAGAGATGGAATTCAAAAGAAATTGCAATTTGTGGTCCTAACGCAAAACTAGGTTTTACTTCATCCACAATTATTGTTGAGCACCATTGCCAAGAAACTCAAAGGAACTTCCTGTATGGCCTGCCTGCCTCTTCATCCTGCATATGCTGTTGCCATTTTGCATCCACATAGTGACAATGTCAGGATTATTAACCGATTAAAACAAGCAAAACCAAGCTTTTATGAAACATAAAACAAGATACTCTAAAAAGAACCAAGGCTTTTGTCCTAAATAAAGGAAGTATGCCAGTAAATGATCAACAGCACCACTAAATGAAGGGAAGAGAGTGCAGGGTGTCTAATGTTCGAAGTGATATCTCCATTTCAAGACAGCAAGTTTTGATGTGTTGCTATAATATTGACAAAGCTTTGCACTAGTTTCAAGAAACGGCCAAAATCCCAAATAGCAAACATATAACCAAAAAGATTTGAGGAAAAAAAAATGGTATTATTGGGGCTAGCAGAGAACTCGTTCATTTAGTTGTAACAGGTAAGGCTACTTATCTTTGGCTTGCCTGACCATATGGCACTAGAAAAGATAGATTACAAGGCCAACGAAGAAAAAGAACGTAGATCTTTAACCCAGAGCCACAAACCTTTGGATTATTTCAGATACTAAGAACTACAGGTTCAAGGATACAGAGAATTAACATAGCCCCAGTACGTTCCTATCATGCTGCACTACCCTGAATATGATTAAGCCAGTAGCCTCCACAATAATTAGTTAAACTCTTCCCCTACACCTACAAACAAGAACTTCTGTCTGCAGTTCAACAAGCGGTGGACAAAGGAAATTCCTTTAAGTTAGACACCCTATCGAAAGTAATTGCTTCCTGAATCAATATGAATTGTTTGGTTCAATGCAAATGCGTTTCTGAAAATTTTGAAACTTGAGCAATAAATCGAAGAAACCATAGCATAAAACCATAAAGGTCGAAGTAAACTAGCGGGACTGAACCACTGAGAGGATCAAGCCAAAGTTTAAAGTTTAAATTGACATTTTGATCAGTAGATTGAGAAAACTTACGAATTCTTTGACGATGCCCTTGTAAACTAAGATTGGGATGGCGATACCAAAGAGGCCAACGAGAGCAAAGTTGCGACGAGTCCAACGGAAATTGTGCTCAAGATTCTCTCTTGCTGTGCTCCAATCCTCTATGAACCTGTTCTTGTTGGTTTCCATACCACCCCCCATTTTCTCCCTATTGCAATTTCTTCTTCTTCTTCTTCTTCTTCAGTGATTCCTCTCCAAACAAAATCCCAAATCTTCCAAAGACTCTGCCTTTTCCCTTCTCGGTCCTCTCTCCTTCTGAAAATAAGCAAAAGGGCTGTCTTTGTTCTATTGGGCCATAGACCCAAATCCAGAACTTGGCCCGAAAATCCGGAGGAGCAATTATAGATAATTGAGGGTTTAGGTTTATAATTTTGGATCGATTGGAGAGAGTGAGAGATACAGCAATGGCTTCGTCTCGGATTTCGCTTAAGGCGAAAGGGAAAGTGAGCCGGAAGGGAATGAAGGGAGAGGAGAAAACAACGGCGCAAAGCGTGAAGGAGTGGACCAATTGGACTTTGAAGAAAGCTAAAGTCATCACTCACTATGGTTTCATTCCTTTGGTCATTATTATTGGCATGAATTCTGATCCCAAACCCCAACTCTTCCAGCTTCTTAGTCCTGTTTGATTCATCTCCTATTTGTCGATAGTTCTACTCCCTTATGCCTTTGTAAGTGCGACCCGGCTGCTATTGTAATGACATCTGTGTAAAAGTTTTGAACTTTTTGATTAATGGCCACTATGTGATTGAGATTGGATCATGATTATTCTCTATGGTGGTTTATTTGATTAGGGTTTGAGATCTCTATCGTTCCTTTTTCATTCCTTTGATGTTGGTACATAATTAGATAATTCTTCGTCTTGTGCAGTCCATGGAATTGAGTTTGAGGAGAAAGCTTACGGTTTTGACAATGTATAAGAGGTTTATTTGGACTTGTGTTGCGTTGCTATTATCGCTTTTAGTTACATTAACTGACTGATTGGAGTATGAAAAAGAAGAGTATGTGTTATTCTGTTGTCAAGTTTGTGATTTCTTGAGACTAAGGCCTTTCGTTGATCGGTTATCCTATGTGATATTGCTTGTTCATATGCTAGTCTTAATCTCATTGACTCCTTTTTCTTTTCCTTCTTCTGTGCTACTGTGGTCTGTTAGTACGTACGATCGCTATTGTGATTTTTACTAATTACGGTTGCATACGGCTCGCAATTCTGGTTCTTCTTGTGTATCTTAGTCCTAGAGAACTTCGAAAAGAGAAGTATGTTCAATGATCGTGGACTTGACATTGGTGCTGCTGTCCAATTTGGAGCTCAACACGGTTCTTTGTTTCTTGAAGTAATTAGATTGCTACTATCTGCAAATGGATAGCTATCAAAGCAGTTTTCTTTCAGTGCAACTTGCAATGGTAAGAATACATAAATGGCATCATTGGCATGGAATATGAAGTATCAAAGCAGTGTTCTTTCAGTGCAACTTGCAATGGTAAGAATACATAAATGGCATCATTGGCATGGAATATGAAGTAGCTCATTTGGCTAGTGTTGCATATAATCCTCGAGGTTATATGATGAGAGTTTGCTTCTTTTTTTTTAATGTAAATCATGTCATGCTCCTATATAATAAGCTTCTATTACATTACATACTCTGTAATCTTGGACTGTAAGAAGAAACTCTTTAAATTAGTAAGCCATTGATCATCTTTTTAGTTGTTCTGAATAAGGCAATGCGTGTTTGATTTGATTCAGCAGTTGTTTGAGCAGCGTCTTGAAACCTTGACATAGGACAACACTGGCCATCCAGATCTCAACTTGGAAATTGACAGGATCAAAAAGAATTTGGTTTAAAGACGTATCTATCTACTTTTGTTCAGAGACGTGAGTCTCAATATAACGATTTATTGAATGCAGTTGTCTGGAAACATAAAAAATATCCTTCACCAACGCACAGAGGTATTTGAAATTGAAACTTGGAGAAGGTGGCAAGAGTTTGAAGGCGTGGTGGTAGGTTTGGATTTGAGCTGAGGTTTGCCAAAAAGTCTGTTTTTTTGGTTTGTAGGTCCGTTCGAACCTGACTATCCCGACTTGGTTGATTAGTGGTCTCCTTATGTCAAGAACATTAAGAAGAGAGTTTTTTGAAATTGGAATCGGTTTTTACTAGATTAATAAAAAACGTAGCTTGGAACATCAATTGAAGGCAAAGTAGTAGGTGGGACATTGTTTTGGATAATCTAAGCCATTAGATTCCTGACACTTGTAGAAAAATTAATTAAAGAAGACAAGAATCCAACAGTAAGTTTAATAACTAACCCTTTACCCATATTAGAAAATAACAAAATAACCAAAAAGAGTTCATTAAAAGCAACAAAAGCGTCACATGTCCATAGGAGATTTGTCTGTTTCTTACATTTCTCTTCTTCTTCATCATCATCTTCTTCTGCATCAACCAAGTCATCGACAGCGTCGACAACTCATCCTCGCTGTAAGACCAGACACTCTTCGCTTTTGTCAACGTTTCTGTTTGTTTCCCATCGTTTGTTTTTACCTTTCGCAAATTGCCACTCCTTCACTTACCCCATTCTTCTCAGATGGGTTTTGGATCTTGGTTTCTGTTTACCGCATCGTCTGGTTGTTAAAGTCGTTAGATAAATTGTTGGGTTGTAAGAAATTTGCTATCTTTTTCAGAAAAAGTTGACCTTTCTTCGTTTAGCCCCAACCTTTAGCTGAGAACAGAGAAGCTGAAGCTTGGATAATACGTAATTTTTTCTGTGTTTATTGGTCTTTCTCGCTCTGGCCAGGGGTCTGAATTTGATTTTGATTTCTTAATAATTTTTATATTTACGGCTTCTTTCATCTTGATAGATCTTAGAGGCTCTGGTTTGCGAGACCGATGATCGATGGATCTGTTCGCTGGTTTCATGTGATTGATATATTTAGTCTGACATTCACGTCCAGGAAAATGTCGTATGTTTGTTGGACAAAGTTTCATCTTCTTATCAGTTAGTTTTCTTTCTTGAAGTTTTCTGGGGTCTTGCTCTCTCTATCTGGAATCTTTAGATTGTAGCTTGATTCACGCTTTAGAAAGGTTGCACTTGCTCGATGCTGATTTTAGTGTATGTTACGTAACTGAGGTCGTTTCTTTTAGGTTGTGAGGCCATGAACAGCAATTTCAACTGGTTCCTGGATGACAGGTGCAAATCTTAGGATCTTGGTTCAAGTGAAGATATAAACTTTACTCACGGTTAATAATTTGTGTGTTGAAACTTGAAATAGCTCATTCTGGTTCCCCTATAGCAAGTTCTCTTCAGGTTTTATGAAGATGTGAAGTTTTTTTGGGGTGTTTCATTGTACCAAGCCAAATGATCTTGGCGAGTCTTGGCAGTTGGAAAATCAGTTCTTTTTCATAATCTGCCGCATCTTCACTTGAGTTTTGTTATATACTATTGGTATTTGGTGTTGTTTTACATTTCTGGTTCTGTGGCTTAGTTCATACGGTGAACCTTTACAGGATTTTGATTTCCGGATCTTTTGGCACCTGCATTGTTTCCAAAATGGATTCATAATCCTTTAGCATTGATTACAGTGCTCATTTTGATCTCATTTGGTAGTTCTGTTTTGGATTGTGTATATTGGTCTTCATGAAGCACTGGTTATTAGGTCGCAAGTGTAGGTGCTGTTTCCAAACTATGAAGCTCTAGATCTGCTGATTCAGTGGAATTTTTTTCATTTCCATATTTCAGATGCAGTTGTTTCCAGGAGAAGCTTCCTCTAGGGTGCAAAAGGAGACAACTGATTTAACAGATCATGCAAGGGTGAAAAAGGAGCCAACTGATTTCACAGATAATGTACTTGACATCTCTTCTCCCTCGGAGTACATTGATTGTGGGGAGACAGAGGATACAGATTACCAATATATGGCAAATACTTGTAAAGAGCTGGTGCTTTATGAACCTGCAGCAAATGGGACCGGTGAAATTGAACCCATTACTCAGCCTAACATGTATCAGCCTCCAGTACTTGCAAGAAACCCATTATCAAGGAGATCAAGAGTGTTACCATCGGTCGGAGCTTTCACCGTGCAATGTGCTAACTGTTTTAAATGGAGAATCATACCGACAAAAGAGAGATATGAAGAAATACGTGAACATATTCTAGAACAGCCTTTTTATTGTGATACAGCTCGTGAATGGCGACCAGACATATCATGTGATGATCCGACTGACCTTTCTCAAGATGGAAGTAGGCTTTGGGCCATTGACAAACCTAATATTGCTCAGCCTCCTCGTGGGTGGCAACGGCTGCTGCGTATTAGAGGAGAAGGAAGTACCAAATTCGCAGACATGTAAGCATCTTTGTATACCAAGAAAATGTATATTATCTCTTGAATTGACTCCACCTGCCTTTGAAAGGGTCAATAATCCCAAGCTCCAAGTACAGTGCAAGCATACAACCAGAAGGGAATAGACTTACCATCTTAACATTGTGCCTGCAATATGATCTTTTATGATCCCTTAGTAAGGATCATTTGTAAAAACTTAAAAAACTCTTAGGTTTATCATATCTTTTTTATCATAACCAATGATCTTTTCGTGGGTTCTCAGAAATTTCTTCTTCTGTCATTGGTTAGCTCCATTTGTAATTTGCCTGTCAAAAATTTTCAGATATTATGTGGCGCCATCAGGAAAGACACTTCGCTCAATGGTAGAGATCCAAAAGTATGTTATTCACTCTCAATTTAAAAGCTCAATGTCTTCTACATCTCCTTATCACCTTCTCTGTGAATGGAGAGCACCATAATATTTGTGCAGCTTGATTAGATTAGGTGTTTACATATGTTTTGCAGGTACCTAATGGAACATCCGGAGTATCTGAACGATGTCGTAACTATGTCACGATTTTCTTTCCAAACACCAAGACCTTTAAGGGAAGATTACGTAAGGAAACGCCCTGCTCGTATTCCAGCTTCATGTGAAAGTACCAGCCATCTTGAACGCAGCGAAGGTATGTAGAAGAAGCTCCTTCATTTTCAACACAAACTTATTAACAAC
This sequence comes from Erythroxylum mucronatum, assembly GCA_027563825.1. Taxonomy (NCBI): domain Eukaryota; kingdom Viridiplantae; phylum Streptophyta; class Magnoliopsida; order Malpighiales; family Erythroxylaceae; genus Erythroxylum; species Erythroxylum mucronatum. The sequence continues at coordinate 24,984,730 of JAOSBP010000007.1, read as the reverse complement.
CTTACATTAATTGTTTCATTATGGAAGAATGTATTACTTGTGTAAAGACTGTAACTCAAGACTCACTAGATACTGATGCCATTATTCTGTGACAGTAAGTGCCCTCACATGGAGTGGTCCAACTCCAGGTAATGGTGCACAACCACAATTTGGCAGCTCACCACTGCCTCCGCTACCCGAATTTCCAACCTTTCTTTGCGATCATGTTGATCAACCAGCAAAGAAGCAAGCATGTGGAAGACTGTCAAAGATGTCCAACAGTAAACCAGCATGTGATCAGCCCCAATCAAAACTAGATGAGAATGTTCAGTCTGGTAATAGTCATTGATATGTTCAGGTCTCCTGACTTTTTCGTTGTGCAACCTTGCAGCATCTTGTACATTGCTATTGGCTTTTACTGTAAAAATTTAAAATATGTTCTTCGAATTTTGAAGTTTCTAATGAATCTTCACCATATGAGAAAATGGGGCGCGGATTTACGTAGAAACTTGTGCTCTATTAGTTTTGGGATGTAAAAGAAAGCCACATCAAAGGTGTATTGTTTTCTTGTTACATAAAGCCAATATAGTACTCCTCACCATAATCAGAAGAGTGTTTTGTCTTTTCTTGTATACCTGCTGAAGAATAACAAGACATTGAATCATATTTGTCCTGCATGTTGAATCCAACTCAAGTTTCTCCGCATTCCTTAATGATGGGAGTTTCTCTTTGGCATCTTTTATAGTTGTAGAAAAACTCAGATGGAGGGTTTGACTGTCAGAAATGTGAAAGCTCAATGGATGATTGAGATACTAAAAACAGAATTTCATTGGCAGTAGATCAGATGTCAAATTGTCAATGCTACATGTGCTCGGGAAGCGTAATTTCTTACAAATTTGAAGCAATAATTGTCCTAGAACTACCATAACCTCGCTGATTTCCACCTCAAGACCAAGTCTCTTCATTGTAGCAGTGGATTTAGTTGCTTTTGTTGCCAATTTCTCTTCCTTCAAAGGCAACAGAAAAGATGGCCAAAGTGGATGAATGAAAGCAATCTGAAGCATCACTGCAACTTCCTCAAATTGGATAAGTGGGCAGAGAAGAAAACATAATTCGAGAACTAGTTTGAAGTTTGACGTCAGACAGTAGTTATGCATTGTTTAGCAATTCTTGCACCCATTTTGGAGGTGTACCTAAAGAACATTTTTCACACTTCACAAATTACTAAGGACGAGAGTAGAGGATCAGAAGCTCCAGCAATAAGAGCACCCTTACTTTTACAATCCAACAAATAATCCAAAGCCCTTTGAGTAATAATCTCACCAGGAATTATAACAGGAATACCCGGTGGGTAAGGACATATGAGCTCACCCGAGACTTTCTCAAGGCTCTCACCAATACTAACCCTCTTTTTCCTTGCAAAGAAAGCATCCCTTGGGTTCAAGCTTATACTGAAATCCGCAAAGGGCGTAACTTTTTTATCAATTGCCCACTTATGGTTTGTGTGTTTGGATATTGTTTGAGATGATATGTCCTTCAATGCTATCACTAGTCTTTGAATATGCTCCCTACAAGTTCCAAGATTAATTGCAAATGTAACAGATTTGTTCCCGACGAGTTCGCAGATGACATTATGATCCCTGTCTAAAAGCTCATCTGTTTCATAACCAGATAAACCAAGCCGGCTAAATCCAATAGTAAGACGCAACGGATCAATAGCAGAACAGTTTGTGAAGTTCGATGAATCAAGCACAGAAATACCTGCTATCCCTTCAATGAGAGACTTTGCTTCAATTGCTAACTCCAATGCTCCATTGAAGAAGGTTTCCGGGTTTTTAGCAAGTTGATCTCTAGCAGCATCTAATGATGCCAAGAGCAGATAATTAGGGCTGGTGCTTTGAAGGGTTTGAAGGCACCGGCAAATCTTCTCTCTATCCACAATATCACCAGACATGTGCAACATTGATGACTGCGTAAGTGAGCATAGAACTTTATGGGTAGATTGTACCACTATATCAGCACCCTGACTCAGAGCCGAAGGAGGCATATAGGGATGAAATCCTAGGTGTGCCCCGTGTGCCTCATCCACAATCACAGGAATTCCATTTGAATGACACAACTCTGATATGTCGCTCAAGTTACTACATATTCCATGATAAGTAGGGGAAGTAATCAAAACTGCACCTGGTTTTAGACTTTCTTTCTCCAACTCTTTGATGGCTTTCTCCACCTGTGGAGATAGCTAGCATAAATTGTATAATTGTTGTTGTGTTAAATAACACAAAGAAATGCTAGAAGTGGTTCATACTTCTTCTATGTATTGCATGCTCTAATTTTTAAATATATCTATTCATAGCTAAGTCGAGACATCAAAATCACTAACGTTTATACCTCTCACCTCTCTGTCAAGGTAGGTTCTTCCAATAAGCTAAAAAGTTATCACGATAATATACTTAACGCTGAAAATGACTTGAGGTTAGTGACAGAAAATCACCTGCACTGGAGTAACCCCACCAGCAATTTCCCAGCTGCAATTATATTCAGGTGCAATGTATTTTGGTATTGCTCCAGCTAAGACCATAGCAGATATGACTGATATATGTGAATTTCGAGGCAGTATTAAATGTTCTCCAGGAGAACAAGTTGCCATCACTGCTGCTTGAATGCCACAAGTGGTGCCTCCAACAAGAAACCACGTTTCTGACGATCCAAACAATTTGGCAGCTTGTATTTGTGCCTCTAGAATAGGGCCCTCAGGTGAAAAGAGGTTGTCAAGTTCTGGAAGCTCAGGTAAATCATGTATATATGGTCTCATCCCTATGAGTTGTGTCAATGAAGATGGTGCAGCCCGCCCTCCATTGTGGCCAGGAAAGTGAAAACTGGCTGCATTCCTTTCAGCCGAAGCTTTCAATGCACTAACTAATGGAGGAGAATTATCTTTGCGACTTGCACGAGGTTCGGAAATTAAAGTTTCATCCTTTTTGGCTGGCCTTGCTTTCTCTACTCTGCAACTTCGATCACGCTCCTTTTCTGGTTCCAACGTGACTGTTTCCTACAAGATATAACGAAAACTCGTCGAGTTGCAATCTTCCCCCTCCAAAAGATGGTTCTAGGAACCCTCTCTCTAAACAGCCAGGACTCTCACTATCTCTCGTCTCACTTCACAAGACGAAACCAAAATCAGAAATGACAAAACAGACATAATTGACATGCTTATCGAGTAGGCCTAGTGCGTCAACCATGATTTCCCCTCCCGATTTGGATAATCATAGGTGCAATTAACTTCCTTCTAGTTATGTCTCCTGCATGAATTGGAACCCCAAAATATGGAACTTCCCAACTTCTTTTTAAACTTGCGAAACTCAAACCAAAGTATCAGCGGGAAAAAAAGAAAGAAAAACCCACCTCAGAAATGCCAATCCTCGTTAGTCTTCTTCTCAAAGGCCTCAATCTCCAATCTTTGTTAAAACCCGGATCAAATATCTAAGAGCACAACACGAAGACGAAACAGAAGAATCAAAATTTTGAACCACGCCACAAATGGAGGTGAAAAATACAGAGCTAGGAAATAGAGGGAGTTACAAAGTCCACAGAAGGACAAGAAACTGAAACCATTGACATGAATCTGAAGAAATGTATACGATGTATCTAAGTAACTCTGAATGGGTGGCGTCTATGGCGATATCCTCACAAAGGTTAAAGACGATGGCATACAAGGATTGGTGGAATTCAATTATGTAACACTAAAAGCAGATGAAAACACTCGCAGTCGACTAAAGCTTCAAGTCATGAAGCCTCCTTTATTGGGCGGATCAGGCTTTCCTTGACCTTGAGTTAGGCCTACACATACAATTCTTCAGCCCATCCACTTTGATTCCTCTCAAAAACCAATTTGGGCTTGCTCTTTTTCAGTTCAAACAAGTACTTGTGTTTTTAAAACAAAAAACAAAAGAAGTAAACTTCATTAATAACCATTATCAGCAGCTAAGGCTGAAAAAATACAAACAGTGAAAGATAAATCCCAATAAACAAGACCTGACATAGAATTAGTATTTCTAGCAAGAGAGTGAGTTGCACAGTTTGCAAATCTTTTACGAAAACCAAAATGAATATTATTAATGAAATGACTAAGAAATAAGCAAATTATTAATAATCAAATCTACGTCGAACCGATTGCGACTAATTGAGAGAAGACTCTGAATAACCAATTGCGAATCTGATTCAATAATAATAGAATGTAAGTTTTTTTTAACCCAGCTTAAAGCCTCACGGATACCCATAGCTTCTGCTATAGACGGATCCAAAACCCTGGAAAAATATTACTGCCAGCAACTATACAATCGCCATTACTATTGCGAACAACAAAGCCAATACTAGTCTTTCTAGACTCCTTGAAAATAGCAGCATCTGTGTTGATTTTAAGGTAGCCATCCGGTGGTTTTTATCACAAAATAGGGGCGAAAAGGGTGTTGCTTAACGCTACAAGTTGGCGTCTCCTAGCAGTAGTCCAATTCCTCAACGTCGATAGGACAAGAAAAAGAATAACTTGGGCGGAATGCTTAAGGCCATGTCAAACCAAATAATTCCTATTCTTCCACAAAGCCCAACAAATGGAAATAGCCAAACACAAATCATCACCAGTATAAGTATTTGCGACAAATGAAAACCAAACAGGCAACGCAACAGAGTTAGAATGAAATAAGTTCAATTGAGAATGTGACCACACCTCTCTAGCACAACTGCGTTCAAATAAAATATGTGAAACAAATTCCAGCCCAGTATCACAAATAAAACACAAAGGCAAAATATCCACACCTTTATGTACAAGAAGAGCACGAACTGGCAAGCAAACATGTAGCGAATGCCAAAAGAAATTTTCCATCTTAGCAAGAATGTTCAAAGATCAAAACTTCTTCCAAAGAGGAGAGGGAAGCACCTGATTCAAACCTCAAGGAACAATATGAATGAAACGATAAGTGCTTTTAATCGAATATATCCCTTTCCTATCAAAGACCCAAACCCAATCATCAATACTTCGTTGAAAACTCAAAGGAATCTGGAGAATTAAATCTCTATTTCGCTCATTAAATAAAGTTGAAATTAATGACAAATTTCATTGTTTAAGGTCATGTGGGATCAAATCCGAAGCTCGAAGATTTATCCAAGAATCATCAAGAGTCGAAGTGACATAGGGATGCTCCTCGTCTGACAACCAAGGATCAGAACAAACTCTAATGGTACTGCCATTTCTAACACGTTTCTTTTTTAACAAAAGCAATGCTAGAAAAAATACTACTCCAAATATAGCTATGATTCGTACCTCTTTTAGCATTTGTTCTTTAAAAGTTCATCTCAAATTTTTATAAATTATTTAATAAATTAATAATTTCAATTTCAATAACCTAAGGAGCCGTTTGGTTCTAATTGTATTTTTATTGTAATTTTTAGTTTCTAAGATGTTTAAACAAAAACAAAAGCCTGTTTGATTGTTAATATCAATATAATAATAATAATAATTATTATTATTATTATTATTATTATTATTATTATTATTTACATATTAGATAAAATTTAAAAATAAATTATTTTTAATTAATTAAATTTATTTTAATCTCTTGTATAATATTTATTAATAAATTACCAATAAAATTATTTTCTTTTATTAAAATAAATAGTTTGAATTTAATATTTATTCTAAATATATTTTATTATTAAATTAAAATTTATTTAAGATTTGTATATTTTGAAGATATTTTAAATTTTATTTATATTTATTAATAATTTTTAGATTAAGTTAAATTATTCATAATTTTAATAATGACTAATAGATTAAATGGATAACGAATCAGATTATGAAAAAACAAAAACTAATTTTGTGGTTTTTGTAAATTTTAAAACTTGGAAAAAAATAAAACTAAAAAACTTAAATTTTGCAAATAATCAGATTTTAAATAATGAGTTGACTTGTATTAATTACTAATTAGTGAAGATTAAGGCAAGGGCAGGCACTTTGGGAAATTGAAGTTCATGCACTTGCCTCATCAGCCAACCATAAGCGCAAGTGAAGCATCGCATTTTGGATAAGAATCATTCGCTCTCAGGAATTGGTCCCCAGAACCATAGAATCTACTTTAACAGTGACATTATAGGTTGGAGTAGCAAAAGTGGAACTTTAAGCACCTCCAAGTTCAGGTCCTCCATGTATATATTCTCTGTGTTCTTGTCATGAAAAAGGGGAATATTTCTTAACTTACTGTGTCTCCCTTTAAAAGTCAATTATAGTTATCATCATCGTCATCATCCCGTAAACCTCAATTCAGGTGGAATATAATAACATCACTCCCTCTGTCCCCTTCTTCTGAATTCCAATCTATTAAAAGAAAAAAAAAAAGGAACCCATTATACATAAATTCCCTCTCTTTTTCGATTGCAACATTCCATGTGACCTTTCATGGGCATGCATTAAAATTGGATGGAACTTTAAGGGGCCTAGTTAGGGTTCAGGGACCAAAGTATAGTATATGAATAAAGGTGGTTTCACTTTCCAATGTTCTTTTCACGAAATCGGTCTCTGTCACAGTTTTACCACAAGCTTAACGACGGAGGAAGAAGATGCATATGATAATATAACTTTAAACAAACGATGCATATGAATATGAATCCTTTATCTTCTTTCTTGGACAAAGACAGCACTGTTCTTCCTGGCCGGTTTGATGTGGTCCAAAAAGGGTTCCGATTAGTTTTAATAATACGGCGGCTGATGTATACTTGCCAGCAAAACCATGTAACGAACTTACACACTCACAATGAAATGAAGACATGGACGTAGTAGTGGTGGTTGCATGAATCTATATAGTATTAGCTGTCTTGTGGGATCGACAGTTTTGGAGAAGGTTTATTCGCATTTAATGCTCGCCGAAATGGCCTGTCGCTACTCTTTCACCTATCCACATTCCATGCTTTGTGAACTATAATGTGCCATGCATGCACGCACGAGATAAGTTATCGGGAATAATACACCGGGGAGGTGGCTTCTTTCGACTCCGTCGTTCCTCTCCCACCTTGTTCCACCACTAGTTTCTTTCTTCACTCTTCGGTAGAGAAAGATAAGTGGTAAGATCTAAGTTTCAAGAATAATGTCTTTCTTAATCCCTCTTAGATCAATGTAAAATTGTTTGGTGTACAAATAGTTTAGTTTAATTCAAGGTATATATACTTGAAATTTCCACACGATTTGTTTAAATTATTATATATATATATATATATATATATATATTAAATGTGTTAAATTCACACATTTATTAAGAATATAAATTAAGGATAATTTATATATATAAATAGCACTATATATCATATTTTCTAGTTAAGAATTAATACAAAATTTTAACAAAATATTTAAATCTTGAATTTTAGAATCACTTTCTAATTTTTGTTGATCCAAAACTCTTTAATTTGTATATAATAATGTTCTCATATTTTATATATGATCAGTTATCTCTCGTTTTTCTGACTAAGAATTAATATAAAAACTTCGACAAAACATTTAAATCTCGAGTCACTTTCTAGTTTGAAATGATCTGAACTCTTCAACAAATGCAATCATGACTCCACTCAAGCTCACATGTTCATCACTATCGCACTCCCAGGTCAAGATAATGAGATGAAATATTCATTTTGCTAGTGTTGGATAGAGTGGTCCATACCATTCACCTATCTTCCCTCACCCCTAACCTGATCTTGTGCAAGCACGTACATTAGTAGACCAAGCAATTGGAAGGACTTGGTAATGCACAATCGACATATCAAAGTAAAATTAGAAAATTCTACGGGATAATCACACAAATTAAAAGAATTTAGATATAATATATATGTAAAATCCAATATTTTCAAAACCGAGCTGGAAGTTAAACCTATAAGGCAATATATTTAAGGTTTAAAATGTTCAACTGATATTAGACCGTCATAAATCGGCTAAAAATTGAATAAACTTAAATAATTTAAATTTTGATTGAAGAATAATATCTTTACTCATTAAAAATTCAAAGTTTAATTGAAATTAAAAACCATTAAATAAAATTAATTGATTCATTTTAGTTCATAAAAATCGATTAATTTAAAAATATTAACTGATTAATTAATAAACTGATAAATTTTATAATATTTGACCCAAATAAACTGAGAACGTATAGGTTCAAATAAGGTTCTATAGTAAAACTAATTAGTGATGGAAGGAGTAGCTCATAAGCTTATATGCATGCTTAAGATTTTTTTTTGGGCAAATTCTTACTTAAATTCTAATATAAAATGATTAATTTTTAACAATAAATATTATTAAACTAAATTAAATAAAAATATTAAACGATTCAAAATTTTCAATGTTAAACTAGTTGAAGTAATAGTAAAATCTCATATAATATTAGCAAAGGATCTGAAAAAAAAAGGGATTGTAATACAAAAGCATGTCTGAAAAGTATTTGTAAGAATTAATGATAATGTTCAAATTTCAAAATTGATCTTTTATATTAAAACATGAATATTTAACCGTTTTTAACTGTTATCAACAGATAATTATTAAACTCAGTATTTTATTAATTTTTATCTTCTTTAATGAATATTTAACCGTTTTTAACTGTTATCAACAGGATAATTATTAAACTCAGTATTTTATTAATTATTATCTTCAATTATGGAAAAGGCATTTATTTTCATCTTAATAATGTCATTAGTAATTTGATGGTTTGACCACCCCGTGCTTGCTTCTATGTAAGAACACACTCAGAGAGAGTAATTGGTAATTTAAGGGAAGGGCAGCTTTTTGACGTTGAAAAGAAGTAAAGTACAGCCATGTAGCGAGGCCATTGAGTAGATTATGACAGTAAGGAAGCATGGTGATAAATGAGAATGATGAAGAGCAGTACTTATGACAAAGTTTAAAAGAAGGAAGTTAGAAATTATGGGACATAGGCATACATTGGAATCAACGAGGAATTCAACATCTGACATGAGTTGATGTTTGTCCTAAGCAAAGGCAAGGCAAATGAGACGAGCATCGTCAATCTATGTCAAGCTTTGTGTTTGGACGCAATAACTCCATGTGCGTGTCGATTCAACCCCACATGTCTGGCAATAATTTTCCGTAAACAAAAAAATGAGGGAGAAGGAGACATGCCAGGGGACCAGAAAAGGAGACTCGACTCGGGTGTTTTGTTTTGTTCTTCGAACACTCGCGGGTCGTGGGAGCAGCCAAACAGCCAGCCTACCGAGTATTTACTGGCTCGCTGTCTTTTCCTTTCTAAAATTTGTCAAATGTAGATCATAAGGCCATGGGTTGATCTTAGGTTTGATTTAAGGATGCATTTGATGGGTCGTCTCAAGTCAAATCTACATTGGTTGTTCTGGTTGATAAAAACAAAGAGAACATAATAACATAATAACTCCATTCATCTTATAAATCTAATTCAATCATTATAACAAATTATTAATTTAAATCAAATTTAATTAATATAATTCGTATTTAAACATTAAAATTTCATTTTTACTTAAAACAATTATTTTCTAACCTCTTTAACCTACCGTGACTTATTTTCGTAAGCATTCATGTATGCCATTTCATGCTTTATTTGCTAAAAATGAGACATGTTATGTGCTACAACGATGAGAACGAATCAATGTTGGATCCAGAGTTTAAAAAAGTAATCTTACTGCAAACCACAGTTGTGAAATCCTTTGTCTCTTACTTCACAAGTCGGAACACACCTTTTTCATAGATAGAGAGACGACTCCGCATCTTCTTAACCTAAAATGCTAGCAGAAGGAAAAGTTCAATTTTTAGTGTACTCTAGGGAATAAATCAAGTAGAGGCGGGAGAGGTTTGTGGCGGGGAGGATTAGAGCACGAAGCTATGAACTACCCGTAAGACAAAAGAATTAGAGTTTAAAAAATAAATTAGCTTTAAATTGTTATAAAATCAATTAAAAGTTAAAAAATTAAAACTTAATTAAAAAATTACATCAACCAATTAATTAATTAATCGAACTAAAAAGTTAAAAAATGAATCAGTTCCAAGTTTTTTATAATTAAATCGAACTTTTAATAATTAAAATTAACAACTTTTCTTCACGTTATTATTTTGAATTTAATTGATTAAATTCGTAATTAATATTTTTCAAATTTGCCTACTATGATTATTTAAAATTATTAAATAAATTAGTAAATTTAAAATTTAATAACAATATGAGAATTGACTTTGAGACGAATGAGATGATAGACTCCTAAAACCTCAGTTCCATATGAAAGCGAGAAGAATCTAATAAAGAAGTGAAAAGGACAAAAAGAAAAGGAGAGTTTTAGGGTAGGGGACACAGATCCCCAGAACACAAATGCACATGCAGTCAAAAGAAAAAAGAAAAAAGAAAGCGTTAGGTTAGGCTTAGCCCTTTGGCGTGCTTCTTCTTCTTCCTCTCCTCCGTCTTCTAACCCTAAAGTTTTGCTAAACCCCCCAAGCCTAAGAGACGAGGAAAAGAGAGGTTACTTTTGCCTTTTGAATTCTCAGAAACAAAGATTTGATTTGATTTGATCTGATCTGATCCGATCTGATCTGAACTGCTTGCGTGTCAAAAAAATACTTGCTACTTTACTTACATTACTTATATTTGAATATTATTCATATTCTGAGCTACCGCGTGCGTGTCGACACGCTATTGGCTCGCACTGTTGGTCGCAACAAGCGCTCGCTTCCGTTAAACCTGCCGCGTTTCCCTGACGTTTTTTAGACTTCCTTCGTCTCTACCTAACCTCCTCCTACTTGGTTCTGTTAAATATTTATATTTATGTTTATTTGTTAAATAATTTTTATAATTATTATTCTTATTCTTAACTACCCTATTAAGCTAATCACACTAATTTTCTCATCAACCATTTGAATTTAATTGAATCAAATTTCATGCTTGTGTTGGCGATACTGAGTAAGGAGTTCAACTACCGCACCACCTCGTTTTGCTAACAAATACATGTTACTGTGAACTAAATAAAGTAAGGGCTAATGATAGTATGTGGTAAAATATTTTCAGACAACGAAAAGAGAAAATTAGCCAACCTGGAACACTTATAATCAGTTTCTTTAGTTATATTAACGAATGCTTGAAAATATATCTGAACCCGGATTCTACGGTTATGATTAACGATCAGAACGCCATCTTGCACTAATAATGATTCTGGCCCTATCATATGAAAAGCAGTTCGGGCATACATAAATATAATCTTCGCTCCTCTAATACTGTGTATGATTGGAGGCCTAGCGTCCACCAATGGGAGGGGCCTATAGGGTGGGGCAGGGTGTTGAGCTGATATCTGTCGTGTAGCTCAGTGATCCAACGGTCGTCAAACCGAACTTTGAGCAGAAAGCAGTTCTGGCCGTCCATTTATCCAAACACGAAATTGTTGGTCAATAGTTGGTGGGCCCCACCACTTAGCTATCCAGGAAACACGGTAGCGTGGGGCCCAGTGCTTTCTCGGAAGAAATAAGATAACCCATAAAAAAAAAAAGCAAGAACAAAAAAGACCAAAAGATGTTTCATTTTCACAAATTTGTCCTCAATTTTAGTGCAATATCACTGTGCTCTTTAAGTTATTGCTATTCACAAACTAGTCCGTGATTAGAAAAATACGCATATTTTTCTATTTTTAAACCTCTTTAATATTTTAGCAAAATTTTCATTAAGATGTCATTATTATTGTTATATTTAAAAATAGTTCTCAAATTATGTTGTAATTCTGCCAAATATGACATTAAACTGAAAGTAATACCAAACCTAGTTAGTTCCATATTAGGAAAAGCATTCAAAAACTACAAGTTAAAAGCATCCAAAATTAAAAAGAAAAAAAACGACATGAGAGAAAAACATACGAATGCAACAAAAAAAGCAGAGCTGTCAAACATCGGTGTAGACGACCTGAGCAGCCGACATGGTGGGCCACGTCACCGGGAGGGTTATATGTATTTAATCTCCCAATAATAAGTAATTAAAATTTCTTAAACCCCACTTAAGTGAGTTGGACCCTTAATCATGGCTAATGGAGTTTAAAGGCGGTGGTCCGTACAGTGAGCATGTGAGAAAGATGAGGCCACGCGTATGCTGCTTAAATTTTAGCACACTCCTCCCAGCCTCTCTTACATTGAGAAACGGAACTTGCAAAGGTCAATAATCTCATACAGTACATCATTAATTGTTATTATTATTACTATTATATAAATATAAATAAAAATGTTTAGATCGTCGATTGCTCTGACCATAGTGCCCTGGTTCTATATTTTTGTTTTATTATAATTTTAGAAATAAATTTAAATGAGCATATTTGAAACGTGGGGTATGTTAAGAAATTATGAATTGATTCGCTATTCACCTCTTGCCACGATGAAACTTGAAAATTACAAATCATGGCATCACTTTGAAACTGAACTCCGTCTCTAATATCAACTAAACCTACATAGTTGGTTATTTTAATCTGTTTGTTTGGACTGTAATTAGTTGGCATTGAGCAACATAATGTGTTTAGACAGATAATTAAAGTGTATATAACCTATGCTCACCAATTCCATATATGTCATAGAGTGACAAAATGAAAAACATGTCTCATTTGATCATGTGGTCGGACGTATAACTGATGGTAATGGTCAAAGCTCCAATACTACTATTCACACACAGCATCCCTTGTCTTCTTGCCCTTTTAAGAAATATGGTGAATTATCATATGATCACCGTCCATTTTCTCTTTCTTGTGTTGGGAGAGATAAAAGTGTTTGTAACGTAATATAATAAAATATTATTAAAAAAGGAGGTTCATAATATAATAAAGTAAAATGTTATTTATTATTTTACATTTAAGTGTAAACTTTTTAAATTAGAGATAACTTATTTTTATTGTTTAAAATGAAATGCGATATAATGTAAAATTCTTCCTTTTTATATTATTTTATTATAAACTTTTTTTTCAAACGATAAAATAATATTTTATTAATAAGCAATTAATCAAATATATAGCATTAGATAAAGAATATTCTAAAAGATGTATATCTTTTACCCCTTTGTTCTTATACTATTATTTTCTATATAACTTTAAACTTATATTAACTATGGTTAAGGAAATGAATAAATAAATAGCACTTAAACTCAGGAGAGGAGGGGTGTATTAGTCAATTAGAAAGGGACAATCAGACATAAAGAAAGAAAGAAATAGGAGAGAGAGCAACAAAGCAAAAGGAAAGTGAAGGTAAAGAGAAGAAAATATTTGAGTTTGTCTGCGTAATGTAGGGGAAGATAGGGGGCAAAAGCTTCAGTTCCTGCTCTCTGAGAAGCTCTACACCATTCCCATAGCCCCTGTAAACCCACCACTCCCATCTCTTTTTTTTTTTTCCTTGGTTTGTTGTTTTCCGGCCAGATTGCCGGAATTTCTCGCCGGAACCCATTCCTTAATTCCAAACCACCATCCATCTTCCCTTTTTAAGAGGTTGTGGAAAGTTGTGTGCTTTGTTGATGCTAATTTGAGCTGGTCTAACTCATGAGGTTTCGAAAGATGGGTTCTTTGACTTAATAAAATAATAGGAGGGAGTAAATATATGCTTTTTGTTTATAGTTACTAGTTGTTTGTGCTTCGCCGGAAAAGGGAAATGAAGACGCCGGCCAACTGTGCCGGAGGAGCAACCGCCGCGGCCGTGACCGTCGCTAACACTGCTGTGAATCCTGGAGAAGGTCATCTACTTGTTTTTTACTTAGCTAGTGAAAAGTGGACGCATCCATAGTTCGTTTGTCGATTGCTATATATGTGTGTGTATATATATATATATCTAGTTTCTAATACAAGCTCGTCTTTTTGTCGCTTTTAGTTTCGCGTTTTATCCTTCGAGAAAATCTATGCTTTTAGAAGTAAAACCCAAGAGAGACTTTTTAGTTTTCCTTTTTAAGCAAAAATTGAATCCGACATGCTACTATTTTTCCTCTTTCCTTCATTTTCTCCGGTTCTGGGCTCCTGCAATCTGTTTTTTTCTCGGGAAACAAACGGATAGAAAAGAACTATAGGGATAGAAGTTAAAAATGAAAATAAAGGGAAATTTGGTGAGGATTAATGGGGTGGCGACACGTGTGGATGATGCAGGTGCAGGAGGAGTTGTAACAGAGAAGAAGAGCATAAACCCTGAGCTATGGCAGGCGTGTGCTGGGCCGCTGGTGAATCTTCCGGCGGCTGGGACCCACGTCGTTTACTTCCCTCAAGGTCACAGCGAGCAGGTTAACTTTCTGTCTGACTCTCTCTCTTTCTCTCTCTGTTCTTGCTTTCTTAATATAACTAATTTCCAGTTAATTATCCATCTTCTTCTCATCCATGAATGAACGTGTTGGATAATGGACTTATGATGTATTTTTACTTTCTTATTAGGTGGTTTGACCCAAAAAAAATAGCATTAACTGGATAAGAAAAGAATATTGTTACTTACGTGCCAATTACCCATTTCTTTTCTACTTATTAATGACTGCTTTGTATTCTTTAAGTCTTGAAGAAACGAACGAGTAAGAAAAGTAGATGTTTGTTTTGGAAATTGGAAGGTAGATGTTCTTTTCCCTTTTGATGAGACTTGGAAGGTAAAATTGTTTGCTTTGTCTTAGTAAACAAGTTTGTTCATTTTTTATAGACTTAGAAGGTAAAGCGTAAACAGGAAACAAGTAGTTATTGGATGGACTATCCATAATCCATGTGTGATTGACTTACACTGTCATTTTGGTTTTTCTGATACAGAAGCAAGTTCAAGTTTACTTGAGGACTGATATTAATAATTTCAGGTTGCAGCATCTATGAAGAAGGATGTGGATGCACAGATTCCAAACTATCCAAACCTTCAATCAAAACTACTGTGTCTTCTCCATAATGTCACCTTACATGTATAGTAGCTCTCTTATCTGGCAGATATTGTATAAGTTTCCCGTTGTTCTGATTTCTTGCTTTCGATTCTGTAGGCTGACCCAGAAACAGACGAAGTTTATGCTCAGATGACCCTACAACCCGTTCCTTCAGTAAGGACTTGTTTAAAAATTTATAGTTTATTTTTGTAGTTTAGGAGCTTAGGTGTTCCATCAATTCATCTAAAACGATTAGAAGTTAAGTACCTGTAGAAAGAATATATGAATGTATATCGTTAATTAATAAAGGTCCGAGTGTAGTGCATATGTAAAAGAAGAACTATAGAACCAGGATGGCCTTTAAATGCTTTCAGTTGCTGACTCCATCTGAATACATGAGTATTTTGTGTGCAGTATGACAAAGATGCTTTACTAAGATCAGATCTTTCAATGAAGTCAAATAAACCACAAACTGAGTTCTTCTGCAAAACTTTAACAGCGAGTGACACGAGCACTCATGGGGGTTTTTCTGTTCCCCGTCGTGCAGCGGAGAAGATTTTCCCTCCTCTGGTAAATGATTTGCTATTCGTATAGATTATCTGGTACATTGATTATTTCTGTTGATACTTACCTACATTCTAAAATTTACAGGATTTCTCCATGCAACCACCAGCCCAAGAACTTGTCGCTAAGGATTTGCATGATACTGTCTGGACTTTTCGCCACATTTACCGTGGTAAGTTGATTTTAGATCCATTAAGTTTTGGTGTTTGAAATCAATCAACCACTTTAACATCCTAACCGAATTCCTGGCCTCAATAATCTTAGGACAACCTAAACGTCACTTGCTTACAACTGGGTGGAGCCTATTTGTTAGTGGAAAAAGGCTCTTGGCTGGCGACTCTGTTTTATTTATAAGGTAAGAGCGAGTGACTCAAAAATATTTGAAGTTCTTGTGAGTATACCATTTTCTTTTTCTTTTCATAGGTTTTCTATTCGGATATTTTACTTGATCTTGAGACTTGATTTTAGGTCCATGAGAATTGACATAAGTAATCTTGCCTTATGGCCAGTTAGATCTATTCAACATCATGTATTCATTTGAGCAGAGATGAAAAGCAACAACTACTATTGGGCATCAGACGGGCAAACAGGCAAACTACCAATTTATCGTCATCTGTTTTGTCAAGTGATAGCATGCATATTGGAATCCTGGCTGCGGCAGCCCATGCAGCGGCAAACAATAGTCCTTTCACTGTGTTTTACAATCCAAGGTGAATAGATTTCCTTCTTTACTGGCTGTTTCTTGGCTGAGTCATGCTCACAGAGAATTTTTGACACTTGATAAATGTTTGTCCTAGGGCTAGCCCTTCAGAATTTGTCATCCCTTTAGCAAAGTACTACAAGGCTGTATATAGCAACCAAATTTCTCTTGGCATGCGTTTCCGAATGATGTTTGAAACTGAAGAGTCTGGGACAAGAAGGTACATAACAACTCTAGCATTATGCATCATTTTCATCTATGATATTATCTTTCATACGAGGGAAGATAAGCATAATTAATTGGTCTAATCACGTTTGATTGTTGGAAACTGGGAACTTTATAAACTTGTTGGATAGAAGGGACTTTTTAAGGTATTTATTATGCGTTGAATGATTTGAGAATTAAGGGAAACATTTTTCCTCCAGGTATATGGGTACAATCACAGGTATAAGTGATATTGATCCACTAAGATGGAAGAACTCACAGTGGCGTAATTTGCAGGTGAACTGTGAGGCCTTGTTGCCTAGTCTGCCAGGTTACCTAAACATATCTTAGCTGTTTTAATAACTTGATGTTCGCTTGCAGGTTGGGTGGGATGAGTCAACAGCTGGGGAAAGACGAACTCGAGTCTCAATATGGGAGATTGAACCAGTAACTGCTCCATTTTTCATATGTCCTCCTCCATTCTTTATATCTAAGCGTCCAAGGCAATCAGGAATGCCAGGTAAAACATATGTTTTTTTCTTGTTCATCTTAGCCTATTATTCTATTCTTTTCAAATATATATCATTTGGGTTTTTTGTGCTTAGGTTGTTACCTGGATATTAACCTTTGATGCTCCACAAGTTCACCGAATGCTTGCCCTTTTCAATTCTCAAACTTTTCTACAGCCTTTCTTTAATGGGCTTTCTAAGAATTAACTAACGATTGTTTTTTTCATAGCAAGTTCAGTTATCAGTTACTTGAAAGATACAATAATAGAAGACTTTCATTGGAAAGATTCTCTCCTTTTATCTTGTCCATCCCACAGGTTGACTTTTGAGGGCCCTCCATGTGGTTTGTTGGTAGCAAGTGCATTAAGATTGATAAACTAAAATCTTGAGGATGGATTTCAATCTTTCCTGACATTTTACTAAAACTTAATAAGAAGGGGGCCTTTGAAGCTTCCAAATTTTTGTTTTTGTTAGACTGGTTCTGACTTTCCTTTTTTCTAGGTGATGATTCCTCTGATTTGGACAACTTATTCAAAAGGCCCATGCCTTGGCTTGGTGACGATATCTGCATGAAAGACCCTCAGGCTGCATCTGGCCTAAGCTTAGTCCAGTGGATGAACATGCAGCAAAACACTTCCCTGAACAACTCCATGCAGCCCAACTACATGCAATCCTTGCCAGGATCTGTTTTGCAGAATATGTCTGGAAGTGATATTACCCGTCAGTTGGGATTATCAGCACCGCAAATAACTCAGCAGCCAAACAGCTTGCAGTTCAATGCTCAAAGGATGCCTCAGCAAGCCCAACAGCTTGATCAGCTTCCCAAGCTACCATCCTTAATGAACCATATGAACTCAGTCATACAACCGCAGCAACAGCTGGGTGATGTGACTCAACAATCAAGGCAAAATTCAATGACTTCAAATCTACCTTCAAGTCAAGGTCAAACCCAAATTCTGCATCCTCAAACTCTAGCTCAAAGCAATGACATTCTTCAACAAGCAGCATCCATTCAAAGCCAGCAACTTGTTAGAAACCTTCCTCAAAGCCTGCAGCCGCAGCACGTGATGGGTCTCAATCAACAACAGGGCCTACTTCAACCACAGCTGCCTGATCATGTTAATCAACAATTTCAGATGTCCGACAATCAGGTTCAGCTCCAGTTGTTGCAGAAGCTTCAAAAACAATCAATTTTAGCACAGCAGTCTGTAGTGCAGCAGCCTGTCCAAATTGCTCAACTTCAAGATCCTAAGAAGCAGCTTGTAGATCCATCTCAAAGCTTCTCTAGGTCTATGGCGTCAAACCAAATGCTGGAAATGCCGCAAGCAACACCCACTTCAATCCTTCAGTCAAATGCTATTCAACAGCACTTGACAAGGAGTAACAGCCAAACTAATACTAGGTTCTCTAATCCACCCCAGCAGCCAAATATTCAAGCACAGCATCCTGGAACATTATCTGAAATGCCTGGTCTTGTGGGGCATGTCTCGTGCCCCACAACCAGTCAACTAAATCCCAGTGGCAGTGTTCTGACTGCAACTGCAGGAGTTGGGCAATCAGGAATTACTGAAGATGTTCCATCCTGCTCTACTTCACCGTCCACAAACAATTGTCCGAACTTCGTTCAACCATTGACAAATAGTCGAGTTCATCGAAGCACAACACTTGGGGAGGATATGGCACAGTCTACTGCCACACTCTTGAGTCCCAATGCCTTGGAGAGTATGACATGTAACGCTAATCTGATTCGAGATCTGCAACCAAAATGTGATGTTAAACCCTCATTGAACATCTCCAAGCCACAAAATCAAGGAAATTTTCTGCCACAAGTGTACTTGAATGGTTCTGCCACCCAAACAGAATTTTTGGACAGTTCTTCTTCTACAGCCTCAGTTTGCCTTTCTCAGAATGATGTTCAGTTGCAGCAGAACAACAACTCTGCATATAATCTCCAGTCATTGTTGTTAAGAGACAATAGCCAAGATGGAGAAATCCATGTTGATCCCAGGGATAATCTTCCATATGGGACTAACATCAATGGACAAGTAACCGTGCCAATGAATTCTGACCAGTTGTTGACAAAGAGCATGGTGGGCCTGGGGAAGGATGTCTCTAACAATCTCTCTTCAGGAAGCATGCTTGCGAATTGTGAAAATTCAAAGGATCCCCAACAGGAACTCTCGTCCTCAATGGTTTCCCAGTCATTTGGAGTTCCAGATATGGCTTTTAACGCGATGGAGTCCAACATTAATGAGAGCGGCTTCATGAACAGAGGCCCCTGGGCTCCTCCACCCCAGTTTCAACGCATGCGAACATTCACGAAGGTTTGTTCTGCTAGTCTATCAGACTCCTGTCCCTAGACGTGAATCAGCATATATACTTTAGTTTGAAGTATGTCCAAGTACATACTGAACTCATTATTATCTTCAGGTATACAAACGTGGAGCTGTTGGAAGGTCGATTGATATCACTCGTTATGCTGGTTACCTTGAGCTTAAGCATGATCTGGCTCGAAGATTCGGTATAGAGGGACAACTGGAAGATGGACCAAGAATAGGATGGAAACTTGTGTA
The DNA here is from genome assembly GCA_027563825.1 of Erythroxylum mucronatum. Lineage (NCBI taxonomy): Eukaryota > Viridiplantae > Streptophyta > Magnoliopsida > Malpighiales > Erythroxylaceae > Erythroxylum > Erythroxylum mucronatum. The sequence goes on along the minus strand of JAOSBP010000007.1, from coordinate 24,965,313 downwards.
TGTGGATCATGAGAATGATGTCTTATTAGTTGGGGATGACCCTTGGGAGTAAGTTCCTCACCAGTAAATATATCTAGCACCTCATCTCTTATCTCTAGAATTTTTATGTACGTCTGGACAAGAGTGCAGTAAGATCCTAACCAATAGGAATGGCTTCACTATGCTTACCTTAGTCTCTTATGGTTTTGGATACTCAGGGAATTTGTGAACTGTGTTCGGTACATCAAGATCCTATCCCCTCAAGAGGTCCAACAGATGAGCTTAGATGGTGATTTTGGCAATGCTGTCCTTCCAAACCAAGCATGCAGCAGTTCTGATAATGGCAATCCATAGTCTAGTCTACCAAATGCTAGTGATTCTTCCATGTTGTGGCCTTGTATCATTTAGGATAATGTTCATAGGGTGTATGGTTTTGCATAAATTCAGAAAGCAAGGAAAAATTTTCTCAGCTTTAGGAACCAGTAGGACGTACGTCACAAATTGTATAGCACTCAGAGCGCTACTCGGTAGATTGGCCTCGGTTCATATTACAGGACACAGACAAGAGGCATTATCGCCCCGTAGGCCCGTACCAAGTCCGTCCACACGTGTCAAGTTATTCCAGGGATTAATCTTAGCTAAGTTAAGATTGCAATTCGTTGTACACTTATGATTTTGTCAACTTGATGCCGTTGTTATATTCATATTCAACTGCTCTCTTTTCAATAGTTAGCACTCTGAGAGTAGAGATGTCTCTCGTGGCCATGGAGTTTTAGATGGGAAGATAGAAGGAAATCTGTATGTCCTAGTCTTAGGTGTATAAATGTGTAGGCTTCCTCAATTTTATTAATTTGAACGGTGTTTTCATTTTCAGGTTGTAAAATCGTGTTTCTTCCATGGAAATGATATTTTGTAGAGTACTCACTGTATACACACATTAAAATAGGGTTATTAATTTGATCATACTATTTACAATCATATTTTGTAGGGTACTCACTGTACTCTACAAAATATGATTGGAACCAACCTAAATTTGATCATATTATTTACATGGCAAGCGAGAGGACACATCGAGGTGGTGTGGATAGACTTAGATTGGAAACGAAGTTCCATTGCTTAAAATGTTGAGTGTTCAATAAATTTACTGATCTCTTTACGCTAGTCAGATTTTTGTTGGCGTATTTGGACTACGCCAACAAAAATAAACCTATTCTGACTAGCGTAAAGAGATCAGTAAATTTATTGAACACTCAACATTTTAAGCAATGAAACTTCGTTTCCAATCTAAGTCTATCCACACCACCTCGATGTGTCCTCTCGCTTGCCATGTAAATAGTATGATCAAATTTAGGTTGGTTCCAATCATATTTTGTAGAGTACTCACTGTATACACACACATTGAACGGTGTTTTCACTATTGCATACAGACCTGAATGAATATGGTGCTGGTTCCACGTCAGCCAAGTTTAGGTTGAAATAGGGTTATTAAGTTTGATAAGTCATTGTAAAGGTCTTCTTTCGATCGCAAAACCATTTCAAACATTGTAAGATTAGATTAGGCTGGCAAATCAAATTTGAATAGAAATACATCCGTTAAAGGATAATGAATGCTCTCAAAAGTCCTAGCTATTGCCTCTTCTAATGTTGATGGGTTTAATATTACATGCACTTATCGTCAAGAACTTGTACTAACTAGTACCATTCACCAACCAGAAATAATTCCAAGGAATTAAACTTGTCCAGATTGGCGTACCTGTACCTGTACCTGTACTTGAAAATGTCTTCCTGTCCTGTTGAAAAGATTATATGAAATCAGGTAATCATCAGTCCACAACTCCCCTACCTCATCACCAACTTCAACATTCATAGTTTCGTCGGCGATAAGAAGCATAAAAAGGTCCAGGGTTTACGTCAAGAACGGTCACCGAATCTTCAGAGCATCGTAAGAAATAACACAGGTATAACTCTCATCGCTCTCATCCACAACAAACAAGGCCATATTTCTTTATGTATATTCAATAACTCAATTGCCCTTCTGAAATTAGCAGCGGGTTTAGCTAAAGAAACAATTTTATGGGGTTAGATCTAGGAGACACGGCCAAGCTTGTAACTTTAGCAGATTCCTGGTTATTATCATCGAATCAGTCATTTCAGAAACTATACCCAAAACAGCACCGCCGTCTCGAAAGTTTGGCAGGCTTATCAATGGAAAACGATTAGACCAATGTGGTGAAGAGGGAAACACTGATGAAGGGTCTTCTTTTCTTCATCTTTTGGACAAACTGGGACATGGATATTCTTCAGACTCGTGAAACTGTGTATCAGAGGTCAAATTTAGAGAAGGGAAGTGGGTTTTGGGGTGGTTTTGATTGTAGAATAGAAAGAAAAAGAATAGGCCTTTGAAAGATTACAGAGAACCTGTAGAGATAGAGAGAGAGAGAGTTGCCTTTATAACATAACGAATACTATGATTAATTGCTATTAACCCACAAGCTTTATAAAATAAACACATTCAAGGGGAACACAGTTACATTTGGAAGTTCAAGGTATAATTAAATTACAGAGAGAAGTAGACGTAAAGCCAAAGCAAAACAGCTGCAATGTGGAATAAGCTCTGGTAATGAAGGGCCAAGGCATTTTGGTCTGAGGTATCATCGTCCAAATACACTTTTCTCTTATCCTCTTCTCTGGGACCATCTGTTTCTGCACTGATGAGCCTCCTCTTTTGCTGTTCAATCTCATCAATATTCTTAATGCACTGTGCTTCTGCATTCTTCACCATCATTAATGCTGTTTCTTTATCTTGAGTTTCATGTGCCTCCTCTAATGACTTCTTCCACTGTTCAAGTTCCATTGCCTGTGGTGAATCATAAAGTACGTCATGATGGCCAGTAACTAACAATACTACCAAGTTAATTATTCACAAACTACGACGAACTTACCTTCTGTTTAACAGTAAGCGCTTCTTTGCAAGCTGTATGGCACATGTCCATCGTTTGATTCAGCTCTATCTTTAGCCTCCTCACTTCATCCTCAAGATTTTTCTGCAAGTAATTTCAGTAAGTTGAAGAATTAGCTAAATTCATCCATCTTTGGGAAATTTTAGATGCAGCATGAGCCAGCAGCTTACAGCATTTTGTAATGACCATGTTCCTGAGCCAGCATCGTCCTCCTCCGCATTAAATTCACAACTATGGCCACGACCTGTGGGAGTTTTCGAATCGGAGTTGGGGCATAGTAAGTCAAAGTCATAGCATTCTACATCTGAGCCCCTTGAAGATCCCCGAGATTGTTCAGACCAGTCATCGTTTGTGTGCCCCAAAGATTCCTGAGGAGGTGGTCCAGACGCCAGGTTTTCATAAAAAGAAAAGAAAGAACTATCAGTGCTTTGCCTTCCAGAGCTAGGAAATGGCATGTCCATGTCAAGCGATGAGAGCTCTTCATATCTTTCTCTGCAGAAGCATTTTTAGCATTATCAGATAAAACCAACAATAACGAGCATCAATCTTTTCACTCCATATAAGCATTTGTTTCAAACATTATTGTCATTGAAATTTGAAATTGAGGAAGCGAACACTTGCCTGACAGATACTGACTCATCACTCCTACCACCATGTCCTCCTGCTGCAGAAATATTTGGAGCTGGTCGGGTTGCTTTTCTGTAGTTACTCACCTTCCTTTTCCAGATAACATATACAGAACAATAATTTGGTGCCCATTTCAGTACATTGCTGGGGACATCAGTAGTCTTGAACAGTCTGACAAATAAAAACAATTTCAAGTTAATTATATCAGTTTACATGTTTCAATTCAGGCAAGGAAAATGAGGGATATTTTCAAATTTGTTCACAAAGAAAGGAAGTATTCTAGACAGCTTCATGGACTTGAAATTGTCCTTGATCTGAAAGAACCTTGCTTCAAATTTCTATTTAAGTAGGTAATGACATTAGTGTCTGGCTGCCCAGCCTATTACCTGGAAAGGCTATTCCTTGATCCTGCACCAAGCAACAAAGTTCTGACTCCAGATTGGCAAACATATGCAATGAGCGCTTTTGACACATCTGTATCCTCTAGAATAACAGTCTCACATTGAACCTGATTCCAGAATCACATGGTCAGAAGAAATAATGAACCAAATATATATTATATCAAATCGTAGTTCTTTTGTAATGTGAAAAGCACTGTTGAAAAGGACCTCTTTCATTCTGCAGAAACATCGAAATGAGAGCAATGATTCCGTCGCCCGATTTTCAGCCTGTTGATCAATATTAGAGTTGTAGTTCTGCGCTGCATCAGAAGAAATATAGCAAAAGATGAAAAAAGTCCACAAGCTCGAATAAAAGCAAATTGTAAAATCCAATAGGCTACCATGTCACATGAAATGAACTAAAAACAGTATTGGAAACGTTGTCAGGTCCCACGTAGAAAGAACAAACAGTCTATTTCATGAACATGTGTATTTCCTGACAGAGAGAGTGGTACCTGATGAAGGTGGTATGACATGGATGAGTTTCAAAGTTTGATCTCGGGTGACAAAATGTTCAACAGCCCATCTGAGAGCATAATGGCTGGACTTGTCCTTGTCTACTGCCACAGCTACAAACCTGTCTGCTTCTGCCCTCTGATCACCATGTTCCACCTGTTGCCGCATTTTCCTGTTCCTTTCTCTTGTCTGCCAGGAGATGCCTCAGATACGGTTATCGGTGGGGAAATCCAGGAGTCAGGAACCCAAAACACGAGTAAAGAAATGAAAGTTTCCAAGTTAATCAAAAACCTGGAATGAACCCGCAGTTTTCCTGTCAGACAATGCGACCGACTCCAAGTCCTTATTGCCATTGTTGCTGCAACCAATAACAGATTTGTTAGAAACCCACTCGGATGGAGACGGTAGAGAACAAACCATATCTTTTAACCAAAAGGAAACAATCAAAAGGGGATTCGATTAGACAGTTCGTTCTCCAATGTAGTTATAGTTCGTTGTACTAAATCAGGCAAATGATATGGTCAAATCCAGCAATAAATGCACCCTATTTTTAGGGTTTCTTGTTCTTAACTGGAATTGAAAATCATGCCGCCTCCCTGTTTCTTTTACATTCTAGATGATTGACCATGGTTTTGTACCTTGGCATTTCTAAACCCAGTAAACTCTGCCATCAGAAAAGATACATTAGTTTTTAAGATAAACCTCCAATGGATTGATTTGGATTCACGGTTAAGCAGTTTCATGGAGTTATAAGCAACTAACCTAAGTTGGCCATTCCGAACCCGTTTATCCAACTAACAAGGTAATCCCTGAATTTCAGAATTGCTTCAACTTCAAATACATCTATTCTAGATTATTGCATAATGAACAAAGGAAGCAGAGGAAACCAAAGGGAGGAGTGAGGAAAGTTATAAGATCAACAACCCAACATGAAGTTTACATTTTCCATGATTCAGCATTATGGTTTTGTCAGAAAATCCAAGCTTGGCTTGATAGAATTATAAGAAAGAACAAATTCCTCTCTTCAAAAAACCCTGAATTATAGAATCTTGATTGCCATGATGAAAAATTATCACCTCAAGTACACAATCTTCCCCAAGACTTATGACATGATTCACGATTTTAGCAATCATTGAAGGTCTTTGATTTTACATTGCTACTTTAATCCGTAGTAAATCGTATTTTCAATAGCAGCAGTTGACAATTGAATCCAATTTCCAAAATAGTAATGAAAAGAAGGCCCGCCTCCCGGTTTTTCAAGAATGGCGGATTTGCTGACTTTTTTCATTAATGTGGAGGAGAAAAGATTGAACTGATTTCAGCTTTTAGACAGTTTCCTCGTCTTTGTTGTCATTGTCTTTCCTTGGTTTTAAAATTGTATTATGTCAACGTATGACAAAGTTGTACAATAAGAAATTCTGAAGTCATCCTGTCAAGCTATCAACTTGAATAATTTATTTTCGGATATTAGGTAGTCATAACTCAATACAGCCATAACCCTTCATATTTCTCTGTTTTCTACTTATTTACAGCAAGTCTGCTTTCTGTCTCCCACTCAGCTTCCAGATTTTCTTGATCCTTCTAATCTGCTAAAACCAAGTCTTCAAATTTTTGCTGCAGAGCCAGGAATTGCAGCACTTAGTATCAGTTTGAGACGAAATTCTGGAGATTTAACTTGACAGAGGTGTTGTTTGAAGTCATTTGTGCGTGTTGGATAAGTGATCTGCAATTTTACTGCCATATTTGTTTTCTAGGTCACTGATAACTATTTACTTAAAACGCCATAGCAGGAACAGACAAAAAAGAGAGAGGGAAGATAAATTCAGAATCATGCAAGCCTAAAGTCCTAGATCTTGAGTAAAACTAAGTAGAGACAAAACCCATCTTCTAACCCCAACTATCCCCCAACATTTACATATAAAATTTTTCGTATATAAGCAAATTATCAAATCCCATTACCATCTGAGATTAATTGGACTGTCCAAGATGTACATTTGAATCCCCTATGTAGATTACAAGTCCATTTTTGCTACACCAACATTTTAGAAGTCGAAATCATCAGATTTTCCTCTTGAAGATCTTACATCCACTTCACTAGCATATGAAGAGTAGAAGTCATCATCGCTGTCCTTCTCCTTTAGCTCTTCAATCCTCTCAACAGCCTCCTTCAAGTCTAACCTCTTCTCTACATCCCCTTCACAACATTGCAAACCAATGTTCAACAGCTTGGTCATTTCGCCATAACTACCCTTTGTTCCTGCAATCCCCTGCTCGAACACTTTGTCCGTCCATTCTTCAGGAAGGATAGAATTGACCCAACTTGCCAAGTCCTCTTCCCCTTTGCCCTTCCCTTGTTGCAGAAAGTTTTCAGGGAACTTTCCAGTTAAGACCTCAAGGATCAACATCCCAAGACACCATACATCTGTCTTCTTTGTGATCCTACCGTGTCGCAAGTACTCAGGGGACTTGTAGGCCACCATCAGCTCGCGAGCATTCTCTTGGTTGATCACAGGAACTAAAGCATAGTCTGCGAGAACTGGTTCATAGGAATTGTTGAGAAGAACATTTGAGGATTTAAGGTGGCCATGTGCTGCAATTATACTGGGAAGCTCTTTGTAAAGATATGCAAGACCGTTAGCCACTCCTTTAATGATCTTCAACCGAGTTGGCCAATCAAGGCTTGGTTGGCCTAGAGACTGATGACCTGAAGTTTTGGTATCATAGTGATTCAAACATGAGAGATTGAAAAAAAAATTGAAGCAGTTAGTTTTGGTATCGTAGTGATTCAACCATGAGAGATTGGAAAAAAATTGTAGTAGTTAGCTTCATAAAGTTATTACAGCACTAAGTGATTTATAATTTAGTATGAACATTAACAACATAAGAACATTACCATGGAGATGAACTGCCAAGCTGCCTCTCTGAATATGATCTGTGACCAGAAGCTTCTCGTTCTTTCTGTAATAATATGCGACAAGTGGAAGCACATTAGGATGTGCTAACCTTCCTAGCCTCCTCATATGCTCTTGAAATTCTTCTCGACCAACATTGTTCATTTGCTTAAACCTCTTCACTACCATCATTGCTCCAGTTGAGAGAGCAGCCTTGTAAGAAGAACCAAAGCATCCACTACCCAATATTTCAGCTGAGGCCTTTAACAAGTCTGGCAAATCAAATATCTCCCTATCTTCTATTACAAATGACAACTTTGAGGTTTTGGCTCTCCTGCCGCTTCCTGAGTGGTCAGGCGAGAGATGTGATCTTTGTTCTACTTCCTTGAAGCCCGTTTTCTTCTGCAAGTTTGATGGTCCTGGTGCTTCTACCGATTCAGGTGCCCGATTTCTTCGACGGAGGAGAATCACCCAAGCTGAAATTATAGCAATTACTGCAGCCAATACAACTATAGCCACAACAATGATACTGGCTGTTGAAGGCTTCTTAGAGCGAGATGAATCGGGGTTCTTAGAGTTAGAGCCGGATAGCTCGGGGCATTCCCTCAATGGTTCTCCACATAGGGCTTTGTTGTCTAATCAATCACAGAAATGGCGGACATTGCAATAATCAATATGACGTGAATACCAATCGTCTACATTGTTATGAATAAAGTAAACAAGTTTAACACTTCTACAGATTAAGAAGTCGATGCTAGTAATCTTAGAATGCTTTTCTTTATGGACATTGTTATTGTTAACGGAAGTCCGTGGCCATCCTCAATATGTTGTGTCAATGTCTCAACAATCAATCAGGTATAAAATTGGTTGGATCAGTGAATCAAAAGCTAAAAGCTTTCTATATGTTTTGGCTAGTTTCAGAAAATCTGGAACGTTTTATAAATGGTTGTTCGTCTAATGTAAGCTTAGATTATGAAGATAAGTTCCACGGTGCTCCACAGTACTGTGTAGGCTATATCAATCATATATGATACTTAGAGGAACAATGTGAAGACTAACCAGAAAAGGAGGTCGAATTCAGTTTGCTAAGGCTCGCCGGAATTCGTCCCTCTAACGCATTATCTGACACATTAAAAGATGTGAACTTCTGACGAAAATCCGGTAGATGCCCACTAAACTGGTTCCCCTCGAGCCTTAAAACCACAAGCTTTGGCAGGGAAGCTAACGACGAAGGAACGCCACCTTTGAACTCATTGTTCGCCAAATACAATTTCTTCAACCTTGACATGCCCTCAAAAGCATTGCCAGGAATCTCCCCAGAGAAGCGATTGTTTGACAGGTAAATTGATCTCAATGCAACCAGTTCATTGAACACCGGCAAAGGACCGTCAAGGGTATTGTTCACGAAGCTCAGAGTTCGCAAAATGGGCAAATCTTTGAGTATTCGCACGTCAATATTCCCTGACAATCCCATTCTCTCAAGCTGTAAACCCCAAACGGAATTGTTGGTACAACGCACACCTACCCAATTGGCAACATCTCCATTGCAAGGTGTAGTCTTTTCACTCCAACTAGCTAATGCCGATGGATTGGACAACGAACCCTTGAAATTAAGGAGGGTCTCGGAGTTCGTAAATCCAGAAGAGACAACAAAATGGAGAGAAAAAACGAGGAAGACAACGAGGAGGGACAGAAAGTTCCTTTCTTCGGAAGCCATTATTGTTATGGTGGTGTTGTAAGGTGGTACGCGCACTAGTTGGGCGGCGTGCGCGCCCTTTACAGGCATGATGGTGCTCAATGTGGACTATAGTAATTGCAGGAAATGGGTGCTTCTTGGGTTGTGGGGAATTGAGAGAAAGGTAAGGGAGGTGGTGAAATTTGGATGGCATAGAGAAAAAGATAGAGAAAATTAGGCAGAGGAAAGAGAAAGTGAGATAAGAGCACAGAGAGGGTGTGTGTGAGATGCCTAAGAATAGGGTACGAGACCACCAAGGTCGTTTTTTTCCCTCAACTGGAGAAGACGGGTGTCTGCAACTTTGACGTCGTCCCTCTTTTTTTTAATTATTTTTTATTTATTTTTGGGATTTCCAATTTCATGGGAAGGAGGTAGGGTCAAGATTGAGAGATATCTGGTTTACCTTCGAAACCACTTCTATGATTTCTATTTATTAGATAACATTATCATATATCTACACACGTACAAAGGTTCTAACAAACGTTGTACTACAACGTAAATCTGCATGGCTATGGCATGAACCATCGTCCACCCCACAAGATCACAAGGAAATGAAAGTTATAATACACCTTGAACAATTAAGAATTTCAATGCAAATACAATGTTATTAAGTATATTCCAAGATTTATGTTTGGAAACCGAACATAAATGTTTGTTTGCCGCAAGCTGTCGAAACAGACTTAGCTTCCAAAACCATGGGAAGTTCAACATCAGCATTTGTTGAAAACTGTCTACCGCTAATCATTAAATTATCTGTTATCTTCAATGATGTTTTGGCATTCTCGGGGAGAAGTATCATACACTAGTTGTTGGTCTCTTTTTGGAACAGGCGGCCTTTCTAAAGCTCCATATGACACAAGCCTCCTCATTTCTAGCTCCTCGTATGATGTTCGAGGATGGTTTAATCAAACACTTTCAAGTTGGAATTCTCAAATTCAATCCTTTGACAGTTGCCCCTTGAGCAGCAGAAACTTATGAACAGCAATAAATAGTTAGGGGATTAGGCAGTTTTGTGGATCGAATTCAGTATAGCCCACATCAACAAGACATAGTCCATCTGGGGTTGCTGGTGGAGCTGTGGCACGTCTACATGTAGCATCCATCAGCTTCAGCAATGCATCCTCTTTTGCACCTGCAGCTGCTTCCCTTATAGTCGTCGCCACAAGAACCCGAACCATCTGTAATAAAGTTCCCGCAAAAGAAAACAGATTTCAGAAAGCTTAAATGAAGAAAAGAAACATCTGGGGGCAATTGTAGTTGGTGGCAGGCTGATGACAAAAGGAGTTACTTAGAGAACAACTATCACAATCAGGCATATATGCAAGTTTGTACGAATACTTGACCTTACGCAAGAACCTATTCGCAACCAGCTCAACACACATAGCCATTCTTTCTTCCTTGTGAACCTACAAGAGTAGTGGTCTATCAGGGTTAACTCGCATGTCGCATGGCCATAGAGGTATATATATGGCTAGACAGAAATGGTAAAAGATGGCAAAGAATAGTAGCAGGAATGAGAAAGAGACTATACAGAGCATGGTAATCTGGCTTCTGCTGCTCGAGCATGATAAATAAAGCATTCGGTTGGAGGACCTCTGAAACAAAATGACATGTTCTTTCAGAAACCAAATTCAAGATTGTATATCACAATTTCAGCCATCACTGTTGACCCAATATTTCAGTCAAATAAACCATTTTCTAGAGGATTTCCAGATGAATAAAGAATCCAAGCTTCACTTTTTAGTCATAAACAACTGACAAAGTTCAGGAGGGCGAAGTCAGCTTATCAAAACAAGAAAATAAACATTCAAGACCCATCTTCCAGATAAAGGAAAGCAACAGGAAAATCTGCCACAGAAGGACAAATGTGATCACAATGCACAGGACGCAACAAGATCAGAACTTTTAGCTTCTTGCCAAAGTCCAAAGTTCGATGGCTTCAAAAGTTTAGGCTGAGATGCTTTCCGTTTAAATCAGAGCAGAAAAAAAAAGGAGCATCAAGAACACAATCTAGCAGCAGAAACATATATCACTTCTGCCGAGAACTTGTCCAGGTCATAGGCAGAATGAAGATTGTCCAATAAATCTTGTTCAACTTATATATTGTAGAGCACAGATATACACAAAATTCTAAGGACCAGCAGTTAAATTTATACACAAGAATGCTCACTAAAACTAACCATCAAATTTGTATAGCTAAAAGAGAACATAAAAATAGATTACAGATATGGTATATTTGTCTGAAAGTCTTACACATTTCTTGAAGCTTTGGTATCACGAGCAAACATTTTGTATGATAACAACTTTCCTTCCAGTTGTTGTAAGAGCTTATTAACCCTAGATACACTGAAACTCGAAGGCTTCCTTGAGCCTTCAAGCTCATCTTTCTCGCCATTGATTAGATACTCAATATTCTCTCTGCTGATGACTTCGCCAGATTCATTTCCTTGCTCATCTAAATTTTCATCAGAACTAAAATCTTCAACATCCTCTTCTGTTTCAAAGCTTTGCTCCCTATTTTCTCCTTCATTAAAAGGGAAAATATATAAATACCGCCTCCATTTGGCAGAAAAATTAGGATGGAATACACGTGACACCTAAAATGAGTACAGATCTTATCAGCAGACATAAAGTGACATTTTAATGAACGTGTAGAGTTGATCCTATGAATTAAGAAAGAAATTATTCATTCAGAAGTTTCAAAGTTGATACCTCAGAAACGGAAACAACTCTGACTTTTCCTGGTGCTGCATTGTTTATAGCATCTTCAATATCTTGAGAGTTAACATCTTTCCTCCACGTATCTGAATATCCAATTGCTCCATGTTATCCACCCAATAAATAAGATCCTCTTGAGATTAACAAGTCAAATAAGAACAAATATTATCGAATTAACTATCTCACTATTATTCAGTAAATACACGATTCCAATCATAAAGTAATTAGTTTATATTACAGGATCAGCATTGTCCACAGGAGTGAAAATTTCATTAAGAGAAAGCTTCAACAATCAAAAGCAAAATATTTTAGAAGCTTAAGGAGCTTGAAAAACACAAGCAAGATTAGGACCTAGTATATGGAATTTGAGAATCAAAGAACCATAAAGAGTATATGCAACAACATACAGAAAGAACAAACTTGTTGAAGAGCTGACACTCCTTTATCAGTACACCCTGCAACAATAGCACACCCTTCCAATGGTTTGTGTTTTTCTTTTAGCAGTTGGGCTTTCTTCTCATCAACAAATCTACCAAGAGAACTTTCCACTAAGCTGTACAAAACCAAAGAGAAACATTAAAAATGAAAGGAGATGGAAAGAGAAATGCATATTCCCCAGCACTGTTTTGATTTGATTTGGGGTTTATTGAACAAAAGTCCAAGTTACAGAAAAACTAAGATGAATATAGAGGGGATAAGGCACTGCATGGGACCAAATCAAAGAGCCACTTCCCTTTATATTTAAAGAAGATACGAATGTAATTTTCATGCAGGAAATAAAAGGAAAGCAATTCCTTTAAACTTAAAATTACTTGATGAACTTCCAAGGTCAGTAAAAGATAATGGTTCAAGAAAGTAAAGTGGACAAACATCTCTGGCAAGATTATTCATCACATCAGAAACCAAATTGTCACTAAGAACAGAGTGCACAAAATAGTAAGATACGAGTAGGCATCACACCGATTATAGCAATTGCTCCGTAACATCGATTTCTTTTTACCAGAGTGTATACTTGGCAAGAAAAAACCTACCCTTGCACAGTGTTCAAACCAGGCTGTTTCTGCCACCCGTCAAATGAACTACCATGATATGAAAGAACTATCTTGAATGTTACTCTTTCCCACCTTCCCGATCTAACTTCACTCGAAATGCCGTTTGATCTAGTTTTATCAATAGTTTCTGGGGTTACAGCCCCGTCAATAACAAAATTTGGCTACAAAG
>JAOSBP010000007.1:24940775-24950835 GCA_027563825.1 Erythroxylum mucronatum | reverse complement strand
GAAAATTATAAGAAATTATATCAAAATTAATAATGAAAATAACATACCTTTCCCGAAGCTTTAAATTGTAACGAACAAAAACCAAGTCATTCAACCTCTTATGCTCTAATATATTCCTTTTATTTGAGTAGATAAATTCAAATATGCTCTATTTTTGTTCACAACCTATTGCACTCACACATTGACTTAAAATCCGAATTGCAAAGCTTTTCAATTATGGAACACCATTTTTGAATTTCTCCCACCAAGAAACTGTAAGTTATAAGATAACAAAAGTATTGTTATAAACCAAATAAAGTGATAATTAATTTTCCAAAAATAAGAAAAAGGAAATAACTAATACCTAGAGAAAGTTTTCCTCTTTGTCGAATAGCAATCGACATTCCAAAATTCCCATAAGACAACTTGTAAAGCTCCATTAGTAAGCTTAAAAGATCTTGCATCGTGTCAATGCTAACAATTGTTGTAAAAGTTAAAAGTATTCCTTTATTAACTTCAGCTTGCTTAGTAAGATCCAGTCTAAAATAGACACTAGGATTAAAAAATGCCCCAACTGCAAACAATGGAGAAGAAAGTTGTCTTTCCCTTCTTTCATTAATGATTGAAAGATATGGTGTGTATAAAGAAGGTCAATGTTTCAGATTGGCCTTGATTACTTCCGTCGCTCTCTCCATGGCTTCAAAAATATAACCCATTTTTGGCTTTTCTTCATTATCATCCAAGCAAAGTAGCCTTACCAAAAGCTCACAAACTCGGATAACAAATTGACATTGAGACCAAAATTTTATATCTTCCAGTATAATATTACAAACCTCAACTCTAACATTAGACTTAGCATGCTGAGATACAATTCGCTTATTACTTGTAAACATTTGTCTTAACTCTTTCTTCGTCAAAACAAAAGACTGAAGTGGTAAGAAATTTATGGCAAATCTTGTTACTGCAGGACGACACAAGTTTCTACCATTGGTAAATTTCTTTCTCATTAAATTCAATACCAATGCACGATTATAAATGAACTTTGTCACCTTTTTAGCTTTCCGTATAGCCTCATCAATAATAGGAAAATACCTAGGATCTCCTATATTCTCCAGCATTAGGTCAATGAAATGTACAACATCAGGAGTCCAACAAAATAAATTATACGTATTCTACAACTTTTTTCTTACCGCTTTATAAGCGGAATCATTGTCAGTAATAAACTAAATAATGTTTTCCAGCCCTACTTCATTCACAACTTCATTAAATATCGCAAACAAAGTCTCAGTATTTCTAACAATGCCAGACACATCAATAGATTTCAAAAACATAGAGCTATTTGAATAATAAACCAAAAAATTTATAATATGCTCTTGTCTCCTATTTGTCCAACCATCACACATGATTGAACATCCATAAGTACCTCAATTCACTCTTCTTTTAGCTAAATAACTTCTAATTTCAGAAAAAGTACAACTCAAAAGTTTACCTTTTAAGTCATCAATCGAAGGACCTTTGTATCATAGACTATAAGAGGCTATTGCATCCATCATAGGTCGATAATAATAAGACTGAGAAGCATTGAATGACGAACCTGTATCATACCACCATTTAGCTACTACCATATCGACATTGTGAGTCGCATCTCTTGATTGCATTGCACTATGAATTGAAGATTGGGCTCTATGAGTTGTTTGTGGTACAAAGAAACTAGTCACCTGCCTTCTACTCTTCTTCACATCAGATTCTTCTTGAGCCTGAGATGGAACACTACCAGTACCACTACCACTTCCACCTTCAACATTTTCAAAATCACCATGGAAACTAGAAAACGAACTTCTACTACCAATTTCAAAATTCAATCTTTCCCTTTTATCTCTCTTATATTGATATTCTTCAAGCAATGTTTTCATCTGCCACTTCACATTATGACTTCCTTTTTTACAGGGTTTCACATTTCTTTTAACCCTAGCTAAATGTTTTTTTAATAGGGTGATTCCTCCACCTTTCAAATGCTTGTTACAAAACAAGCAAATAATATGGTTCTTCATACCGGGAACCAATGCAACATGAGTCCAAGCTGGAACATTGTGTCTTCCTGAAGTGGGTTAATCAGGAGTACTTGAATTTTCTTCTATTTATCTGTACATATAAAAATAAATAACACATGATTTCAGTACACAATATGCATATCCATCTTATATAATATAACTCATTTTGTATGATTACATTACACACAATTCAATTTCATGGAACACAATTCATTATAAGTCAAAAGCTAACAATTCAAAACATTCAACATGTATAATTACACAAAACATACATCAATAATTTCTATTTTCAACAATTTCCAACAATTTATATTTCCAACAATCACAAAACATTCATAATTCCATTTTCATTTTCAACAATTTCTATTTCCAATAATCACAACACGTTCATAATTCCATTTCTATTTCCAACAATAACCAACAATTTCCAATTCCAACAATCACAAAACATTCATAATTCCATTTCCATTTCTAACAACTACAAAACATTCATAATTTCATTTCCATTTCCAACAATTTCCAATTCCAACAATCACAAAACATTCATAATTTCATTTACATTTCCAAAAATTTCCATTTCCAGCAATTTCAAATAATTTCCAATTTCATTTCCAACAATTTTCAACAATTTTCAATTCCATTTCCAACACAATATTTGGGCGTGTATAATTTTTCTTTTATAATATATCAAATATGAAAACACAATATTTGGGTGTGGTTTATCATTATAACTAATGATTAAAAAGGGAAAAAAGTGTTTAAATAGTTTCCTTAAGAGTTAAGAGTCTTTATACTTTTTAATATAACCAAAAAAATATGTATGTAAATGATATATTTTAATAAAATAACAGAAAAACAAAAAAATTAATATTTAATTTTTGTGATTTGATTTTATATATTTTTATATAATAAAAAGTTTGAACATATATTTCTAAACTTTTATTAAAATTGTAAATTCTAGTATTTAAAATTTTATTATTATCACGTAATCCAATCGAGGATGAACAAGAGCATTCACAAAATAGTCTTACGTTACATTAAGTTTCATCGACTTAGTTTAATGTTGAATGCTTAATAGTTAATATGCATTATATTTTATTAATGTTTGGAACTTAAAAAGGGCACTCAACATAATTAGAATGAATAACGATATCTATTAAAGTGCAAGGTCATATTACAACATTTGAACGGTGAGATAGGACAACCAATTAACTTTTCTAAATACACACTCATTTAAATTTGTCCAAAGAAGTTGAAGATAGTTTTTCGGTACTTTAGCATATATCAGTTGCATTTAACTTCTAACAAGATAATTATTAATAATTATAACATAAAATTAAGGCATTTCGATTTATAACCAAACAGAATAGCCAATCTCAAACATTCAACTTCAACAATTCAATTCCAAAATCAAACTAATTCAGATACACGCAAATCCAATATTGTGAGCATTCAACTTCAATATCGTGAGCATTCAACTTCAAACCAATCAGTACCGTGAGCATTCAACTTCAACAATTCAATTCCAAAATCAAACCAATTCAGATACACACAAATCCAATACCGTGAGTGGGAAATTCATCATCCAACATTCAACATCCAACTCCCAAATTCGTCATCCAACATTCACAAATCTATCATCCAATTCTAATCCAACACAATAAAAAATGTAATTAAGTAGGAAAAATTCGAAAACAAAAGAAAACACACACCCAAAAACAAATTTCTAGCTTCGGGTCTTTGGGTTGGTGATAGGTCAGACTATCAGAGGCGTCCGGTGGTGCGGTGTGCTCGAACTGCGATAGCGACGACGTGGTACGATGGTACGATGGCGTCTCACTTGTCTTCGGGGGACGTCAAACAGAAAGTCGAGGTCCGAGGAGGATGAGGGAAGGAGGAGAGAGTGAGATAGAGGCTGGGGAGGGGAGAACTGAAGAAGACAGAACGACAGTTGCAGCAATAAGAGGCGCGCGAGAGTGTCTTTGAGAGGCGAGAATTAAGAGTGAGAGGCGCAGAGTCGGTGGGGGGGAGGGGAGGTAAGTTTTAAGGTAAAATTTTTGCAATTTTCAAATTAGTCATCCACCTTTCGAAATTCACGGTACCGACCGGTTTGTCTCAATATTTTACGTATTGACCGGTACTAGGTGGTATTTACGGCCGGTACCGATGAAACGAGTATCGTTTCATTTTCTGGCCAATATGGTACGTACCGATCGGTACGGAACAGTACTCATACGGTTGAGTATGATGGTCTCGGCCTATACCTAATTCTATTATTTTTTCAAAGTTCGATTATATTTTAAATAAATTAATATTATTTCAAAGTTCGATCAGAAGGGTTAACGTCCCGAAATATCAGGGGATTAAGAAATTAAAGAAGCTCGCCTTCTTCTAAGATATTATGAATTCTCTAATCTTCTTGCTCCTGCTGGCATCTGTACTATCCTTGCACATGATTGCTCTGACATCACCTTCTGCGGTGGGAAAAGCGTTTAGAAGCTTTTTGGCCCCACGTTAAAAAAAATTAAAGTCGACCGTTTAAATAGATGCATGATCCACGTGCAGAAAGGACGACGGCGACATTGATTTGGCGTTTTGATTAATTTTATTTTTGATTTCTGTCTTTTTATTAGAAACTTGTATTTCAATGCCACAAATTCTTAATTAATCATTTGAACAGTTGCAGGCGTTTTGTCCAAATTGCGCACATGCTTGTCCTCCACGAAAGCACGGAAGCTAGCTGAGTTCGACACGTTGAAACGAGATACTCTGTATCTATTAAGAAGTTCTAAACTTGGTATTATTTAATTTTATTCACGTATTTATATACATTTATGAATAAAATTTAATAAAATAGATAAGAAATGTTTACCGACATGTTATGTTTCTGAGGTTAGCATTGACTGAACTATAATTTTAACATAAGCTGAAAGGGCCAGTTTCAACCATCAATCTTTATTTTAATTTGCTTAAACATGACCGCTTCCTGGTGACTATAAAGCATCACTCACACACCCAACTCAGCTACTGGAGCAAGAACTACAATTGATCCCTTGCTTTGATATCAAATGGAAACCTGGTGCTATAACCTTGCACTTCTGTTCTTCATCTTCCTCGTTACTAAGGTTGTGTTACGTCACAAGCAAAACCTACCTCCTGGACCATTTGCTTTTCCAGTAATTGGCCATCTCCACCTCCTCGGCCAACCACTTTACCAGTCTCTACAGCTTCTTCTGTCAAGATATGGGCCTATTCTTTTCCTGAAATTAGGTTCCAAGCCAGCTCTTATCGTCTCTTCATCATCGCTTGTTGAAGAATGCTTCACCAAGAACGACGTAGCATTCGCCAATCGGCCCAAGTCCGTGGCCGGTGATCATTTAACCTACGACTATACTGCATTCATTTGGGCATCACACGGTGATCTTTGGCGAAACCTACGTCGGTTCACTGTTAACGAAATTTTGTCAACCAAAGGTCTTCAAAGAAATTCCTCTATTCGTCATGAGGAAGTTCGCTACCTAGCCCGCCGCCTCTTCAAGGCCTCGAGGGGTGGGACTTGTGAGGTGGACTTCAAGTTGATGTGCTCTCTTCTAACAGTTAATATAATTATGAGGGTGGTTGCCGGAAACCGTTATGTAGATGAAGAGATTGCGGACACAGAGGTGGAGAAGCAGTTACTTCAGAACTTCAGGAGTACATTTTTTCCTTCCGTGACGATGACGATCTGCGACTTCATCCCTATTCTTAGGTTAATTGGATACGGGGGGATAGAGAAGAAACTCGCAAATTTGGGAAAGTTAAGGGATGAGTTCCTGAGAAATTTGATAGATGATGTTCAAAGAAACAGAACCCTCTGTCCGGAAACTGAAAGCTCATCTGATGGAGAAAAGTATAGTTCGATCATTGATGCTCTCTTGTCCTTGCAGAAATCAGAACCCGAATTTTACACGGACCAAGTAGTTAAAAGTACCATCTTGGTAAGTAATAATACGATATTTAGTTTGCTGACCACATACTTGTTTCCTGTACATCAGTCGCAAACAATTTGTCCAAGTGTTAGAGATCTTCGTTCTAATATCAGCAAAGTGCTACGTATTTCAGGTAGCGTTTGTTGCACGACCAGATACATCAGCTATTACTTTGGAATGGGCAATGGCTTTAATCCTAAAACATCCTGAGAGGCATAAAAAATTGCAAGCAGAGATTGACGCTCAGGTTGGGCATGAACGTTTGTTGAATGAATCGGATCTTGACAAGCTTATCAGCTGTTTTTTTGACTTATTTTTAGAGGTTTGTCTATATTAAAAAATTGTTTGTTGTTTAGTTAAGAGTTGATTAGGTTGGTTGATTTAGGTCTTGTTTAGCAAATAGCTGATTGTATTAGCTGTTAGCTGATAGCTGATTCTATCAGTTGATTTGACCAGCGGATTGCATTAGCTGTTTGTTAGAGATGTTTGATAAAATTAGTTGTTTAATATTAGTTGTTTATGTGTAAATTGACTTATAAGGACATAACTTTAAAAAAAATTATAAGGGTATGAATTTTATATATCTTAATATTTCGTTGAATATTCTTATAGGAATTTAAATTTTAGATATTTAATTCTAAAAAAATAAGTTTATAACTTTAATAAAAGAAATCAAAAATTTAATAATAATTATTATTATCATTAGTATTATTGAATCCTTTGGTTTCTGAAAATATTATTATATTACTTAATATAAGTAATGTAAATAAGGTAAAATAATAAGATGATTTTTTATAATTTTATTTATTAAAAGTAAAACCAAAATAACTATTAATTACTTATCTAAAATAAGTTATAAATTAAATAAGAAATTGATCATATTATTTATCAATTTTATTAATTAATAGAATACTTAATTTACTATCTTATTAAAACATTAACATGTAATTCATTGTTAATAAAATATAATTAAAAAATTATTAGTTATTAATAAAATAAATAATATTTATTTATACTCTTTTTTTAATGGAAGTAAAAGTCTCAATCTAAGGGTATGTTTTTTTTTATTTTATTTTTGTTTCCAAACTTAATAAAAATATAGTTTTGTTTAATTTTTTAATTTTAATTTTAATTTTAATTTTTGTCTGTTTTTTAAATTTGCGAAAATTTTAAAAATTAATTTTTTATAATTTAATTTCCTCTCAACTAAATAAATATAATTTTAAATAATTTAATTTTAAATCTTTCGCTGAACTGAAGCTGGTGGGTTTTATTTTAATTCACTTTTCCTTTTTTAAAAGGGTGTTCAAAACCCACCAACTTGAGTTGGCGAAAGATTTCTCAATTCTCAATGTTAATCGGCAAAGCATTGATCTTTTATGATTTCATTGCAAGCATAGCATTGATCTTTTATTCCTCTCATTTTGCTGGGTAAATAGATAAAGTTCCCCTCTTTCCATCCGCATCTTCTTTTCATCCTATTTGATTCTCCCTTTAAGGTCTTCCTACTTATCGGTTGGCTCTCCATTGAAATTTGACTTTCATGTTCTGGAAATGTAAAGAGAGAAGCTATGAGATCGTTCTAAGTAGGAGCTCACGTTTTGCGTCCACCTTGTTTTGTGTCTGTTTACGTGTGTTCCTTATTTCTGCTACTGTGTTTATCTATCCTTGCGATTTACTGCCTGCATTTTGCATCTATTTTATTGGGTTTTGTGATTAAACTCACCAATGGTTTGAAAGCCACCGGTGGAGTGTCTCATTTCGCCGTAGGTGATGGTTAAATGGTGACACTGCTATTGGTAAGATCACGATGGGCGATTAAACGCCCATGGATGACGCAGCAGACGAAGCGATGGGAAGCGACGATGGAGACCAGTTGGCGGCAGGGAGGAGAAAAATAGAGATAAATATAACGAATGCAAAATGAAGATTTGGCTGAAAAAATATCAGCCGGTAGGATAAAACGCTCCGATAGAGGAGCTGATTGGATTGAATCAATCAACCCAATCAATTTTTTACCCAATAAACTTATGAGCTTTTTCTTAAAGCCAATAAGCTAAAAAAAGAGCTGAACAACTATTTACCAAACAATGCCGTTGTGTGTTGATCTAACCTCAAGATTCTCAATTACAGCCCACCTACGATCCCTAGTTCCTCCTACACATATTATGCCCTTTTGCTGGACCCAATTTAAGCTTAGTTTAGGTGTTTGGATTTGATTAGGTTTTTATTTCATGTTTTTTAAAATTGTTCAATTGTAACAAATTAATCTCGTGAATTAATGGATGAAAATTAAATTTTAATTGAACTCAAATTCAAATTTAAATACTTAAATTTAATTAAATTTAAATTCAAATCGAACTCAAACTTAAACTTGAGAAATATTTTTTTATCAAACTAAAATTCATAATTTTGTTAATTTGATCAATTATATTAAATTAATAGGATCAATATAAAATTAATAAATTAAATTCAAATTTAAAGTCAAATTTAAATATTTAAGTTTAATTAAACTTTAACTCAAATTTGAGAACTACTTTTAAACTCGGGTTAATTTATTAATAATTAAGCTCGGAGTATACTAATGTACTCGGTGTTGATATCTTGTTGTGCTTGCATACAATTTTCTTCTAAATTTAACAAGTTTAGTAGTGCATTATTGAATTAGGTAATCCAATTATTTGGTAGGTAGATTAGTGTTATGCCTAAAAAATTCTAAAAAGTTATAGGCTGTCCTACTCGCAAGTATACGAGGTAGATATAGTTAAAAAATAAAAATAAAAAAATGCAGTCATAAACATTCTATCCCAATTGTTGAGTGAAAGATTTTAATGAAAATTACAAAATTCAATTGAAACATAAACGAAATTAATTGGAAGCAAAGATAAAATAGATTAATCGAAGTGGAAAAAATCTTGAGAATTAGTTTCACTAATTTAATCTCATATGCATGATTAAGGGAAAAAGATTGGATTGTTGTCTTACTAAATTAATAGTTGGGTTTTAAATCGATTCGAATAATAAATTAGTCTAACTTTCGTATTCAACAAGTTATTATCCGAATTAATTATAAAAACTCAACTACTAATTACCCTTAAGTTAATATATTTCTAGTTCTTAACTTAAGTGTCCATAATTTCTTGATTGGTATTAAACTTCATCTCTCGAATCTTCATTTAATACTAAAATGATGCAAAGTTTGGCCATTCTATTACATCCATTCAGTTCAAAAATCACAGCAATAAATAAAGACAACATACCTATAACCCAATCATGCATATTCAACTAAATAACTACATTCATTCTCAAGAAAAGTGATCAGCCTATCACGAATATTGCAACATTCATTATTATTAAACATTTTAATCTTATGTTACTGTCAACAAAAGTATTAAAGAAAAAATAAAACAGAGAATACCAAACGGATTATCAAAAGAAAACAAATAACAATACCAAATGGACTATCAAAAGAAAACAAATAACAATCAGCTAAACTAATAATAGTATGAGTCAGTTAATAACAAACAGTAAAATGAAAGAAACAAAGCAAGAAATGAGGAACATAATAGGCAAACAAATCATCGGATGAAGATTTGTGGAAATCTCCAGTCCCTCTCAAGCTTCTAACTTTGGCTCTCGCTTTCTGTTTCAGCTTCTCACCCACACAAATGTTTACTCAGGATGAATGAGATTCAGCTTCAGCTCTCACTTTCGGCCTCTCCTAAGCTTCCAATTCTCAGTTGTTTTGCTCTTATTCCCGACTCACGCTATTTCCTTCCTTTGTTTCTCTCTTCTATCTCTATCTCTCTGTTACTCCCAAATGAGTTTGTAGTGTTTGAAAATGAAAGATGTGTCTGTAGGTTTTTTTATATAGCTTCTGCCCCCCCCCTTTTCCGCATCCTTCCTCTTCTATTTATCCGACTATAGGTTTAGGGTTGTAGGTTTGTTATGTCGTCAACCTACACGTGTCAGATTCAAAGTTAGCGTAACGCCCCAAATTAGGGGTTAGAAGATTAACGAAAATTATTTCATCTGTACTTAATTGTGCAGAAGTATTTTGGC
>JAOSBP010000007.1:24873035-24887277 GCA_027563825.1 Erythroxylum mucronatum | reverse complement strand
GACTAACTCAAAATCTGACACATGACACTTAATTAAGTTTTGAACTATCCCAAATTTGCTTAAATTTGTACGATTGCACAAATTTCGTAACAACTTCAAATTTAAGAAGCAAAAACGGCAAACTTTTAAAAGCAAAGAACTTGAACTTGTACACATAACACTTAAACGTATTGTCTCCTGAGCGCGTGCTACGAATTGCGGTTTGGAAGGCAAAATCGCCGAAGTTAAGACTTGAGAGAAGTATTACTGCATTAGAAGTCGGGCATTTCAATACTACATTACTTTAATAATTAAGTGAAAGGAAAGGAATTAGAAGAGAAAGAAAAGAGTAGAAAGAGTGAATGTGGTAAAGTTTGAGAGAAACAAGAACAAAAACCAGGGTTAGGGCTGACAAAAGGAAAAAAAAGGAGCGATCGAGAGATTACTTTGATTTAAGAAGAAGAAGAAGAAGAAGAAATCTTCATTTGGCATCAGATTGCTTTGTAAAGAAAAAAGTTTCTAATAAATTGCAGTAATGTTCAAAGAAATTAAAACGAAAAGGAATCACACCATCTTGAATAGCAGTTTAATGACGCCAGGTTCTTGCGAATAGTCTCAAGCCACAATCTGCTTGCATGGCAATGGTAATATTCAAGCTAAGAAAGCATCATGTAATATTCAAGCTAAGAAAGCATCATGTAATTCTACTACTACCTCTTTGATAGTCTTAGCGATTGACTGAGAAGAATATTCCATTTTGAAGACTACGAACAATACAATCATGTATTTTACTTAATATTAATCAAACTGGGTTTCTACACGTGTGTCTATGCTTCAGTATGCAAATGATGCAATCAAAGAGGGTTTCTCTTTCAAGACTTTCCGTGATATATGTATATATATCACGAGAAAGGTTTATGTGTATATATGTATGTATGTATAGACATAATTAATCTTGAATTTGTTGTTGACATTGTTAGTGCTGATAGTTAACTGAAAATAAGTTTCGTTAAGCAAACACCTAAGTTCGAGTGTTAGCTTTTTTACACAGAATAAAGTCAGTGCAAAAAGACTAACTATAGCAAGTGATGATGCTCAAATCGTTTAATATTTTCCAATTTGCAGTAAGCAATATACAGTATGGTCCAAGTTTCCATAAAGAAGCATATATCCAAGTATTTAAATGAAGCATTTTGGCAGAGTTTTGTACTTGAAAGCTATCCCGATGATCACATTCAACAAAGCTAATATCATCGGTTCAGTTGCCGAGAAATATCCACATATAAACCCCACCATCCTATCAGTACCACTCGATTTGAAAAATTAAGTGGTTCAAGCATAAATTAGCAATCGGATAGATAAGAACCCTCCGGTTACTGACAAAAGTAAACATTTGAAAACAGACCCACGAATGAGAAGAAAGATACGAGGCAGAGTCGGCGTTGGATTTTCTGGGTGAAGCGTTGATTGCCAATAAAGTTATCCATCGAGAGCGAGAGATAAGAAGAGGAAAATATGGAAACGTTGATGATGAGAAGAAGAAGAAGTGATGATCTTATGGGTTCTTGTTGTTGTCGATGATGATGGGATGGTTAAATTATACACCAACTACTTGAAACTACCATCGTCTTTGTTATTGTTGTTGGGTCGCTGTTTTCACTTAGGATCCAAGTCTGTCGCACCATGACCCTATTGCTTAAACCCTCTCTTTTGTCGTCGTCGTAGATCCACCACCTTCGTTTTTCCGGCGTCCTTTGACTCCCGCTTCCCATGGACGCGACCTCTCGCCCCGCCGTCGTTCTTGAAATGCGTTAAGGAAATTCTGCTTCTTTGTTTGTGTTTATTTTTTTTGGGTTTTACAGGTACTCCAAAATGGGATTTGCGGGAAATGTAGAGCCTTGTTTTATTTTGCCTACAGCTCTCGACTTTCTATTCGGACAAACAATAAAAAAAATTATATACCATTCACACAGAGTCGAAGCAGATGAAGGAAAGAAGGGGAATAAACTATATCCACTTTGTCAAATTAACTTGTTGGACCACAACATAACTTTGTCATATACCTTCAGACAGATTCGAAGCAAAGGAAATTGAAAGGTACCTACCTCAACTAAACAGAGATTGAAAGAGTCAGGAGCTTGAGGCTGGACGGTTTCTGAATTTTCAGAATTTTTCAGAAAAGAAAAGCTCTGCGTGAAAAAGAATGAGCCATTTAAATTTCAAAACCAAATACCCAACCACATATTATTCTATTACATATTTTTCTGAGTAATCTATGGTCAGTTACCAAGCAAGGAGTAAATCATCAGTTAATGCTTCAATACCTGAAAAGCAACGTCGTTGATTAGTATCAGTGGATCTTTTCCTTCTTTCTCTTAGCCTCACTGTAAGAACAGGAAGCACACAGGAGAGAAATGGAAAAGCAAAAATGGTCATGGAGGGAAATGGAAAAGTAAAAATGGTCAATGTAAATCATCATTAAATGCTGACGTGAAAAGTTAACATTTTGTGAGTATGTTTTTTTTGGGTCTTAAAGGAACAAAAGTGAAAAATCTTGATAAAGGACAATCTTAGTGCGCAATCTTAGTGCGCCATCCAACTTCAAAGTGGGTTCCCATATCTCGTCTTTTGACAGGTTACCTTAGGAAGATTTTTATTACTAATAATTTATTTTAATTGAATGAATCGAGACAATTGAAAAGGGTTGGGATAATTGACAGCATTGATACTTTTAAGCGGCGGGAACTGAAAGAGCTGGGATTGAGATTTAAGGTATTAAGTAGATTATTGGGAACAGAAGGACAAAAGACAGACAGTCAGTCAGTGGGAGCGTGAACCGATGCGCTCTCTTTAGCAAGGCGCCTTTGCCTGGAAACAAAAATTTGAAATTCCAAAATAAAGCTTTCTCTTTCTTTTTCTCTTTCAGAATGAATGTTGAAGGAAAGGTTTTCTCATCTCATGTCGCTATGATGATGATGAAGAAGAAGCCACATTCCCAAGTTAACAATGGCCGATCCTCTAATTTTGAACTCAAACACAAGGTAGTTGTTGCCCTCAACAAGCTTGCCGATCGAGATACTTGCCAATTAGCTATCCATGACCTCCAACTCATCGCTCAGTCCCTCGCCCCTCCTGACATTCCCTCCTTCTTGTCTTGCATTCTCCTCCACACCTCCGATGACCACAAGATTGCCGTTCGCAAAGAATGCCTCCGCCTCATGGCCACTTTGTTCTCCTTTCACCCCAGCTCTCTCCTTTCCCCTCACCTCCCCAAGATGGTCGCCGCCCTAGTCAAGAGGCTTAAGGACCCTGATTCTCTTGTCAGGGACGCCTGTCTCCAAACTATGTCCGTCTTTGCTTCTGCCGCCACTAATAACAGTCAAGATGCTCATTTTGTTGTCTTGTTAAAGCCTCTTTTTGAAGCTTTGTCAGAACATAATAAGCACATTCAGGGTGGTGCAGCCTTGTGCTTGTCCAAGGTCATTGATTCTACCCCTGTTCCTCCTCCTGTCCATATTTTGCACCCTATGCTCACCAGGACTGTTAAATTGCTCAACACTCCACATTTCTTGGCTAAATCGGCCCTTCTTCATTTGATTAGGAGCATTCTTCAGGTATGTATTGTATGGTGGTTCTATCATGTCATTAAAATGGAAAATATCGTTTTTTCTTTTTTAACGCAAAACGAAACATAATTTTTTCTTTTTCTTCTCAGGCTGGGGGTGCCCCTTCACACACCCTTCTATCTGCTGCAATGGCCACCATTCAAGAAGCTCTTAAGGACAGTGATTGGACGACCCGCAAAGCAGCTTCTTTTGTATTGGGTGAACTTGCTGGACCGTGCTTGCACGATTTCAAAGCTTCCTCTGTCCGTTCTCTTGAATCATGCCGTTTCGACAAGGTCCTTTCTTGATTGCCAATTCTTACGCGCCGCATCAGTTTGTGGTGGTTCATGAGTTTCTTGGGTTTCTTACAGGTGAAACCGGTTAGGGACACTGTACTCCATGCCTTGCGGTGCTGGAAAAGTCTTTTGGGTCCTGATACTCCTGAACACTCAGAAGCTGGATCCTCTATGAAAGGTTTTGAATTTTCTCAATCTTTTCAAGTTACTTTATGTTTCTACTAGTCTACTTGTTGGATTCAAATACTATCTCTCATGTATCAAGGAATAATTTGGTTCCTTACATCACTTCTTTGTACTACTTCCTCATATCAATTATGTTTACATGCTCCCTCCAGAAAACTTTTGCGGAGGTGACTACAGTGACCTTACCAGTACTGGTGACTCTATTTCGAAGGATGCCAAACGTGACACAGGTTTCACAAAATTGGCTAGAATAAGGAGTCCGCTGTCTGTCAAAAAATCCTCTCAAAATTACATGGATGCTCAGCATGCTAAAGCAGATGACTGGAATATAGAAATTGCAGTTCCAAAAGCTCGTAACTTTCCTTTATCAGATTTTCAAAATGAGGAATCCGAGGGTAGCTGTGTTACCAAGACTATGGAAGGCATAGGTACTGACGTTACAAGCATTCCAGATACTGGATGTGAATATGTCTCGATGGATGACAAGCAGGAGTGTTCGTCAGTGTCCAACCTTGTGGCTAACAATTATGTGACCAAGTTTGCTACTCCGTCCAACGACTCACCTGACGGGGGTTGTTTGTTGAAACCACTGAGGAGAAATCAGAAATTTGCAACAGTAGAGATTGGGAGTCAAGAACACATGTACACTGCAAAGATGCAAGATCGCAGAAGCATCGAGTCCGCAGTTACAGACACTAGTTCCCAGCCTTATCGTGAGTGTTGTGTTCAGTTATCCGGTGAAATGGCGTACATCAGTAAGCAACTTTTGGAGATAGAAAACAAACAGGCAACCTTAATGGAACAACTACAGGTTTATACTTTCAATATACATGGATTCTCTGCAACTGCTCTTTTACTTAATATTGGACAAACACGTCCCTCTTGCTGTTATAGGTTTCTTATCTGCTCAATGTTTGAAGTTTCAACTATACTTACTTCTCCAGGTCTTCTCAACTGGCATCATGGATAGCTTGACTATGTTACAGTCTAAGATGTTAGGTTTAGAATATGAAGTTGATAGAATTGGTCATACTCTTGTACTTGGGGGAAGACATTCTGAGTCAGCAATCTCCAAAATAATGAAGCAGAACCAAAGTGTTTCTTCTCCCAGGCTTTCTACCTGCACTCCTCGCCCCTCTGTACACATTCAGAACAGACATCCTCCTATGCCTTCTGCAAAGAATAATGATATTTGGGAGGAAAAGATATTCAGTAAAAGTAGACTCAGTAATTCTGCCAAGCAAGGGTCGGAGACTTCAAAAAATACTGGCATAAGAACAGGTAGGAATACGGTATGTAAGGACATTCAGAAGACTTCCGGACAGGGTTCGCAGAGCGTTGGTCAGATGAGAAACGTGGATTCCATGTTAACACCACTTTCAAGTCCCAATGTCAGACAAAATGGTTCAGAGAGCAAGAACTGGTTACGGCAACATGTTGAAGGCTTTTTATGCAAAGGGGACATAGATTCTGCATATGTGGAAGCGCTCTGTTCTCGAAATGAACTTATTCTAATTGAACTTCTTGATAGAACGGGTCCTGTATTGGATAGTTTATCCCATACGACAATGAGCGATGTTCTTAGCACTTTGGCGTCATTCTTCTTAGAACAACGATTTGTGAACTCTATCATTCCTTGGTTGCAACAGGTAAGTGAGCACTTTAAACCTTTGTTGCCCTTGACTGCGTAGCTAATAAATGGTTGGGAATTCTTAGTTCCCTATTCCTGAACTTCATTGTCGTCCAATGTCATGGGGGATTTCGGAATGTAAGTTTGCTTTAATGATGATTGGTTTGATTTTGCTTCACTGGAACCCGTGTTATTAAGACAGAGATATACTCAGAAGTAATATGAGATTCATTGTAATCTTTTCTCTTTCTAGGTGGTGGACTTGAGCACAGTCCATGGACCAGATTATCTTGTTCTTTCAGCAAAAGCAAGAGGAGAGGTGTTGTCTGCAATGCAGCAGGCTGTGAACATGGAATTTTCTAATACTGCCGAAAGGAGATTGGTCACTCAACTTGCCATCAAATTGCACCATCTCTGGGGTAAATACTGTACCATTTTGGATTTTCAGAAAATGCTTGTCGAGACTCGCAAAGAACATATTTTAATTAGATAACCTTTTTTTTTTTTTTTTGTAAGGTCCCTGATATGAAATACCTCTTAAATTTGGATTTAAGCAAGGGGGAGTCTCTGGCCTAGAAATCTATTTTCTGCAAGACAAAGCTGGTGCAAGATCAACTGTTGTACTTCCATGCTAGTGATATCAGACAGTATAAAAGGCAACTTCGTCCAAAGTGCTTGTTTGAATGAAATTGCAATTAAATGTTAAGAAGCATAAATTTGTCTTATTTATTCTGATTGCCTTTTGAAAACGGTGAAAGTATGGCTGTCTTTTTATGACCTGCGCATCTGAAAACTACAATGAGAACTGATTCATAAGGCCATGATAAGCACAAATGCACAATAACAGGCATGTAAACTTAACCGTGTATCAATTGTTACCATGCAACTGCTCAGAGGAATATGGTTTTAGCAACTAATCGGTGACTAATCAGTAACAATGAAAAGGGAATGAAAGAAATAAGTTCTGACAGTGCAAGTAAGACCCATAATAAAAGTTCACCCATCTGCAGTACTATTTCCATCTGGAACCATGTGAGTTGTTATAAACAGAGGAGGCTAATTTACATCTTCCGCAAGTTCAAGGTTTTCAACAGAGTGGAAATCAGTCAAGTAATGTACTACTTAAGATCACAGGAAATGCTTATATATTCCATTCAAAAATTGTCTACAGCTCATACAAACTTCAACAGGATGTATACTCTTCCATTGTTTTTCCAAACAAAAAGCAGCAAAACATACCTGACTGCACGCAAACCCAGCATACTCGCTGCTC
This sequence comes from Erythroxylum mucronatum, assembly GCA_027563825.1. Lineage (NCBI taxonomy): Eukaryota > Viridiplantae > Streptophyta > Magnoliopsida > Malpighiales > Erythroxylaceae > Erythroxylum > Erythroxylum mucronatum. The sequence continues at coordinate 24,880,308 of JAOSBP010000007.1, read as the reverse complement.
ATCATAAGGAAGAGAAGCACCTTCAATTCAATGGCATATTTGTGTTAACTTTTTTAAGTTCGCCATATCCTACTAAGAAATGAAGGTAGTTAATAAGCATGTTTAGATGATAGTTCAGTTGGCATACTTCTTAAGTTCCGGTTTCCATCTCCATCTGTCAGATGTCAATTCAGGACAGATGCTTATTTCTCATTCCACCATGCATTGCAGTTTCAGGAGAGGAGCTACAAAGGGGTTGCCTCAGGTGGTGGCTCACTGTTACTTCTTCCATTATTAGGTTTGCTGCTTCGTGGTTCTCTATGGTTACTTCTAATTGGACTTTTTCTCTCCGATTGGGTGTGTGAGGAGTGCCTTGGATCTTCGTATAGGGTCACAGCTCCCCCAGAACTCTGAAACATTGCCTCTTCTTCCTTTGACTGAACACTCTCAAGTAATTCAACCACCTGATTCATGAGGGGTCTCCCTTTTGGGTTCTGGCTGAGGCATTGGTATGCCAAAGTGGCTACTTTCATTGCAACCTTGACAGAGTACTGGCCATCCATTCTTGGATCTAAGATCCTGAGAATCTTCTTGTTGTTGTTCAGGAGTGGCCGTGCCCACTCAACAAGGTTGTGTTCACGGCTAGGTCTGCTCTTGTCCAAAGCCCTCCTTCCAAGAAGTAACTCGAGCAGTACCACTCCAAAACCATATATATCACTTCGAGCTGTTAAATGCCCTGGTCGGAATCATTGAAATAGAGTAAGAAACTAAAATTGTTACTAATAATAGTTGCATCCAAACTTTAATAATGGATCTTTTTTCAGGGTTTTCTATGGATCTTTCTTGCTTATTCCTAGAGAAAGGTGATAGACTTGATAGATCATTTGGACATTTAAATGGAAAATCATTTTCATATAAAGGGAGAACAAGCCATAAATTTAATAACTGATCTATCTGTTTCAAGTAGCAACATTTTGTAAAAATTTTACTGCCCAAATAAATAAAAATATTTCAACATACTAACCAGTCATTACATACTCAGGAGCAGCATATCCGTATGTTCCCATCACACGTGTGGACACATGAGTCTGGTCTCCCATTGGCCCTTCTTTTGCCAGGCCAAAGTCTGAAAGCTTTGCATTAAAATCCTGCAAGTTGTTACTACAGCTTAAGCAAAGAAACTAATCGAAAAAATTTAAGTCATTCTCTTCGATTTCATAAGCTTTTGCAAATCCAAGCTTTTGACTCAACATGACTTCTTGCACAATGCAAAAAGAAATTTCTGCAAGTTCATACTTGATTTGACCATATATTTTTGTTTTAAAAAGCAGAAATAGCCTCCAAGGAAGTATCAGGTTTACAAGGAATGCCAAAACTAATAATCATTAAGAGTAACAATTAAATATAGTTCTTTTGAACCAAAAAAAAATCACAACTGACCGCATCCAATAAGATGTTTGATGTCTTGAAATCACGGTATATGATTGATCGTTCTAATCCATGAAGATAAGCAAGTCCTTTTGCTGCATCTAAAGCAATCTTCATTCTTTTTGGCCAAGTCAAATTACAACCCACTCCTAAAAGACACAACAAATAGGAAGAATAATAACTGTAATCTTCTTCCTTTGCAAAACGCAATTGCTGAATACTCATTCAATCATGGAGAGACTTCTTAGAAGAAATGATCAATGACGCCTAGAAAAGTATACTCATGACACCAGAATAACCAGGTCACCGAGCAAAAGTGCATATCAATTCTCAACAAGATTCAGAAGATTTGGACGATTCCCGTGTTAATTAAAAGCAATTCCTAATTAGACCTTTCCTTCAAAGTATAGCAACTTACTTCGGAAAAGATGTTTTTCAAGGCTCCCACTGGCCATGTATTCATAGACTAAAAGCCTGTGGTCATCTTCACAGCAATACCCAATAAGTTTCACAAGATTTAAGTGACTCAGTTGACCTAAATAGTTCACTTCTGCCTGCAAGATGGACACTGATACAGTGAATGAAAGCAACAGAAGAATGAGTGTTCTCTTAAAATGTAACATTCTAAACACAAGATAGCATGCTTTTGTCTAATATCACAAATAATATGCAGCAAACATTAAAGGAAAATAATTACTATGACACAGACCGAGGCCTATGCATTCAATCAACTCCAATTAGCAACCGTTCAGGTTTTCCTCAACTGGAATATGAGAATATAAGGAAGCATGTTATTAGTAATCTCCATATTCAAGGACAGAATTACATCCACCAGTACTCACTGAGATATATCCCATTTCACTTCATTTGCTTGTTAGTACAATTTGGGGGACATGATACAAAATTTCAGCGGCTTCTATAACAATCATCCCACAAATACAACATGTCAATTGTTTTCTAAAAATTGCTGTACGTCATCTATGCTATTGATTACGTTAAGCAAAGAAAATTCATTCATTTACCAGAACAAGTAGAGTAAAAGTTATTCCAAATACAGTATAACAAGAGAAGGATAACTAAGGAAACATGAGGAGACATATACCAGCCATTCTCGGTCACCTTGTAACCCATCAGGATTAAGTTCCTTAATGGCAACATCAGTGGTTTCATATCCCTGCCTTACGCTTGCATCTATGATTCCCTTGTAAACAACTCCAAAACCACCCTCACCAAGAATATAATCTGGTCGGAAATGTTTTGTAGCCAATATCATCTCCTTGTATGTAAAAATATCAACATTGCCGTATCCAGGATTTTGACGGAGATCTGTAACATTCCTGGCTGATAGAGAACTCATGCTTTTGATCTCCAACTCTGGCCTATTTGTTTTACTAGGGGACTGATCAGAGTCATGTCGAGCTTCAAAATAGAGTTAGAGGTTAAGGCACTGAACATGCGCTTAAGGCACCGAGCATGTGCTAATCAAACATTAATATAAGATAAATCATACACTGTGATTATACATACATTAGCATAGTACTTCATTTACTTTACCCACAAAAAATGTCAATAAACTAAATTTATTCTCTCAAACGTCGAATACTTCCTCTCATTGCTCTCCCAACTCTATTCAATTTGAGATTAGCAAGGTCTCTTCTTTAAACTAGGATTGTAATAAAAACTGAAGAATAAGAGAATTGCACTGGCATCTAAAGGCACTTTCATAAAAATCCTAGATCTTTGCTTTCCTGGGTGTTCAAATCTAGTGATGGCAACTTAACAACGTAATAAGCCAACACTGAAAAATTACGAGTCATTGGTCGTTGAAAAGTTTGGTCAGGTCTCGTATGCCAATAAGCCAGACATAGAGTTTGCAACAAATCCAGCTCTAAGCAAAATGCGCCATTGTTTGCTATGATATCAGAATTAAAAGAACAAAAGAAAAAAAAATTGGACGGCATTGAATCAATATGATCAAAGATTACAAGACAAAGACCCAAAAAGAAAAAAGAAAAAAGAATCAGTTACCTTGATAAGACTTGGAAGGCAAGTGTTGTTGTTCTTGAACAAGATGGTGGTCTTCAATGCTGAAACAAACCCCCATGAATTTAGACCTCAAACCAACAACTCTGGGTTCAAGGCATTACATTATCCCATATGCAAAGAAACAAGAGAAATGAGACTGGGATCTGATCTGGGCATGGAGAAAGTTTACGAATTTTGATTACCACGATACGACCCCCAAAAAACAAAGAAGGAAAATGAGTGTGTTTGATTAAAAGGAGGAGAAAGAAAGAGAGGAATAATTGGAGGAGGAGGAGATTGGAATAAATCTGACCAGCCGCCAAAAACGCCCCTTCTTGTGGGACATGTCTTTCCCTTTCTCAGCCTTTTTGTTTTTGACTATTAATCTCCTTTTTAGTGCATGAAATCACCTACCATTAGTCTATTACTATACTATCAACCATTAGTCTAATTATCAAAAAATGTAATCTTGGTCCGAAATTTGAATTAATTTAATATAGATTTCTGGCATTGACTTATGACCTAAAACTAAACTAGTACTCCCTCTGATTCATAATAAGTGTCGTTTTAGATACATTTTAATTATTCAAAATAAGTGTCAATCTTGACTTTGTATACATATTTATAATTTTACTTCTAAAATTAACATTTAATTTCTCTCACATTTTAATTACACAGATTATATTTTCAAGACACTTTAACATGTAATTAATAATGGCATATTAGAAATTTTATTAACTTTCTTAATAAATGTGCATTTTTCTAAAACGACACTTATTATGAATCGGAGGGAGTATTTATTTAATTGTTCTCTTCTCGTCTACACATTTTTGGCTCCACCCCTTCATTTCATATTTACTGCTATTGGTTAGAAGTTGGAGCATTTAAGGCATTATTCAAAATTCTTCGTTCAGGAATTGAATCAGGATTGGCACAAATTAATGCAAGAAGATAATAAAGATTATTATTTTATAAGATCAATTAAAAATAAGAATAGAAAAGTTGAACTTGTTTCTAATAATTAAATAAACAATAGTATGTTACTACTTGGGACTTGTCTTCACCGCATCTAATGGCCGACGAAGCTAACGGAACTGTGGGATTCTGTATTACCTACCATAAACATTTCATCACTTGTTTCTCTTTCTAATTTTAGCAGCTTCTTGAGACGACTGGCAAATTGAAGCAGGTAAAATGCCTTCCGCTTTTGTGTGTATGCACTGAGTTCAATGATATAACTCGCCCCATTCTGGTTGGATTGATTCAAATTTGGGTTTTCTTCCAACTGAACTGTGCAACCCTTCTTAATGTCGGCCCATCTCTCTCCTTTTAGCAGTAGTAGACAAGATGCGAGCTTTCGCTATCTAAGAAAGACCTCAACTTGGTATAATGCTACATTGTTCGCTAAGATAAAGCCTACATGTGACGCTGATTATTGAAAGTAAAGACTTGGACACGTTATATTTATTTTCTGTTCATGTCAAAAGGTTTAGATTTCCTTCTCCACCAATTTGTAGCTCTTAATTGGTTCATTTTCGTTTGGTTTATCAAGTTCAGTCAACTTCTGTCACTGACTACGTTTTTGGGTTTTAAACATTTGCGCAGCGTTTGGTTAGCGTCTTCAGCAGATAGGGACGAGACGGAACAGAAGAAGAATTGAAGACAGTGAGATGTTTGGTTGTGGTGAACAGAACAGAGATAATTGTCTTCATCCTGAGTACAAAATGTGTTTGGTTGCCGAGGACAGAATAGAAAATAGTGTTAATGACGGAAATGCCCTTGTAACAACACCAATGACTCCTTTTTGTGCAAGTGCTAAATCAAATGCGAACCAAGGAGGGAGAAAAGAAGCGTGCTTACTTAACTTAGGAAGAGCTACATCAGCTTCCCGATGATACTAATGTTGGAAAAATCGGGTAAATTTTTCCTCTAAGATAAGCAACTAGTGAAATGAATCGATTCAGTAATATCCAGAAAAGACCGCCGAACGGATTCCTAAGACAATATTATCATTCCACGTAAAATTCCAGGAAAGGGCGGAAGGGTCACAAACGGTCCCACTTAAAACCCGGCCTCTTAGATAGAAATTACGTGCATGGTATATTTATCACAACCTAACCCGTGTACACACATGAACAGTAAATACACCTAAATAATTGAACACAACACTACAAATATACCCGACAAATAATATTAAATACTATAAATGCGGAATAAATAAAAGAGATAAGGAAAGAACACACCCGAAAATTGATAACGGAGTTCGGCCAATTTTGCCTACTTCTCCGAGCACCACTTAAGGCAGCCTGCTCTTATTAAGAAGAGAATACTAAATTTGATATGTATACAGCTTTGGTGTATTTATCAAATGTTTTGGGATGGATTGATTAGGAGGGGGAGGAGTTATTTATAACTTCCAAAACTCCTCCCTTCTTCATTCCTTACCAATGTGGGATAGGAATGGTGCCATTAAAGTCAAAAATGCCATGCCATAAAAAAGTCAAAAAATACAACAACAACCTCACAGGTACTCAACTTGGTTCGTCGCCTCTTACCTTTGGGCTGGCTTGTGGTCGTCACCTCCAAGTAGAAATTGTAAAAATTGTGATCGATTCAATTTGCATACCTGTATCCATAATTGTTTGTCGTTAGATGTTAATTTGTTTAAACGAAATTTATTTCCTCTCGTCTTCTTCCGTTAAAGAATTCTTCAATGGTTCAGAATGTAATCATTCAATAAGTTTTTTCAACTTATATAGCATCACCAACGGATATGTCCTTTGGTAAGTAGAATAGAGAGGAAAAGAGTCTTTGACCTATTTGAGACCCATTTAATAATACCCAATAACCATTACCTTGGGTGCTTTTAATTGGACTCAAATTTATAAGTGACATGGAAAATAAAATAATATAACAATCTCCCACTTGGCCCATGTTACGACTTGGTAATCCAATATTAAAACTTTAAGTGCACACAATACATGAAATCGATCAAGTCATCCTTAATTGAATTAAGCTAATGGGATCATCGCGGTCACAAGTTATATAACCTGATTCTTTCCACGTATCACAGAATCAACTCAACGCAACAAACTTTAAGTGGATAATTCGGTAATTGTTATCACACAAATAATAATTATTATATAAAACATAATATGGATAACCAGTAAGTGAGCAAAAATATATGACTGTAATTGAATTCACAAGTGTCATAACAATTCGAGCAAGTTAATGATATGTATATATACATGTTTTAATACTATGCTAACAAGGACTTATCTTTAAGGCCCATCTGTTCAACATGACCAATATATGTTTTAGGCGGTAAGCCTTTCGTTAACGGATCCGCTATCATGACATCGGTACCAATATGCTCAATTGATACTTTATGTTTTTGCACTTCTTCTTTTACAGACAAATACTTTAAATCTATGCGTTTTGCATCCCTGAAATATTTTTCATTCTTAGAGAAGAATACGGCTACGTAATTATCACAATAAATTCTTAACGGTCTGGCAATACTGTCGACAAGATCAAGACCTAAGATAAAGTTACGCAACCGCAATCCATGAACCGTGGCCTCAAAACATGCCACAAATTCAACCTTCATAGTGGAAGTAGTAATGACAGACTGCATTTCACTTTTTCACGAAACTGCTCCTCCAACTAATAGGAACATGTAATTGAATGTAAATTTTCGTGAGTCTACACAACCGGCATAGTCTGAATTCGAGTAACCAATCACTTCGAGATGGGTTGATTTTCTATATGTGAGCATATAGTCCTTGGTGCCTTGTAAGTACCTAAGGACTTTCTTTGCAGCTTTCCAGTGGTCCAGTCC
>JAOSBP010000007.1:24862782-24872935 GCA_027563825.1 Erythroxylum mucronatum | reverse complement strand
GTTTTCTAATTATTTTCTATTTTATGAAAAAAATTTCTAGAAAACTAGAAAATTTTCTGAAAGTAAACGCACCCTTAGCTTTCTCAATTCAGTCAGGACTTGGATGCTTTTTCACTTGTGAGGGACTGGAAACTTGAGTTCGTGTTAGCCTTTTCATACATCATTTTATTTAGAGAGAACAAATATGTTCTTTTGTCGGGAAAGGCATTTTTGATTGATAGAACATAAGCATACCATTAGTTTTACTTCTCCAGTTTATTCTAATGCTCATTTGGTAGAAACTGTGATCAAGAGCCTAAGTTTGTCTATTGTACCAGTACCCACTAGAGGATTATGTTTAGATATCTATGCAAACAACACCTTACGACGATATTCTCCAAGTGCCCAAATGGGGAAGATGTTTCGATAGGAGGCGTAGTGTAGTGTAGAATTCCTCATAAATACTCCCGTAATTTCCTGTAGTAAACAATTATTAGTTATATGCACAGGATTATAGAAATATGCTCATATCATAGCTACTAAATTACCTGTTGAGGGTAATCACCATCATCCCTTTGCGAATTGATCAAGTTCCTTATTCCTCGGTGTATGGGAATTGGATCCACGCTAGCCTATTTCAACACAAACATTTTATGATCACATTAGATTGAATTATTGAGTTTTGCTCATTTCTAGGTTTGATAATGTGCTGTTCAAAAATTAGGAAAAAAAAACTAACCTGTCCACCATTGATGAGGGCTAACAATGCCCAAGCAGTTTGGACTAGATTTGCTCGATTCCCAGCAAGATTTGTGTACACCTGAAGAGAATACAAGTTTCATCAGGTTTCTCATTTTCATCTGTTATCAGGGAATGCAAGATTCGAATTTGGCAGGTTCACAATCATACGCCTGTTTGCGTACCTTGTTTTGGGAGGAAAGGTAGCTCTCTCCCCATCCACCGCAAGGTAGCTGCTTGGAAACCAAGAATTTACAAGCTTTACGTATGCTTGGACTGTTCCCATAGTTTCTACCACAAGCTGCAAGTCCTTCCACTCCGAACCATGTTCCGTAGGTGTAGCAAATTCCCCAGCAACCATACCTGTACTCTCAAGTCAAAGCCCCAAACTTTCTAATACTTTGCAAGTGGATGGGATTTTGGGTTTACCATGAGCCGTCAGGATTTTGGGTTTCTTCAATGTATTCTGCTCCTTTAGCAATGGCCCTGTCTACTTCTTCTCTTCGGTGTTTGGGGTGCAATTTCCTGAACAGCGTAAGAGCTTGGATCACCGATGAAGTGCACTCGACGTACCTGTACGTTGCGACCAAACGAAGAGTTAAAACCCTCTTACCATAGCGTCCAAGTCTTTGAGGCTAAGTAGTCTTACTCTCGCTCAATTAATGCGTCTTCAAAGAATTCGGTTGGATTGAATTTCTGAAACATGTTTGACAAAAAATGTAGTCACGCAGAAACTTGTGTGCCTTTAGGTCCATTACTTTGAAATGCATTTGGAAAGATGTGAAGTGTGTATAGAAAAAGCTAGCTACCTCCACCCAACGGAATGCTCGTCGCTGCTCCCATGCCGGAAACCCGCCATTGCCGCTCTGCAAACAACTTAAGCTATAGAATAAAGAGATACAGTGTTGAAGCATCTAACTATATTTCAAAATTGGTTACCTGGAGGGAAAGAATGACATTGACGGCATCGTACAAATGCTCAGTTTTCATCTTCTCCCCGACAAGTGGTGAAATTTGCGAGAACAAGAGCGAACACTGTAAAAATGAGATATATCTGAAGATCTGCATTCATGGAAACGATGAACTGTCTACTCTATGATGGTGGCTGTTAGTTTGTTTCACCTTGAGTCCCTCCGCCGTTGTATCGGAAGCTACCCAACTATGGTCTCGTGTCGAGAATGTCCATCCACCCTTTGAGATATGTCGATACATAGCTTTGAAGTCGCCTGATGGATTCTCTCGAACCTTAGAGATTCAGTTAATCACGTCAGTTCAAGTGTAATATTGCTAAAGAAAAATCGAATTGGAAGGAATTGAATATATGTTGCTTAACCTGTGAAGCTTTTATAAACTTGTATGCTTTGCGTAGTGTTGATCCATACTCTTCACATAGGTTACTGGACATGATTGCTCGTGCAGCGAAGCTTGTTTCCCACATTTGACTTCCAAAAGTCTGCTCAACCCCCAATTTACCTTCATCAATTTACTTTATTGTTTTGGCGAATGAAATCGTCATGTGTTAATCAACTGCAAGTGCGAAGGGAAGAGTTTGTAGTGACCTGAATCTTGAGACCATCCTCAGCAAGCCAGAAGTAATCTGGGAGCCTAGCCAAATGGCGTTTGTATGCCTCCGAATTCGGATCTTCCACCCAACAGGCAATAACACACAGAAACTGGAATACAGAATTCAAAGACTTTTGATCAATATCATCGAAATATACAAGTGATCCTAACCAACGTCTTTTACCTTTTCCAAGCACCCAATGCAAAGGTATCTGCTATTCTCATCTTCATAATGTACATGTTGCATTGCAACTCTTAGCGCCTTCTCTCTCAGCATAGAGAAGGGCCATCGTCTCATAAGAGGCTCTCCCACGTGATAAAGCAAATCCCAGGTCACGTTTTGTATGAGAGGATGAGGAAAGTAAACATCCTCCTGCAAAAAAGGAAGTTTAATTACAGACCAAACAGCTATGCCACGCCATATATAGATTCAACTCACTTTTGCAACTTTGTTACGGGCTTTGGTCCAGTTAATGCGATCGTAGGATTCGTTGTAAAGCTCCACTCTTAGACTTCTAATCAATCCATTGATTGGATAAACAAACCTCTTCCCATACAGATATGACATTGGCATGTAAACCAAGCGAGCATAGCATAACATATTGCCTGAACTCGATAAACATGGAAAAAAAAATTATGAAACTGAAAAATCGATCTTATAGCATGTCTCTGAAATTAAGTTAATAACCTGGATGAATAGGGAAGGATTGAGGCAGAAGCCAGAACTCTGGAGGCACGGGGTTGCAGCCTGACCACTCGTAAAGTCCAAGTATCTGACCATATCTCAAAGCTCCGATCGTTCATTTTTTGCGGAACAGAAAGCATAAATGTAAATGTGTTAAAAGAGTGATGAACAAATCTTACAGAAGCCAGTAACTTGCCCCAAAAAGGAATGGCTAGAAGACCACCGTGTTGCAGTATCCAACCTCTTCCTTTGGCGACGGCCATGTCCTCTCCGTCTTCTGGTCCCTCCCCAAGCAACCTCAAGCTGACGTAGTTAAGCGCTGAACCGAACATTGTGCTGTGACCCTCTACGTGAAATCCCCACCCACCGTCTTCGTTCTTTCTCAGAAAAAAATTTACATCCAAAAGACAAGTTAGCAGCACATTACATTATACACCAACACTTTCTATAAACGGTTATGAATTACATCGTACTTGATGATTGTATATATAGCGTAGGACTTCTTTCTGATGTTCTGGTGATAAGACCGTATCAATAGCCCCAGTCACGTACAATGCGATCACCTGTTTACACATTCATATTTAGAACTTGTACGTATATACAAATTGCATACAAATACGAACTAATTACCATTGGAGGAATGAAGAACAATGGCCCTGCGGACTCGGCTGGCCAGTGGCCGTCGTAGGCCTGAAGAGAAGAAAAGAAGCTAATAGCTCTTGTTAAAGTAATCCTCACAGCTTCCTCACTTATGGTCTCCGTCTCCTTCACTTTTACTGCGGGGGGAATTGGAGTGCATGGGTTGTCCTTCCTAAGCTGCATCAAACATGAAGACGACGATGTCTGTCATAAGTTGATGTTAATTATCAACAAATACTACTTCTTAATTATTAGCTATATTATTGTCCAAACTCATCGTTTCCATGTATGCATATATTGATAGGTCCCAGTCCAAGCAGAAAATGATTCCTCCTTGATACTCGGGTGGTCCTTCGTGGCTTATCATATATGCAACGTGTGTGTGTTCATTCCCAGGTATGCATATATGCAACGTGTGTGTGTTCATTTCCATGTGTGTTGCGCGCTTGATTGATTGTTTTAAAGCTATCCGACTCCGACTAATTAAAGCGCTTAGATTTTCTGTCCAATATTTTGGTGACCTAATGTGTTTAATAAATTTCAGTTATTTATTTATATGGGTCTTGCATAAGTCCTGTGTAGATCTCGCAAAATAAATGGCTAAAATTTTATGAGACAAAATAAGACAGAGTAATATTACACAGAAGATCTGGATTCTCGATTAAATAGTCTAGATTTGAAGCCTAACATTTTGGACAAATAGACTTGGGTCATTGAATATTAGACACTAGCTATTGGAAATCAAGAATACAAGCAGTAATCATAAGTCAACAAAGAGTAGGTTGATTTGTCCCAATGCAGAATTTTAGTGTATCTCTTGTAATTTGAAAATTATATTTTAAACAATTCAACTTAATTTAACTTTTCGTTTGAAAACTTTTATTAACATTTAAAAAAAACTTTACCCACTTAGTAACAAAGTTTAATAATTAACTAAAAACAATTTTTTATTGGCTACGTAATAGCATGAACCATCAATTTCTATGAAAGGAATATATATATATATATATATATATATATATTGGCTACTTAATAGCATGAACCATCAATTTCTATGAAAGGAATATATATATGATTTTGTTTGTGTGTGATATATCAATTGCCTTCTATAAATAGTAAGTACAAATCGACCAGCTGTTGGTTTAACAAGCTCTCCTTTCCAAATCATTAATACCATCACTCGTGATGTTTGAAAGAAAAAAACAAGGAAAATGAAAACAAAATAGGAACTGAACTGAAGAAGGAAGGGAAAGTCGTAACAAAATTTCCAGCTAGTAAAACTAGAACTAATTAAGGGTGTTATATACATAAGAGAGCTGAGTAATTAATTAAGAAGATGAAAAAGATAGATAAGTGATGATCAACTGGTGAACCAGCTTGATATGTAAGAAACCGAAGCAGCACAGGAGAGCAGATATATAGTATAGTTACATGCATGGATGATGGAACAACATAATTAAGTAGACAAACGAGCAAGTCTCATCACCTGCAACCTAACGAGGAGGTCGGAACTCTGTCTAATATTAAAACGGTTTTTCTTAAACTCTTCCCGAAGAGTTTGGATGAGAGCATGTTCAGAAGGAGTTCCAGCACCAGGATCGAACTCCCAGTGCTGTCTTCCAATATGATGGTTGGTTGTACTTAGCCATTCATCCTCTGGATCTCCTCCTGTGTTGAGCTTCCACATTCTTCACATTCTTCTTCTTCTTCTTTAAGTGCCGATTATTTATAACCCCAAAATACCTTTGGTCCTACTTGATTTTATTGTCATTTTTGTTTTCTTTTTTTTATTTTTTGATGTCGTTTTTGTAAAAAAAAAAATTGGTAAGTAAAACGTGTTTGGTTTATTCTGTTGTGATTTTTTGTTTCTGAAAATAAAAAACCACAACAATTTTACAGAAACTATAAAGAAATTAAGAAGCAGACAAATTATTTATAAGTTTATTGCATAGACCACACGAATGAATTATTTATTTTATTGGTGGCTTCTAGATATTTTCATTTTACTTCAAACATTTGAAAATTATCAATATATATATATATATCCTCTTCTTCTTTTTTTGTTATATTCAAACAAAACATATTATATCTATATATAGCAAGAGTTTCAAAGTCATGATGTGCTTTTTACTTACTACGCGGCGTGACAAATTCAAGCAAACTCATTTCGGTAGCCATCCATTCACCCTATTACAATCCAACACATATTGCAAGGGTCCATATGGAAAATATAAACATTCCAACACATATTCCAACGGTCCATATAAACATTCATTTGAATAGTATAAAGTGCAATTCTTAGATACCGGACCCCCCATGGTAGCCTATAATATGGTTTAGAAATAATTATTGGGACAAAAGTCAATCACTTGAATTGAAATTAACAACATCCTAATCGACTAGCAGCCAACCTTTTCTTAAAATTCCACAAGAACAAGATATAGAAAGAGTTTTCAAAGTCGAGTCACCGTTTACTAGTAAAATTCATTCGGATGTTAAGGTCATCCATTGTTTTAAAATTACCAAATTCCATGCTTCACGCTTATCATTTACTACTTGTGTCAACAACCAATTTTTGAAAGAAAGACTTAGTCATTATATGGTTATTATTTGTTGATTATTAACGATAATTATATTAATAACTAAAGAAATATTTATTTTATTACTATTTATAATAGTAATAACTACTAAGGATAATTAATTGTATCAGTCATTACACAAAAAGGGTATGCTCCAAGGTATGCTCTAAAGCGTTCCACAATGTCTATGCATTTTCTGTCTCGTATCTTTTATAACACAAACTCCAAGGTATGCTCTAAAGCGTTATAATAAAGTAGACGCATGAACTATTCGAGGTTTGTATCGTAAAAGAGAAGGAGACAAAACATGAACTATTCGAGGTTTGTCTCATAAAACACAAGGAGATAGAAAATAATGTCTATGCATCATTTTTTGTCTCCTTATCTTTTATCACACAAACCTCGAATAGTTCATGCACCTTTTTTTTTGTATAAAGGGAGGAAAACAATAAAGGACACATAACAAATTTGAGGAAGCAGGTCCCCGAAATATCCTCGTCAAGGAGGCGTTGGAATCCTAGAGGTGTAGTATCAAAAAAGGTGAGACCGGCAGTAGAATGATCTACATGAGTAGTGTGTCAGTCAACACATCTGTTACTCTCTCGGTAAACATGGCGATAAATAATAGACCAGTTTCGCGTGAGAAGTTCATGGACATCCGTGACAATGGGGTTGAGCGCCTGACAATGGGGTTAGCTAAGGATGACAATAGGTCAAGCTGAGTCGGTTTTTGTTCAATTTAAAATGTCAAAATGACGTCATTTTGCATATAAAGGTTAAACTTCAAACTTAGCTTGCCCTAGGCAACCCGAGATTAAGGACGACACGAGACCCCTTTTTTTAGGGAGGCCGAGCCTGAGGTCCAATCAATCAGGGCTAAGTGGGCCCGAGATCGGGCCTATTTGCCATCCCTAACTTTAGCTCACCTTCACGTTCACGATCATGATCATTATTCACACTAATGAGATTTAATCCGCAGAAATCAAATTCTTTACTTGTCAATCATGTGGCAAATATTAATTAGCGTTAAAATGCACTAATTATCCGAACTAATAAGCCCAAAGAGAGCCCAAGTAGTTTGGACACGATATTTGTATACACATGCAAATTCCATGTATGGTACGTAAGTTTGACATTGTCCCCTGTAGCAATACCTGTATGTACATATTCCAACCCCAAAACATGGCCATGTTGATCCATTCATAATACACACACACACACACACATATATATAGAGAGAGAGGGGGTGGGCATTTAGATATACCAATTATTCACACATAAAAGACCTTTAGGGTTTTGTGCGTCTTTAATGCGTTGTGCTCCTCCTGAAATAACAGTGTCTTCCTTTTAGTAAAACAACTTGTATGTTACTTAAAACATTGTAATAATTTGATAAACTACGTATGGACTAACTAGATCTTCAATCTTATTCTTGCTCTATCAAATTTTCCAATTTGCCAAGTTAATTAGGTACACAACACTACAAGAAATCAGTTGTTTACTGATCGTCGGTAAACTGCTAATTTCTGTCGGTAAAATAAATTACCGACAGAAATAAAAAACGGACGAAATCGTCGTTAAAACGACCGTAGTTAAAGTTACCTACGGAAAAAGTAAATGGCATACACGTCGGTAACTTTTAGCAACGGGCGACTTTCCGTCAGGAAATCGAAAGTAATGTAAAGGAAAAGTCATCATATTTAGCGATAGAATATAAATACCGTCACAAATAAACATATAATTTACTGGCGGGTTGATTTCTGTCGGTAAAATGAGTTAATACAATTGCAAAAGTACGCATATTTACCGACGAAATATATAATATCGTCACAAAATGAATCTAAGTTACTAACAGTGTTAGTATTTTTGTCGGTAAAATACATTGAAATTTCGATGATATTTTATATTATGTCGGTATAGGAAGTAAGAATTTTTTTAAAAAAATTCCGGTTTCATGATCTTGTGATAAATGCATAATTTTAAGAGTTATCAATTATCGGTGCATAATAAATTAATTTGTATATATATATAATTTGTTTAATCAGATAATTAATTGATGATGTAAAGTTAAAAATATTTTAATTGATAATAAAAACATTCCAGTGTACATAACTTATGTTTGTAATTGAAAGCAAATGACAAGGACAAGCTAATGTCATGGTGATCACGGGTGTTCTGAGCTGCTAAGCCTCCTCTTTAACTGTTCTATCTCCTGTCTAAGCTGAGCCATCTGCTCTCTCATCTTAGCTATCTGCTCCATGTGCTTCATCCGTTCATTCATGTTAGCCATCTGCTCCTCTTTCATCTTAGTTATCTGCTCCATCAATGTGTCCACTGTGGCCCGAAGCTCGGTGACTTCATTGCTGTGCGTTGGCCTAGTAGACGCTGCTGTACTGGACACGAAAGGGTGCAAATAACATATGCGATATTTCCTGCAGTTTTGATTTCTTAGGTTGGGACAATTTTGCCACATTCCTCCCAACGGAAAGAATTACTACCATCCGGAGCCAGTCGTCATGTCGACATTCCTTGAATAAGAATTTGAATGAAAAACTTTACATAATACACTGAAATGCAAATAATGTATTTTTGATTAAAATATTCAATTACAAACACAAATTAATCGCTATCAAAACTTAATTGTAAATTACAATCATCTTCATCTTCTGAAGAATAAGAATCAAACTCTGGCTCCTCTTTAGATCTCTGACCCTCGTCATCCTCTCCAGATTAAATATCGACATATTCATTCGATGGATGGTTCAAAGGTTCATTATCGTCATACGTAAAAGATGCATTGATGGAAGTGGCATCTTCCTGAAACGCTTCACTTTCAATTCTATGCTCTCTTTTTCCGTGTGATTCAAAAACACCTCTAAGTTTAACTTTGCAAACCACCAACCAATCTGTCTTATCTTGTCGTAAGCTTAGAAAAGGGACATAACACACCTGTTTCACTTGCATAGCCAAGATGAAAGGTTCAAATTATCTCAATCTTCTTCGGTAGTTGATTTCAACTAGATTGTAACGACTATGCACTTTTGTTCCAACATTTAGTGTCGGGTCATACTAGTCACATTTAAATATCACACATCGCTTAAATGGCAAAGCAGGGTACTCAACTTCAAGTATTTCAATAATTTTACCATAGTAATCCATCAATTCTCCTTGTATCGAAACTCCACTGTTAATTGTTGACATGCTATGTCCATGATATTCTGTATGGTATTTGTATCCATTCACGAAATATACCAGATACTATTTAACAGTTCACAGAGGTCCCTTTGTAAGATTACAAATGAACTTGTTTTCTATTGGATTTTCTAAGGCCTACATAAAATACATTATCATAGCAAAGAGTATAACGTCATGAGAACACTTAAATATGGTTTTGAACTACAAGAATATTTGTAAGTGAAAACTTACATATCTCTCGAACCATCGAGGAAAGTGTTTTCCAACTTTTTTATTTATATCATCCTGTGTGATGCCCGACATTATCCCGCGTAACAATGCCTCGTATAATCTAAATACATAATGACATTTTTTAGTAATGAACAACACACAATTTTAAAAGAAGAAATAATCATGTTCAACTTACTGCACAAAAGGAAGAATCTCTTGATAGTTCAATAAAATGTAACCATGTGCAGCCTCGATTTCTTCCTTTGTTAACATTCTTTTCGTCGCACGTCCATATGTTCGTCCAAGATATGTAAAAATAGACAAGTTTCCATTAGCACCACTCGTTTCTCCCCCATCGTCATTACGAGGAACTTTTCTTCTCTTGTGTGAACATGTGGCTTAAAATAATTTCCACAAAACGTACTAGCTTCCTCCACTAAATAAGCATTACATATGGAGCTGTCAACTCTAGCTTTGTTTTTTTTACATTTTTTTCAAGTGATGCAAATACCTATATTAGAGAAAATGGTTATTACAATTTTGTAGATAAAGCATGTAAAAATGG
>JAOSBP010000007.1:24849366-24862682 GCA_027563825.1 Erythroxylum mucronatum | reverse complement strand
TGATGCATCTTTTATGTACGTATAAACTATAAGGATAAGATTACCATCTTTTATGTATGCTAGTATATAATTTTTTGTGCCATGTAAATACCTTCAAAAAAGCTTCAATACATTATCTAATTGATTACTCCATTATAAGAATAAAACTTGCTTCAATACATTATCTAATTGATGATATAAAAGATTATATTAAAAAACATGACTTAGGCTAAATTACAATTTATAATGGGTCACAATTTTATTACGTAGGCTTGAAAAAATTGCCAAATGGGTTTAAAAACTTATAGTATAATTAATAATATAGCATCTATTCCAAAAACATCAACTCTTATATGCATACATTTCATCGAACACATGGTATGCTCATAATTATCAACCCTAACTATTAACAAAATGACAACATTTTTTCATTATTTACCATCATTTCTAGTAGTTTACACAGCACACCATCAAACAATAACAACCAAAACCAATGGAGCCAACCCATCTCAATAACTAGTTCCATAATTTCAAAAAAATTCATCCACGGACAAGACAACATCGACAGCAAATGAGGTCGGAAGACAACCATACCTTGACGAAAAACGCCGGAGAAGAGGACTCGTAACGCCAAAGACGCAGCAGCTCGATGGAGGCCAGACGACAGACGGCGACGAAGGGCGGAAGCGACAGCTGAAGGAGGAAGAAGGAGAGGAAGGTCGCGTGGCAGGTCGGGAGGGGGGGGACGTGAGCTGCGTTTTTAACTATCCAAAACGACTTTGTATGGTTTTAAATCAAACGACGTCGTTTTGGTTAACTTAAATATCGTTCTTAAGTTAACCAAAATGATGTCGCGTTATTTAAGTTAACCAAAACGATGTCGTTTTGGTTAAGTTAAATAACCAAATCGACGGTTAACCAAGATGACGTCGTTTATTTTAACACCGAATGACGTCGTTTTAGTTAACATCAAAGCATACGTCACGTGCTTAAACGATGTCGTTTGGATTTCAATATATGACGTCGTCTTTGTTTCAAACGACGTTGTTTTGGTACATGTAGCAAAACTTCTCCCTGCACAAATAAAACGATGTCGTTTTTTCCCAATCAAATACGATGTCGTTTTGTTACAAACACTAACCTTCGAGAAGATGACGCTTTTACCAACAACATTATCGAAGGAATATATTTCCGTTGCCAAATATTTTCTTTTTCACGACAAAATTACCGACCAATATAAGAATTCCGTCGGAG
Organism: Erythroxylum mucronatum; assembly: GCA_027563825.1. Taxonomy (NCBI): domain Eukaryota; kingdom Viridiplantae; phylum Streptophyta; class Magnoliopsida; order Malpighiales; family Erythroxylaceae; genus Erythroxylum; species Erythroxylum mucronatum. Next base: position 24,861,449 of record JAOSBP010000007.1, on the reverse strand, counting down.
ATTTCCGACGGTAAATAAACCATTGGTATATTTCTATCGCAACTTTTGCCGCGAATATTTCCCTCCATATGTAGCGACGGATATTCTTACCGTCGCTAAATTTGTCAACTATACCGACAGAAATATGTTTTCCGTCGCTAATTTCTAACGGTTGCATGTCTGTCTCTATGTTTCCATCACTACTTGACAGTTTTCTTGTAGCGCAATATAGTATATAAATGCATGTATTTTAAACCAAAACTAGCATTAACGAATTGATCTCCAAACTTGCACCACATATTGATTAACATATTCCTAGCTTCCTGACTTGAAACATCCATTTTATCAATCTACCCCTTTTAGTTTATCTATCAGCAGAGAACTGCGGTGCTTGTTTTTCACAGACGTTCATAATAATGAATGAATGTTCATTTCAGTTACTTCTATTATATATATACACACACATACACACACAAAATTCCCTATATCACCTGAATTTGCAAGCCATTGGTTTATGTTGTCCGCTTTCAACTGTTGATATTTTAATTTTATGTTAAAATAACTAGTAATGCTATAAGAACAGGACTTTTTAGTAATTTTCTTGCCTAAAAATATGAGTTTGACAAAAGACTTTGACTATTAAGCAGCTGGTATATATAGCAATAAAATAAAATGAAAATTTGCAGTAACAGCTGCATAGAGAGGCCTACTTAAAAAGAAAATGCTAATTGGTCACTTCTTCCAAGTTTCAAACTCCAAAAAAACACTAGACATGAGGTCGTTGGATAATATTAATATAGTATTGCAATATCATCGTCAAGTGTGGAAGGTTTTAACCCTCTACAGGTATAATGGAGACAACTGCGATATAGATGGAACAATTAGTTTAAGTAGCATATTGATTAAAAAAACACGATAATAATTAATTAAGGAAGTCCACTTACACTTCCATTGAGCACTAAATTGTCAACTTTGAAAATTTAGTTGTTTTCTATTGGATTAAATAATTAAGTACAAGCAATCTAATTCGATAAGGAATTGAGGGTTACCGAGATTCATATACAGAGTAATATTCAGAGAAGAGGAAGTGATATGAATTGTTGTGTTTTTACATTCAATCAAATGAGTTTAAATACAGAGGAATTAATAACTGATTTACACAAAGCTAGGATCTAAAGATATATTACAACAATAAGTTCTCACAGTCCAACAATAAGTTATTACAATCAAAAGGACTTAGTTTATGGTTATCCCTTAATATTCCCCGCAAGAGCGTGTCTCCATCGAGAACATACATCTTGAGCCGTAGCGCAGTATGATGCTGAGAAGTCAACGGTTTGATAAGGGCATCTGCTATCTGCTCATGTGTCGAAATATGTGCAACTATTAATTTTCCACCCTAAACAAGTTGGCGTACAAAATGGTAATCCAGCATAATATGCTTCATTCGAGTATGAAAAACCAGATTCCTGCAAAGATACGTAGCACCAAGATTGTCACAAAAGAGTTCCGACGACCCTTTGAAAGGAAGGTGAAGTTCAGATAAGAATGCCAGAACTTGTATCGCTTCAGTGAGGAAGTACACTCCACCTACCTGAAACGACTTGTATGTTACTTAAAACATTGTAATAATTTGATAAACTACGTATGGACTGGCTAGATCTTCAATCTTACTCTAGCTCTATCAAATTTCCAAATTTGACAAGTTAATTAGGTAAAAAAATATAGTATATAAATGCATGTATTTTAAACCAAAACTAGCATTAAGGAATTGATCTCCAAACTTGTACCGCATATTGATTAACATATTCCTACCTTCCTGACTTGGAACATCCATTTTATCAATTAATCTACCCCTTTTAGTTTAGTTATCAGCAGAGAACTGCCATGCTCGTTTTTCACGGACGTTCATAATAATGAATGAATGTTCATTTCAGTTACTTCTATTACACACACACACAATTCCCTGTATCACCTGAATTTGCAAGCCATTGGATTATGTTGTTCGCTTTCAACTGTTAATATTTTAATTTTATGTTAAAATAACTAGTAATGCTATAAGAACTGAACTTTTTAGCAATTTTTTTGCCTAAAAATATGAGTTTGACAAAAGATGTTGACTATGAAACAGCTGGTATATAAAATTTGCAGTAACAGCTGCATAGAGAGGCCTAATTAATTAGAAAGAAAATGTTAATTGGTCACTTCTTCCAAGTCCAAAAAACACTAGATATGAGGTCGTTGGATAATATTAATATAGTATTGCAATGTCATTGTCAAGTGTGGAAGGTTTTAACCCTCTATAGGTATAATGGAGACAATTGCGATATAGATGGCACAATTAGTTTAAGTAGCATATTGATTAAAAAAATACGCTAATAATTAATTAACGAAATCCACTTCACTTCCATTGAGCTAGCACTAAATTGTCATGTTTGAAAACTTAGTTGTCTTCTATTAGATTAAATAATTAAATACAAGAAATCTAATTCGGTAAGAAATTGAGGGTCACCAAGATTCGTACGTGACGTTTTCAGATCATGAGGCCATCCATGTGATGTTGATGTTTAAGGAAAGAGTGAAGGATCCACCAACCTCGTTCCTTTAATTTGTTTTCTTCACTTCTTCCTCTCTAGTGATTGGAAATTGTGACATATGTACATAATTTCAATTAAGGTTGCCAAGTTACCGACTTGTCTTGACTTTCGGGTTCAAATATCATTAAACTTTATGGTGCCCATATGCTATCAATTTGAAAACGGATAAACTTTTTCATAGCCCATATAATGCTATATATGAACCCAGAAGATAAAGCTGCACAACTTCCAGCCAGCAACGTATACTATTCATTTAGAAAGAATGAAAAGGCAAAAGCATTACATGAACGTCTGCTACATTGGACGGGAAATAGACAGCACAGCACAGGCCATAAAGACGAATGAAAATAGGATAAGATAAGGTTAAAAATTAACGTACGTTATTCTTACGTACGAGCCACAATTAGTTGAAAGTTTAGTCGTACTGTATATGGTAGTTGGTATTAGCGAAGAGCTAGCAGAGTAGCATTCGTTGATACAATTTGTTGTTTGTCTTGTAAGGAACATGCAATGCAACTATATATAGATTGAGTTTCCTTATTCATCGACACAATCTAAAAATGTTTTCTCTCTTTTTTCTATTTTCTAGTTTTGATGCATGTTTAACTTCTTGAATTAACTAGACGGCGATTAATTAAAACCAGGACATTAACAAATGAAAAGCTTTAATTTTGTTCTTCAATGCAGATGATATGATAATTAACCAGCATGCTCTGATTCAATATCAAATTAAAAATCTGATTGGACGTTTAAAAAGTCGCAAAGTCCTTTTCTGCGTTTGAGTGCAAAATTGGCATTGTAATTTAATATGTATGTTTTTTTCATCACAATACGTATACATGTTTTAACCTTATGATAACGCGTACCAAGCCATCAAATCATCCTTATATTAAAATAAGATGAGATTAAAAAAGGGTGGTTAGGTATTTGACGAGTTAAGCGATGCGTAAGTATAAACATGATTAGACCAAAGGGAAATTAAAGCCAAGTGCTTGTCCTTCGATGGCCGATGGGCCAATGCTTCAGCAACCAACACTTTTTTTTAGAATGGGACTTTCCTTACCTAAATATAAATAAGATAAAGTGATAATTATTATTATTATATTTACCATGACATGAAAGGGAGGGATTGATTGGTGAATGCTATTTCAGTAACAAAAAAGTGGTAAGAAATGACCGAATAGTTAATAATCATAATAACAAGAATTGTAAACGGTGCTTAAGTAGCTAGTTGCATGTTGACTTGACGTTGGTCATGAAGCTGGTCCTAGCCAATCCCAACGAGTCAGTCGACGCGGCTGCACCGGTCTTCTTTCCATCTTTCCATGTACAGACTGATACGTAAACTTCACACTTCTCTTTACACTTGCTTTTGTTCCTTTGACCAATGCACGTGTTCCCGCAAAGGTAACGAAGGAAACCAGAATGTAATAACTAATCCCTACTTTTATTTAGCTATGCTTCTACTTTTCATTATCTTAAATAATGCAAACTATATATATATATATTTTTTGTAAGAATGGGTCCTTAACAACCATTGCTCTGCCTTTTCCATGCAAGTGCCACTCCAATGCTTTGATTAGCTTCCACGCACCCCCCTACAGCTACAGACGACACAAAAGCCACAGTCATTTCCTCTATAAAAGGCAACCCAATGTAAAGAACATCTCACGATTAAAAAAATACAACTTTCAATAATCAAGGGGAAGCAAAGGAATGGAACATTTCTATCTCACCCTTCTTCTTCTCTTTGTGTCCTTAATCACTCTATTCCTATTTGGGATGTTCTACAAACATAAATCTCAATACACCTGCTTTGTTAATCTTCCTCCTGGCAAGACAGGTCTTCCCTTCCTGGGAGAGAGCTTGGAGTTCTTGTCCACAGGATGGAAAGGCCACCCTGAGAAGTTTGTGTTTGATCGGATGTCTAAATTTTCATCCGATGTGTTTAGAACAAACATTCTGGGCCAGCCAACTGTCTTCCTATGCGGTGCAGCCGCCAACAAGTTCTTGTTCTCCAACGAGAACAAACTTGTAGTTTCATGGTGGCCTGACTCTGTCAACAAGCTCTTCCCATCTTCACTTCAGACATCATCTAAACAAGAAGCTATAAAAATGCGCAAGATGTTACCTCAGTTCCTGAAACCTGAGGCCCTTCAACGATACATAGGTATTATGGACACCATCGCACAAAGACATTTCGCCTCAGGATGGGAAAACAAGGATAAAGTTGTTGTCTTCCCTCTTGCAAAGAGCTACACCTTCTGGTTGGCGTGTCGTTTGTTCGTAAGCCTGGAAGACCCCGCCAGGATTGCAAAACTCGCCGACTATTTCTACCATTTGGCCTCTGGAATCATATCAATTCCCATTGATCTGCCTGGCACACCATTTCGGCGAGCGATCAAGGCCTCGAAATTCATTAGGAAGGAACTTGTTGAAATTATCAAGCAAAGGAAGGTTGAACTTGCACAGGGCATGGCATCTGCAACACAGGATATATTGTCCCACATGTTGCTGACAAGTGACGAGGACGGGCAGTTCATGAATGAAATGGACATCGCGGACAAGATCCTTGGACTGCTGATTGGTGGTCACGATACGGCTAGTGCTGCTTGTACCTTCATTGTCAAGTATCTTGCCGAGCTTCCCCACATCTACGAGGCAGTTCACAAGGGTATGCACTATGAAATGCAAAAAAAAATTTCTTATTCATTACACATCCATCCATGTATCCCTACTAATATATCAACCAACTCTGCTAAGGTGCTTACGATTAATGAATTCTTGTATCAGAACAAATGGAGATAGCGGAATCCAAAGCACCAGGAGAGTTGTTGACCTGGAATGACATACAAAAGATGAAATACTCGTGGAACGTAGCATCTGAAGTCATGAGACTTAATCCACCTCTTCAAGGTGCTTTTAGAGAAGCCATAAATGAGTTCGTGTTTAAGGGTTTCTATATTCCTAAGGGCTGGAAGGTATTATACATATATATCCGCATTTCTCTTTATATAACATTATATCTTGCGATCTTAGTGTTAATAACCAAACGTGTCTGCAGTTGTATTGGAACGCCAATTCCACACATAGAAACCCTAAATACTTCCCCGAACCGGAAAAGTTTGATCCTTCTCGATTTGAAGGTAACGCTCCGGTTCCTTATACGTACGTTCCCTTTGGTGGAGGACCTCGAATGTGTCCTGGAAAAGAATATGCTCGACTAGAGATACTAGTGTTCATGCACAACTTGGTGAAGAGATTCAATTTTCAGAAGCTGGTTCCTGATGAGAAGATTATAGTTGATCCTATGCCAATTCCCGAGAAGGGACTTCCTGTTCTTCTCCTTCCTCACTCCTCCTCAATTTGAAACACACCCAAAAAAAAAAAGAAAAAAAGAAAACCTTGTTTTTTTATGTATTGGAGCTTAATTGTACCAGGGGCAGTGCATGGGTTATATCTTTTGTCTTCATAGTATATGTTCAAAAAGCTTACAAGTTATATGTACTTACAGGTTCCATATATATTTAAGTTGATACTGCCAATACGTACAAAATATATAATCAATCTTAAGTTGTGAACCTCATTTATACTACAGAATCAATAATTTTCTAAGTTGTTTAGTTTCTTAGTAAGTCACAGACTCCATTCTTAATGATTAGTAAATTTCCATTAACTTAATTTTCTGAATATTTTAATACATAAATCGGTTTATTTCCATTAGACAAATGGGAAATTATGACCAATAAGGTCAAGGTCCACCCATCGATCTTCCCAGCAACCACCAAGTGGTCGATACTTATTATATAATACTCCAAGATCTTGCAAGTGTTTGGTACAGTTGTTAGTTCCTTTGATGAAATGGTTAAAATTTGACAAACTCTCTTTGCAATACCAAGTGCTTAAGAAGCAGCTTATCAATTTTAGCCTTCTTGTCAATACTCAAACATACATACATATATATATATATATATATATAAACGAATTCTTAAAAGAATAATTACGTGGAAAATTATAATTATTTGTTATTACCACATTTCATGAATATACAAGTAAACAAAAAACTAGTAGTTTAGAAATCATATATATCTATACGCGATTGTATTGCTTAGTTTAGAATATTTATTATAAGGTTCAAAGTTCAAACTTAAAAGTGGTACTGAGCGATTCAGCAAATGATCTTATACCTATAAAAGAGGCAATCCCGCACTTCAAAAAAGGGATCGACAGTATAGTAATTCACATTTTGATTGAACCGTGCTACCTCTGGTCAACATATATAGCTGGAATTGAAGGGCAATCACTAAGTTGACTTATGATATGAAAAAGTACTGTCGGCAAAAGGAATAGAAAGAACAAGAAAACTAAACTCGTGATCCTGCCAACTTTTTCATTCATTTTGGTAGTTAAGCAAGGTATACGTATATATCGATATACATACGAATATCCTTCTTCGACGTCATCATTATGATTTCAACACCAAAAATTATCAGATGAATTATCATATCTGTACAAAATTTGTTAAATTAATGATCATCTTGCCATAACTTGGATGTATTTAGTCATGCTACATGATTTATTACCCCCTTTTAATTGGTTCGTATACAAAGCAAATAAAGTCCGTGTATTGTCTATATGCATGCATGGGGAGTTGTATATATAACTTCATATGGATGATTGAGCTGAAACAGGGAAGGACTTCAGTAGGATCTGTGCTTCAGGTTAGCTCCAAGTACCAAGCTTCAATTTTTGAAAAACAGAACCTGAAAGGTGAGTAGATTCTTTAGAGCTTGTGGGTTTCAGCTGGACAAGCTAACTTCAATGACTCCACCAATCTACTCAAGGCTAAAGCTTGAAAAGAATCAGATATTACAGCAGCTATAGCAGCAAGTACTTCAGTAGCAAACCAAATAAAACCAAATGCTCCAGCAAAAATGAACTTCAATATGACAAGCAGCAATTTCGGATTCAAAATGTCGAGCTGTCAATGAATGAAGATTTTGAAAATGAACAACATTTTCATTTTGTAGGCTGAATCCAATTTCTAAAATGGAAGGTTGTAGTGGCAGTGTATGTAACTTAGTGTTTGAGAAATTGAAAACTGATTTTGTAAATGCTGAATGTAAGTAAAACTAAGGAGTTCCAGAAAATGGATTTTGTACTTTCAGATATGCTTTTTCCACTCAAGAACCTTACTACTTAGCTCTCTTTCCATTCACACACTTGCAGCAACTCTCAATTAATGGTAAAACTAAGATGGGAAAATGAAATCAAATGAAAAGGAGAAGATGAAAAATTTCAGAAAATTGCAACTATTGTTACTGTTTCATTGATCTGAAAAAAAACCGATGGTTTTGAGCTTTTTCAACTTAGCCTTCACACCACTCAACATGCTCACATATGTATCAATACCAAATCAATAGTAAGAGCAAGAGAAAATTGCAAAAACTGATGAAGAGTAGAAATTGAGTCTTTTCACAAAATGGTTCTGCTACTGTTCCATTGCCGAAACTGGTGTTTTTGAGCTTTTCAACTTAGCTCTTCACACCATCCTTACTTGATTACATCCAATGGCTCAAAATAAAAATTAAAACCAGCTAATGAGTAGGATCTTAACAAGTTTCATCCCCTCATTGGTCTGTGAATACAAAAACAGCACTGTTGTTTGGTACATTTGCAAAAAGCTGATAAGAGTATCACCTATGGTTTAAAGCTGCAAAAGTAAAAGGAGGACAACTGAAACTTGCTACTTTTGGAACAACAAAACTGATGCTCAACTCCACTAGCCTAATTTTCCCTTAATTGTTGCTGTTGACTTGTAAAGTTTAATTGCTTCAGGTCTGTGAAAAATTGCCTTGGACATCAATACCCTGCTTCGAATTTTTCAGCTGAAGCATCTCCAACTGTTGCACATTTTCAACTTCTGCATTATTCAATTTTCCATCACATGTAGCTTCATTTTCCATGTTTAACTTGCACCGAACTTCATTCCTGCTCTGATCATCAATCAATGGAATTTGAATTTGTGAATTTAAGCATTTCTGAATTGCCACCAAAATCATCATTTCTAACTTCCTTTTTACTGCTGAAAGCTTGTTCTTCATTTTGATTCTCTTCTTCAATCTAACCGAAATTGCAATCTCCTCCACAATCTTCAACATAGCTGGCTGCATGAAACAACATAAATCAACACTTCATTAACATTTCCAATGCATCAAGGTATCGAAGTTATAGTGTCTACCACTCTTAAAAAGAGTATAATGAATGAAAGACCTTATTAAACATGAGCTCAACTAACTTTTGTTATATGCAGCAATGCTAAACTAATTAGTTGTTAATGCTTAAATCCATTGGATATGTTTCAGAACAAACGAATATAGCAGAATCAAAAGTAGCAGGGGAGCTTTTGAGAAATTTAATTAAGCGAAATGCTGGTCCAACATAGCATCAATCTGTACTCATGAGATTTGCTTCTCCCCTTCAACTTCTATAGAAGCCATCAACTACTTTACGATCAATGGTTTCTTCATTACTGACAATTGGAATGTATCGATAAGGGACTGACTTAATAATAGCTTCTTGACGTTTCATATTAAAATACTGATATCAAATCTCTGACGACTTTTAGAGAGTAAATCTCTTATTTTATATGCATTTTTGTACAAAGGTGATATTACAAATACATAGCAGTTCATAGGATTTATATTTAGAAAATACAAATTAATATAATTGTTATAATTCTGACTTTATTTGATTGATTCCTTCCTTTAATCTTGCAAGTGACAGCTCATGCCAACACTCCTTTTAAATTGGTGCATATAGATCCAACATGCCTAACTTGCTAAGTATACTGTAAGAACTCTTGCTGCACATAGTTTTAGTTAGAATATTTGTCAGCTGGACTTCAAATCTCACTAAAGGATACCAAACTATCTTTAGCTCAAGGTTGTATTTGATGAAGTATCTATCAACTTTAACATGTTTGGTTCGATTATGTTGGACTAGGTTATGTGAACTATCAATTGATGCTTTATGATTACAAAACATATTCATTTCATTATAAGAAAGAAATCCAATTTCAAATAATAATCTCCTAAACCAAAGAAGTTCACATAGTACCTTCGCCATTCCTTTGAACTTTGCATCTGCATTTGATAAAGCTACCATGGAAAAGCCTGAAGTAGACTTCCTATCTAATATGTTCCTTGCCCAGTCCGTATTGGTATACCCTTCAACATTTAGGTGGCCATTTTTAGAGAACAAAATTCCTTTTCCTGAGGATGACTTTAGATATTGAAGGATTTGCATTACAACACTCATATGATCTTCGCTGGGACAATACATGAACTAACCAACTACACTTATCGCATATGCAATGTCAGGTCATGTGTGAGACAAATAAATTAACTTGCCAACCAGTCACTGATATCTGCCTTTGTTTTGTTAGGACTTGATTTGGGTACTCTCCAAGTCAATGATTATGGAATATTGGTACATCAACAGGTCTTCAATCCAGTAACCTAACTTTAGCTAATAAATCCAAAACATATTTCCACTAAGAAAGAAATATGTCTTGGTTAGATCTTATAACTTCAATTCCCAAGAAGTGCTTGAGTCCTCCTAGAATTTTCATTTCAAACTCAAGTGCCAATTGTTCTTGAAGCTTAGTAATCTCTTCAACATCATCTCCAGTAATAATCATATCGCCAACATAGACAATTAGAGTTGTGATTTTGCCTTTTGATGCTTCAAAAATAGCGTGTGATCAGAGTTATTCCAGTGAAAGATGTATTTTCTCATTGCTAAGCTTAATCTTCTGAACCATGCTCAAGGAGACCGTTTTAGTCCATACAAGACCTTTTGTAATTTACACACTACCTTACCTTTAGAATTTGTATTAAACCTAGGTGAAACATCCACGTAAATCTCCTCTTCAAGCTCACTATGGAGGAACACATTTTTTACATCGAATTGATGTAAGGGTCAATCTTAATTTGCTGCAAGGGACAATGTAACTCTGATTGTGTTCAATTTGGCCACCATTGAGAATCAACTCCATATTTCTGGGTATATCCTTTAGCCACCAACCTTGCCTTGTATCGTTCAACAGAGCCATCTGTGTTATACTTGATCGAGAAAAGCCATTTGCATCCCACCAGTTTCTTTCCATTTGAAAGTGAGGCGAGTACCTATGTCCCATTTTTTAATAAGGCATCCATCTCCTCCTTTATAGCTTGGACTCATCTTGGATCTTGTAACGCCTCTTCTACACTTGTAGGAATATGGTGAGCTGAAAGATGCTGGGCAAGGAGTCTTGCTGGTACAGAGAGCCTTTCAGTGGATACATTATTGGCAATGGGATATTTCGACCTTCTCTTTTATTTTTTAGGAGAATATCAATTTGTCGGATTACTACGATTATTCCTGAAAGGTAATTCATAACCAACAAAAATAGGACACTCCATGATGTTAGAGACATAAGGAGTAATTGGAGTGTTTGGAGTATTTACCTCAGTGATATTCTTAGGAGATGGGCTAGTAGGCACTGTTGAGAGAGAGGAGACATCGGTGGAAGAATTTACTTCTATCTCATTTGATGAGGTGCCTTCATTGACAACTGCTTTAGTGCAGTCACTAAAATTTTGTCTCTACTCTTCTATTATCCTTACCGAAAGATGATATCTTTGGGTCATTAAATTCTAGCCATTCAAATCGCAACCAATTAACCTCTTCATCAAGATTCTCCCCCTAAAAAGGAGAAGTGGATGTCATAGAAGTATAGAAATTCTAACATTCTAGAAATGTGACATCCATTGTTATATAAGTGCGTCTATGAGTGGGATCATAATAACGATACCCCTTTTGACAAAATCCATAGCCTAAAAAAGAGACATTGAACGGCACTAGGATCAACTTTTGTGTGTTGTTCCTTACGGAGATGAACAATGGCTACATACCCAAATACTCTTAGTGGCATCATCAAAACTGAAGTAAAGTAACAAATTGGGATAACATTTGGAGAGGTGTTTGTGCTGGACCTCGTTTCCGGAGCCCAACAATCGCTTCCTGATACCGAAGAACGTTAGGCCCGAGCCTCGACCCCCAAGGCTAAACCCGGGGTGACCCGTCGGGACAATTGTATGAGATAAAAGCGGAAAGAATTGCAATTAAAACAAATATTAGCGTGACAGCAAAGAGGGGTTCGTCGCGGCATAAGCATCCCTTGCCGTGATGAAGTCGCCAAAAGGGGCGTTGGCCGCGACGACAAAATAAAGGTTCGCCGCGGCGTGCCAAAGGAAGTTCGCCGCGATGTGCCAATGGAAGTTCGCCGCGGCAAAAGTCCCCAAAACATAAATCCGACATCCACATTCAAACATTCAACAATCACATACTTTCATACCTAACAACAATACCATTACAAATCCCGTGAGTTCAACAAACTTTGCTTACATGACATCATACATATCAAAGCTTAAAACAAAATACATAAGGATGCTCAATGTTGAT
>JAOSBP010000007.1:24828234-24847807 GCA_027563825.1 Erythroxylum mucronatum | reverse complement strand
AACCTTTAACATGCTAATTACTCCAACATAGTTAATCTAACAAGACCTCAAAATAATTTAAATCATGCTTAATAAAAAAAATTTGGGGTCCAACAGTTTGCATCTCAGGTACCTTTGATGGCATTCTATTAATAACATAAATGGTTGTTATGAATGCATCTATCCAATACTGATTTGGCATATTAGCTCCAATGAGGAGTGCTCAAGCAATTTCCAGAATATGGCTATTTTCTTGTTATGCTATTTTGTTTTATTGATGAGTCTGTGGACACAAAGTCTCATGAATCATTCCATATTGGCAAAAGAAATCTCTAAACTGAGCATTCACAAACTCTCCTCCATTATTTGAGTGAAGAACTCATGGTGTGGAGACATATTGAGTGCAATTCATCTTATAAAAAGATTGAAAAATTTCAAAAACGTCATCCTTGTTTTTCAGTAAATATAACCATGTCATCCTAGTACAATCATCAATAAATAACACAAATCATCGATGGCCTGACATATTTGTTTTCGGGGAAGGCCCCCACATATGAGCATGAATTAACATAAATAGCATCATACTGTTATTTGAACTCAAAGAATAATTAGTTTGATGGCATTTAGTCGAAATGCATGTCTCACATTTAAACTCAGAAACTGTCAAGTCTGAAAATAGAACAAGAAAAACATGTTTCAAATAGCCAAATGATAGGTGGCCTAATCGATGGTACCAAAGATAAATCTACTCCTCTTTGGACTTATTGGAACGAGTGGTCTCTCATGCTCGACCCATCTTCATATCCTCCAAGTAGTAAAGTCCCCCCTTCCTCCCTCAGTACCACGCCTAATGATCTCCTTCGTATGAATATCCTAAAGGAAGAAAACATCAGGGTAAATAATTGCAGCACATTGTAGTTCCTTGGTAATCCGGCTTACAGATAGTAATTTATGTGCAAGAGAAGGAAAAAGAAGTGGATTAGAAAATGGTAGATTGGATGACACCACCACTGTGCCAGCCCCTGTTACTGTAAATGTGTCCCCATTGGCATTGACAATGCTTGTTCTTTGTGGTACAGTTCTTTGGGAAAATATCTTTCATCGTTGGTGATGTGATCGAAGGCTCCTGAATAAAAAATCCACAAAGAATCGTTTTTCTTCACATTAGAGTTTAGAAAAATTGTACCTGAGGTGGTATTATGTCGTTCATTTGGACTAAAATTGAGAGTTAAGTCATTGGCAATTGAAGCTAGACCAACAAAGATAGCAGCCAATCCTCTAGCAATTTGCCCATCCTTACCTGTGTTGACAATCTCTCCTTCGGTACGTTTCTTCTTTGCTTGTAACTCATGCCACCATTCGGGACAACCATGAATCTTAAAGCATATCCCTTTAGTGTGTTTAGATCCTCCACAATAAGAACATTTCTATCTAGTAGATACATTTTTTGATTTAGAAATGAAATTTGACTTTCCACCTAGACCAGAGCTAGGTACAAGAGTTCTCATTCTCAAACTTTTAAATTTCAACACAACACCTTGTGATTCCTCTGGCATAATTCCTATCATCACTGCTTGGCATGTTGTCTCACGAGGACATGGGCATACGCTTGTTCCATAGTAGGGAATGGTTGAATATGCAGAATTTTCCTCTCAATCTTGTCGAGCCGATCATCCAAACCATCCAAAAAAATAAATACTTGTTCTTTTTGCACCATACTGTTGTAGTTCTGAATATCTACTTGGCACTACATCAGATTAGGTCTCCGAAAATTAATTCCTCTCCACAATCCTTGCAGCGTGTTGTAATATTTTTTCTAATGAACTACCTGCTTGCTTTAATTGTGATACTTTGCGTCGGAGATCATTTACCTAAAATGCATCATTGCCATCAAAATAGGTTGTTGTAATGGCATCCCGCACTATTTTTGCATTTGGGAATCTAATAAAATTCCCAATCATGAAGGATCCATTGAGTTAATCAGCTAGCTTTTTACTATGGTGTCATCTGTATGCTATTTTCGAAACATCGGGTCTGTTGGTTTGGGTTGGTACAAGTCACCATTGATATGACCCAACTTATTTTTTCCATATATGTACATCTCTACCACCTGGACCAAAGTATATAATTGGTCCCATCCAACTTGATTCCAATTGGAGCAGTGGTTGAGTTAATCGTTGGATTTGAAATTGAAGTCTTGGATAGAACTTTAGTCATTCTTTCTGTAATTTTTGCCAGAAGAGAAAGTGAACAAGAGGAAATTTCAGGTGTTTCGTCTCTTTTTTGTCACGGTGAAAGGTATGGATTTGAACACTAAGTCTATTGTTTTTTAGTGGTCTGAGATATGTCCGCTCTGATACTATGATGACTTAAAAGAGTAAATCTCTTATTTCGTATGTGTTTTTGCATAGAGGTGATATTTAAACATATAGAGTTGTCCATATGATCTATATTTGGAAAATACAAATCAATACATATTTTACTATAATTCTTGTTCTAATTGATCAATTGCTTACTTTAATCTTGCAAGTGACAGCTCATGCCAATAATCTCCACCATAAGTAGCTAGCAAATACATGATTCAATAGCTAATTTATAATCACACGGTCAATGGACGATTAATGCTAAAATTGTTAGCTATAGTTGTCAAGTTTTGATTCCTTGATTTAGGGACTTCTGTTTTATGTTTATTGTTAAAAAAAACAAAAAAAATCTTTTATGTTTATTGTTGTTAAAAAAAATCAAAGAAAGAAAAAGAAAAAAAAAAGCAAATGGATGAGCAATGCTAAAATGATAGGTCTCACTTTATAGTAAGCTGGTCTATTTGTTTGCTTCCAGATACGTCCATTCTTATAGTCAGCTAATCTTTTTCATTTTAACCTTCTTTTTTCTAATTTTTTATTTAAAATGTTTACTTATGTTTAAGCAAATTGACAAACCTTAATTTTGTTTTCTTTTCATGATATTAATTCTTAACAACTGCAAAGTAATAAAGTGAAAACATACATAAATGACTGAAGATTAGAATTAAGGAAAATGGGAGTATTTTTCTAATTATGAAAAGTTATCCTAAATGTTAAAAAAATATTAAACAAATTATATTTTTTAAAGTAAAATTGATCAAAATAAACTCATTTAGACTAATCAAGTCCAATAAAATTAAAATTAATTGTTAAATGAGAAAATAGTTAATTAGATTTATTTTATGTAAGTTTTCATATAAAAACCATCAATTACGAATGTACATAATTTTATCGAGAATCAATTCAAGATTTTAAAAATAATATTAGACTTTTACTATCAGTAACCATATAAAAAGTTGGAAGAGTCCGCAATTTAGTTTATTTCAAGATAAGTCGGCAATTGATCAAAAAGAGCACATATAATAATGATGATCGGCTGTAAAAATAAACAAGAACAACGATTCGTCCTCCTGCTCTTCTCTATTCGTTGGTTGACATAGAGGACAGGAGCTAGTCCCATCGTTCCCAAGACGCTTCTTCATCTTCACCAGTATATAAGGTATATAAAGCATGGTTAGATGCGAGTCGGTTCTGAAAACTTCTAGTAGTAAAACCGTCCATATAACTTGATTTTATATGGTAGGTTTCAGAGGCCAACAATGCCACACAGGGAAAAGAAAAAAAGGTAGAGAAAACTCACAAAATGTTGGCCACACCTGATAAAAGAAAGAGCACGTATAACACTGGGAAATAAAACGCTATCCTTCCAATAGGTTGCATCCATATGATTTGGATAAGCATCGGTTAGCCGCTACTATTCTAAATGGAATTCGTACCACAGCAGTAGCAAGAACAGATGATGGTATCTCTAAACGCTAGACTCTGAATTCTTTAATGTTATGACTAGAACTCCTCTTCGGTCTGTGTCCCTTCCGTTCAATCTGAAGATAGACAGGATACTGGAATTGTCTATCTTATCTTTTGTACATGTTGTAACAGTGAACTATAGTGAATGAAATATTTTCGATTTACAAAAAAAACAACTAATTGATATGAAGACCATTAGATGAAGAACATATACAACCTCAACTCGTCTAGTTTCTTCTAAAATACATGTTTCATTCGTTGATTGACACAACGAACAGGAACTAGCCCATACATTTTCCCATCGCTCCCAAAACGCTTCCTAAAAGTTTTACATGCCAATATACGAGATACATAATGCACGGTAAGATAGAAGCCGCTTCTCAGAACTCGGACACACGGCTGTTTCTTATGTTTAGTTCAGCTCTCTTCATACTTGCATAAAATCATCCATCATCTTCATATGGTAAGCTTCATCTGAGATATATAATGCGTGGTTGGATGCAAGCCGGTTCTGGAAACTCAAGCCCCAGGGTTGTTTCTTCTGTTTAGCCAAACTCTCCTCGTACTTGTATACTACCATTCATCAACTTCGTACGGCAGGCTTTGGTAGAATTCAGGAACCATCAACGCTCCGTAGGAAAAGAAATTATGCAGAAAACTCTTACATAAATTCACAACGTCAGGACCCATACTTGATCAAAAAGCGCATAGATAGTAATAATGGCCATGAGAACCAGTGTAAATATAATGAAGGCCATGTTGGCAAAAAAACAAAGCAAACAAGTATAATAATACAACCCGGACACAGCTAGTTTCTTCTAAAACACAACTATCTCATCGTTGATTGACATACAGAACAGGAACTAGTCCAGACATTTTTCCATCCCTCCCAGGTCGCTTCTTCTTCACCTGTGACAAAGCAGTGGATACCAATATATGAGATACATAATAGTGGCAAGATGCAAGCCGGTTCTGGAAACTCAGATTGTTTTCTATGTTTAGTTCAGCTCTCTTCATACTTACATAAAACCATCCATCAACTTCATACTCTATTTCAACCTCCTCGCCTGCTATTAAGCTTAGCTGCAACAAGAAGCCAAGAAAAGAATTACAAATTCATACTACAACAGAATTTGATGACATTCTTAAATAAGTAATGGCAGCAAATAAGTAATCATAGTAGATCTAGTGGAGGAACGACATTATTGAATCATGGGCTCACTTACAGATCAAACACCAGTTTAAGAGTCGGCTTACCTCATCATCCCCACCTGCACTGAAGTCATAAAGCGCTGTTCCCAATTGTGGATTTCCAGAAGATGCTCGTTCCTCAGATGCTAATGGGTTTTCAAATGACTCATACCGTTGCATGACGGATGAACTGTAAGATGGAGGTTCTTCTCTAATCTGAAAAGGCTTTAATATATTAGATTCTTAAGTCACATAAAATACCAAAGACAACTTAATGTAGTGCACCCTTACCGGAGAACCTGAACCCTCATACATTGACGAGGGACCACTGTACCTGTTTCCCGCTGACCTCTCCTGCTATAGACAATTTACAAGGTGTTAATGCATGGATGTACACACACAGACAGAGAGAGAGAGATGCATGGATGTTTGCACATTGAGAGAGAGAGAGAGAGAGAGAAATCACTATATTCAACTAAATCTAGAACTCGCAAATTCCATGAAGATCTTAGAAATTTCTTTTCTAGACAAAATCTTTAAACACGAGGTTAGGACCATCTATAGAGCAAAACTCTTTGACATCAGGAGAAAATTGAATGATTTGATCACAAAATTCTTGAAACCAAGAGATGAGTCCTATTACTATTATCTGTATTTTGGGCTCCCCACACTTATTATGTCCTCAACAGTCCAGAACATGCAAATAATAGTTCGCATCAGTAAATTTTGATAATCCTTAACTGAGAAGAGGCTGCAAATAATAAAATAAAAACTACTTTGGAAACACCTGGCACTGGTAGTTCGGAAGAAAATCACTGGTCATAATAAGGTAAATAGCATAACCATACATGAAATGCTTAAAAATGTGTTATTTATGACATCAGAAACAATGATATAAACAAAAAATTGGAAAGAAACATACTGCAGATGAAGGACCTAAATGAATCAAAATGGAGCAGCACAATAAAATCCAAGTTTATCATGCAATCGCATACTTTTGCTCTTAAAAATCTATATTCCTCAATATATCATTAATACAACATCAAAAATCTGCTCCGCACCATAGCAATCTTCAAGATAATACATTAAGGAACAAAAAGACAATATAGCAACGAACAAGTGTCCAGTATGAGGGTCTTACCGAGGTTTGAGTAATTCCGTAATTGGTTGGACGAGAACTGAACAACGAAGGGTAGTTGATTCCACCAAAGTGGGATGATATTGATGTCTCAACTGATCCTATAGAGTCAGGAGAAGACGACCCTGATGACCTTGCATCCTCTTCCTGCAATTTCACGAGGCACAATTAATTTATCCAGGACCACATTAAGCATTCTTTACTTCCAAGCTGAAGCAATGATTTATAGATCCCACTCTAACTAAATCTAATGTGAAATCCATACCTCTAATTCTGAAGATTCTAGAAGTGTCTTTGCCCACATATCATCATAACTAACTGAAGGCCGAGAAATGATATTCTCTTCAACATCAGGGGCATCAGTTCCAATACCAGCCAGAAACTCATTGACCTAGCATGAGATGAAAACTGAAATAAAAAGGTGCCACGAACAATAATCTAAAGCACAAAACTGTGTAATTTGCTTCTGAAACAATCCAAATGTTGGAAACACTACTGTATACATCACCTTCCAAAGTAACAAATTTTAACCTGGTCTCACATTTTTGTGTGTCCGTATGTCTGTGCACATGTGCAAGTGTGCATGAGAGAGAGCAAGAGAAGTAAGTCCTTTTTATCTGACTAGCATTCCAATATAATGCAAATAAACCATAGTTCAGATGGCATAAGATGATTTCTTACTCTGTGCACTGCAGGTGCATTGTTCCCTAACAAGTCATCATCACCCAGGTTTGCTGCCCAAGCATTTACTAGATCATCATCAAGTGAATCAGGCTCAGTACGACCTGGCTTAGCTTCATAAATTAGGTCAGATATTCCAGTGGTAACAGCTGGGTCACTTAAACCAGTAGATGCATCTATATTGTGCTTGGTTCGATAGATATCAATGAGTTTTGTGCTGCAATATTTCACGAGCAAAACAACCATAAAGATAAGGTCCGTGCTATGAAAAGAGCAAAATACCAAACCAAAAAAGAGAGTAACATTGCTTGGCAAACATCATCAATCTTCAGCATACAAACTTTTACCAGATCTCTTGGGAAGAACAATCCAGAAGTTTATATTGTACACAATCAGAGTTGATGAATCCAAATAAAATTGCAATCTTTGAAAGAAAAGAAAAGACAAAAATTGCTTAAGAACCCATTATCAACAAAATCATTAAAGGATGTTTCAAAACCACACCTGTCTTCCAAATAAATAGTAATTAATCTATCCGAAAAACTAGAACCAATAATTGCTCATATCAGATGTCAATTCAAATTCTTTTCTAACAATCAGATTCCCAGAGATCACAGGATTAGCAGTAGTAAGTCAGAATATAATGAATGGAGAGAAACCTCAACCCACAAAACAAGTCTATATTTAAATCTTGCAACGATGAGAACAGTTAATCAAGGAAATGCAGACTATCAAGTAAACTGCCTGAAATTTCCCGTGATAGAAAAAGAGATCACTAAAGTCATAGAATCGCAGCTTCAGGAAATTAAAAGGAAAATCAAATGCTCTAAATCAGGCTGTATGATATTAATTATGATTAGTAACATATAGAGAATAACTATTTATTTCATACCCACATAATCAATCGAATCGAGTAACAATTTTTGGATTTTGGCAAAGAATTGTTCATTTTAATGCACTAGCCATGGTGCATAACCTTTTATAAAAGAATAAAACTGGATAGGATTGAAAAAATAGAGACAGGGGTTAAAGATTGGATGAAGTAGGCCACAAATTTCAACCTAATATAAAGGAAAAAAATTCTAGAAATTAATTTTGTACCTTATTGGCCCCAAAGGCAGGTATTTTGTTCTTGGAACATAACAAAAGAGTGAAACGAGATTTAGTAGCCTCTCATGGGTTTCGTAGAGTTTCTTTAGTTCATCATCAGTCCATTCCTTGTTTGTGTTATCATGATTTCTTATATCCCTGCAATACTGAAAACTATGGATATATTTGCAAAACAGAATCAGATAACAGATAGAAATAAAAGCCTCACCCTTACTTGATTAGTTCATCTTGTTCTCGGTACATTTCATCAAGAACTTTTATCATGGGGCTTATTAGAATACCTAGTCCTGTACCACTGGCTCCTTGGTCTTCCCCATTACTAAGATGCAGTTCTGATAACTGAGATTGCACTCCACCTTCTGCTAAAGTACTTAGAAATTCATAGATTTGGAGCCTATAGGGCTCACCGGACCGTATTGCTATTGTGGTCAGTGCTTGGGCAGCAATAATCCGAACCTGGGGGCATCCATAATTATATTCATAACTAAGAGAATTTTAAACTCGAAGAAAACTAACACAGTAAATATTTAAGGCCTGGTCATCATAAGTTGAAAGTCTCTCTGTAATATTTCATTTGGATAACCGCAAGTTCAAGACCTATGAGGAGCTTTATCATGTTTCTGCTCAGGTCGAAGTCTTTGGTTAGTTCTACTCATGTAGAAAGGATCAAGAAACTCAACGTCACTATTCATGAACAACTTGGAGTCTGGCCTTCTTTTCGCACTAAGAGTTATTTTTTTCTTCTAGGTGGTTTTCTATTTAAAATATTTTACTTTGTTAGATCTCACCGTGCATGAATCAACTTTTGCAAAAAGGTTCTAAGTCTATGCATTTTGGTTCTTAATAGAGCTCTAGGAAAGCAATTCAACTCATTATCGATCAAGGATTAGTCAACATACATGAAATTCAAGCCTCACCATCAGTTTCCTTTTATGCTTTACAAACCCAAATCACAGTCAACAAAGCTTTCATATGATATAGGTTAATGTTGCATCCATATTAACTCATACCAGCTAAAAAGCATAACCAACTGTTGCTCAAGCAGAAGTAGCCAGGAACTTTCTTGCTATTTAAAGAATTCTGTGGCAGTCAATGTATACACAGTATTCTATTGTGTGCATGTACAAATTTTGTCAAACATACAAGTCATCATGATGCAATCAGTGGGTGTACAGTTCAGAATGAATAACCATGAGACATATTCATACCTCCCAGCTGCCACTAAAAGCACATCTCTGGAGTCTGGTCAATGCACCAGCTAGAGTAGGATTACGAGAGCTGGCTGCAGCAACCATTTTATCTGTATCTAGCATCATCAAGGCAGTACCAGGAGGGGTTGCTGACTCCCAAGCATATTCCGATGCAGCATAATTTGCATTTTCACCAAGGAACCAAACCTGTGGGTTAACGTTAAGGAGACAAAATTCAGATGTTATGTTAATAGGAATTAAACAATAATTTCAAGATTGTGAGGCTGGAAGGGTTGCTTACTGCTGCTTGTACTAACTTCTGCAATGCCAGAGCTGCTTTAGGATCAGACGCAGATACCCGATCTACTGATGTTAGTCCAGACATTGACCAGGGCTGCGGAGGTGGTAGGTCAAGAACTATAGTGACCGCTTCCAGTGCAGTGTGCTTTCCACCAGGACCAGCTCCAACAAGACACGTCTAGAGAAGGAATTACCAGTTAATTGTCATAGCTGCATATGCTTATAGAATCTGACTTTCTAATCATACTACAAAACTCTCAAAGACCAAACAATCAAGAATAGTTTTAAATTTGAAGCCACTTTTGTAAACCTTAAGAGAAAACCTAAATTGAGGATGGAAACAAATATATGTCAAAACAAGGATAACTAAAAATAGATAATCAAACATAAAATCTTGAGAATATTGAGCACTAAGCAAAAGCCTATTTATTTTCCAAAAAAAAGAGAGCAAAAGCCTACTTTCCAGAGCAGTTGTAGCACATCAGCATCTATCTTCCCTGGCACTTTTGTAGCAAAGATCCTTGCAATTTCAAGCAGAGTGACGGCCATATCAGGAGTTGCCTGACAAACCAATATATTAAGTCTAACTGACATAGGATCATGACAGACAAACTGATCAGGTTCTTTTAATCTATATTTACACAAAATATGAATGTAAAAACTTAGTGCAGAGCATAAGTAAGTATTTTTAAATAATTAAAAGCACATTGTGGGTACAATCCACAGATCCAAAAGAATATTACACTATGCCAATACTAATGCAGAATCCTCCAAAAAGGATGCAGGACTAACTGCTGAACGGTGCCATGCAACAAGAAGAAAAAATATAGTATATATACAAAATCCCATCCATTATTAAAATGTGTAGACATGCATGTAAATATATTAATGTCAATGCAAATCATTTTCTAAATGTGCATAAATTTTTTGAGCATATGCATTTACATGTAAGCAATTACATAATAAGTGAGAAAACTCTGAGCTTAATATTAAAATTGAGCAGGCAAGGTAAGAAATGAATTACATACCTTAAAACGAGCATGCAAAGTGAGTAGAATATCATTTAGCAGTGGCGCCGGCCACGCTGGATCAGAAAGCTCTGATGCAATAATTGATTCTAGTTCGTCAAATGATTCGTGAGGACTTTGCATCCATATCAATGCCTTAATCACCATTGCTCGAACATAGACACATTCACAGGCTACCGTTGTCCTTACAACTTCCATTAGTGAAGCTAACAAACTTGCAATTGTATCCTTCCCACTAGTTGCGCTAGATAGAGCAGAAGCCTTCTTGGCACCTGTGGAGTAAGAGACAAAAGTGCAGAAGGAAGAAAACCAATCAGATAACGCCCCACACACAGACCACTAGTCGTTTAAGAGTCAAATCATAATGGAAGGGATCGTATACCTCACATGTTTATCAATCCCAAATTGATTAATAAAAAAATATTGGATTTCAAAAGAAGACAGCTTATTAACTGAAGCAAAGCATAAGATTGTGACAGATAATACTAAAACCAGCAAGCAACTAGACTCAAATTAGAAATTGGAAGTTTTAACCTTAGGGAAGCCAACTTGAGTTCGTTGTTGACAATAGCTGATTACTATTAACTGAGCAAAAAAATGAAGGTATACTTACTAGAAACTCAACAAGAGAAATGTCCAAACTAATTTACTTGTGAGCAAAGGAAGAATCAATGACATCCGAATAATAAATTGAAATCAGCCAACTGATGAAGTCAGGCTTTTGATTCACTTGTATGTGAGCATACAAGAAAGGAATGATTGCAATATCATAGGAACTAATTATAGAGAAAAAGATATTGACTTTCAGAGTTAGATCCCTCTTATGGCTCAGACAATAACCATCTTTTGAGAACAAATAGACACGAAAAGGTTCAATTAGGGTGCTTGTGCCACAATTATATGTCCTTTCGTGATGTCTTCAAGGCACTATTATCTACAGCAGTGAGTTCTTTGATGCATAACAGAAACTTTGGAGCAAGTAAAATTATGAAGACTATTTTTGTAACAATTTATGTCAGATAAAGCTCCACATTAGTGATCTACAAAACCTTGAAATAGTACAAACAGTTTTGATTACAGTATATTATCTGTGGAATAATATAAAAAGATCAGGAAAGATCATTATATAAAAATCGTGGAAGGAAAGAAATAGATCTAGTTACCATCAGCATACGGGTTTTCATTAAAATCTTGATCTTGTGAATCAATATTCTCAGAGAAAGAATTCACATCCACTCCGTCAACATCTTGTAAGCCTAAAGCAAATGCAGCAGCCCTACTTCTTCCCATTTCCAGTACTACTCTTGCAGCCGCATGGAGCACTGGCCTAGAGAAACTGCGAAATGAACTCTCCAACCTAAAATCAACAGTAACTGACACATCAGAAACTCAAAATGATCAAAGCATTTGCATCAATGCAGATTTGATGCCTTGAAAGATAATACTTGAAGGAGAAGGATAAGAGAAAAAGCAAGAGAGATGGAGGATGGTTAACATAAGGAAAGAAGCTAGATCAACCTTCTCATTACAAGCTTAATTAAAGGCTGTGGTCTCCTTGTCTTTTGAGATTTTTCTTTCGAAGCCTTTGACAAATCATTGGAGTCAACACTTGATCCCTTAGACACAACGGATGGTGCTTCAGGCAATTTCAGAATCTCCCTAGTTAAACGGTACCAACCAGCAGCCCGCTCTTCAGTCCTATAATATGCAATAACATGGGTAAACATCTGTTAAAGAATTATTAAGAACTATTAAAAACAATATCACAAAGCAGTGAGAACATTAAGGAGTGAGAAAATTGCATAAGATAGTCTGAAAAAGTACCTCTCAATATTATCAGGTTTCCCCAGCACACATAAAATTGCTTCAAAACAGACTCTTTCGCTAGGATCTAAAAGGAGTTGATAGAGGACAGAATTGAACTGAGACTTAATGTCAGGTCTCGCTGCAGTCATCGATATCAAGAAGAATCAATAAAGTTGTACATTTAACATGTGTCCCAAGTATAAAAAATAATGTCTATATATATATATATATATGTATGTATGTATATATATATGTATATGTCTATTGGCAGGTATATCTGAATTTAAAGGGTAGAAAACAAGAATTCACCATCCAGTGCACGGGCTCTAGATATTGAGTAGCATAACCTTGCCAGTGAAACTCTAGCAAGAACATCATGCAAATGGAGAACATCCTGCAGAGCCCCTGATGGATAACAGCAGTAACTAGGAGTTAGTAATCTAAAAGGCATATCACAACTAAACCTCTCTTAAAGCATCAGAACAAATCATAAACAGAGATAGATGTACAGATTTTTTTCTTTTCTTGAGCATCACATACATTGATCTTCTCTGTTCATCTCATTTACATTTCTGCCTTACTTTAGTACAAGTTTTCACATAGTTGGCTATATTATCATGCCTTCTAGCTCAAATCTTTGCAGTGTCAATAATCCATCCTCAAAATGGAGTTATGTTTTATCCCAAGAACTTTTTCTGGTCTAAAGATTAAAAAATGTAAAAAGTTGTTGAGTCGATCCATAAATACCAAATTAATCTCATAAATTATACAGACACATATCCAGTATTATTTTAGCCAACTTGATGATCCAATACTGTTCAAAAACAAAGTATAATAAACTTTACTTAAATTGTCTACTACATTATCTTGACCTGAGAACTATACATTCTATTATCTACAGTTTGTAAATGTTAAAACTGACTAAGCTGGACCTAAACCAAGTTAAAATGAGGTTTCAAAATTGGCCATAAATTGCATGTGAAGTTCGCTCATCTAATCAATAGTCATAGTAGAGCTTTATTTGCAAACTTTAAACTTCAATGTACTTTCTTGTAGATTAAACAAACAAGGGAAGTCAGATGCTCAAAATCTTTGTAACATTTTAAGATATTAATTTATCATACACCAATAGCCACCAATTTAACTTGACTTCAATGGATCTAGCTCTGCAGTTAACATGAGAATAATTGATTATTATTGAAAAGGTACCTCTAGAGACAAGAAAGAGAGAGAGAGTAAAGAACAAGAAAGATCAAGAATGCTACCTCCAGGGATCACAAGCTTCGCTGCAGAAAGTACAAGAGAAATTAATCAGAACGGACAAATTTAGTTTGGAGATCACTATTAGAACATG
The DNA here is from genome assembly GCA_027563825.1 of Erythroxylum mucronatum. Taxonomy (NCBI): domain Eukaryota; kingdom Viridiplantae; phylum Streptophyta; class Magnoliopsida; order Malpighiales; family Erythroxylaceae; genus Erythroxylum; species Erythroxylum mucronatum. The sequence continues at coordinate 24,834,200 of JAOSBP010000007.1, read as the reverse complement.
GAGTTTGTTATGTCACATGCAATAAAACACTATTGTGTCAAATTATGGACGACTCACTCAATGCCATTGCAACTGCATAGGGGTCTTTGGTTGCCAACTCTGCAAGAATTTCTAAAGCATGCCTCACAGCAACAGGATCGGTAAATGAAACCCTTCAAAAAGATTAAAAGGATAAGATAATGAAGAACAAAATTTAAACAAGTCACAAGTTATGAATCATGAATCATAGAACCCAGCACGCATCAAACACAACTGGTCCTTGCTGCCATGCAAAAAGAAATGCCTAAGACAGGGTACTTTATGTCCTCTTAATGTACCTAAAGCACTGGCACCAATATGGCATTTCTGTATTAGACAGTACAATGAATAACAACACAGACTAAGTTTCTAAACTTTGTTCTTAACTCGTCAGAGTCTGATGCATTAATCCTTTCTCATCATAAAATTTACACATCTTGAAAGCAATCTATCTCGTACATCCAGTGAAAATTTAAAGAGTTCTGTCCCATCTACTTATCAGTGAGATGAGATGTTCAGAATGTAAACTTCTTTGCTCAATCCAAGTCACTGTTTACTGACTCAAACTCTTTTTTGTCTCTTGTAAATGACAAAGTTCGCTTCACTTAATGTTCCTCTTGGTGCCACCCTCATAATAAGATGTTCTCATTGATCTTATATTACAAATATTCAGACACTCACTGTTGGACATTATTTCTTTAGGAATCATTTTACACCTAGGCCCTGTTTGGTTGGCATGGATTGTTAACTGGTAAAGTAATCTTTTTCCTAAAATTTAAATTATTGCGTTTGGTTCGTTTTTTTGAGTAGTTAGGAAAGTAAAAACTTTCCTAATTTAGGGAAAATAGTAGCACTTTCCCAGGATTCTAAATACCAACACCCATCTTGGTATTTAGATACTTTCCTAAGGAATTTAAACTAAAAATTAAACTGTCCAATTTAACCCTTCTTTCTCAACCAACTCTTAAACACCTCTTTTATTAAAATACTACTTCTCTTCTAATATTTTTATTCGACCGCAACTCTTTTTTTAAAGCACACAGATATTCTTCTTCTTCTTCCGACGTTTGCTCGATTTTCTCCTCTTCAAATATTCATCTTCTTCTTTTGAAAAACAACACTACCTCTCCAAAACACACAATCGCCGACTAGCTATTATTTGGAAACAGCAGAGACGAAGTCCAAACATTTGAAGAATACCTCCACCATTCAAAAGAGGACCGTCAATGATTTTGTTCATACCTACTCAAGCTTATTGGCAAATTCTCTTCTAATGTCCAAAACTAACTCAACAACACATGGGTTCACTAAGTCTGGCGGAATGTCAGTTATGTTGGTATGAAATGCAGAAACTTTATATCATTAAACCACCAAATATTCTCAAATTCCTTCGAAAGTGATTGCAGAAATCAAAATAAAAAAGAACCAAACCACGATGAAAAATCACACATACATACAAAAAGCACAAAAACCAGATGAAAAATCGATGTTCCCAATGTGAATTTGTTATTTCATATCTTCCACACTTGCCGACATCTTCAAGTTTAGGTACCCAACTCTGTCGAACCATCAAGACCAATCTCACACTTCTTCAAACATTTTCCCAAGAACGTAATAAATTTCTTTGCCTCTTTAATTTACCATTCAGTTCGATAATTGAAGATGATAATAATATTTCATCAACGATAAGGATGCCATCAAATAATGCCATCAGAACGCAGAGTCGCAGACATTGAGAACTCACCATGAGCAATCATAAGCAAAATCGAAACCTACTTAGCTACATGGGATTTCTTTTCCGAGGGTCTCATGTAGCTTTCAATATCTGACAGGCTTGACTCCCATTCCTTCTCGCATTCAGCGTGGTACTCGAAATAGGGAGTCTCTGATGGAGAAAGAAAATACTTGTAAATCGGAAGCAACTCAGAGACTCCAACAAGATCCGAAGCATGTTTAGTGTTTGAACAAAGAGAGATACAGAGGGAGCAGTCGCCGGATGAATCAGGCAAAGATTTGGGATGAGGTTTGAAGCTACATGGGATTTCTTCAATACGATACAAGATGCGGTTTGCTTTTTTTCGATTTTGTTTGTAAAAGGATATAACTGGAAAAATAAGTTAAAATTACATTACATTCCGGTACATACCAAACATTATAATAAGAATCTATCTAATTTTTCTATTAAAATTTTTATAAGTATCCAAACATGTAAATATCTTTACTTTCCACAGATTTATTTTCCAAAGAATCAGATTCCAGATTAACTTTACTTTCCTGTCAACCAAACGGGGCCCTAATAAGACAATTTTGCATACTCTAAATTATTCCAGTCCTAGTCCAAACCATATTATCAGCTTAACAATTGCAAAACTCAAAAGTTTGTAAGTGGCCTTATTCATTCCCAACATGCAACCACACATCCTTATCACAGTTTATAACGTTAGAGTTTGCAAACTCCAAGAGATATCTAAACAAAAGTTAACACCAATCGGCAAAACTCAAGACAAGTTAAAGGAGTTGTCTTAAGAACTTACCCTTGTACAGCACGATGAAGAAATGCAGGATTTCCAGGATCAAGAGGAAGTCTTCTCAATGCACTTAGTGCAACATATTGGAGGTTACCCCGGATGATAGACTGAAAAATGAATTTTATTTGGATAAATAAAGCACAAAACAGAATAAAAGACCATTTTACCCATAATTGCAATACAAGCAATATCAATTATGCTTTCACAGAGGCAGAGAGGAATTTAAACATTTATTAGATATAAATAACACAAAAGAAAAGAAAATCTGCCAGTAAATTGAGGGACAATTGACAACATTGAAAGAAAGTATGAGCTGACTTTCTCAAAACAATCCCAAGGGGGTTGAAAGAAATGTTAATTCTATTATCAAATAAAAGAAATCAATACAGCCACGTGGAGACACCCTCTTGCTTTAGAAACAGAAATTCCAAAATGGACGTCCTCAAGTTTGAATAAGACAAATGTTTGGATAGGGTTATTGTGTGGATAGCAAAGCACACTTTACTATATACTTCCAATTGGTCATAATATAAGCATAGGCATATTGGAAGTATTGGTCAATAGCAACTGGTATTAAACACAAGAAAGGTCACAGATAATCTTCGTACTTGCAGATATACTTATGACACAGCACAACAGGGGTGAAGGTTCCATTCTCATAACCATATAATGGAAAGTTTACCTCCTTATCACCACCTTTTGTCCCAAACATGCCTTTCTTTCGCTTTTGTGGGGCATCAGCAACCTGTCAATCAATATGTATTCTATGGAATAATTTCAAACATAATCAAATTATGTAATGAAAAATGACAAGTTGCAAAGATCTTCACGAAAACTGGATAGAGAATCAAATGTTCTGTGCAATAAACCAACCAAACAAATTGCTGAGATTCAATAAATAATAAAATGAAAGGGTAATTATTAGATGGAAATTGATGACTTTCAAAATTACAGTTAAGAGTGTAGATCAAAATATTAACAACTTTACATCAATTTTCAATTTCACCATTTAAAGTAATCAACTGCAGTGTGTCAGATGAAAGTGGATAAAAATCCTGAGCTTCAGAGGGACCAGAGACTGACATTCTACATCTGCCGACAGAAAGAAACTTAGAGACCATAGTACTCTAAAGCAACAATTTCGATGGAAAACCACATACATATACTGAAAGCAATAAAAGAAATCATGAAGGAGATGAAAATTTAAAGAAAAAAGGAAGCAAATATTTCCATCTGGGAGCCTATATGATAAAAGATCACAAAGCCACTTGATATTCTGTCCAATCATCACCATTTAGTCAAAATGGGGGAGATCCAAGAGGAATAAAGTATAACAATCTAATAAGGACGGAAAGAAGAAACGATAATGCAGTATTATTCTACAATGTTGATAGCAATACCTTATCAAGAATGCCAAATATGATCTCATACAATCTGGATATAATATCAGTGCTGTTTGAAGGAGCATAAGTAAGAGCCTTCAAAGCTTGCAATCTCCGTGGATGGACTTCAGGATAAAAAACAATTCAGTCACAAACCACCATAAGATCCTTACAAGTTACATGAACAATATGAGAGAAACAAACTACATGCAGTGCCAATATACAAAAATGCCAGGTGCAGCCAGAAGTTGCAAGATGAAAGGAACTAATTCGGGAACCAGAAAGGGTCTAATCTGAGGCAGCAAGCTTACTAAAAATAACAGATCACCAATTAAAACACAAGTAGCTATATTTACAACCTCATCAAACATGGGAAAAATCAGAAATCAATCAAACGATTTCTTCATATGAATATTGAATAACAGCACCTATGAGGGACGCCCAAGATAATAGGCAGCTGGTACTAAATATTCAAACAAATGGAAACAAGAATGAAAAAGAACACTTTACATTCAATCTCGTCATTTGAAGCCTCCTGACATAGTTGGTCTACTATGCGTGGTACAACATCAGCTCTTGTCACCCCTCCAACAGCATCAATGTCAGCCAGGGCATCCCAGTTAGGAGTGGGAATTCCACCACCTGGACTTAAACCTTGAGCACCAGTGTCTGATAAGATTCTGGCCAAATAATAATAAACATAGCGCAGAATAGTCCGATCTTCACATTGCTGACTAAGCTGTGAAATAACAGGGGGAACATATGAACTAGTACATAAGTCTAAGGGGAAAAAAAAATTGTCTGAGACATTTTCAAACAAGAATTTGGAACATAAGTTCCCAAATCTAACCTGTCTAATTTATAGCAGAACATAAATATTAATTTACTTGTTCTTGGAGAACCAAAGAGAAAAGCAAAAGGAAAGCTAAGCGAGATGAAGCTGTTAAGATATAAACGGGAAGGAGAGCAGAAACAGAACATACCATGAGAAGGGATGGGGCCAAAGAGGGGTCAACCGAATTGTACACCGCAAGTTTGGGAAACACATGATGTATTAATTGCTTCTGAGAGCTTTTCTGTTCCACAAAACATTAAAAAAAAAAACAAAATCATTCTTCCAGTCAGTTCAAAAAAATTTGCAGGTTTAGAAAAATGGAAGCAGTAAGAAAGACCTGATCGGAGGTAGCAGCTAGTTCGTGGATGCTCCTTGCAAGTTGAGAGTAAGAAACCGGCTAAAGAAACCAAAGAATTTGAAATTAAGTACGTTTACAACAGAGAAACAAGCGAATGTATAAGGAAAATGCTTACTACAAGATATAGCAAAAGGGAAATAAAAAGGGACCCCAACCTTCTTGTTCTGCTTCTGAGGCATGGTGATGATGTTAGTCCTTACAGGATTGAGGGCAGCCTTAGCCGCAGAAATAGTGTCGTTTTGGATCTGAGTAAATGTCATCCCTCTTTTGGACTTCTTCTCTCCGAACGACGACGACTTCCCTCCCAAAACCGACTGCTGCGACGGAGTAGTGCTAGTACTCGTAGTAGGAGATGGAGTTGCCGTGGATCCGGACTGAGTTGAACCGGGATCCGCCGTAATCAGATCCATCAAGGTGGTGCCCGAAGAATCCTACAACAACCAAACACCAAACATCACACGCATCACTATCGATTAATTATAGATTTAAAACCAAAAAAAAAAACAGAAAAGTATTTGATTCAGGTCACGGTTACCGCCATCAATTGGGCCGGCGTCCGAACAAGTTCAAGAATTACAAGAAGAGTCTCTTCGTCTTGTCGCCGAAGAAGAACTACCCTTCCCCGCTAGTCTGCCAATAGTAAGAGTTACTTACGTTATTTTTTTTTCGGTTGTTGTACAAAGAGTTACTTACGTTTGAATATTACTCCGTTGAGTATTTAATAATAAATTTTTACTTTCATTATAAAAATTATTATTTAATTTTTTAATATATTTCTATATAAATAAAATAAATAAATAAATTTTAAATATAAAATTTTATATTTTATTATTAAATATATATAA
>JAOSBP010000007.1:24803441-24816269 GCA_027563825.1 Erythroxylum mucronatum | reverse complement strand
TCCCATAAGTTCACGGCTACACAGGACCGCTATGCGGGAATGTGTAGTACGTTCTGTTTCTGGACTGACCCAAACCAATTTATGATGTGCTATGTGCTTGTGTTGTGTTATAATTTTGATGCATACATGATTTGAAATTGTTCGTGAATTTTTGAAAAATTGAGATTTTGGAGAAATAAGCATTTGATGTTTCAACCGTGGAATTTTATGAAATGACAATGAGTTTTGAAAATGGTTTTTGCTTATTTTTCTGTTATAAACATGTTATCCACGAGCTGTAAAGCTCACCCCCTTTCATCCCCATCTCCAGGTATCAAGAAGGAGATCGGATGAAAGAAAGTCAAGACGTCCGTTCGTTATGTATATGATTTGTTTTTAAGTTAATTTGTTGTAAGATTTAGATCTTAGACATGTTGAGAATTTTAGGACTTTTGTATCCTGTGTATTTTGGAGTTGTATCTTTGTATTTGCGTCTGAGATATGGATTTGTGTATATATTCGGATTTTGGATATTGATGTTGTATTGTAGCTTGAAAATGCCATTAAAGTTTGTAATGCATTTATTTTGGAATGTGAATAATGAGTTATGGATTTTGCGTATGGAATTGGGATATACATTTGTGTATGGATATGGCATATATAATATGATTTGATTGTGTTTGGATTTCGGACAGGAGGTCCGATGATTTTGATGATTGAGAATTAGCGAAGTGCTATGGGTATATGAATGTGTTTGATTGTGTTGGGATTCCGGATAGGAGGTCCGATGATTGTGATGGATGGTCTGAATTATGGAAGTGCTTTTTGTGTATGAATTGATGGTTATGATAGAATTTGAAGAATTAAATCAATTGAGGTTGGGGAATTGATGAATTTCAAATAAGGCATTGAATTGTTTGAATGATATTGAATGAAAAAAAAAGAAAAAAATTTATACCGATTTGGATTGGTTTAGATCAGGATCGTCTTATAGTTTTCCAACGCGTTTGTTTGTTTTCTTCTAAAGTATGTGTTTTTGGATATCGGAGTTAAGTGTTTTGCCCTTAAGTGTTTTGTTTTCTTCGATTCCTTCGCTTCCTTTGATTCCACGCGATTTTTGATTTCTTTGGTTTATGATTTAAAGTTGGGCTTTTCGATTCTTTTGATTTTTGTGCCCAACATTGAAGCTTTTTTATTTCTTTGGTTTCGGCCCACTTTCGCTTTATGATCCGTTCTTTCGTTTTCACCCTCTTTGTCTTTCTTTATTTTCGAGCCATTCGATTTCTTTGGCTTCTTAAGAATTCGATTTCCTTTCGTTTCCGCACGCTTTTTGATCCGATTTATTTTTCGTCTACTTTTGGCCCATTTTCGCGCTGCGATTTCCGTTCTTTCGTTTTCATCCGCCTTTCGACTCTGTTTTTGATTTGTTTCCGTTGTATGATTTGAGCAAGAGTATAAGTGTTCTGGTTTAGTTTGAGCGGTTTGGTTTCGGTCCCAACAAGTATGGCTCAAATGGAGAACTTAAAAAGAATCCCACCTAAAATTACAAGAAATATAGGAATTGATTGAAGAATAGTGGCCTATATAGCATCAAACAAAGCCTAAGAAAGAAGAGAGTAGAAGCATGATTAACCGTAAATAATTAGGACTTTACTCAGATATGAAATCAATGAAGTCATGCAAGGAATCATAAAATATAATTGTATTCAAATATCTCACATATTCTAGCTACAAAAGAAATCTATATTAAGTATCAAGCAAAGAGGGGAGTCGTAAAACTCATTTATTTTAATGGATCTTTACGAGGGCATAACAACCATTCATGGGTGACTAAAGAATAGGCCAAAAAAGGATTAACACTTAAATCTCAATATGTTTAGGAAACGACTAAAGAATAATACCTTGGAAGCTTGAGCAAGAATTAAAAGTTACTAGCAAACCAAAATGAACAGGAGCCAATCCAAAGAGTTAGTACTCTAAGCTTCAAACATAAGTGGATAATATGCAGGTTATGGGAAAGCCACGTGTGCATTAAGAAGCAATGGTTATATTCTAAATACTTCATATTTCCAACCTTCTTTGATCTTTTGTGGTTAGTCTTTGGAATTAAAACACTTCCAAGCAGTTCCTTACCTTATTTGGTAAAAAGAATTCATTTAGTTTTCAAAAAAATGGTTTCAAAATTCTAGCAAAGCTACTAGCCTTAAGACTTAAAGATATGTTGAAATCTCACATTAATCCATCATACAGGGCAGTCATTAAAGGGAGTTAAATTAAGGATAACATTCTATTAACTCAAGAAAATTTTAGAATTATAATAAGAAACAACCTTTCAAGATTTATGCAATAAAAATTGGCTTTCACAAAGCCTTTGATCTCCATCAATTGGAACTTCATATTGAACATTTTGTGAGACTTTGGTCTTTCATGAAAAATTAAGTCTCTTACAACATCACAGTGAATGTTGAGCCAATAAAACTTATTAAAGGGGTAAAAGTATTGGGGTTAAGTGATCTCATCTCTCCGTACTTATTTACAATAAGTGTTGAATGCTCACAAGACTTCTTGATCATATTATAAGTTAAGAAAGGAAATTCAAATTTCATAATAAATATAAGAAACTGGAAATTTATAACTTACCAATTGCGACTTTTTGCTTCTCCCAAGGGCTGATCCTATCTTTATTAGTGCAATAATGATGGCTATAAGAACCTTTAAAGGTCTTTCCAGTTTTTTAATAAACAAGGATAAGAGTCAGGTGTTTGTTTCAATAGGAGCAAACAATCTTTCTAGTTAGCTTTTTAACTTGGCAAGCCTTAAGACCATATAGCTCTCCTTCACATGTTTGGACATACCTATCTTATATAGAAGACCAGTTTTTAGAGATTTTCTTCCTTTAATTGAAAGGATATAAATAAGAATCAATAACTAATATAACAGAAGCTTATAGTTTTCATGTAAAATCTAACTTATAAATTCAATACTCAATTTCATGCATGTATACTGATTCTCACATCTAATGTTTTTAAAAAGCTTGATAAGATATAAGATACTCAAACGCTTTTTTTGGTTAGGAGATATCACAAGAAAATTTATTACTAAGGTGAAATGGAGTGATATGTGCATATCTAAGGAGGAAGTGGTTTGAAGATTGTTCTAATAAGACTTATTAATAAGGCCTTGATGATTAAAAGAGTATGGAGAATTATGGCTGATAAAAAAGGCTTATTTAATGAGTTCATAATTAATACTTGAGGAAGAAGAATTTCTACAACATCAGTCTAAAAGCTAATACATCATGGATAATACTTCATATTCTTAAGTTGAACGGGCAAGTTAGATTGGAGTTCAAGAACAAACTTGGTGATGACTCTACCACATGGTTTTTAGTTTGATAATTAGAGCAACCTTGGGACATCATATGAACTCAGTGACTTTTCAACTTTAAAAGACGTAATTCAAGATGATGCAACAGTTAAAGAAGTTATAAGAGATAAGTAATAGGGTTTAATGAAAGGATTTTGTCTGATTTAATTGAAAACCCCGAATTATAACCCTACATTTGACAAAGAGTTGAGGTACTCATTTGGTAACTTCTCCAACAAATCTTGTATAAATCTACTCAGGATCAGGGCCATAAAAGTCCTATGGCATAAATTAGTGTGGTATAAGTAGGCTATTTCAAAGGTCTCATTCATATTATGACTTGCTATCAAAAGAAGACTAACCACAATGTATAGGATATTTGACAACTCCAACTTAAACAACTGTTGCACTCTTCATAAACAAAAGCCTGAATCTGTAAACCACTTGTTCTTCTTTTGCAACATCTCTTCTTACTTATAGGAGAAGACTTAATAGCTATGTAATCTCCCTTATTGAAGGTTAGATTAACTTGATACCATTGATTAGATCACTTAAAGACCTTAGATGAGCAAAGGTTATCTTCTTATCTTCAAAATATCATTTGGTAGATTGGCTTATACAATAAATTGAAAGGAATAAGTGAATTTTCCATGTCAATTTCACAAAACATAATAAATTTTATAGGAGCTAAAAAAATAGTAACTTTTAACTTAATTTTATCTTCAATATAGTAGCAATTTTAGGGAATTTCTAATATATAAAAGTGAATGACTAAAGTTTCAATGCCAATATTGTATGTATGAGAGGAATAATTTTATCTATAACTCTAATGATGTCTTACTTACAAAATTGAATATTTTAGGTGGAAGAACATCTAATACTAAAATTCAAATATAGTTAAGGCACTCTAATTTGATGGAATGACCTCTAATCTCAAGTTAAGGAAAAGCAAAACTAAGGATTAAGGCACAAGCTATCTATATTGTCTAAACACCTATCAGTTCAAGTTTCTAATATATTTTATATTACTTAGGAAGTTGATGTCTTCTATTCAGGTACTCTTTTCTTATAACTTATACTATAGTTCCTTATTCATTTATCTATTTATTGGCCTTGTTTGGTGAAGAGCTCTTTTTTAGCTGATTGATCCATTTTAACTTGTTGACTTTATAAAAAAGCTATTAGGGTTGTTTGATTAGTAGCTGGTTGAATTGGCTGATTCAAGCCAACCATCTTATTTTAGACAAGCTTCTTTATAGGAGTGTTTTAAGTAATCAGCTAATTTTTTTAATGTCGATTTTGCCCTCTGTACTGCAGTCTCATTTCTCTCGTTTTCTCTAGATTTTTCTTCCCTCTTTCCTTACATCTCTCAGATCTACCAGATCACTGTCATGTTTGTTCTTTCATCAGACAGACTCCGAGGCCACACATAGCAATCCAACATCAATCCTTAGCGCTTACCTTCTTTCCTACAAATTTTGGTTAGATATGGCACTTAACTTGTTGTCTCTGCCTGAACTCAAATCCATCTCTTTCTTGGATTCTACCAAGTCCAACTACAAACTCCTCAAGCATCCAGGTTTTTTCTCTTTTCACCTTGAGTTTTCTTGGTATTTCTGTTTGATTTGGTGGGGGATATAGGAAGGGAACTTTAATTGAAATGGAGAAAGGTTCGTAACTGAAGCTGACTGTGCGTTAGTTGCCTACTTTCCCCTTTTCGTTCAGGAGACTAATTTCTAACGACTACCCTTTTGTTTCTTTTGTGTGAAAAAAGCTGCTTTTAAAGAAATTGGAGCTAGAAATTGTTTCTATTACGCTGACCTTGGACATAGTGGTTGAGAATCTAGACAAATTCAGAGTCGTAGCCCTTGCAGCTACTTTAAATGTGACTCTTCTTGCTGATTAGGTAATCAACCGATTCCATAACTAAATAAAAGTTGTTGTATCTGTTTTTCCTTTCTTTTCTTTTCTTTTCCCTTCCTTTGAGTGGTACAATCTATGCTTGCCAATAGTGTGATCCTATCTTTATTTGACTATTAAACTCAAAGTGCTATGTGGTCAGAGTAAAAGTGCTGATGGAATCTAGGTAAAACCAAATTAAGCTTAGGTTATGCATCATACAGGTCAAGACTTTCAAACCTTAGCTTGTTTCCATTAGGAACGAGTCATTAGTTGATGAACTCAAAGAAGCTTTGGGTGATCTTGAAGAAAAGCTTGAGATTGTTCCTGGAGAGAAAAGAATTATGGAGGTAGACTACCATCTAATTTCCTGATATTTTAATGAATCTTTTCAAACTTTAATTTTGTGCAATTTATTTTTAGGTTGCCCTCCATCCAAATGCTGCCAGTGTAGTCACAGGCATAGTTGGTTGTACGGGCTTAAAGGAAAGTAAAGATATTATTTTAATCATCTTTTTACATTTCCTCTTCTACTATAGGATCATCATCACATTTTAGCTTTGTTGGATAGCATCAAGTGAGAGGGATAGTGTATTATGATATCCTTGGATTCAGTTATAGTTAAAAGTGAGTATAAGTGCTTTCAAGCATCCACATAAGTTACATTTAGCTGCTTCTACCTTTTGTTTTGGGGCTGTTTCAAAAGTCCTAGTGCAGAAGGTGATTAGCTGTTTCTTACAGCATTCTTTGAACTTAGCTTCTCTCATGTGATTGTAGGGAACACTTTTTCGATACTCTATTGGTTGCTGCATAGAGCATGTCAGTTATAGTTTTTAGCATTGATGAAAACACCAACAAGGTTGTGGTTTGTGCGGGAGTGCCTGAGAAGTTAGAAAAAGGCAAACAGTTTGAGGTCTCTAAATGGTTGTCTTACTGCTTTAAGCCCTCTTAAAGGGAAGTGTGGCAAAGGAAAAGGAGGCTTTGCAACAGGCCAAGTCTGTATTTTTCACCTGTTTGTTGTAGAAGTGTTGGAAATGGATTCATATCTTATTCATAAAGTGAGTTAGGCTAATCTTTCCCTTTACTTGGTTAAAAGTTTAGCTCAGACGTTTCAGATTTTATATATGTTTGATATGGAGAAATTTTTTTGGCAAGGATTAGAGTTGCAGTTGAGTCGAGTCACTCATGACCCAAGTATCAAGTCTCTTAAGACCCTAGTTTAGTGAGAGTATATTTGGTGATGTCTGTGTGATTTGAGTTTATCAAGCATATGTTTGCTGGCCAGTGTTTTGGTGTGTAAACAGTTTTTGCACTGAATCTAAGTCTATTTTACCCACCTTAACGTACTATTTACGTACTGGTTGACTTGGTCTTTACCTATGAAGAGATCTACATAAATGTAACTTCCTGGAATAACTTGAAGTAGATTTTCACATAATCATGTCTATGTTCCTATGACATGTTCCTTCTACAATAACTTGAACTATATATTCAAGTCTATGTTCTCATTATATTTCCAGACTTTGGTAGTCCATGTGTTTCTGAGTAGTAATATATTTACATGATGGATATGCAATTTTAGGGACAGATGCAACTCAAGATGGCGAGGCTATGGCACGCAACGAAATTTGCACAGATGAAGTTGTGAGTGTTTTAGGTGATATAACACTCTTGTTGCTTCCCGGTATTGCTTTGGCATAAAATAAATATAGAACATGCAATCAATTTGATGTAGACATACAGCTGAAAAAAAGTTTTTAAAAAAAGGCAAATGAATCTGTATTTTGTTACTGTAGCAAGTATATTCATTATATTCACAAGATTAGTGATATCTTGGAATCTCTTGTCTATTATGATGGATTTGATCGTATGAGTTGTGATTGAAAAAATGAAAGTGTTATTTTTATTATTTAATACATTAAGCGTTGAACATTTGAGTACTGTCTTGCAATTGAATCCTGAGATTAGCTCTGGTAAAGCACTATTAAAAGGGAACTTGGTTCCCAAATTTTCACATTAAAAGCTAATAAAATGATATAACTTCTTGACGTTTGATTTTGCTTGGAGGGGTTTTAAATGTCGCCAATATAATGAATTTGTTAAATATATTTTGATAGACGATGAAAAATATATTTCATTAATAATTAATTGGATAAAAGATATATACTTTATTTGTAATTTAAGAAATTTTATCCATACCATGGTGTTTATAATTCTAAGTTTTTCCTAGCTTTTAGTTTTTAAATTTGTTTTAGACTTTTAGAAAACAATAATAAACGTAGATTAATTAAATGTTATTAATAATTAAATTTATCTTTTTAATTTAATTTAAAAGATTATAATTTAATAATTTAATGTAATCATAATAAATTATTAGTTTATAATTAGATTTAATTAATTAATTTCTAATTTAAGAACTAGGTTAAATTGTGATTCTTCTTCTTCTTCTTCTTCTTCTTCTTATTATTATTATTATTATATGTTCTATGCTTTTTATTATAGTTTTAAAATTAATTTAGTAGGATTTAATATCTAAAATGTAAATTCCTATAAGAATATTCAAAGAAATCCTAAGATATATAATATTCATTCATTTATAATTTTTTTAAAGTCATGTTTTTATAAGTCATTTTACACATAAACGGCTAATACTAAATAGCTAATTTTACCAAACATCCTTATAGTTGATAGCTGATTCTATCAGCTGAGAATCAGTTAACAGCTAAATGCAATTAGTTGATTGCCAAACAGGGCCATATTTGATGAACTTACTCTGAAAGTTGACATGCACGAGAGCCATTGCTGATGACACTTTGACCTTCTTAATTAACTTTCTCGTTCTTGTAATTATCCTCAACGGTCCTCGTAACCCCCTATTCCCTACATTAATTGTTGCTATTGCTACTGTTTTATTGATTTTGTAGTGTGATGGGAATCACCTATACTCCATCAACCTCAACTCAGAATCAAAAAATACAGATGAAAGATTGAAGAAAAAAAGGTGTGTGTATAAGATGTTTGAAGGAGACGAATGAGTTAGCTTCAGACGATGGTTCTATCAGGTAGAGACAAAAATGACTAAGTTTAAGACACACCCACGTGACTAATACATGACAAACTCAAGTTAGAAGCTTTACAACTTAAAGCACAGTCGTATTACATAATTGACCAACTCATAAAATAAGTTAATCAAGCACAAAGTCAGGCTTGTTGCAAAGGAATATGCATAGGTCTTTGGTGGAGATTTTTAGAGGCTTTTGTGCCTATGGCTAGGCTTGATATTATCAGATTACTTCTTGCCGTGGTAGCTCATAAGAGCTGGAAAGTATTCCAATGAAAAGTAAAATATGTCTTTTTAAATGGCTTTTTGAAAGAAGAGATATTTGTAGGGCAAACTGATTATTTTATTATGTAAGTCCAAGAAGACAAAGTCTATCTGCTAAAGAAAGCTTTATATGGCCTTAAATAGACTTCGGGAGCCTGTTACAATCAAATTGGTGACCATTTGATTAGTTTAGGCTTCAATAAAAGCTTCAGTGAGGCTACCTTGTACGTAAGAAATGATGACACTAATATTATCATTATTTCTCTTTATGTTAATGATCTTTTAATCATAGGAAACAATCAGCAACTCATTGATGAGTTTAATTATGAAATGCTCAAGAAATTTGAGAAGCAAGACTTAGGATTGATGACCTATTTTCTGGGTTTAGAAGTAAGGCAGCACAGGAATGAGATTTTTACCAGTCAAAGGAAATATGTGAAGGAAATTTTGTAGAAATTTCATACGGAGGGTTGCAAGGCTACAAAAACTCTATGCAAGTAAAAGTGAAGTTTTGCAGAAATGATGGTTCTGTCAAAGTGGATAAGAATCTCTATATAAGCTTGATTTGTTATCTCATGTACCTCACAACTTCTAGGCTTGACATACTGTAGGTTGTAAGTTTGCTCTCTGGATTTAAGCATTGTGCAAGTGAAGAACAAATGCAGGCTGCCAAGATAATTCTCAAATATTTTAAAGGGATTGTTGTTTATGGAATTAAGTATGCTAAAAGTGATCGATTTCAGCTAGTTGGTTTTTCTAACAGTGATGGGGTAG
Source organism: Erythroxylum mucronatum (assembly GCA_027563825.1). Lineage (NCBI taxonomy): Eukaryota > Viridiplantae > Streptophyta > Magnoliopsida > Malpighiales > Erythroxylaceae > Erythroxylum > Erythroxylum mucronatum. The sequence continues at coordinate 24,806,926 of JAOSBP010000007.1, read as the reverse complement.
GATCGGTAGATGATATGAAGAGCACAACTAGATTCTATTTTAGCCTTAGTTTAGGTGTGATTAATTGGTGCTCAAAGAAGCAAGAAACTATTACTCAAAGTATTGAAGAAGCTTAATTCATCGTTGCAACCATTGTAGCAAATCAAGTCATCTAGTTGAGGAAAATACATCAACATTTGAGTTAAAGCAGCACAATCAACACAAATCTCTGTTGATAATCAAGCTACCATTTCAATTTTCTCAAATTCAATGTTTCATGGAAAGACAAAACATTTTTAAATCAAAATTTACTTTCTTGGAGAGATTTAGAAAGAAGGGAAGTTTCATTGATCTATTGCAAATCAAAAGATCAAATTATTGATGTATTCATCAAAGCTTTGCCTAGAATTAGGTTTGAAGAACTGAAGATCAAGAAGGGAGTCTATAGCTTCAAAACCTAGGAGGAGTGCAGAACATGTCAAATGTGTCTAGCTTTGAAAACCAAGTCTTTAGAATAATTGTAGCTACTTTTTTTTTTTTGCTGTCTTTTAGGAGTCCATATACTAAGTTGTGGTTTCTGAACTTTTGCTCATTTTTGCTTAGTTTTTTCCACGTTTTTCTAAAGTTTCATTTACAAACTTCTGTATCTAAGCAAGCTTGACAAATGAAATAAGTTCTTTGTCCATTCTTTGTTAGTATATATTCTTTCTTTATTTCCTTCAATTACTTTAACGACGGAACGCCTTTTTTTGTAAGGAGCTATTAGAAAGATGGATGCCAACGTGACTCTACCTGTCAAGCTTTTAAAATATGATAGCTATTTAATAGTTTATAGGATAGGGAAGACACACTGTAACGCTCATCCAATCCTATAAACATGGGAAGATATTATAATGCTTATACAATAGTATCAACTCATGACATAGTAAACTTCTACTTCTTTGTTTGCTGTGAATATTTCCTATAATGTTCTTCTTGACAAATTTAACCCTGTGTAAGTTAAAAGTTCATGGTTGTAACTTGTAACAGAGGACTATCATATGAGAATAATCTAACCATAATGGGAAGGGGTGACTTCAGAAAGCCTTGGTCCCTTTTGTAGGTATCCTCTCAATTACTTAGGTCTGACTACGTGGGCTGAGCATTTAGCCTGTATTAGTGACAAAGTGAACGTAACTTACAACAGTGCAACTATCTTGTCACCTTTTCCCAACAATCTACTAACTTACTTGGCAAAGATGACTTCCGACGCTAATCTTTTTCATTTTTACAGCTTCCAAAAAGAAGAAGCAAGTCCTAGAAAGGAGCAGGACATCCAAGGAGTAAGCAACATTAACTACGAAAAAGAATTGAAGGGGAAAATGGACAAATCATTAAGCAAGAAATAATTCCACTAGTTGACATAAACGAGGTAGCAGTACAACTGGTGTCTTTCGGAGCAATTCTAAATGATGCTAATGAGAATCCCTGAAAAATGACACAATCACTAATGAGAGGGGTTGGCTCGATGTTCCGCTTATCCATGTGCATAGGCATTGTTTAGTATGAAATGGTTCCTTGTAGTAGATAGAGCCAGTCACGCCATGATTTCGCCTTGTATTTACTTTGCTGCCGGATGGAGACTTCTATTAATCAAATTTTCCAAAAACAAAAAATTGAAGATTTGGCATTAACGAGAGAAATGTTGATTTCATTTTAATACTCACATTTTTTATCGTTACATAGTAAATTGAACCAGGATTTTAAATACCGTTTTGTATTGATCAGTACCGTCCGATACGTACTGTATCGAATCAAAACCAATATGAAACAAAAGGTCCGTAGTATCGGGTTTAAATACTGATCAGTACCGGCCTGTTCTGAATAGTACCGGTCGGTACCAAAAATTTTAAAAAATAGGAAAATTTTCAAAAAAATTTCAAAAAATTTTAAAATCTCCCTCTCTTCCTCCCTCCTCCCTCCCATTCCCCTCTTTTTTTCAAGGCATTTTAATTAGTTATTTTATTTACTTCAATTTTTATAATTATTGTGAATTTTTAATTTATGTTTTTAAAATAATAATAAATATTTTTGTTATTAATAATAATTATAAATTAAATAAAGCTTAAAAATAAATTATTTTTATTTAAATTTATTTTAATATCTTATATAATATTTATTAATAAAGTATTAATACAAATATTTTGTTTTTTAAAATAAATAATTTAAAAATTATTATTTATAAACTAATATGTATTATATATATATTTAATTATTAAATCAAAATTTATTTTAAATTTATATATTTTAAAAATATACCTTAAATTTAATTATATCTATTAATAATTATTAAATTAATTTTATAAATTAAATTAAAACTGTGATTATTATTTATTATCATGATTTTTGGAGACAGGGTTAAAAATATACAATATAACTGTATAATATGGCAATGGAATATTTTGTAATTTTTAAAAAATTCAGGAACTATTTTATACATTTAAAAAATTATCCGAAATAGTACTCGGTATTAATCGATATCGGTATAGTATCATACCAAAATCTAATCCGGTACCAAATTTAGTAAGGTATTCGCAACATTGAATCAAACCGTAGATTGTCAATTATCTTACATATTTCATATATTAACAAATAATAAAAAAATGTAATTTGCTTTCCAAATAAGGATATCTTTATTATACATCTGACTTAACACACAGGCAACGTTGATTTCGGGATTTACATTTTAGGAAGGCTTCTTTACTGCATTTTTGGGAAAAAGAGAAAGCATTAATTCTTCAAATCTAAAATGATAAACTAATTTAGTAAGCATTAATTCTTCAAATCTGAAATGATAAACTAATTTAATACAATAGAATCAGGGTATGAGAATCGGACATAATCTGTCAACTATTTAGGGTGGTTCACATCCATCACAATATGATAGAATACTCTGAACGAAATGGCTCATCGTTATGAACGACTGTCTTTCTTTAGCATTATAGTAATCTGCGCATTCATGGCAACCATTCTTGTCTTCTGTTCCTTGGGTACGTAAGTCTGGAACTCGAGCACTTTTGTTTAATTATGGCTACATTGTATTACTTACGACGCTATAAGTTCACCAATGTATGAACTTCTGTTTTCAGCATGAGATTAATATCTGAAGTTTATTTCACTGCAGGAGAGGCTGCCTATGTTTGCCGAGGGAAATGCGAAGACATTCCCGATTGCGATGGCTTTTGTAGCAGACTAGGTTTTCAAGGAGGAAAATGCTTCCCACCACTTTATCAATACTGTTGTTGCAAAAATAATTGATTAGTGGTTTCCTTCGTTAGTAGGACGACTTCAAGGCTTCTCAAGCGATATTGACAATAATTTACTGCAGAATTGTAACTGATATGTGCATGCTCCTGTGAAGAAAAATAACATAACAGAAGAATTGGAGACTGTAGTAGCAGTGTTTCAGAAATCCAGACACGTACATGCAGTGACGTACAAAGAAAATAAAAGAAGTCGTAAAGATT
>JAOSBP010000007.1:24787120-24797913 GCA_027563825.1 Erythroxylum mucronatum | reverse complement strand
TGCCTTGGACTTGTAATCTGTATAATTAAGATGAGAGAGAAATGAAAGGTTAATTTTGGAAGTAAAATTATAAACATATATACAAAGTCAAAAATGACACTTATTTTGAATAATTAAAATGTACCTAAAACGACTTTTATTATAAATCGGAGGGAGTATATATATGGAGCGATAAACTGTAAAGGAAAGGAAACCCATAAATAAGATTACATCGGATCCCGAGCAAGAGGATAGGTGTTTTTTTTTGGGATCTTCTGACAGTGATGAGATTTAGACTTGGAAAGCAAACGGATGTAAAATCTAAAAAGCAGATGACTGACTGACTGACTTATACAAAGTCACTGTGTGCCGACACCACACCAAATGAAATGGCGAACCAGAACCAGAAGCACTGTCTCAAGATTCCCCTACTAAAGCTTCTGTTCACCATTATCCTCTGTTCTCTCTTCTACTATCTTGGCCTCTACATCACTTCTTCCTACTCTACCTCTGCCTCTCCTTCATCTATCCCTCTGCTTCACTCACTCAACTGTACAGAACCAACCTTATCGGTATTACCTCATCTTGACTTTGAACCACACCACACTCTCTCTATCCCTGAAGAACCCCGCAACCAGCTTCCTTTTCTCAGCTTTTGCCCTTCAAACTTCACCAACTATTGCCCTTGTCATGACCCGTCAAGAGAGAAGCTTTACACGAATGAAAGAAAGTTTCGCAGGGAAAGGCATTGCCCTGAACTCCATGAGAAGCCCAAGTGTTTGGTCCCGAGGCCTCTTGGGTACAAAAGACCTTTTCGGTGGCCGAAGAGCAGGGACTATGCTTGGTACAAGAATGTGCCTTCCAAGCTGTTGACCGTGTACAAGAAATCACAAAATTGGGTTAGATTGGAAGGTGACCGCCTAGTCTTTCCTGGTGGAGGAACTTCGTTTCCTAAAGGAGTGAAGAGTTATGTCGACGAGATTAGACGTATTTTGCCACTGAAATCTGGGAACATAAGGACTGCTCTTGATGTTGGATGCGGGGTAATCATTAGTAAAACTTGCTTATGTTTGTGCTTTAACATAATTGTTTTCTCTCTAACTGCAAACCAATGTATCTGACTATGTGTTTTAGTTGCTACATCTCAAAATCTGATTTTTTCCGGCATTTGGATACTGTTTGTTTGCTCTACTCAAATTTAATTAAGGTCAGATTGGTACCAAATGGGATTTATATGCCTTTATTCAGTCTCTTGAATGCTTAACGATTCATCTACAGTGTGAAGGCTGAGATTAGATAGATTAGATGGTGGTGAGTCTAGTGACCACAACTACAACTTTTGCTTCTGACGAGTCCTATACCTCCAATTAAGATGCATGGAATATGCTTGCTTAAGAAAGAAAACTGTCTAAAGGATAATCCATATTCATGTTAAGACTGTAGCAAGAACAATAATTTGTTCATTTCAAGTTTAGCCACATTCACTATGGAACAATGTGACCTTAGTTTGTCTTAAATCTTCAAGGAAGTAAGCTAGATTTTCTCAAAAACCCTACAGCGACTGAAATATGGTACACAATGCCATGGGTAGGAAGATTTGTTTTGATGTCTTAAGATGCAACTTCCTTATCAATAGAGATTACTTTTGATGCCTTTGATCATAGACCATATTCCGAGAAAGTTTTGTATCGAACTTGGAGCTTATAAAGCGGTCCCTTATGCATTGATCTTCTGAAGGAGAAAACAATTTATGGCTGCTGTGATTTTATATTTCTTCAAACATTAACTTTTGTGTCGGTCATCAATGTCAAAGTGTATCATTATGCTCAGATCATCGAAACCGTATTCTCACTTCTTACATAAGAAACGTGAAGCAGAAGATCAGCCATTAGCTTACTTTCTCCTCAGGTTGCAAGCTTTGGGGCACATCTGATGGACTATAACATCTTGACGATGTCAGTTGCACCAAGGGATATACATGAAGCCCAAGTTCAATTTGCCTTGGAAAGAGGACTACCGGCTATGCTGGGTATTCTTAGCATCCATCGACTGCCATTCCCATCAAGGTCATTTGATTTGGCTCACTGTTCCAGATGCCTGGTGCCATGGACTGATTATGGTACATTTTATTCGGAAAACATTCTCTTAATTAATTAGCTCATTGGCATTCGTTGAGAGAAAAGGCTCTTAAGACTCTGAAAAGGATATTCAGAATACGTAATTCCTTTGCTTTTACTTGGTATATTCATCTTCTTTATCCAATTCACCAATTTCTGACTCGTTTCTCCTTCTGTTCCACTCTTTTGCGAATGACAAATGGTAAGATGGGCTTTATCTCATAGAGATTGACAGAGTGTTGCGCCCTGGTGGCTACTGGTTATTGTCTGGGCCACCTATAAGTTGGAAGACTAATTACAAAGGTTGGGAAAGGCCACCTCATGAGTTGGAAGAAGAGCAATCGAGGTTGGAAGATCTCGCAAGGAGGCTTTGCTGGAAGAAAATTGCAGAGAGGGGAGCTGTAGCTGTATGGAGAAAACCGACCAATCATATTCACTGCTTAAAAAAGTCAAGGATCTGGAGGTCTCCCCGTTTTTGTGTCGAAGGTGATCCTGATGCTGGATGGTAAGTTCATTCTGTCTCACATTCAATAGCATAGAAATTGGTCCTGATTGATCATTAGATTCTAAGGATTCCTCCCTTCAAGGAAAACATGGTCATCTCAGCCTGTTGGCTTGTGACTGACAGGAGTGCCACCTTTTCTTCAACAGGTATAGAAAGATGGAGCCATGCATTACGCCTCTCCCAAGTGTGAAAGACACGAGTGATGTTTCTGGAGGTGCTCTTGAAAAATGGCCCAAAAGGTTGAATACTCCTTCGCATAGTCTTATTGGTGAAGGAATTTCAGCCATGTCCTTTGATGATGACAATAAGTTGTGGAAAAGGAGAGTAAAACACTACGAAATCATACTAAAGTCTCTATCTGATGGTCAATATAGAAATATAATGGACATGAATGCTGGAATAGGTGGTTTTGCCGCAGCATTGATTAAGTATCCTAGTTGGGTGATGAATGTGGTACCTTTCGATGCAAACAAGAATAATCTTAGCATCGTGTACGAGCGCGGCCTGATTGGAACTTACATGGATTGGTAAGAATGAAAGTTAGCTCTTTTCTTCAGTTTCTTTGTACCTTTTGTAGACTTCTACACTGCATGTACATGGATTGTAATTGTATAGCCATTATTATACATGCACGTTAGGTGCAGAGCATGTAATGGCTTTCCCTGTATTTGATTTTGCTGTACTATAGACATGCGTATAACAAAAACAGTTATGTGCAGGTGTGAAGGCTTTGCAACATATCCTCGTACGTATGACTTGATACATGCCAATGGCGTATTCGGCATGTATATGGACAAGTATGTAAGTTATTATCAGTTTGGTTAGTTCAGCAATATTAGAGTACATTTAGGCTTGGCACTGTAAGTTGTTCATGTCCACCTTCTGAAACCTGTACCTAAAAAGAGTAGTTGTTGATGAAACAGGTGCGACATTCTTGACATAATGCTTGAGATGTATCGCATACTTAGACCGGAAGGAGCACTTATCATAAGAGATCATGTAGATATGATTGTGAAAGTGAAAGACATCGCAGACAGAATGAAATGGGATGGTAGGATTCTACACAGCGAGAATGGGCCATTCCATGCAGAAAAGATCTTACTGATTGACACTTCTGAGAAGCTAAGCTAAACTAGGATGATTGAATGAGACAAGATGTCCTTTGCGTTCTTTTCCTTGTAGTATTGGCTTTAGATTGCATTCTCGTCAAGGGATTTTATTCTTGCGGGCAGGCAGCCCCAACTCCAATACATACACGCATTTATAAGCAAGAATGGGGCATTTGTTACAACAGATGCCATCCCCCATGCCAGGGCTCTCTCAATCCGTTTTTTTCATAGCCCTAGAAAGATATCTAGAGAAATGGTGACCGCATGAAGCAATGGATTTAGCTATCATGATAGCTAAGGACGATCGTTTCATCCCTTTTTCCTACTTCCTCCTTTCATATTGGGAAGCATTCTTACGTCAGACAAGTTACTACTAATCAACTACGTTTACATTAGTCTAAAATATGATATTTATTTGACTATTATATTAATGATAACCGTTTATACACCGATGCTACCATATTACCTTTATATAGATTCCTATATTCTATCGTCGGCTATAACCAGCAGAGAAAGGAGGTTGAAATTCCAAAATGCGAAATGAATTCAATTTCTTTGTTGCCTACAAATCAATCACGCAACTCCTTTCGGTACTAACAACTATTCCATTCATATTAAGAAGCTATTTATTGTTTTGCTTCCCCTCCTTTTTTTCCTTCCTCCGCTATTCTTTTTCTTTCATCTACTTATTTTGCCTCCCAATTTTACAACTCCCTGCTCGCTTAAACATAGCGTTACAAAAACCCAAGCATTAAGAACCAAGAAATGCTAAGATTACAAACCATTAGGCATAAAGCAAATAGCATATACCAACCAAACTCCTCCCAAGGCCAAACATCTCCGCGAATGCGCAGCAGTTTCTTCTTCAAGATAGTAACTTCCAGTCTTCCAAGCTCCTAACCAAAATAAATATGTGATACACACAGTTTAATGCTAATCACCTTATCCAGCCACTGACACGCGGTGATTTCCAAAAGAAGCGACTTTGGTTTTAAAAAGTCCATTCTCCCTTCTCCCATCATGTCCAACCAGCGGCTAACTTCCATGAAAATTTCCCCACACAACAGAAACAAAAATAATCAACCAACTTGTTAGACTTCAGTTAGACCATCTCAACCCTTGTCAGTTCAAAAGGAGTAAGTCATGTCATATCAAGCATCTGAAAAACGCCTGCAATCACTAACTCTGCCTTCTGGTCTTGCGTATTTACTATATCAGCGACGCTGGTCCTGATGCCCACCACCCAATTCAGTTGCCTGCATTACATTGTTACTACTATCCTCTAACTTCAAAGCACGAAAAAGCCCATCGTTAAATGACTCCGCATTTGAAAGCTGGGAAGCACTTGTCAATTTAATAGGAGGTGAGGCAATCAAATCACTTCTAGAGACTGCAGTTACTTGGTTTTCTGATTTGTTGCTATCACCTCCACCAAACCGGGCTTTTTGAACGAAACCATCAGATATTGGATTTATAGACTCATCCGCGAGCAAAGCTGGGTCGTTTCCCAAACTAGCATGCTGCTTTGACTTCCTTTCTCTCAAAGCTCTCTCCCGCTGATTGTAGAAATCGAAATCATCTAGAATAGATGTATGCGAATCATGATCCATAAATATCGTCAACATCTCAATACCTTGCTCTAATTTCACCTGATTGTGTTACAAAAACAGGAAAAAAAAATGAAATCAGGTAACATTAACCTCAAAGAAAGAACCAAAAGTTCAATGTAACGACAGAAAATGTTGAATATAAGCTACCACTAAGGAATATGTTCATCACGCTGGGAATAGTGTACAGAAATGTCATTTACATAAAACAGTACGAGGACACCTAGCATAACGCAACATCCAGCACAATATATGATTAACATGACAAAAGTAACAGAGTAAAATAAAAAAATTCAAGAATTTCTCTACCTCTTGAGAATCTCGACTGTGTGTAACAGGTTTATTATCATTATTCTCCAGTAGTATGTGTCTGAAACGACCGTTAGGAACATCTTTTACAATACGCCACTTCACTGGGAACTGACCACTCCACCTATCCTGCTGCCAATAGTCAGCATCTTTCTCAAAATCTACAGAACCAACCATTTCAGCAACTCCACAGAACTGTCCACTCGCATTGACCTGCACAAATAAAACCATTAAACAAAATCCCATTGATCAGCTACATTATGCAAAGATTGAAAACCTAAATGGAGTCAGACCAATTATAGTGCATGCAATCAAAGGGCTACACGCCAATGATTCAGTTGAGAGGATTCATATGTTACAGGCGGTTAAGATTGCAATTACAAATGGTTAGGAGCCAGGATAAACATGGTAGCTTAGACTGCAATTATACAAAAATCTATGTGAATTGCATCTTTAAGCCTTTAAGTGATTTCTATTACCAGAAACATTCTTTTTGTTTACATTGTAAACCTTTGCTCTTTCACTAACTTTAACACCATGTTTAGACTTGTAAATGCAGAAGTAAGATTAAGAAGATTATTGAGTCTTATATTTGTTAATGAAGATCGCCAGTTAGCCACCATGGCTTAACCATAAAGTCATTGGCAAATGTTTATCAATAAAGAGTACCATACCGAGAAAAATAGGAAGATCGGACAGTCACTTTCCAGCTTTTTTGCTTCATGATAAGCTGCATCCAATTTTTTGTTCCCATGAGGCGTGCTGGCCCAAACACTGTACTTAATGCTTTTATGAACATTATCTTCACTAAAAGACTTCATCACAAAGAACTTGGCATTTTTGTAGTCAGTGACAAAGTCTGGCCGATTAACTAAATCAAACTGATGTCGAAAACTAGATAAATTATCTTCATTGTTACCAGAGGAAGAACCTTGTTCAGTGGTGCTTTTACCCTTAAGTTTAAAAGCCCTTGGCCCTCTATTGCGGTCAAAACCAAGTGAATCATTTGAAATGTAAATGGAATCTTGCTCCCTCTCTTTTCTTCTACTCTTGTCAAGAGAAAGTCGGACCCTCTCATTTCCCCCTGAATAAGACATGGATCCGCCACTAAAATGGGAGCTCTGATAAGAACCACCATGAGGGTAGCGTCCAACAGAAGATGGTGACATAATTCCATATCCAGGCAGTGGTCTGTGTTGAGATATCTGCAGTTGCAAATGGTGTCCAAGAAACAAAGGTTAAAGAGATTGTTACTAATGAATTTGGAAATAGTCATAAGTCAACATTAGAAAAGGCTAAGAACCAGGCAACTTTTCTAGTGACCTGTTCTACACTATACATTAAACTAGCTCAATGCAAGATATATGATAAAAGTACATCGTGAAATTGTTATGATGCATGTTTACAAAGAATTGGAGCCATTAAGTTGTCAAGTTACAAGATTTCTTTTGGGATGTATCAGAAGCATGGTCAGTGATTAAATATGAAAATTACATAAAAAAAGAATAAATTCAGCAGATGAATATACATGAATAATATGCAATTAAAAAAGTGTCTACTATTATTGGAATGAAATAGCTTACAACAAAATTAAAGATCACATTAAGAAGAACCAAAAAGAACAGCTGAGGTTTTTTAAAAAAAAAGAAATAACCCAATCACAATATCAAAATGGAACTATGTTTAAACCCAAATTCCCTGCCAGCAAGCGCTTAATTCAACTTGAAATAGACAAAACCTACCTGCCCAATTTGATGTTCAGATGACCCAAATATCCCCATTGTCTGTGGATAAGCAGGTGGAGATGTCAAGGAACTAGAGCCTTCTGCACCAGACATATTCCCGCCACCAAATGGTCCAAAATGTACCAAGTAACCTGATCCGGGCCCAAGAAGCAAGTTATCACTACTATCCAAGGTCAGGAGATCAGATGGTGCAAGAGAAGCTGATGAAGGCACATGTGGAGGAGCAGGCTGTGCATAGAAGGAAGGAGAAAATGGAAACTGCTGTGGAGAGTACAACTGGCCATCTAGATATATAGAAGGAAGAGGTGTAGCAACTGGAGAATATTGCCCATAAGCCATCTCAGGACTGAAGGCATAACCAGAAGGTAACAACAAGGATGGACTATCATTGCATAGGACCTGATTAGAATCAAAACCATTAGGTAGAAAATGGTAAGAGTAAAAATCAATTTCCACAGTCCAATGAGTTACATATCATCTATCCTCACCGGTGATACATGCAAGCCATCAGCAGCATTAATGTACTGAGAATACCCATCATGGCCATAACCTGAAGCAGAAACAAAGACACAAGATCCATTTTTTTATCAACAAGCAAATACAATTCAGCATGAAAATAAGATTTCACTTTTGAAAGTTTGCACAAATGTTGATGAATTGCAAGCAACAAATGAAGTTACTCACCTCCATGTATTGCCTCTTGCACATTTGAAACGTAAGTATTCGGTGGTGGTGGTGGAACAATGCTAATATCTCCAGCAAAATTCATACCATAAGATGGTTCTCTAGCATTCCTTGCATGCCCTATGATGGTTGCGTCTATAGAAGGATTTGCCGAAACAAACCTTTCATCGTCGGGCGAAAGTGGCTGATAATAGATTGCACAATAAGTACCAATGGGATGCATAATAAAATTGGAAAAGTAAAAACAGAGGGGCTTAAAGGAGTGCACAAATAAGTACCTTCTCCATAGAACTGTCTCGCCTCAGAGGTGTCTCCCCTGTATCAGAATCAACGTGTTAAGTAACTCAGCAAGCGCAATCACATGACACCAATGATCACAACCCAAAACCTTGAGCAAGGAAACAAGGGGGTCTATGTGAAAAGGGGAAAGTCATGATGATGCTCTTGTTGACACATCTAAACCATAGGGATTTAAAAAATATATATAGGGAAAAAAACACCGAGAAACAATGTATTCTAATTCCTTGAAGTGTGCGTAAAAGATGTGGAAAGATCCAAAAATAAAAACACATTCTGGAAGCAAAAGAAAATGTCTGCGAAGAATGACAGCATGAACAAAAGTGCGTGAAAAAATATTGCAAATTTCGCATATAACGATAAAAAGTAGAAGCCCTAAAAGAAGAAGAAAATTTAATATAATTTAATCCAATAAAACCTAAGAACCGACATTGTATAAACCTAGACGACGCAAGGTTGTGGAGACAATTAAACTTGCTTGAAATGCCTAAAAATGGAAAAGGAATGAAATAGAAGGGAGTAAAACCAAAAGAAAAGGTTCATCGAAAATTATTTAAAAACAAAAAAGAATATAGGGAGAAAGACAATTAGGGTTTTACTCTGGCAACAATATTAAAAATGTGCAAGCATCCAACGAATTAAAACAATACCGGCCTTTGAATGAACGAACAAACGAAGAATTAGTGAAGGAAAACAGAATTTTACCAGTTGGAACAGTTCGACTGAGGTCGTGCGGAGAAGTTTCCATTCTCAATCGCCACGTCTCCAAATTTAATTTATTTTTGTATCAATTAAATTGAGAGGGAAAACGGGAGGAAACAGTGGTACTACGCTCCCCAAAATACATCTACTTTTATGTACAGAGCAGATATAACGGAGACAGAGAATCAGAGAACTCGTAAAGACAAAGGAGAATAGAGCAATTTGGTTTGGGGTTGGGGTTTGGGCAAGACTCTACTCTTTAAACAAAAAATGACGAGAGAGAGGTTCGGATCGGAGGCAAATCGTTTTTCTACTCTACTCTGCTCTAATAAAAGGAAATATTTTCATACCATTGCCCACTATTAAAATTATAATATTGTAATAAAAATTAAGTTTCAATTTCTCAAAAAAGAAAAAAGTAATTTGCTTTTGAAGTTAATAAAAATTTCTGAGTAATCATATAAAATTATAGAAGCGAACGAAAAGTCATTATCAATATTCGATATCCTCGACTCTTCTTCACCTTTTTCGATTAGGCAGAGTAAAATTAGGCATAATAATTCTAATATTATTATTCTCTAACATTAAGTTAAATGTTGCGGATGGTTAATGGTTAGGTTAGTTGTGCTAGGCCAAGGCCCAGGCCCAGGTCCATACGTCCACAGCCCATTCGCAGGTGTTAATCTCCTATGCAAACGTAAAGACCTACGTGGTTAGGTCGGCTGTGCTAGGCCAAGGCCCAGGCCTAGGTCCATACGTCCACGGGCCATTCGCAGGTGTTAGTCTCTCATGCAAACGTAAAGACCTACGTAAAGACCTAAACCTAGCATCTATTCCATATATAAGGTACTATTTCGCCATGATACAGGTACGAGATTAGAACCCCGATACTCTTTGCTTTTAGCCACCATAACCCTCACAAAAAGACTAACTTGAGCGTCGGAGGGGCCTGCCGGTTATCAACCCCTGGTGTGCCTTTATTGTTTTACAGGTGCTTCGGAGTGAACATCGACCAGCTTCATGGATCCAAGCAGTAACGTCCAGCCCTAGCAGAATCCGACTAAACCAGTTGGCGCCCACCGTGGGGCCCGAGATCAGGGCACCATGTCTAGAAACACACAGGTCAGTCAGGCGGCAACAGCCAATCCTGATATAGCCGCCGTCACGGCCCTTGCGCTGCAACTGATGGGTTTGCAGTTACTCGTCACTTTTCCACCACCACATCACGAGTCCCGCACTCAATCTTCGCACCCGAATGATCCACTGCAACTTCAGAACTAAGATCAAGAAGAACAGAACGTAGCCCTGGAGGACAACGCCGAGGCTAATTTGTACCCTAATTTCCAGCGCCCCCTTGACGCAAATCTTCCTGCACCACAACAAACACCTCTCACCCGAAGACAAATAGAGGAAGCTGCTGATCTATTGATTCGCCAAGTCCTACAGTCTCAGCCGGAACAATAACAGACCCCCGCTCAGCAAATTGGTGTGATGGCCGACCGCCATCCTGCCGAAACCCTAGAAAAGATCGTGGACGATCGAATCAATATGACCACGAATTCCCGTCCGGCTCATCCATCAACACAGTACAGCTCTCCCTTCATCCCGGCCATCCTGAACAGCCTCCCAGCAGTTGGTACCAAAATACCAACGCCAGAAAAATATACTGAAAAGACCGATCCCCTAGATTATCTGCAGCACTTCCAGTCGATGATGAACCTACACTGCGTCCCTGATGC
>JAOSBP010000007.1:24749245-24787020 GCA_027563825.1 Erythroxylum mucronatum | reverse complement strand
GGTTGGGCACGGTATCTGGTGCGCTGAACCGCAACCACGCAAATTTGGATTGTCCTCTTTGGCCATGCGGGGAGGCGACCCCTAGACCTCACGGTTTTGTTGCGTTGAGACGTAGCCCAATGGTGAGGCGGGGAGTCGACCCCTAGACCTCACGGTTTTGTTGCGTTGAGACGCACGCCTCTCACCATTGAGCTACGCCTTTTTGGTGTGGTTGGGGACAACCACCTCAAATCAGTATTGTCCGCTTTGGCATTGCGAGGTGAACCCCTAACCACTTGGGGTATGCGAGGTTCGAACCTCTAACCTCACGGATTTGTTGCGTCGAGACGCATGCCTCATACCATTGAGATACGTAGCTCTTTTTGGTGTGGTTGGGCACAGTATCTGGGAAAGGCCGAGCTCAGGGGGAAGCATCGGCTCGGCATAGTCCTCGAATGAAGAATCTTTCGACCCGTCAGGAACGCAAACACTGTGACAGTTCCTCAGGGGGGAGAGAGCCAGATCGCAAGAAAATTCTAAACACTCCTCGCGTAGGTGCCGCTCTTTCCATCGCTTAATTGCTTCCACCCTTTTCTCTTTAATGGAGCCTTGCAACTCTTTCAGTCTGTCTTCAGCGCTCAATTTATCCCGGACCGCTTCATGGCAATCCTGGAGGTATTTGGATCGAAGCTCTTAATCCGTCTCCATCTTCCTCTTCAAGCCTTTGCACTCCTCCTCCAGCTTGTCCCTCGTCGCAGTCACTCTGTTCTTCTCCTCTTCTCCCGTAGCGAGCTGAGCCTTCAACACACTCCTCTCCTCCTCCCAAACTTTCTTCTCCTCCTCCCAAGAAGAAAGTTGAGCTCGCGCAACGTCTCTCTCCTCCCTCGCCTCCGAGAGTTCGGCCCTCAAGACACGAACCTGCTCGTGAAGATCCTTGACTTCCCGGTCCAGCGAGCGGGAGGCTCGATATGTAGCGAAGGAGAGCGATAGACCCTGAGAGAAAGAATCCTGTAAAAAAAAGGGGGAAAGCGAGGAGGAAGTTACCCTTACGCAGCTGCGCACCAGACTACCCAGCAGCTCCTCGTTGTCCAGAGCATCCAAAACCTCCTCGTCTCGGGGAGGGACAGCCTTCTGGGCGATCTGGAGGGACACGTCAATGTCCCTGATTGATGCAGTCTCATCCAGACTGATCGTAGACACCCACTTCCCAGAGCCGGTCGCCTGCTCTTTCCTCTTGCCTTTCTCTTTCTCCTTCTCCTTCTCCCTGCCCTTATCCGATGGGCAGGGCGGTCGGTCGAGAACCCAAATGATTTTCTTCCACTTAAGAGGCGGTTCCACCCCTTCCCCTTCCTCCTCTACGATCACATCTGCCGATTGGACCATTACTACCGGCCGTTCGGGGACAGCCGCCCGAACGAGCGCTGCAGACGGCTCGGGAGCAGTAGGCTGAGCGATGTCCTGCTCGGGCACCGCCGGTTGAGCGACCTCGGTGTTGACCTCCCCTCTCTTTGTCTTCGATTTCTTAGCTTTCGACTGGCCTTTGGAGGGGTCGGAGGATCCGACAAAATTGTTGAGCTTTGCCATATCTGCACACCAATAAAAGCAGGTCAGAAGTCAAAATCTATACTTATAAATACAGTAGAAAGTTCAACCACAAAGAGTCGACCAGAAGGGGCAATTTCTTCTTCTAGCTCGCTAATTCGGAGGGGGGGTCGAGTAGGAATGAACCGGCCAAGGCTCCCCCACGATATCCCAGAACAAGACGGTCGAAGTCATACCGCTCGAGCGCTTTAATGCGGTCGATCGCCCCCCACTCCTCCCTAGTAAGCGACAAGCTCAAGGCGTCATTCCATCGCTCGGCTAGAGGATATCTCCACTGCTGGGACTCAAAGGAAGATCTCGGAGGCCTCACGAAGAAATACTTCGTTTGTCAAGCTTTGATTTTCGAAGCTGTCCCGGTCAGGCGATAGCGAGCATCTCTATACTGCAGATGAGGGACCCGGCCCCAGCACTTAAGCTCTGATTCATCCTTAAAAAGTGGCGAAAGATACCGACCGAAGGGGGACAATCGAACTGATGGCATAGCAAGGTCAGGCCGTTAATGAACCTCCACCTATTCGGAGGAATTTGGCTCAGCCTCAGTTGGTAAGTGACGCACACCTCGTCAATGATCGGGGCATATGGAAGCTTCATGCCGCCGACTGAGAAGAAGCTGTCAGAAACAGCAAAATACCCTCCCGGATTATTATGGATCCACTCATTCTCGGAAGCTAGCCTAGGTCCCCAGGACGGAGGGATATTGTTCCTAATAATTAACCAATTCAACTCCCCTGCGGTCATCATTGATTTGTCTTTCGGTGGCTCCTCAACGACCAGCCCATCATTCCGGTCCCTCACCGTAACTCCTTCAACCCCTCTCACCTCCGACACCGCCACTACTTTCGCCACTACTTCAAGGGGCCTGACTGTCTGCGAGGCCCTCTCGGCGGTTTCAACCCTAGGACTAACCCCACTTATAGGACTGGTTGATGACATGCTTACAAAAAGAAATTTAGAGGATGAAGCAAAGAAAAAGAACGTACCTAGTTTGGTGATTGAAGTTAGGGATTTCAACGACGATTGAAAGCAAACTCTAGAGACTGTAATCAAGAAGATGCAAATGAAAGCAGAAGGTAAGTCGGATAACAAAATAAGCGTGAAGAAAATCTGCAGTTTGTCGATCCTGAGTATTTATAGAAGATCGGCCGAACGGACGTTCCAACCAATGCTTGACGCGTGGCGAACATCCGAGCCGAACGCAGACACGTGGCAGAATCTGAGCTGAGGTGAATTAGGGTTGTTAGAAATCCGAAGCGGCGCAACAGCTGAAAGGACGCGCCTGACGGCTGTACGGCAGTTAAAATGACGTACCTGACAGCTACACAGTAGTCAAAAGGACGTACGTGACAGTCTGTCAGAGAACGCGAACCGTCAGTAATGATTACACTTAGTGCTTCATTTAAGCTTTGCCGCCCAGTCAATCGGCCCTGCCACTACACTCGCCCGATCGATCCGCCATACCGCTATGGCCAATCTATACCATTATGCTCACCCGATCGACCTGCCCCATCAATATAACCGATCGATCGTTTCCGTGTTTACTCTCGATTGATCTGTCGTGTCATTATACCTGATCGGTCGATCCAGACGCGATAATTAATCGATCGGGCCTAGCACGAGCTACCATGAAGACATGTTATACGATCCTTATATACTCCTTCGACCCTTCTCTTGGATTAGACTTGAAGAGTAGGGGGCTTATGGTTAGGTCGGCTGTGCTAGGCTAAGGCCAAAGCCCAGGTCCATACGTCCACGGGCCATTCGCAGGTGTTAGTCTCCCATGCAAACGTAAAGACCTACGTGGTTAGGTCGGCTGTGCTAGGTCAAGGCCCAGGCCCAGGTCCATACGTCCACGGCCCATTCGCAGGTGTTAGTCTCCCATGCAAACGTAAAGACCTAAACCTAGCATCTATTCCATATATAAGGTACTATTTCGCCATGATACAGGTACGGGATTAGAACCTCGATACTCTTTGCTTTCAGCCATGATAACCCTCACCAAAAGACTAACTTGAGCGTCGGAAGGGCCTGCCGGTTATCAACCCCCGGTGCGCCTTTATTGTTTTGCAGGTGCTTCGGAGTGAACATTGACCAGCTTCATGGATCCAAGCAGCAACATCTAACCTCACCAGAATCAGGCTGAACCAGTTAACATTATGCATCAGATAGAAAGACAAGAGACTTGGTTAATCGCTTAAAGTTTAGCTTTTTGCTGTCTTTTATTCATCCTTAATAGGATATCACAAGAAGAAAATAGCCTAAAACACATTTAAATTCGATTCATTCAATTTGTGTCTAATCTAATCTTTTGATTAATTATGCTATATTTATTATTAACATGTTTGTCATGTAAGGTCCTAACTTTTTTTTTAGTTAATGTTAGCTTAAAAGAAGTGTCTTTTCATTTACAGAGTGTAATATTTTTTGTGATAAAATCTGTGTTTGTGTTTAACAAATGACATGTTTAATTAACTGATTACATTATTTATTAGCTAATTCTATCAACAGTTAGCTGATAGCTGATTATGTCAACTGATTTAATCAGCGGATAATATCGGTTGTTTATTAAAGATGTTTGGTAAAATTAAACGTTTAGTATTAACTGTTTATATACGAAATGACTTATAAGAGCACGACTTTAAAAAAATTACAAAAACATGGGTATTACATTTTAGTATTTTTTGAATATTTTGTAAGAATTTAGTTTTTAGATATTTATCTTTAAAAAAACTAAGTTTGTAAATCTAATAAAAAACATATAATAATAATAATAATAATAATAATAACAATAATAATAATAATAATAATAATAATAATAATAAATGATCAAATTTTAAATTTAATTTAACATTTTCTATAATTTATAAATTAATTAAGCAATTTTAATAAATTAATCAACTTTTTAAACTTTAAATTTCTTATCTTATCTCCAATCTTTAAATATAATTTAATTTATTAAATTAAAAAGTATTCAAATGAGATAAGTTTTTAAAAAATAGTATTTTTTGATTTAGAATTATGAGTTATAACAAATTCTTATAATGTATTGTATTATCTATTATGAAAGTTAATATAATTGTATTAATTGAAGCTTTATTATCAATATTTATTTTAAATCCTATTTTATAATATACGTTGATGTTGAAAATTAGTTAAATAATAGTATTTAAGAAATCATATGATACTAAAAATAATTTATTATAATAAACAACAAATATTTTCATTGATAAATAATTTCAAATTAATATATCTTTCTTAAAAAATTTAATTTTGAGAAATTAAAATAAGTTGTTGAATTCAAATAAATTATTTCACATATATAACACATTGTATAATTTATTTGCATTTCACAAGCATTCTCTAAAAAAATTTTTATGTTTAATATTGCATTAATATGCATGCGGGCTAATATTATAATAAAATTAATCAATTTTTATTTAATTTAATATTTTCTATAATTTATAAATTAATTAAACAATTTTAATAAATTAATCAAATTTTAAAATTAAATTTTATCTTAAAAATTTTATTAAAAAATTAAAATCAAAAAATAAAAAATCAAAATATGTGTCATAAGGAGTGTCACACCTATGATATAAATTAAAAACCACACAAATGTAAAAAAGGGTTTCTTTTTTATTTTTTATTTTTTATCATTTTAATTTTAATTTTAATTTTTTATAAATTAATAGTAGAATAATTAAAATTAAAATTATTTTTAATAATAATATAATTAAAATTAAAATGATTAAAAAAAACTCACGTGTCCCGCTTGTAACACAAATGCGCGGCCTGTGCGCAGCCTAAATTTTTTTAATTAGTCAGAGTTAGAAAGGAAAAAGTTAGACAGAATTGTCGCACCAACCGATGCAAACATATCTTAGGAAAGAGTTGTCCAAACGACTATTGCATTTAGTAACTTACCAGAATATCATACATCCCATCCATGATCTTCTATTGTGTTTACCGCTGCAAAATCGAATCTTTTTAAGTTCCCACTGCGATACAGCTAACTCCACAACATTTACTTATTCCTTGCGTTCTCATTAGCCTCCTCACTTCCTCCACTCCACCCCAGTTACCTGATTCAGCATAAACAGTACTAACCAGGGTATAGTTGGCAGCATTTAGAGGTTCTGATGTGATCAGCTGGTTTGCCAGCATTTCTGCAATTTCCAGTCTTCCATCTATCTTACAAGCTGTCATTAACGAGCTCCATATTCTCGGACTAGGTTTCATGGGGAGAGTTCTTAAAACGTCAAGAGCAGCTTCAGTTTTTCCTGATTTACTCAGGAGATCAATGTAGCAAGCGTAATGTTCTATTTTAACTGGAAGTTTGCTGTCTTTCTTTGCAATTTCGAAAATCTTCTGCCCCTCTTCAACGAGGCCGGCATGTCTGCAAGCTGACAAAACAGAAAGCAATGTGATTGCATCAGGTTGCAGCTCTCTGTCTTGCATCTCATGAAATAGAGACAAAGCTTTCCAGCCATATCCATGTAAGCCATAACCACCGATCAGACTGCTCCATGACACTGAATCTTTGGAACTCATTTCTCTGAAAATTCTGTCGGATTCGACGAGAAATCCACATTTGGAATACATGTCAATAAGTGCATTCCCAATGCAAGTATGGGAGTAGAACCCACATTTGATAATGTAGGCGTGAACTCTACTGCCATGCTTAAGAGAAGTTAGAGAAGTACAGGCAGTGATCAGTGCTAGCAGAGTCACAAAGTTTGGAGTAATTCCTTCCTCTAGCATCTGCATAAAAAGCCTGATGGCCTCAAAACCAGCTCCATTACGTGCGTAGGTCCAAATGATTGAGCTCCACATCACCACATCTTTAACCTCCGATGCATCAAAAATATGGCGAGCAGGAGCAATCCCTGATCGGCTCTTGCAATACATGTCAATAAGAGAAGCGGAAAAATGGTGATCTGAATGCAACCCACGGCGAAACGCATATCCGTGGATCTCTTTCCCATATCTGACATAACCCCGAGCAGAGGCTGGTAGCATCGAAAGCAAAGTAACACGGTTAGGTTCAAAACCATGAGTTTGCATGGCTCTAAAGCAATGAAAGGCAGCATGGTCGTCTAAGTTAGCGGCGCAGCCAGAGACCATGGCAGTCCAGGACACCTCATTCTTAATCTCCATGTGATCAAAAACGCGGAAAGCCATAGATGAGTCGTGACACGTGAAGTAAAAGTGTACTAAAGAAGTGGAGAGGAACACGGAGGCGCTCGGGTTGTGATGTTCTTGTTGAAATTCCGGGCTGTGATCAGCAACGATCAGGAGGGCATGAAGGGATTTGGCGAAACTGAAATATCGGAGACGAGCGCAAACTGATATGAAACTAGCAACGAGCTGAGGGTTGGGTGGAAAATAATGAGAATAAGACATACGTTGAAGCAAAGCAAAGGCTTTGGAGAAATGGGCGTGTAGAATATAGGAATTAAGTATGGAATTCCAGGAAACGACGTCTCTAAGAAGCATAGTATCAAACAACTTAGTGACAGAGGGAATGCATGAGAACTTGGCATACATAGATATAAGAGCATTGGAGACAATGGGGTAGGAGTTAGATCCTGATTTGAGGGCAAGGCAGTGAAGTTGAAGGGCAAAGACAAAGCGGCTGTTGTTAGAAGAAGAAGAAGAAGAAGAAGTTGCCTTAATGACGGAGGGTAGTATGACTGGGCTGGTGAGCTCATGGCGGTACTGTTTGTACAGCTGCAGAAGAAGCTTGTCAGTTTTGGTCATGTAGCTGTTACTTGTGTGATGAGTGAGAGTGAATCTATGGTCAAATAGGTAGGGACCTTACAACATTTGAGTTTTGACGACAAGTTCATGAGTTCTTGGAAATGTGAACCTACGGTCAAATAGCAAAGGAAGAGTGGCCTTACAACATTTGACGATTTTTCAGGGAAACGAAGTTCGTATGTACTTCGAAATGGACTCATCTGTTCTCTAACTAGGCCTTACCACGATTGGGCCTCCCAGTTGTAGGTCACCATTGGGCTCACTTCGTGCGACCCATCAACACCAACTTATTAAATAAGAAATGGATTTGTATTCTACAAAGTACGAATACACATTTAAAGTTCTTATAGAAGTTTAGATACTTTCACAGTAATATATATTAGCAAAACAACATAAGAATTAACTGACCGTTATTTTATTTATATAATATGAAAATTTAAAGTGTGCGTATAAATATTAAGTATTATTTAAATTTAAGATTTTTATCCACTATATTATTTATTTGAAAACAAAATGCATAATTATGTATGATTCATTTGTAATTAATGGTGGCTTATTTTTCAAATAATCTACATGTACAAAACAAACAAAATATATAAACTATTATTAAAATTTATGTTCCTTTATTTTTGGTCCTAAATACAAATGTTTTCTTTATTTAAATAAAAATTTAGGCTATGTTTGGTTGAACGATTTTTTAATTAAATGATTTATAATTGAATGAAATGGAAATGGATGTAATATTAGAAAATTGTTGTTTGAAATGGTTCATAATGTAATATAGTGAAATATCGTTTGAAATAAGGGTTCATAATGTACTATAGTGAAATATCGTTTGAAATAAGGGTTCATAATGTAATATAATGAAATGTTGCTTATCATGTTACATTCTATCATAAACTCCCTAAATCGGAAGTAACTTATTTTTACTGTTTAGGATGAAATAAGATGTAATATGAAACCCTCCCTTTCATTCTATTCCATTCTATTCCATTTCATTATAAACCTTTTTTCTTAATTGATGAAATAATATTACGTTTTATTCCATTCTATTAATAACTACCCAACCAAACGTAGCTTTAAGAAAATCAACCTCCATACTCAACCCAAGCAAGCAAGCATAAATTGAGTGACATTAGAAAGGAGCTTTTCATTAATTTCTTTGCCAATTCCATCAGAACTATGATCACAATATATACATGATGAATTGTAAATTAACCACACGCACTTCGTTTTCTCACGATAAAAATTAATAGTAACATTATTTTATCATTATATATATACGTACCACTCCCTATCCTTTGTTTTTTGTTTTTCTTCAGCTCATATAACTCAACATGTAATCAATACACATCTAAGCTATATATGTGAAACCAAGTAGTGTGTCGTCTTCTATCAGGCAGTGATTGAGATGGCGAGAAAGCAGGAGGTGGAGAGACTATCCACAGAAATACTGAATAAGGGAATCAAGGAAGATGGGTCGCTGAGATTCTTGGTCAGGGTTAGGCGTCAGCTGCCGGATTTTCTCAATTCAGTCAACTTAAAATATGTTAGGCTTGGCTATTCCTACTTTCTTAGCCATGCCTCTTATCTGTTCCTTGTTGTAACTCTTCCTGTTCTCTTTCTCCTCGTCGCTGCATATTGTCATGATATGAATCAGCAACCCCAACAGTCCAATACATTCTTCTCCTTCTTGATCTTCTTCACCCTGAATTCTCAACAGCTTAGTGCATTAGAATTAGATGCCATCTTCACAGTGGGCTTGGTGGGTTTTGCCATTTATGCTTTTCTTGACCATTTTACTCCACGCTCTACTTATTTACTGGAATTCGCCTGTTATCGTCCACCAGACCATCTCAAGGTACGTAAATTAATTATACATATAGGTGAGGTATACTTGTTTGCATGATGTGTCTATATTTGGATGTAGATATCAAAGGAGGAGTTTATTAAGTTAGCAAGGGAATCAGGAAAGTTTAACGAGGCAGCCATAGAATATCAACAGCGTGTCCTCAAGAATTCTGGGATTGGAGATGAGACTTACATGCCAAGAGAAGTTTTTCGACCAGCAGATTATAAGATAACATTGAAGGATGGACGAGAAGAGGCAGCGATGGTGATGTTCGGAGCAGTGGATGATCTTCTCGCAGCCACCAAGATACGGCCAAAGGATATCAGGATTCTGGTGGTTAACTGTGGAGCACTGAACACCACGCCTTCCCTCTCATCAATGATTATAAACCATTATAAGATGAGGCATAATATCAACAGCTTCAATTTGGGTGGCATGGGCTGTGCTGCTGGGATCATAGCCATTGATCTAGCTAAAGACCTTCTGACAGGGTATCCTTCCTCATATGCACTTGTGGTTAGCACAGAGGTGGTGAGCTCTGCATGGTACAGTGGCAATGAGACTGACATGCTCCTTCCTAACTGCTTCTTCAGAATGGGAGCTGCTGCCATTCTTCTCTCCAATTGTCGTGTCGACAGGTGGCGTTCCAAGTACGAGCTCAAACAGGTACTATTAACACGATCACCAATAATTAGTCGCAAAGTGTTTTCTTATATTTGTGTATGATTCTCTCTCTCATGGAATGGTGGAACATGTAGCTAGTTCGAACGCACAAGGGCATGGACAGTCGAAGCTTTAAAAGCATACATCTCAAGGAAGATGCAGAAGGGAAGATGGGTCTTTGGGTAAGCAAGGAAGTGATTAACGTGGGAGGTCATGCACTCAAGGCCAACATCGCGGTCCTCGCCCCTTTAGTTCTCCCCCTTTTTGAACAACTCCACTTATTTGCAAACCTGCTATTCAACAGAAAAACCAAGCCCGATTTTCCTAACTACAGGCTTGCTTTTGACCATGTTTGCATCTTGGCAACTAGCAAAATGGTGCTGGACCGTATCCAAACTAACTTGGAACTTTCTGAAGATTACATGGAAGCTTCAAGAGCTACTTTGAACCGATTTGGCAATACTTCAAGTAGTAGTGTGTGGTATCAACTTGCTTACTTGGAAGCAAGCAAGAGGGTTAAGAAGGGTCATAGGATTTGGCAAATTGCTTTTGGTTCTGGGTTCAAGTGCAACAGTGTCGTCTGGAAGGCACTTTCGACTGTTGAAAAGCCTAATCGCAACCCATGGATTCAAGATTTTCTCTTATGAGTTATATAGGAAATAAATGAAAGGCACACTCCATCTATATCTTTTTCCCTTTTTTCTTGTGTGGCTAAGACGCTAAGTGCCTCTCATGTTATATCCTCATATGATAATAAAACCTTTCCTAAGCATTTCATCTCGGCTAACTCGTTGAAAGCCAGGCTAATGCTGTAGAGTTTGTATAGCTGTAAAAGCAGCTTCTCACTGGACTATACAGTGCTCCGGGCGTGTGGCATCCAAGTGAACTCGTATGTCCTCACGAATCAACGCATGAGGTATAACTTTTTGAGTTCTACGCTCAAAGGTTAACCAATCCTGCGGCCACGCAAATTATGCCCAGCTTCCGTTTCAGAGATCGAAAAGATAGATCAATACTGTGATGAAAGCATAAAATCCCGTCTCAAGGAAAGTGTTGCTCAGTCGAGACTACAACGGTGACTTAGGACTTGAATGAAATCTTCAAAACAATAATTTTCCTTACATGGGTTCCAGTACCAGCGCCAGTCAGCCAAAATCCTGATTTAGCCCTCCATTTATGAGTTAGCAATTTCTACACATTGCGTGATGCTTTAAACCAAAGCATTAAATAATTCTGAACAAGGATAAGTAATCAGAACTGTACACTACATTGAAGCCACTGGAAAATTTATTCTAGCTTTCCGTTACTCTAGCCTACAAAGTAAATGAGCATAACATTGAAAAAACTGTACTACTGATAATTAGGAGCCTCACAGATTCAGAGAACAGTCCCCCAAAACACGAGGATTGCAGCCAAACCTAATTGCTTCTGGAGGTATCCAAGTGTGCACTCAACACCTCCATAATAAGGCTCAATCATTATCTCGAATCTACAATTTCCAACTGATGGGTCCGTTTTTGTGATTGTTGAAAGGTTTGGAAACTTGCATGCACTATCAAGCTGATTCTGCGTCTGAAAGTAACTGTTGAAGGCATATGAAATATTACCCTTAGCATCCAGATTTCCACAAGATGTTCCATAACCAAGGCTAGTGCAGTCAGCAAGTCCACAAGCATAACTCATACTCGGTGCCACTTGTGGGTCATCGAGCTTGGCTGAGGCCTCCATCACACACCATTTGCGCTCCAGGTAGTGGACATTTCTTGCTGGAATTAAAGTTCCTGAATTTGTAGTACCAAGATTGAGGGCATATTTTGGTAGCCCATCAAAAGTGAAGATCCCCCAGTGGCGCTCAAAGTTCCCCGGATCAATACTTTTAGCATCCTCATCAATCAAACTAAACAAATAGGCATCAATAGGCCCAGGCCTCATAGGGGTTCCTTTGCCACCTGAAATATGTGACATAAAGCCTTGGTTGAATCGTCGGGCATATTCAATGTTAGCATTCCGATCTCCATCAGTAGGCCATCCAATTTCTCCAATGATGATAGGCAGGTTTCCAAACCCATTCTTTTGTAAAGCATGCACAAAAGTGTCATAATTGGCATCAAACATGTTGTAATAATATGTCCCACCATCGTTTAAAGGAGAGGCATTGCCATCAAAGAATGCATACTCGACTGGAAAGTTGGGATCACTGTATAGGCTTATGAAAGGATATATATTCACAGTAAAAGGAGAACCGCTGTCACTCAAGAACTTGACAATAGTCAGCATGAGATCGTGGATATCAGTTCGGAAGTCACCGCCAGATGGGAGTTGACTTGAGCTTTCATACACATCAGCGTTCAGGGGAACTGTCACTTTTACTTGGTTACTAAGTCCAGCCTTTATCAGGGCAGACTGGATATTCTGCAGAGCAGGGTATGTTGTTCTCAAGTAGCTTCCATTGTATGTTTCTAAGAAAGGTTCATTTCCAACTGCCACATATCTGCACACACATGAATGGATAAGTTGAAGTGAACCAATTGGTACGTGAACAATATCCAAATGTGCAGTTCATCCAAGTTACCGGACAGCAGATCCTCATATCATAGCCTTCACATGACAAAAAAATGGAGAAAAAGCCATGCAAGACATTTTTATTCTTCAAAAACAAACCTTCTACATCACGTAGCATGGTGGCAAGGAGGTAGAAATACCTCTGCATCCATCAGAGTTGAAACCTTGGTAGATGCATAATTGCATATGCTTCTTGATCTACTAAGGAAACATTCAAATATATAGGCATGCTGATATAAACTCTTTGCAAATTCTTGAGAAATGATAGTAGTGATTTGATCTCCATCTATTAAAGGAGATTCAAGGTGTATCCCGGTTTCAAGTATAACTTGAAAGGTGAACACAAGTCTAAGAAAAACCAAACTAATACAAATTCAACGTTTTGCACTCCTTTAATTTATCTACTTAAAATTATTTGATACTTGTTTATTTTTTGAAATGTTCTTACTCTTCATACCTTATTTTGATTACATTCATATAGTATTCTTATTCATTTGATTAACTCATAGTATTCAATCACAAAAATGAAGCATCTAATAAGTGCAAAGTATTTAAAAAACAATTGAGCAATCATTTAACGAAAAGGTTTCCACATGATAACAAACAAACTTCGATGAAAGAAGCTGAAAAAAAAGTTTAGAAAGTTTCTACTCCAGTAATGTGATAAGGAAGGGTGTTAAGAAGTTGAAACTCAGGAAACGTGATATATCATGCAGTTAGACCTAGTGTTAGTGATCAAAGGAATCAAGGAAAGATAATACGTCTACTAATTCCAGCACCCAGGCACATCCTCCTCTTCCTATGAATCATCGGTACCAAAGACTAAGGAAGAGCTACAACTTTTTTAACGAGATTCAAAGGTACAACAGTGCTTTATTTCTACGCTAGCTGATTCGTATAAACATGATATAAGCTAACCTGATGTTAACGTTGTTGGAGGTTATATGGGTGGAAACATTTTTAGAAACCCATCTCTCAGCAGCCTTGACGCTGCTAGCCAGAGAGGAGAGCATTTCATTAGGGATGCCAACCATAACCTCAATCCCAGACTTGCCAAGAGCATTCAGAACCCCATAATCTGCATCGAAAAGCTTAACCTTTTGGATACCATTTTCCCTCAGCAGCTTGACAACGGTTTCTGGAGGCAGAGGGTGGGTAGATTGTGTGCCCCAGTTGGCACCTATCCCACTCACCGCACTCACCATTGACAATAATCCAAGTAATCCAATAAGACCGGAATAGAAACCCATAATGTTCTGCTTCAAATCTACCAGTCAGCTTCCTCTATAATCAAACCAGATATAACTACAAACCTACAACAGAAGCTTGGTTGATGCCAAAGTAAGATAAGGTTTTATGCTAGTCGAGACTATTTTGTTAAAGGCAAGCAAGTAAAAGAGAATCTTTTTACTGCTGAAGCAAATAAAGCCTTAAAAATATAACAGTGGAACAGTTTGCTGCGAAGTTGAAGAGTCAGATCATATATGCCTAGTAATAAAGAGATATGCAAGAGCTTATCTAAAAAAGGCAACTACCACAAGAAAGCAAGAGGCTTGAAAACAAAGTGTTCCACATACGAATTGGACAATAGCAGCATATATATATATATTTTTGTTAAATAATAGCAGCATATTCATACAGAGTGCAAAACAGAACAAAGTTTCTCTCTTTTTTTTTCTTTTTTTTGTTCTTTTGGGAAAAGCGAGGAAAGAGAAATAGAAAAGTAGAAGACAGAACGCACAGATTTTAGAGGGCAGCTAAAACAGAGACAGTCAGACAGATGTAGAGCTCTAAACGGAGCGGAATCCCAGGAGCAGAAAAGGGCAAGAAGATATTTGAAATTATTCAACACAAGGATGAGCTGGTAAAGTAAAGAGGATATATTACATCAGTAATCCAAAACCACGTTCATAACCATAAATGATGTAGGAAGCGAACAAGAAAACAGAAACAGAGAAAGGAAAAGAGAGAGAGGTAATGAAGAAGTTAAGGACCCGGTGGAGTGCAGAGCAGTGAAACGATGGAGTGAGCAGTAAACTCTAGAATCTGTTTGTGTTTCTAGTCTAAGAAAAGAACCTGACCTTACTCGATCAATCATCGCATGTCATTTTTGGCTTCTTGACGCATTATGCCATTTATGTTTTAACACTTAGCATAGTGACGAATAAAGTACGCGAGAAAGTGTAACCCAAAAAAAAAAAAAAGTAGGCGAGAAAGAGTTGAGGTGTCAGCAGCAAGTGTCTGATGGGTTGCTGTCCTTGGACTAAAAAACGTCTCATCGTTCTTTCCCACCACGACAAGACCAAGAGTCGTGTGACGTAAAGCCGTCCGCTTTTCTTTTATATATTTATATTTATACAAATGCAAAAGCTTTTAGCTGTTACGACCGTCAAACCCAAAACCCAAAACCCAACTCAAGTTCTCTACCCGATCCAACTAACCAAAATCCACCCAACGTAACTAATAAGTGATTTATTGACATGGCATTACGATAACCTTCCATGTAATCATAAATGCTTTTATTTACATCCCTTCATTTCTTGGCCAACTGCAAATCCTTCTCATCTTTCAGAGAAGATTAGAATAAGAAAAATGAATCATCTGTTTATTGGTATTGTCATAATTACACACAGAAAACGTACTCTTTCGCACGAAATGGTCTTATATTAAAAAAAAAACCTACAAGCTCCTCTAATCAGTGTCCCCTTGTTTGCACCTTCAAATAAAACTTAAAAGGCACATTAAATTCTGGAACCACTAGCTATGAAGCGATGTGATAAACAGGTTAAAAAAGCATATCCATTTCACATTCAAAAGTAAAGTTTTTGTACCATTCTTGTTAACTAGCAAGTTTTAGGCAATTCCAGCAAGACAATACAACGGATTCTGTAGCAGAGATGCTCCAACTTCATTACAATACGTGACATAGGAGTAAGCGCTAGACAAGGTTAAATGCTAGGGGGTCTCCTAAGTGACCATTACGCTTGAGGAAAGCAAAAAGGTATTTAACTACAGAACTTCAGTTTGCTGGTTGACAAATATCATTCAAAGATTGGCCTTGTCCAGATCATCAAAGTAAGGATGTTCCATTGCTTTCTTTGCACAGATACGCTTTGAGGGATCGTACTGCAACATTTGCTGCAAATGGAATAATAATAGTTACAATTGTTGCGTTCCATAACTGTAATGAAGTGACAGAAAAATCTGCAATTTAATTGTTGATTAGAGACTTACTGCTAGAAGATCTAGCCCATCTTTTTCCAGATTAGTGACTGAAGATGAGAGACTCTGAGGGGTCCATTGCGGATATTCATGCCAGTTGGGCAGATTGCTTACACCGGGCCAAACTTCTTCGTTCGGAGTCCCCAGCAACCTGCAATGGACTAGCTGTTAGAATAACAAGAAAAGAAACAAAATAGCCATGCAATACAGTTAAATTAACCTGAAAATATGGAGAAGCTGCTGCAGTTCAGAATCTCCGGGAAAAAGTGCTTGCTTTGTTGCCAATTCCGCTAAAATCAAGTCAAATACGAAGGATAAGTACTAGTTAGCATTTGGTTCAAATGAATTTGGAGGTGAAGGGGGAAGTGAAATCCTTACCGAAGATGCAGCCAACGGACCACATATCCACAGCAGTTGAGTAATGGGTAGCCCCCAAAAGGACTTCAGGAGCCCTGTACCACAAAGTCAATATCTGAAACAGAAAAAAGCATACAACTTTCAACAACACTTAATGGTAAAGATGATTGAGTTGGATTGAGAAGGAATGTAGTAGTACCTCATGTGTGTACTTCTTGATAGGAAGTGTAAATGCTCGAGCAAGTCCAAGATCTGCAATTTTAAGCATCATTGTCTTGCGGTCCATCAATAAGTTGTGAGGTTTAAGGTCCCTGAGAAATATAGAGAGGAACAGACAAGGATCAAGCCGCAAGGTGCACCACCAACCTCATGTTCTCTGTAATCGTATAATGGAACAAAATTTAAAGAAAAAAAACCTGTGCAAGATCCCATGACCATGGCAAAAAGACACGCCCTTGCACAGTTGATACATCAAGCTCTGCATATAAATGAATATAAGAGAACCACATCTTGGTTAACGTATGTACGGAATTGATAATACATGATATGCTGCTTGAGTACCTTGACAGTCATAGGAGGAAGGTTTTCTCCTGTTTGGCGGAAACTGCGGATGTACTTCTTGAGGTCCATGTCCATGAACTCAAAAACCAAGTATAGTACTGTGTTGCCTTGTTTATTCTGTCCTTGTTTGACGTCAATCAGGCTAATGATTAAAAGTTAAAATGTGATTTAGGGTTTAGGAAATTAGGATACAGAATCCAGAAGAGCAATTAATTTACCGAACAACGTGGGGATCTCTGGAGAGCATGCGAAGAATGGAGACCTCGCGGAGAGTAGTGGGAGGGACACCTTCCTGGTCTTCGTGCAGACGAGTTTTCTTCAGAGCCACGATCTTCCCTGTCGCCTTCTCTCTTGCTCTGTACACCTTCCCATACGTACCTTCACCAACCTTCTCTAACTTCTCGTACTCCTCTTTCACTGACAATACAACACCATTCTTCCTTCCTTCTGCTTCTTCTCCCATTGTTATTCCTCCTCCTCCTCCTCCGGTTTGCTCACTTTTTTTCAAATTCCTTCCTCAGTCCGCTCCTCTCTCTCTCTTTTCCTCAAAGTCAAATTACACAGGTTAACGCTCGATGCAGGGAATTGGAGTAGTATTTATTTAAACGGTAATTGGTAACCTTTTCTTTTGAATTTCAAACTGCCCGCTTTTGCATGAAGAATGAATTATGGGCTTCCGCTTTGCTGGGGTCGGATTGGGCCGGGCTGCATTTGTTACTCGCTCGATTCATGTTGACTGAATTTGCGCGAGTTCCTTAGCCCGACCTAGTCTGGTCGTTCTCGTTTCATTCTTCTTTCTTCTTCACTCTGTAATCACATTCTCTCAACTCAACCGGCTCCAGAAGTATCGTAATCAAAAACCTTACAGGAAAGGAAAAGAAATAACAAGAAAAATGAGGACCGGTGATGGTGGACCCTCTAGAACCACCGCTCTCATCTTCCTCTCTTTTGCTCTTTTACTCGTAAGCCATTCATATCATTCTTCTCTTTTACATTTCAGCTGTATAGATTATATATTTTTGTATATCACTATGACTCCCATTCTCATCTTGCCTACTTAATCAATAATCATTCCTTGTTTGTTTTTAATATTCATTTCTCAAGCTTATCTATCTCGTCTTTTTCAGCTCTCTGCAACTGGATCTCCTCGTAAAAGTGCCAGTTCTTCTGTTTTTTCTTTGTTTAATCTTAAAGAAAAGAGTAGGTTTTGGAGTGAGTCCGTTATTCGCACTGGTATGTTGAACCTTTGTTGTCGTTATCATAAACATCAGCTTATATATATGTACAAACATATGCTTTCTTTCAGTTAATGCTTGAACGACCTCTGTCCTCGCAGATTTTGATGATCTGGAATCTTCAACTCCTGCTGGCAACATGGGAGTGCTCAATTACACCAAGGCTGGTAATTCCTTCACTCTTATTCTTTCTTATTTACTTAATTAATTTTGCGGCCTTATAGTTGGTCTTTTGAAAATGCTTGCTCCTAGTTCTTCCGTTGCTTGAATTTGATTTAACCCATCATTTATGCATCTCTCTCTTAGGTAACATTGCAAATTACCTAATGCTCCAGGAAGTCGATTCCATGTACCTTCCTGTCCCTGTAAATTTCATTTTCATAGGATTCGAAGGAAGTGGGAATCAAGGTACAGGACTTTCATATTGTCACTTTCTCACATTTTATCTTCTTTTACTTTTCAATAACTTCCCTATAGCACTGTTTGATTTCTTTCCATATCACTAGATTTTAAGCTTCATCCTGAAGAACTTGAGCGCTGGTTCACCAAAATTGACCACATTTTTGAACATACTCGAATTCCACCAATTGGAGAAGTTCTCACCCCTTTTTACAAAATCAGTGTTGACAAAGAGCAACACCACCATCTACCCCTTGTCAGTCCTATAAATTACAAGTAATGGTTCCCCCCGCTTTGTTTTCCCTTTCCTCTTCATTTTCTGCAATATGAAGTAATGCCATCTTCTGCTAACCTTTATTTTATTGTCTTAATTGTCCACTAATCTGTACAGTTTCTCTGTTCACGCTGTCCAAATGAATGAAAAGGTTACTCATATTTTTGAGCATGCCATCAATGTTTTAGCTCGCAAGGATGACGTGTCTGGTAAAGGGTGAAGTATATCCAACTCTAAGTTCTCTCCCTCTCTTGACTGTATGCTTGCACTCTTCAATGTGTTTATGAGGTTCCTCCAGAAATTCTTTTGACAAGCCCTTAGTCCCGAATAAGAATTCTATCATGCCTTTATTTATTATTTTACTTGTTTCTCGTACTGTCTTTTAATATATTGATTCACTCTTTGCAGGGATGATTCAAATGCCATTTGGCAAGTTGACTTGGATATGGTGGATGTTCTTTTCTCTAGCCTTGTTGGATATCTTGAACTTGGAAATGCTTACAACATCTTCATTTTGAACCCTAAACATGACCCACAGAGAGCTAAATATGGATACCGGTGCGTATGTTATTTCTTTGTATATGAATATGTGGGTATGCATTCTCCCATGAGTTTTCTCATCAAACGTGGTTGTTGAATGCTGGAAACCATTGTCTTCGCAATTCATTTCTCTAATCTTGTATTGAGTTTCACTTTCTTTTTGGTTTGGCATTGCAGAATAGGATTATCAGAGTCCGAAATAACTTTTCTTAAAGAGGTACCATGCCAGATATTTCCTACCTTTTTGTGTACCTGTTATTGCTCTTTACTGATTGTGCTTAAATTGCTAATATTAAGCTAACAAACCATAACTTTAGATTGTTGGTGTTATTTTGATATTATGACATTTGAAATCACTTGTGTATTTGATTGTTTAGACAGGTTTGAACTCATACATTTATTTGTTTTCTTCAGAATAAAGATCTACAAAAGAAAATTCTTCAGTCAAGAAGCTTTCCTGAGAGTATTCTTGGTAAGATACTGCCTCTAATTGGTGCTCTTACGTGTAAGTTTGGAATTGTCAGCAATTCTAATTATTTTCTATTGTGAAATTAAATGTAGCACTTGACAAGATCAAACGACCCTTGTATGAAAAGCATCCCATGGCAAAGTTTGCCTGGACGGGTATTGAAGATACTGATACAGTTAGTACTCAAGGATTTATCATATTGCTGTTTTATGTGTACTTATTTCAATTTGAAAATTTTGAATCCGGTATAGATTAAGATTCATTGAGAGTTGCAGAAAATTATTTTTTGTCCTTGAAAAGAAAGCACTATGCTGTCATTCATGATTTATTCTTAAATAGGTGTTTAATTGAGATGAAGAAAAGAGAGAGAGATACATTTTTAAAAGTGAGATCATTATATCAGTGTTATTGATTGTCCTTTGCTCTGTATAAAGAGTTCAGCAAGATAGACATGGTGACCTGTGGCCTAGGGCATATTAGGTCATGCATTTTAGGTTTGATCAATGATTGTCCACTTTGATATTTTTACACACATAGATGCTTTTTATAAGGTTGCAAATCAAGCCAAATTCTGCTTTATGTCATACGGAATGGGTTTATCAAGAACTAGAGCACTTCTTGTTTCAGATATCTAATTACTGTTCACAGTTGTGCCTGAGTCATTGTAGGTTCAACTACAACTAGAAGCCTGCACAGTGAAGCAATTTCAGTTTTTTTTAAAAACTTTTTAATGCAACTTTTTAACTCATTTGTTCAGTTTTCTCTGGAAAAAGAACTTTAAAATGTTTAATGAAATTGGCCATATTCTATTTGAAGTCTCTCCACTTACCTTTGCAAACCATTGCATCTGCAGAAGTTTCTTCTGATTCTGTCTCTGTTTAGCTTTAATTGTAGGTGATCTCCATACATGTTAGCATTCACATTATATTCAGTGTGAATGTTATTAGGTTGACTATGCACGTGTAATAATATTTTGTAACTGGAACTGCTTTATCAGCATAAGGACAAGTTATGTTATTTTAAACAAAATTGTTAATGGTTCCAGGCAGAGTGGTATAATATTTGTCAGGATGCGTTAGATGAGGTTCAGAAATCATATAAAGGAAAGGACATACCTGACATCATACAGAACAAAGTTTTACAGGCATGTCTCTATACCCAAGCTCTCCAACCAGTAAAAGTTCTTGGATACTATTGAACTGTGAATACGTTCAGCTCTACTTGGATCTTCAACTGATTTATCTTTTTTAATCGACAATAAGTTATTGAGAGGGAAGAATGAACCTATGAAGCTTCTTCTTGAGAAGGAATTGAAATCTGGGGACTTCAGTGAATTTCGTGCAGATTGTCTCACAGATACTTGGATTGGAAAGGACAGGTACCAATCTTTGATGTGCAAAGAAACATGTAGAAGCATCCTAAAGTGAAACTATAGATAACTAAATTCTGTACCAGGTGGGCATTTATTGATTTAACTGCAGGCCCTTTCTCATGGGGTCCTGCTGTTGGTGGAGAAGGTGTGCGCACCGAATTTAGCTTGCCTAGTGTTCAGAAAACAATTGGTGCAGTTGCAGGTACTCTAGAGGAGCTTCTGATTTGTCAATCCTTTTGATGTTTTAGGGTACTTTTGTAAAC
Source organism: Erythroxylum mucronatum (assembly GCA_027563825.1). Lineage (NCBI taxonomy): Eukaryota > Viridiplantae > Streptophyta > Magnoliopsida > Malpighiales > Erythroxylaceae > Erythroxylum > Erythroxylum mucronatum. Next base: position 24,765,913 of record JAOSBP010000007.1, on the reverse strand, counting down.
ACTGTTAAATCAGTGTGATGATATTTTTATCCTTGTGTTGCAAGTTTTGCAATGTGGATATTACGTTGGCATCTATGTGTTTCTGCAAATGGTTGCTTCTGAGTGCTTTAATTATCAAGTTTAGAGGTCATACTTGTTTTCTAGTTGAATTATATGATTTGCATTGTACATTCGCGGGCAAACAGGTGGACTGAATTCTGAAACTTTTTTCTTCATGTTTATGCTACCTTGTATATCTTTATGTTGTATTCATCGGCCAAAAGTAAGTATTTTGTGATATCTGATCAAAGCAAGGATCAGTTTCCAATGTTGTATGATGAGTGACAATCAGCTATGTGAAACAACAATATATGTGTGTATATATATATAGTCAAGAGAGACAAATGACCGTTTCAGCTTTGACACCCTAACATTCATTGAATCTTTTCCAGAGATTTCTGAGGATGAAGCAGAAAATCGTTTACAAGATGCAATTCAGGAAAAATTTGCAGTATTTGGTGATGTATGCATCCATCTCTGAACAGTTTAATTTTTTATTATGTTATTTTTGGTTAGTTGCTACCTAGACCTAGTTTTGGAGGTTGTGTTCTGGATGCTTCATGAGGAAAGCAAAAACATATTCTTAATAGGATTTTGGACTGTGGATTGCCAATATTTCTGTGATAGCATGTGGCATAGGCGTCAGTTGCTATAATTCAGTGTATTTTTGGAATGTATCTACTGAGATTCATTAAAAAACCTTTAAGTTCCAAATTTCTGGGTTCTGTTTGTTTGAAATTTTGGGGATTTTCTTTCTATCTATTTGTCATATTTAGTAGGCAATTTCTATTTTCATTTGTGAAATATCTTTCAAGCTTATTTCATTTAGGAAGTAACTTGCTGCTTTTTCAAGACATGTTGGTTGTCAATTGCATCTATATCAGTTAAACATTTTGAGGTTTTTTTGTTTGTCCGCCTTTTATTTAATTTTTAATTAATTTTTGTTTGAACACAGAGAGATCATCAAGCCATTGATATTCTTCTGGCGGAGATTGATATCTATGAGCTCTTTGCTTTCAAACATTGTAAAGGAAGGAGAACAAAGCTAGCACTTTGTGAAGGTAGAATCATTGTTCTTGCTTGTTGGATTTGGAAGTGCATCTTAGCAATCTGCTTACAACTTCAAGTTTTGTTGTCCTTATAGATCAAATCTAACTGGATTTGTTCTATTTTAGAGCTTGATGAGAGAATGCAGGATCTGAAAAATGAACTCCAGTCTTTTGAAGGCGAAGAATATGATGAGAGCCATAAGGCAAAGGCCATAGATGCACTTAAAAGAATGGAGAATTGGAATCTATTCAGTGATACTCAAGAGGTATGCCATTTGCCTTTCTACAAGTTTATCTTATTGTTAACTTGCTTTTGGCTTGTTTACTTGCTAACGGGAATGAGTACTGAATGACCTAGACCAGAAGTTCTTCAAGAGAAACCGTTTTGAAAACAGCAGTTTCATTGACAAACCCTACACCTAAAGGTTTAATCCGAATTCCCTGGAACGTTGTCTTTCGATAAGTCCTTAACTCTTCTGGATAAATGAAATCATGCTTCTATCAATATGAAACAAACATTTTTTGCGTTGATTCTTTTGAAAAAACTTAATGGTACAACATAACTCTTTGAGTCCAACTATAAAGCGTGTTGATGCTCACATTGGTCCAATACTCAGTGGCCTAATCTTAGCGAAAAGTATAGTAGTTCTATTACCTTTCAAGTGTTACAGCTGTTTTGTTAATATTCCAAACCATTTGTCATAACTTTTACGAAATAGAGAAAGGAAAGGTGAATTTTAGAAAGCAATTCTTCCCCCTTTTTTTTTTTCTGTCTATTGTTCAATTTCATTTTTTCCCATTCCTTTTATTTATCTTTTTGTTCTTTCTATCACCTTTTTTCTTCCTGAAGTGAGTCAAGATTATTTTGCCTATCATAGATTCTACCCCTTGGACCACAAACAAATGTAGATATAGACTTTGCTTTATATAGTATCTTCTGAAGCTTCTTTTTTTTTTAATCATTTACCTATTAATTTCAGTTACATAATGGTTCCACCTCTGCTCAATCCAGCAAGATAAACATGTGTGAACTTTTAAAATTTGACTTTCTCTTATCAGGTTTTTCAGAACTACACAGTTGCACGGGATAGCTTTCTTGCACATTTAGGTGCAACACTTTGGGGGTCAATGAGGCACATAATATCGCCATCAATTGCTGATGGGGCATTCCACTATTATGAAAAGATATCTTTTCAGCTCTTCTTCATAACACATGAGGTTTTGTGAATTCCTTCATACTTATGAAGAAACTTAACTGGAAACAGAATGTTTTTTTTTTTACTTTTAATATTTAATGCAGAAAGTTTCGAGTGTTAAGCAGTTACCATTGGATCTCAAGGCTCTCAAGGATGGGCTTTCGTCCTTATTGTTGCCTTCACAAAAAGCTATGTTTAGTGTGGAAAAGTATGTGCCTTTTACTGTTTATTTATGCTATCAAAGTGCTGTTAAGTGCTTAGGATGAGTTACTGTTTCTCTTGCTTTTGGTGGTGATACTGTTTGGTTTCTCCCCGTTACTTTAAGGTTCTTATATTTACATTAATGAATTGGTCATGTTTGACATGTCCATATGGTGATTATGTAAGGCATCTCTTTCCTATAATTCTTATTTAACTTCCAAGCTGTATGCAGATTACCGCTTTCAGAGGATCCTGCTTTAGCTATGGGATTTTCTGTGGCACGTCGAGCAGCAGCCGTCCCACTATTGCTTGTTAATGGAACTTACAGGAAAACCGTGCGATCCTATCTTGATTCTGCTATTCTTCAATATCAGTTGCAGAGGCTGAACGACCATGGTCATCTCAAAGGTCATATAATCACTACATTGATTCTCTTCTTTAAAGTATTATTAAGAATTCAATTTATATGATAGTAACAGTTTTTTTTTTAATTTTCCAAAAAAAGCTTTATGTCAAACTACATGGAGGACATTGTACTTTGAAGAATGTTCTCTTAGAAATTATAGCTGTCTTGATTTTGGAATATGGTATGCTTCTGTTGTGCATTTAAAACTCTTCCAATCCATGGTATTGCCACTTGCAATGGTGCACTAATATTCCATGATCTGAACTTTGTTCGTTCTGTTGCTTTTTCCCTTTGTTCCCTCGTAAGGTATTTCTGGAATTAACTACTGACCTGTAATCAATATTTCTCTCATTTTGTCATTGTGACAAGCAAAGTTACTTGAAGGTTATTTCACCCTTTCTGTGAATGCAGGAGTACATGCTCACGGTAGATCTACACTTGAAGTTCCTATATTTTGGTTCATTCATGGGGAGCCATTACTAGTTGACAAGCATTATCAAGCAAAAGCGCTTTCTGATATGATTATTGTTGTTCAGTCAGAGCCATCTTCGTGGGAAAGTCATCTGCAATGTAATGGGCAATCACTTCTCTGTGATTTGAGGTAGCATGATCATTTCATGCTGATCTTTTGGTTGGTTATTCGCACTCGTTTATGTGTTTCAAGAGAAATCACTGGAATTGCAGAAGATGCATACTTAGAGTGCACAGATTGCTTGTTTTGCAATTTCTTTTCTTTTTTGCTGAGCTCTTGCACTCCAATTAGGATTTCCTTGCATCTCATGCTTGGTGTTTATCATCTTCTTTTGATTCACTATATTTTTTTTTTATATTTTTCCTTGTAGAACTCTTCCATGTCATTTTTCTTAGCAAGTCTTGTAGTTGCTTACGTAATGAAATTGAAGGAAGTTCATGAAAAGACCCCTAGGAAAAGAACAGTAGTAAACAGGACTGGATGTCAGTTTTTATGCACGATCAATCGTTATTGTGATGAATTTTCGGTAAACTATGCGGACTAACACATGTTTCTTTTGATCCCTTGATTAACACGTGTATTCTTCTGATCACTTTTACCCCCTTACCAGGAGACCCATCAAAGCTGCATTGTCTGCCGTTTCTGAACATCTTGCTGGTTTACTTCCCCTTCATCTTGTCTACAGTCATGCCCATGAAACTGCTATTGAGGTATGACTAGTTAGAACTGACTCACTCTAATATTCAAAAATAATGATTGGTGCCTTGAAGCAAAATGAAAATCAATAAAATGTTAAAGAAATTCTAGTTAATATGGTAGATTTGTAAGTCATCCAGTGTAGGATGGTGGAATTGAATAACTAAATTTTAACTTGGTTTGCTTGACATATGAGGCAATTGATTGTCCACAACCATGGTTGCGTGCAGTTATTTATCCTTAATATGCTGGCTGAACATATTATTTTAAGTTCTGCATTTCTGGTGGATTCACATTAGACAACTTCGTACCTAGTGATATTCCATTGTGCTTTCCATTGTTCAGGACTGGGTTTGGTCAGTTGGAGGTAGTTTCTTCTCTTCCATATCTCAAGGTTGGCAGATATCTCAGTTTCAGTCTGATACAATTGCTCGGAGCTATATCATCACAACACTTGAAGAGTCCATACAACTAGTCAATTCGGCAATTCATCGTTTAGTCATGGAGAATACATGTATCCTTACGTTTTAGAGATTCTTCCCAATCGTTTAACTAGATACTATGTATTACATTCTTCGAAATGCTATCAGATTCTCAACCGTTTTCAAACTGTTGCAAAATTCTTATGCTTCGGTAATCTACCTTGAGAGTCGATGTTTCCAAGGTTGTATAATGTTTTGGTTACCATTCATATTTTTGAACGTTTTTTTGTGGGTGGTTGAAAGTTGGGGTGCTTTTGGGGCTCAGAATCAACTCCAACTTTGTCATCCGCTTGTAGTGTTTTTTATCACAAGCCAGATGTGCTAGGACAGTCACCTCATCTGGCTAAATTGTTTATGCATAGGATTATTTTCTGAGTGGATTTTTCTTATTTGAAGCTTCCTCTACATTTTATGACCTTGAGATACTTAACGAGAACTAGCTGAAAAAACCTTTAAACTCTTTCAGACTCAGGAGCGAGAACTTATCAACAAGTACAACTATGTTGTCAGCCTATGGAGAAGAGTGAGCATGATTGTTTATTTACGCATAATTGTTTATTTACAATTTTCAAACTATGTTGTTCCTAATCTTGTTTATATGTTGTCTATGTAGATTTCAACCATAACCGGAGAACTGCGATATGTTGATGCTATGAGGCTACTTTACACCTTAGAAGATGCATCTAAAGGGTTAGTTACTTGTTACAATTGTCTATTGTTTGTATTGGACCATTGCTTGTGCTGCCTATTGACCTACCGTTTCCGACTAGATCTACCTTGAGGTCTTTATGACAATTTGTTGACTCTTTAGATAGAAGATCTGGGAGACGGTGATCTTTTATAGATTGAAGTGCTTTGATTTTTAGTTTGCATGAAAATTAAAAACAGAATTTGATCCCTTGACTAAGCATAAGATTCTCTCACGCAAGAAAAATAGGAGAAGAAAATATATCAGATAGTATGGTTTGATTTTGTTGTGAACCAGGGGAAATTGTCAAAGCTGAACACTACTTCCAAGTAACTGCAACTATCTTATTTATTTTGCAGGTTTGCTGATCAAGTAAATGCAACCCTAGACCTTTTCCACCCAATTCACTGCATAAGGGAGCGGAAAGTGCATGTGGTGTTTGATATGACAACTATTCCTGCTTTCTTAATTGTGTTGGTTATTCTTTATATCAGCCTAAAGCCAAGAAGACCCAAGCCTAAGATTAATTGAAGATAGGTAGAGGTCATTGCTGTAGACGTTGATGGGGCCAAAGCTCAACGTGTCTGAGCGGATGCTGTAAAATTTTCTCAAACTGCTGCTGTTGTTTGGACAACATTTCTTAACCTTCTTCAGAGGTAGCAATCCAGGATGCTGAGTCATATACGAAACGCCTCATGCTGAGAAAACTAGGAACAAGAATGCAGTGAATTTAAGGTTGAGCCAGTTACCAATTTCCGATTTGGTGCAACTGTTAAAGTAATTTTCTAGTGGTTCATCTGATGACTTCTTCCTTCTTTTTTTTTTTCTTCTTTCTTCTGGGGTAAGGGAAATATATGCTACCTGTGGTTGTAAGATAATCACACTTTTCTGACATCGGTATAACTTTCATCTTTGTACTGTACATATTAACCAACATAGCCAATTGAGGTATTCACAGATAAATCGTCTAGTCCCTGGGAAGGAAAATTAACAAAAGAAGGGAAGCCAGTACATGGCCACAACCTCCAAAGTTTGGAGGACCAGGCTGGAGTTGCCGTTTGCCCCATCAACTTGAACTGCCCCGGTTGGTTCGCAAGACAGGAAAGCCGGATGAGTATGTGGTTGTAGTACAGTCTAGTACTACATGGTCCGTATTTGAGAAATTCCTTGAAAATGTTTTACCTGTTTACTTGTTTTACTTGGGGGATGAGGACAGGAGACGAAGCTAAGCCATCTCGTAAGGCAGAGTGTACCTCAATTAAAACGATAACAGCTCTAGGACGGCAGGCAATTAGTGAGGAGTTCAATTGCTACTATAGGTCTTGGCAGTTCCATTCCATCCACTACTAGTTGTCCTTGCATGTCTCATCATATAGTTTGTAAAACGTAATGTGAAGATTTTGGGGCTTCGTAACATTGGTTGGCAAGAAAACAATTTAAGCATTATTGAACGCCGAGATTTCCACGACTCTCAAACTTTACAGTGAAAAGAGCAATGTAATGTTAGGCGGGAGAGGGAGAGGGAGAGGGAGAGGGGAATTCCTAATAAACAGAAATATTTTTTGTTCGTAAATTTGTAGTAGTTAATAATAGAAAAAAGAAAATGCAAAAGAAGATTCCAGAACAACTTCAAACGCGTCTTCCTTCCTATTGTCCGAAGTTTAGTCAGTCAAATCTCAAGCTCAATTCTAGGGAAGAGGAGAAAGAAATTATTTCGAGTGGGCGTAAGATTGATTTCAAAGAATTCCATGGACAATGAAAGAGGAGAAAAGGAGAAGACAGCAGCATCGTCGGCGACAACAGCATCCTCCTATACGTATTGGGTGAGGGAAACTACGGCAGATGCAGTCCCACTTCCTCCTCCCAAGAAACTCTCTCCTCAACATCCCCCTTCCTCTCAACCCCCTACTCTCGGTTCTCTTTGGAATGGGGTATCTTCTATATCTTTTCTTTCCCTTTTTCTATCTTCTGCTAAAACTTCAATTTGTTGTTTGTTTTTCCTCTCTTCAATCAACAATGTGTCTTGAATATGGTACTTCAATTTTTTCCTGTATTTTCTGTAACTGCTAATTCGAGTGGGCTACTCTTTCTTTTACATTGTTGATTCATTTCAGAACTTCAATTTGTTGTTTGTTTTAATCAGCAATGTGTCTTGAATATGGTACTTTCTGTCTTTCCTTCAATTCTTTCCTTTATTTTCTGTAACTGCTAATTCGATTGGGCTACTTTTTCTTTTACATTGTTGATTCATTTCAGAATTTAAATACCAACAACACAAACAACATTGCGCACGGCACTTTTTTTTTCTCTATATGTTAAAAAATGCTTCCACATTTGATCTCAAAGATTCTAACTTTCCAAATGTAGATTCTTTTCATTTTATACAAATTTCATTTTCGTGCTTATAGCCTGGTCTATCTTGGTATATTTAACCTTTTACGTTCAAGATTATCTTCATTTCAATCACTTAGCATTTCCATGTTTCATAAACTCCATGTCATTTCTCCTTTATCTCTCTAACTACTAACTGAACTATGTACTTATTGTCAGTGCATTTTTTTCTTTTCTTCTTCCGCAACAAGCTGCCTATTTCCTTGTATACTATACCCAATGTAGCTCCTTTCGTTGACCCCTTTGTCTTTTCCATAAAACCTATGCAATGCACCTCGGTATTGCTCACCTTGTTTTGCCCGAAGTACATTTTCTTTTTCCAAGCTTGGACTGACCTTTCTGCCGTTATGTTGCACGACACTTGCTGAGTCATTCTATTTTACCAGGCCGGAACTTGGGAGGAGAAAAACCTTAATCGTTGGGCAACTCAGAGGATTAAGGTCCGTACCTCCTCTAACCAGTAAGCGAGCTAGTGTTTTTCTTTTATGTAATGGTAATTTTACTTCATTGGGTAGATCTTTTTTCTGGTTAGTTTCCCACCTCCCTTTTTAATTCTTTTCCCCAAAGTTCACTTTTTTTGGACGGTATTATACAGTGACATTGCATGCCAGGTAGCTGACTGATGTGGACCCGCTATTCCTATGCATCTCAATCTCACTTATGCACTCGACCGATTTCATATTTTGTTTTCTGCAGGAGCTTCTTGTGTCTGTGGGCTCTTTAGAGTTCCCTGGTGGCAGAGCAGAAGTAACCGAAGCAAAATGTTCGGGAGATGTGAGTTCATATGAACCTTTTTTGTTAAGAACCTTGGAACATTACCTTATTCTTTATACACTGTAATTGCACTTTTTCTTCTTGTTGGTAATCAATATTCAGTATATTTCATTTTCGTCTTCCACTGTTCCACAAGAACACGACAAGTATGGTAATGCTGAGAGATTAGAATCTAAAATTTAGAATCTCACTGGAAGGAAATTGTGTGAGCCGGCAAGAGAACCAGCATGAATTAGAAAGTATCAAACAGAAAAAATAAATTGGAATGGTTGCATATGTATTTGCATATCTTGAGGAACTTGGCAGCAGAAACCTCTCTAAATGTTACATTGTTTGTTTTCAACTGCAAATGCCACTGAATACCATTTCTTGGTGACCGCTTTTTGATTGAGCAGGCGTTCTTGGTGACTGTGAGGAATAAGAAGTGTGTTAATTATACTTTTGAGTTGACGATCAAAATTAAAGGTAAATTGCTGCAAAGCATAATGGTATTTTATTTCTAGAATCCACAATTACTAATCGAAATGATTTGTAAATGGGCATAGGCGAATGGATAATCAAGGAAGAGAGGAAAGTGATCAAGTGCCACATTGATATCCCAGAGTTCTCATTTGGTGAACTCGATGACCTGCAGGTGAGGTTCCATGTATGTTTAATAGTGTTTTGGCTTATGAACCAAATCCAGGATGTAATGATTGGAGATCCCTGTACAGGTTTACACCTGAGCACTGTGTTTGGCTGTAATGGTCAATTATATTAAGATCCTTTGATCTTGTTGATTTCCAGAATCAGTCATGTCGTTTAAACATAGCTTGCAAGATCTATGTGCTCTGATAATTAGTAAAATAAGTTTTATTCTGCATACTGATAAACGAAATTGATTACTAGTGGGAGGTTGTATTACATTTTGATGAATTACTAGTTTTGTAAACTAACTGAATTTAATCATGCATAGACGTGGTACTTTTGGGCTTACATGTATTTTGAATTGTGTAAATAAAGCTAACGAGAAGCCTTCTAAACTTTGCAGATGGATGTCCGACTTAGTGATGACAAGGACCTTTCACAGCAAGAGAAGGTGCAGGTCCAACAAGATTTGAAGCTGTTTTTGAAGCCTATACGTGAAAAACTTGTTGAATTTGAGCAGGAACTCAAAGAGAGATAGGATCCACCAAGGCATAGACATTTTCTTACAAGAGTAATTCTAATTGATCATTTTAGACTGCTATTGTATTTGTTTTTCATCACTTCTTGTTGACTAATAGTTTCCTGGAAGAATGTCATCAATGGAACATATTGATTATCCTGGTACTGAAAAAATTCTCATGTTGGCATGTGGTGCTTTGTTCTGCTTTGCATTTATACATTTGATGTTGATTGTGTTCTATATATAAGTTGTAAGAAAAATTATCCTGAAATCGTAGATAGTATACTTCATTCACATACAGCCAACATCTCATAGTTGATGGCTAAAAAGTAATTGTAGCTAGCAGCGGATGTATTGATACAGACTAAACTAGCGCAGTGGGACTTGAGGGAATTCAGATATGCGAGCAACCGACGTTATATAGATTGTTGTGATTGCAAATATTTACTTTCTTCTTGGCATGAACATGATATAGGATAAATAACCATTGCACTTGTATTTTACGACAGATGCATTCCAGAAGAAGCACATCCAGATGCATGCATATTATTATCTTCCATAAGATGGACCTCTGGTTCCATGTAAGCAGATGGGAGGAATGTGGCGTTGTGTATGTGGCAAAAGATGTTGCACTCTAAAGGTTTTAAGTTCCATGTAAGCAGATGGGAGGAATGTGGTGTTACGTATGTGACAAAAGATGTTGCACTCTTAAGGTTTTAAGTTGTGGAGGAGAAGACGCGGTACGTTAGCATTAGCGTAGCATAGGTTGTTGGCACCTGGAACAAGGGTGTTTTGTGAGAAATGGCGGCAACCACATCTTCCTTCAAATCAAGACATTGATATAGGGGATTAAAGAATCAAATCTTAGTTAGGTTAACGTACATAATTAAACTAAATGAGCTGAGAGGCGGCTGTAATGTCATGAAGAGGTTATGGTGTCCCATATATGTATACTACAAGAGAAAGAAAGCGTAAAGTAAACTATATGTGTTCAGAGGCAGCTGGAAATGGAAGGAGATAACGCGTTTTCGTTTTCATTTTCGTTGGAGCAGAAGAAGTAGGAAAGATTCCGTTGAACTGGTCTCATCTCAAAGATCGTGCTGACATGACCTGACTGATAATTAGTAAAACAAGATGATGGTGTGTGGGACCCATGCCTCCTATGTCTGAGTCGATCTGTCTTTCTTCTACTCTCTCTGTGTCTATCGGTATCAGCTAATTATTTTTATTTAATCACTGTTCGTTCTTTCCCATTCACATTGAATTTTTAAAATAACTTTTATGTATGTATATATGTACGTCTAGTCTAGGATTTTGTTACTCTGTGCATTGATTTGGTTACATCTACATTTATTTTTCACGTACAAATGAGGCTGACACGTTCCAGTCATCCAATCCAATCCAAACCAAGCAGGACTGGATAGTTGATGTATTTGTTATTTTGATTTTCATAATTAGACGTGCCAACATGTAATGTATTTTTTTCTTCGGACCAAACTAAAGCGCGTACTTCCATTCCATTCCATGTTGTAGTAATAGACATAGTACCTGCTCTGCTCTGCTCCCTCTGATCTGAGCTACACTCACCATTACATACCGTAACTACTATCTATTATCAAAAATAAAAATATAGAGCAAGAGCAGCCGAGCAACTGGGTTTTATACAAATCAAATACACCTCGCGTTTATAAAAACAGAGCCCCGGGATGGCCACATTGTCCATGCTGTCTCACATCTTTCTTCATGTGATCTGTATCCGCCTTTCTTTCATTTGATTTTGCTCTCATCCTCCAATCCAATAATGTCTAGTACCACTTCTCCTCCTCTGTTGCTCTTAATCCTTGTTCTGTTTCTTGCTACATCTTCCTCTTCCCTCTTCAAGATCTCTTATGCTGCCCACGACGCCACCGATGATAATGGTTCATTAGATCCTAATAAGCTCCAGTTTGAGAACCCCAGAATCCGTCAAGCCTACATTGCCTTGCAAGAATGGAAACGATCTATTCACTCAGACCCTTTCAACTTCACGGCCAACTGGAATGGCTCAGACGTCTGCTCCTACATGGGTGTCTTCTGTGCTCCATCTCCCACAAATCCCAAAATCCGGGTGGTAGCTGGCATTGACCTTAATCACGCTGACATTGCCGGCTACCTCCCTCCAGAGTTGGGCCTTTTGACCGATCTCGCCCTTTTCCATATTAACTCCAACAGATTCTGTGGAGAGGTGCCCGGCAGTTTCCGCAAACTCAAGCTTCTCCATGAGTTGGACCTCAGCAATAATCGTTTTGTGGGCAAGTTCCCATATGTTGTCCTGTCTCTGCCTTCCCTCAAATACTTGGATCTTCGATTCAACGAGTTCGAAGGTTCTGTTCCCTCCAAGCTCTTTGACAAGCCTCTGGACGCTCTTTTCCTCAACGACAACAGGTTCAGATTTGGGATCCCCCAGAATCTTGGCAACTCTCCTGTTTCGGTTCTCGTGTTTGCAAACAACGACCTGGGTGGCTGTATTCCTGGCAGCATCGGGAAGATGGGCAAAACGCTCAATGAGATCATCCTGATGAATGACAACCTCACCGGCTGTTTGCCTCCCCAGATCGGAATGCTGGACAAAGTCACAGTCTTCGACGTAAGCTTCAATCACCTCCAAGGTTATCTGCCATCTACCGTCGGTAACATGAAGAGTGTTGAGCAACTTAATATAGCACACAACAGTTTCACGGGTGTTATACCTCCTACCATCTGCCAGTTGCCTAATCTCCAGAACTTCACTTATTCTTTTAACTATTTCACCGGCGAACCACCAAAATGTTCTGCTCTTGCTGGAGGCAGAGCCAACGGCACCAGGAACTGCATTCCGGGAAAGACGAATCAGAGAACAACCAAAGAGTGTTCTTCAGAAGCGGCGCGCCCTGTTGACTGTAGCATGTTCAAATGCGGTAGCAGCAGCAGTGGCTCTTCATCAAGGAAAAGGCCTCCTCTTGGAACACCACCCTCCCCAAAGCCTGCACCTACCAGAAGTCCATTCCTTAAGCCCTCATCGCCACCACCACCCATGACCAAGTCTTCGCCTTCCGCCAGATCACATCCTCCTCCATCTCCTACTAAATCTTTTCCATCGCCACCTCCAGTAACACATTATACATCACCACCGCCACCGCCACCTCCTATGAAAAGAGTGTCCCCTACAACACATCTGCCACCGTCCCCACCACCACCCCCAATGAAGAGAGTGTCACCTACAACACATCTGCCGCCGCCCCCACCCCTGGCTAGTTATCATCACGTATCACCACCACCACCGCCTCCCTCCACTCATTATCATTCCTACTCACCACCTCCTCCCCCTGCTGCAAAGGTATCACCGTCATCCAAATATCATCCACCACCTCCACCCTCATCAGTTGCATACGCACCAACCACACACCAAACGCCGCCACCACAGCAATCAACTGAGGTTCCATCACCAAGCTTAAATGCTCACCCGCCATCATCATCTCCCCCAGAGAATGGGCAATACCCGCCTCCTCCAACTCACGAGTATACAACAGCTCCAGCTCCATCTCCACCGTTGTATCACCCACCAGAAACGACTAGTCCACCTCCAACTTATACAGCAGCTCCAATTCCTCGTCATCAGCAATCACCACCTCCTCCTTCTCCACAAAAGCCATCGGTATCACCTCTACCACCAGTTGGTTGTGTCACTCCTGGGTCACCACGAATACCTGCGCCACCATTATCCCCCGTCTCACCATCAACTCCTTCATCCAGTTATGGTCATCACCACTCACAAATTCCTCCAGCCCCTCAACAACAACAATGGCATTATCCACCGCCATCTCAACATTCATATTCATCTCCGCCGCCGCCACCCCCTGTGGATATTAGTAATATTCCACTTCCGCCAATTGCAGGAGTATCATATGCATCTCCACCTCCCCCGCTAATTCCCTACTACTAGGCACTCGTGGTATCATTCGCTTCCATTACTTTCATTGGTTTGAAGATCATAATCAAAGAGGACGACAAATTGAGCTTAATGTGTGAAAGTTGGCTAAGAGTTGATGTTGATGTATTACCAAGTTGCTTCTGAATTGTAACATTCATTCCGTATTCATTATATATTGTCTGCAGTTATTTCATTTTGTTATACATGTGAGACTTGTGGTAAAGAAGGCAAAATTAGATCCAATCATCTCTGAACCTTTAAGAGCTGTCTTCTAGTTTGAAAGCTAAGCGCTGCCGATTATGGAGAACTTACAATGTCTGTTAGTATCTTGGAAGGCTTAAAAAGATACAAAGTTGCATTCGCTTCACATATGTAGCTATCGAATTCCCAGCGAAACTAATATTACATTTACATACACTTGGTGCACGTTATCAAAAGGTGAGACCTCATATTCAACTCGTGGAAAGCTAAATATTCGTGTGTTAAAAAGTATTTAAGAGTAATTCACAGTTACGTTGGTACTTCCACTTTCTGGACTGAGTTTAGTTTTCTTATCTTGGAACGTTTAACAAGAATTTGTTGGAAAGCAAGTTTTGATGTTAATGTGGAAGCAGGCATATGGTAATGCCACCACAATTGCCCAATTTATACGCTTAAAAAGTCACATTTCCAATGCTGGGGTTGAGGGAAGGCGACGGCCTTCTCTCTATAATTACCATCAATTTATCTTTCAAAATCAGTGAATGACAATCATGAGAATGACATCCCCTTCACCAAATTAGCCAGGGCATACGACCATCTCAAACTGAACCAGGAGCCAAATCTACAACTGCTGCATTTGTTTGTGATGAAGGCAAGCCACAATATATTTCTATAGATTTACAATAAATTGTCCAAAAACCTAACACGTAAATTACATTACTTGTTCCCAACAGAAACAATTTTATGTCCACAAGCATATACAGAGCTAAAGTCCAACCCTTTCCTTTTCCTTAAATATCAGTTCCCTAAGAAACACCCCATTAAGATGCAACACACCTATCAATGATCAATATGAACACCTTTGTATGTTAAGATAGCAGGATCAACAGGGCGATCCTATCCTCGGTAAATTTCTTTTCTGAAAAAACGCATCAAACTTTCAGCTCAACAACGTCTAATATGACCAGCCCAGTAAAAAGAAATAAAACCACAAGCAAAGACCTCAGACCCAAATCTAGCACCTGTTTTCCATTCGACCAACCAAGGAAATACTAGCATAAGTACCTGACTTGGACATTGACGACGTGACAATTTCCACCAATCACCCAAATCTGATAACTATGCAGGATATATCGTCTCTACTATTTCTTGCCAATGCCTCAGTCGTTAAACACTTAGCTGCTGCTTGAGGATCTTTGATTGGTTTCACCAAGTTGACAGCCTCTTGATTCTTCATGACCTGCAGACAAGTAAACCATCAGGAGTATATTATTGCAACATTTTAGCATCTTAACTATACCAAGCATCACAAATGATATTAAAGCATTTGCATTCTGCCCTACACTTGTCATATGCAGGTAATCAGACACTCGCATAGCAGCAAGAACAAGCCGCCACTAGAGAATGAATAATTTCAGCAATGTACCCATTCTACGTGAAGTTAAAGTTTGATACAAGGATCCTTCTTATACGACCCTGTAATCAGTGCACAAATCTACTCCCAAAAGCACTGTTCAAATTACAGTAACAAAAAAAGAATGAACTCTGATGTTCAAAGAAACAATGATGTTGAATTGAGATGCATGTATCATTTTCCAAGCATACAAACAGATCAATGTTTTACTGTAATGAAAAACATGAATGATTTCTTGGTGTGATACTTTCGGGCATGTAAAATGTAAATCACAAGCATGTAGTCCCTATAGTCAAATTCTTGACATTCTTTCCCTACCTGAAAAAACAAACTCTAGAAGCATATACGCCTTTAATTACATAGTGGTATATGGTCTTTATAGAGTGGAAAAATAATTATTGTAGCAGGATAATACAAAAGTTATAAAACTTGTATTCAGGTTAAAAGGGAATAATTTGAATGGAAGGGGTAATATCACTCTGAATAATAAAGATTCAACAAGGAACAAAAGAGGAAGTTAAAGAAAGGAAGCACACAGTTCTTTTGCTTGAGGAAGAAGTAAAGAAAAGTGGCACATATTTCTTTCACTTGAATGACAAGTCAAATCCAAAATCCTAACAAGATTGATTCAGCCTTTAAAAATGGATAAATCACAGCTAGCTTAGCAAGGATCATAATCATCCAAGTACCAGAATAACTTCCGCTGCTTAAAGGCTTTCTCGATTAATTACAGACAGTGCCAGCTAAATAGAAGTCATATTGCTTGACAAAATCTAATCATCACAGATTTTTGGCAAAGTCATAAATATAAGTCATATCTTATGTTTCAAAGTCACTTTTTTGGCAAGATTAGAAAATGATAGAGGTATCCAGTTATTCCTGTCAGAGATTGTCTCGGATACCAGAAAGTCTATTTCATAGGCCTAAAGTTCATAAAATATCTATTACCAGTACTTATTCATACAGCCTCAATTCACTTTTGCATCTTTTTTGGCGAGCAATAGAACATAACAAACATTTATGCTCTTTGTGACTCATGAAAGACTCTAAGCTGGCTTTTATCTTATTTCGTAAGAACCCAAAGAAAGACCCACAATAATGACATCATAATATGTTCACAAGCACATCCACATCTATCCACCGATTTAATCTTTTATGTATGACAACTTTGTGGAAATTTCATCAATTAGAATGAATTGTAATCTGAAAAAAAAACTTAATCTTGCTTAAAGTTAGCATAAGCATGTGAAATCAGGAGCTACTAAACTAATATATAACTTAGTAACTACAATTTGATTCTCCCTCATATTTAAACATCTATGTGTACATCTATGTGTAATAAGGGTTAATAACAATTTCATTAGAAGATGGTTACGAAACATAAAATAAGAAACAAAATTTCAAAGAAAACAAGAGCTTGCAAGAGGGGTGTTCAAAAAAACCCGCGAACCTGTGAACCGGACCTGAACCGCATGAACCAAACCTATAAACAAGGTTAACCAAACCTGAGTTCAGGTTCGGTTCGAACCGAACCTGAAAAATCAGGTTCATGGTTCAGGTTCA